>OX456523.1:223681182-224381182 GCA_949748255.1 Eustalomyia histrio
CTTTAAACAAAAGTTATAGCAAAAGAAAATCAGATGATAGTTTATGCCCCAAACTATATAGCGAGAGCTTATAAAGAGTTTTCCAATAGGTACTTGATAACTTTGAATGTAATTTGTGAACTCACTATTTCACTGATCACCTAACTGTTGCATTCATTTTTTTCAGTAAACTCAACATTTTCATCATGTTAAAGTACACGGACGAACAACGTATGCAAATTACAAAAATGTACTACCGAAATTCGGAGTCGGTTACCGCAATTTCAGAAATCGCTGAATTGAAATAAAATTGTCATACTCGTATACATATACAAATTGACCATATAATTGTTATTAGGCTTTTCTTAGGATCCCTTATAGATGTAAAAGCTAGACAAGTTGCCGATGTTGCCAGTGATCACTCCCTACTCGTAGGTGTTTTCCGTCTTCGACCTGCGGCAGTAAATGTTACAGGAGGAAAAGTCGTTAAATACAACACAGCTCGCCTTCAGCTCTGAATCCTGGGATTAAATTGAAAATCGCAAGAGTCTTCGTAAAGCATGGATGCAAGCCAAAACAACTGCTGCAAAAGAACTAGCAAAGTCAGCATACCGCCAGTCTGCACGAAAGGTGAATTATATGGTAACGGTAAAGCGGAACAAGCTGAAAAGGCATCAAACACAGGCAATCTACGCGGAGTTTACTCTGCTATAAAACAGATGAGCGGCAACAACATCCGTTGTACATACTATGTCGTTAAAAGCAAATGATGGATCAAATCTAACAACAACTGAGCAAAAACTAGAACGGTGGCGCGAACACTTCTCATCATACTCATCAACTGTAGACAATAACAATCCCGTTGAGGCGGTGACGCTTTCTACACGACGCAATCTGAGAAGAGATATTTCAACCCATCCTCCGACTTGTTTTGAAGTTGCGGCGGCACTGAACAAGCTAAAAACTTACAAATCATCTGGTCCCGAAAACTTGCCCGCAGAGCTATTAAAATATGGTGCTGATACATTATCGGAAGTTCGCACCCCACTGATAAGAAGTGCATGGCCCAATAATCAAATTCCTGCAGATTGGAAAGAGGGTGTCGTAGTCACAATCCCTTAAAAGGGTGACCTAACTTAGTGTAAAAACTGGCGCGACATTACCGTGCTTAACGCAATAGGAAAAGTGATGGCAACTTTAATACTACAGCGAATCTCACCAGTGGTAGAGCAAGTAGCGCGTAACGAACGTTTTAGGGCTGGACGATCATGTGTAGACCACGTCAATACTCTACGCATAATTATTCAACAATCGGCAGAGTGTAACACACCCATGTATCTGCTTTTCGTAGATTTTGAAAGTGCTTTCGATACAGTATCACGAAGCTCTTTGTGGTAGAGAAATACAGAGACGCGGAATGTAAGGTCCATTTCAACGGTAAGGAGAGTTAACCTTACACAAATGTTACAGGCGTAAGACAAGGTTGTATCCTCTCCCCCACATTATTCATCCTACTATTAAAATGTATAATGTAAAAAACTAATAGGGAGGCCCAAATCGGCATTTGGTGGAACATGATGCAGTACCTAAATAACATAGACTACGCTGACGACATATGTCTAATGTCCCACCGCTTTGTAGACATTGAAGTGAAGATAAATAGACTCTCCGAAAATGCCAAAAACGTAGGATTGAAAATTAACTTCAAAAAAACAAAACTGATGCGTATTGGTACCAATTTTTCGTCACCACTTATTGTTGATGGTACCGTAATTGAAGATGTAGAATCTTTCAATTTATCTTGGATGAAAAATTGCGAAAGACGGTGGTTTGCAGCCGATATTGGCGATCGTATCAACAAGGCCCGTGTTGCGTTCCTCAAATTGTATAAAATTTGGCGCGCTAACAACATCTGCCAGAGAACGAAATTACGTATATTCAACTGTAGCCTTAAATCTGTGCTGCTATATGGATGCACTATATGGAGCCTTATAAAACTGACCATGAAGAAAATACAAACGTTCGTAAATCGGTGTCTGAGACAGATATTACGTACCTCCTAGCCTAATTGGTTATCCAATGAAGATTTTTGGAATCAAGCAGCTTATTGCTCCATCGAATTTGACATTCGAAGACGTAAATGAACATGGATCGGCCATATTCTCAGGCGACCAACTAGTGTATTGCTAGGGCTGCACTACAGTGGAACCCTCAAGGTCAACGACAACCAGGCAGACCATGTAATACATGGATCCGATGCATAAGAAATGAACATGAAACAGCTCGCAGAACCTGGAACGAAATTAAACTGCTGGCCAGAGACAGAAGTAGATGGAGAGAATTCTTCTATGTTCTCCGTGAACTTTTTATTTAGAACAATTTCCAAAAATTGTTCATCATTTGTAAAAACCAATTTCAATATTGTTAAGAAGTATAATAAGATGTCTTAAAAGGTTTCTTTGAGTGTGGTTAAAGATCTAACAAGAATTATAAAAACACCGATTACAATTGTAATTTTCCCAAATTTCAAACATGATGGAAAGATTTTTAAAATTTATTAAAAATTTATTTCCTTGAAAACCGTAGATAACCATTATTGATTATAAACCTTCGATATGTATAATATATATTTTGTAATAAAATTGAATAAATTTATTACCAATTCATTCTCTAATTTCTGTCTATAAATGATTTGTGGTCATTTGTATTGACTGAGTGACACTTGTTGTCATTTTCAAGTATCGTTTAATTTCTTTCCAAAATGACTTGTCAATTTGTATTTCAATTTATCAAGTTGCTGTTCTTAACCTTGATGGCAAATAAATCTTTGTACTGAAATACAAAATTGGTCTTCATTACATGTTAAATATCTCAAAGAATTCTACTGTGTAATTGTAATATTAAACTACTAAAAATTTAAAAGTCTTTAATTAAAAGTTTCAATTTCATATATTAAAATTGTATACTTTTGTTAACCTTGTTTGGAAAATGTTGATACATTGTATACAAATTTAGTAGCCATGAAGAGTTAAGTATTAAAATTCAATAGCTAATATTTGCAAAGGATGTTAGTGTACATAGTTTTATATCATAACTTTGATTTTCTAGGTTAGTGTATTTGCTAAAAGCAGACAAGAGTTGGTATTAAGTACAATTCAGTGATTCCCAATTAAATAAAGATTCTTTAGAATATCAATAACTATTTGACTTTAGTAGTGATGACACTTGTATCGATAACTCCTGTTTTTTTTTTTTGTTTGTTATTTTAGAGTCGATTGATTTTTTTGGTAGGAACTGTATTGTTAAGGCTTTAAGCAGATATTTAATAAAAAAATATATGGAAATCTTTGAATCCTTTTGAAATGGAAAAAGAAGACTAAATATTTATTTCCCTCAAGTTTGGAAATCTCTGTTCTAAAATAATCGATATACGTTGCATTGCGAAAAACGTTTCAAATGACACGTATGTTACATGTTTGGTATCAATTTGTTTTAGATCAAACAAAAACGTTAAACTTACCAAACTTGTTCCTCTAAATAAGAAATAAATTTAAACGCCACCGGAGTAACAAAACTTAGAACGACCTTATCAAAATTACACCATTCCGTGTCAAGCTTGAACACATTTGGCAATATAACCAACAAATTTTCTATGTGCGGGGAACATTTAATGAAATGTAGTTTTGACATAGAAAAATTAATTAACCAGTTTAAACAAAATCTTGACCGTTTGTCATAAAATCAAAGACATGCTATACAAAAAATGGCAACAATTATAAAGTATTGTGTTAAGAAAAGAAATGTTATAAATTGAATTTTCAAATTTCAATTGCATAATTTTTATATAACAAAATAAATTAGTTTTTTTTTTTTAAAAAGAGTATGAAAAATGAGCAAGAAGTTAATTCAAATTGGATGGATTAAATAACATATTGCTTAAACTACCCTGCGGGAAAAAAGGGGTCAGTTGGGAATTGGGACTTGCTTCGGGATAGGTGAAAACTGAAGGGGTTCCGAAAAAACATATCACGATATAGGTGAAAATAGCACCGGTTCCTAAAGTTTAAGGTTTAAAAGTAACGACTTGTCCTTTTAGACCAGTCCTGTGACATGTCACAGAGGGTTATTGACCCCCTCCTAGGACAAGCCCATGTTAAAGTGATCGGTCCCGTGACCGGTCACTACACAATGAACCGGTCATGTGAGGTGCCCTGGGATAGGTCCTTTTCCTTAATAAGTGCTCACACATGGTTCTATGTAGGAGGTGAGAGGTCTTAATCCCCACGGATATTATCCCTATTTCCATTATAGTGACTATGACCGAAAATATTCGCACATAATCTCCAAATAGATAGTGGAGCTTATGGTCATTTACAAAACGATCATAGTCCCCAAGGGCGTTAAGATCAATTTGTTGTTGGGAATATGACCAAAAGATTTTATTAATATTATTCGCAATCTCCAGCCGAAAGTCACTATGGAAAAAACTTGCCTCAGCGAGGTCAGTTTCGGAGATTTTACAAAGGATAAACCGCTATAATCCAGGCTGAAGGCCGCTATGCAGAAATGCTCTTCTTAGCGAAGCCAGCTTCGAACATACCGCAGAGGAAAATTCGCTAAGTCCAGCCGTAGACAGACTATTCAGAAAAGCCTTGCTCAGCAAAATCGGCTTCGAATATACTACAGAGGAGGGAGCACATACCGTGCAGATAATATTGGACTACGTGGTCCCTTATAGCTAAAACGGACTAGTAACAACATGGTCTATGTTATGCAGTCATGGACCATTTAATTTTCAAATAAGAGTTTGTAATTCAGAGACAAGTGTTTGCGTTTTAACGATGGCATAAAGTGTTGCCACGAGCTACATTATTGTCTTTGTTGATTGTGGTAAGTAGTAGTTTTGAAACTTATTCTCTAAAGGTGGTCTATCGAGTAGTGGCATAGAGTAGTTGTGAGACTACTCCAATGTAATGCAAAGCTGGGTTATAGGGTCTAGCCCTAGGACATCGTAATGTTAAATGGACCATGTTTTCTCCATACCCTTGGACTACTCCTACTCCTTACTTATTTTACTTTACATGCGTGTATGGACTAGTCGTGTTATGTGCAGGGTAAGATCGGCTTAAGGCCGCTATGCAGAAATACTTTTCTTAGCCAAGCCGTCTTCCAACATGCCACAGAGTAGAAAAACCCTAACCCCGACCAGCTACGCAGAAAAACTTTACCTGTATTTTCACTATAACCAACCAAAATAGGCATTATGATGTGTAAAAAAAGTATAAGCATAATTTCGAAACTATTGGACTGATTGGTATATATTGTAATATATAAAAAAAAATCCTTTAAGTTCCTAGGAAAAACAACGATTAAACAGGAAGACATGAGCATTAAGAAAAAGGTTAACAACAAAAAGTTGGACACTTATATTAACAAATTTTGAACCACATTATTTCTGTAACTCGTTAAGTAGTAAAAAATAAATAAAAGTTTATTCAATTGACTAATTTTGGCTTTTTATTTCAAACTTGTAAAGTTACCCGTTACGGTGACTGGTAGCCTTTGTTTGGTTTTTGTTTTTGAAATTTTGCAGAGTCCAAGCTTTTTTTTACCTGAATAATTGTAGTATTTTTGAGGTTACGAGTTCGGATCAATATGTCCATGACTTTTCGAACTTCCCTCGTAGTTATGTGAAATGCAACACTGCCCCCATCAAGTACCACCTGTTAATAGACTACTGTCAAATTTTGAGCAAGTTCCGTCATTTACTTTTCGTTTCACAGCTGTTCAAAACATACAACCTCGTGATTTTTTAAATATGGAGTAAAAGTGAATTTCGGGTGCTCATAAAACATTATTTTTTGCGAAAAAATCCGTCAATCAAACCAAGCAAAAGCTTGATAAATACTATAGGGACTCTGCAACATCGATTTCAATGGAAAAAAAGTGGTTTACTAACTTTCGTTGTGGTCGCACAAGTACAAATGACGCTGAATGTTCTGGACGTCCAGTTGAGGTTTCTACACGATACGGTGTTGGCCGATCGAAGATTGAATGTGCGATAGATTGTTGAAGACATAGGCATCTCACATGGCTCAGTGGTTTCAATTTTGAACAATCACTTGGGTATGAGAAAGCTTTCCGCAAGATGGCTGCCGCGTTTGCTCACAATCGACCACCAACGGAATCGTGTGACAGCTTAGTTTCCATGGCAAAAATCCATGAAGTATACTACGAATTGGCCCCTCATTTGCCTTATTCTCCGGATTTAGCCCCCAGTGACTATTTCCTATTTCCAAACCTAAAGAAATGGCCCGGTGTAAAGAGATTTAGCTCCAACGATGAAGTTATTGATCAAACAAATGCCTATTTTAGGGACCTAGAAAAATCCTATTTTTTGGAAGGGATACAGAAATTGGAGAAACGTTGGTCTAAGTTTATTAATCTAAAAGGAGATTATGTTGAAAAATATGTATATTTTTTTTGCAAAAAAAAAACTGTGTTTCATTCAAAAAGTCACGGACTTATTGATCCGCCCTCGTATGTTAACAATTCCCTAACCATAGTTAGGGTAAACTTGTACGTTGTAGGCCTTGTACTTCTGAGGAACCAGTTGGAAGACTTTAATTGTTGCCTTCCTAGCACCAAAGCAACTTCGGTATCAAAAATTCTGAAGTCCCACGGACATTAGTAATTTAGATTACTTTTCATAGTAAACTGAGAAAAATTCCGATGAACATCCCCTAGTAGGGCTTGGATAGCTAACGTGTAGTCGAACAAAAACCAGTAGATATCTAAGCACTGATACGTATCTATGGCTTGAAATTGCGGACATAAGTCGTTAACGTCATCTAATGTTTGCTTTTATATATTTCTTCTTTCCATTACAGTTCTGATTTGGAATCACTACAATTTCAATTGACCTGTGAAATACCTCGCATCAAGGTTAGAGCACAATATCGTTCAACCGGTGTATTGATTTTAGTCAAAGCTTCTGGTGCCGGTGAATATTGGGGCGAATATGGTAAGAACCACTTTAAAATACAAAAACCAGCAAACAAGTTATTTTTCATCATCAATAATGATCATCATGATAATTTAAAATTAACTGTCGTAAATATCATTTAATTACAGAGGGTGTCAAAGCAAAAATTTATTTCAAGGCTTTACCACATGAGGGACCAGATGGTCGTACTTATTTGACTGCCGAACAAGTTAAAATGGATTTCAATGTCAAGGACATACAAATGGGTGTTGATAATATTGCCAATGGCAATTCTGTTATACGTAAGTTTATTTTTTCAAAAAATACTTCATAATTTATTATTGTTTTAATTATTTGTTTTATAATTCTTCCAACAGAGGCTGCTTTAAATCTTTTCATCAATTCCAATGCCCAAGAGTTGTTGAAAGAAATGAAACCTTCTTTACGGGCTAAACTTACGCTGGTCATACGTAATTTTATGGATCGTTTATTTGCTAAAATTCCCCTAGAAGATTGGATTAATCTGAATTAGTTTGGTGGTGGACGAGCGGGGAATCCAACTAACTTAAGCTTTAGAATTATTTAAACAATTTCGCAGAAATTAAAGTTTTCCAATTAAAATGTATTTTTTTTTTGCAATCGATTTAATATTAATTTAGATTTTATGTTAATTTAATTACAACAATATATAGCTATAAATTATTATTTATAATTAACTAATAAATAAAAAAAAATTACATATTAAAGAAACTGTTAACATTTTGATTTAACGTGAAAATGAAATTTAATATTCAATACAATTTAAAGTTTAAGATAAAAACTAAGAATTGAAGTGTTATAAAAATGAGGAATTTTTTTTTTCGGAGTTTAAAAAATCAGGAGAGGATTATTTTCTAAGACCCACAAATCGGATCTAAGCTTCTTAAGCATGAAGTTTCGTAGTTTAAAAACGAATCTAAGAAAAAAATATATATTTTAATAATATCTTACGACATATCGTTTCCAATAAAATTCAGTATGTTGAATACGAACAAAACAAAACATTATTTTAATCGTAAAATTTTCAAGATTTTTCTAAATTCAGCAAAATTTAACAAAAAAAATCACGATGTTTCAAAATTCATTTAAGCGAGTACGAAATATTCGTCTAAATAACTCAACGATGTTTTACAAAATATTATTAAGAAATTTCATTTGTTCTAAAATTCCGAAACTTTTACCCCAAGAGAATACGGCTGAGGTCTATCCAATTTGGCTCAAACTTTCACTATATCAGTTTAAGGCAAGTGCCTTAATATTCCGTCTAGGTATCAGTGGAAATCCAAAATTAAATTTTCATTACCTTCCTAATACACACAGATATGTATAATTTACTAATCCCTAGGGGAATCCAAATCATGTCAGCGGTTCTCGCCAACTATTACTTCACGGGCCCCCTAGAAATTTTTACTGGCGCACTGTGTTGGAAACTCTTTTGTGAAATAATTCAAATACCTACTGTGCATGAAACAAAAATTGTAAAAACATAGTTAGCTTTTATGATTTAGTCTTCTATGAAAAAATATTTTCAAGTTAGTTCAAAATAAAAACTCACTGCGTTAATTTCTCTACAACAATGGTTATGGGCCCTCACCCATATACGGTATAATTTTGTTGGTCAAAGTCTAAAATACGTGTAATTCGATTAGTCGAACGGTCGTAATTTCAAATTAAAGAAAAAAAAATCTAAATAACGATAATTTGTGCGGTAATTGTGTGTTTGACGGAATAAAATGTCGGGTCAAACAGCTCAAATAGAAAAGCTAAACGGTGAAAATTATGCGGTATGGGCTATACAAATGAAAAGCCTATTAGTTACGCTGGATTTATGGGATGCCGTTGAAAGACAAAATGTAAGTCTATCTGCAAGTAATGAAAGCAATAAAAAGGATATGAAGGCATTGGCAACAATAACATTATGTGTGAAGCCATCAGAACTAATCCACATTAAGGATTGTAACACAGCTTTAGATGCGTGGAATATTTTAAGCAACTTGTACAACAGAAATGCACCAGCACGTAAGGTCAACTTATTCAAGAAGTTGGTAAGATTCAAATTTACAAAATCGGAAAAATTTTCGTCACAATTAAATGAATTCTTTACCGTGGTTGATGACTTAAAAAGTATCAAGATAGAAATGCCGGAGGATCTGTTAAGTATTTTTCTATTATGTAGTTTGCCTGAAGAGTTGGAAAATTTTGTTGTCGCTATTGAAAGTCGCGACACGTTACCTAAACTAGAAGTATTAAAGGCAAAAATTCTTGAGGAAGAAGAAAGACAAGGTGAGAAAACTGGTTTCAGATCTGAAAATGTTTTCGTGGCAAATACACGTCAAGAAGAACAAAGTATAAAGAAAAGTAATGGGAAGAATTTCAAAACTAATCAGCAGAATTTTAATTCCAAAAATATGAGTAGTGTTAAATGTTTCAAATGCGGGAAGAGAGGTCATGTTAAATCTCAATGTAAATCTTCTTGTAATGGTATGAATGAATCCTGTGCAATGGGTGTTAATGAACATTGTGGGAATGATAAAAATGTGTGGATCTTGGACAGTGGCGCCAGTTCTCATATGTGCCGTGAATCAACATTTTTTTCTAAGCTTGAAAAGAAAACACATAAGATTATGCTTGCTGCTGGTGAATATATAACGGCTGAAGGTTTTGGTACTGTGGAGTTAAAATCTGATTACAATATCAATGTTTCTCTTCATAATGTCTGGTATGTACCAAAATTGCATTCAAATTTTTTATCAGTTAGTAAAATTGTGGATGCTGGATATATTGTGAAGTTTGAAGGAAAAACTTCAGAAGTAAAAAATAAACAAAATAAAATTATATTTACTGCCAAAATAAAAAATGACATATATTATGTAAATTTTAAATTGAATACCCCACTGGAAATTTCGAACATGATTGAAGAATGTTCAAATACTAATTTAAAAAAATGGCATGAACGTTACGGTCATATAAATGTTAATGACTTATATCAGTTATCTAAAAATCAAATGGTACGCGGTTTGAAGGTGAGTCCCCCAAAGAATTTTAAATGTTCTACTTGTGCAGTTTGTAAAATACATGCCAAGAGTTATGCTTGTTATTCAAAAGTATACACAACAGATGTGTTGCAACTTGTACACATGGATCTATGTGGACCCATGAGAATTACATCAGAAGGTGGTGCTAAATATTTTATTTCATTTATCGATGATTTTTCGCGATACATTGTAATCTATTTTCTAAAAAAGAAGTCAGATGCGTTTCAATTTTTTAAAAAATACAAAGCCGAAATGGAAAACAAGACTGGTTGCAAAATAAAATGTATCAGGAGTGATAATGGGTCGGAATTCGTAAATAATGATTTCGCCAGGTTCTTAGCGGAAAATGGAATCGCTCACCAAACTACATGTCCATATTCACCACAACAAAATGGGGTTGCCGAAAGAGCCAACCGAACACTGGTTGAAATGTCTCGCTGTTTACTAGAAAAATCAAAATTGCCTCAATATTTATGGGCGGAAGCAGTAAATACTGCAACTTATATTCGGAATCGTTCATCTACAAAAGTTTTAAAAGGAAAAACTCCATATGAGTTATGGGTTGGAAGAAAACCATCGGTCAATCATTTCAAGACATTTGGTTGCGAAGCTGTAGTTTTGCAAAAAGGAAAGAACATTAGCAAGTTCGAGCCAAAAGGTGTAAAAATGGTATTCATTGGTTATGAAAATTATAGTAAAGGTTATAGATTGTTTGATTTGAAAAATCGCAAATTGTATAAGGCAAGAGATGTTATATTTTTCGAAGAAACGTTTTCTGGTGAATCAAATAAAAGTAATCAAGCTACAGATTATTTTTACGCAAATTTTGAAAGTCAAAGCGACCATAATGCAGGTTATAACATAAATTCAAATAATAGTAATTATATTGAACAAAATGCTCAATCTGAAGTTAGTGTTGAAGAGCTACCTTCATTTGAAGAAAGCGATTTTGAAGGATTTGGTAATATCGAAGATTCATCAACAATTCAAGACGCCGAAACAGATCTAACTGTAAATTTGGAAGAAAATGAAACATTTGTTGATGAACCAAATGCTACAGGTAAACGTATGCGTGGTCGTCCTCATATAGAACGGACTGGTAGAATTGGTAGACCAAGAAAGGTGTATGTGACAAACTCTGGGCTACAATTATTAAATGGTGTAATTGAAAATCCTGAAACCGTAAAAGAAGCATTAAACTCAAATAATGCGGAACAATGGAAAGATGCTATGCAACGTGAGTATGATTCTTTAATTAAAAATCAAACTTGGGATTTGGTAGATAGACCAAAAAACAAAAACGTAATAAGTTGCAAGTGGGTTCTTGCTATAAAGCGAAAATCGAATGGTTCCATTGAGAAATTCAAGGCAAGGTTAGTTGCACGTGGTTGTGCTCAAAAGTACAACGTTGATTTTAAAGAAACATATGCTCCTGTTGTACGTCATTCTACTATTCGATTAGTGCTTGCTTTGGCTGCTAATTATGGATTACTGGTAAATCACGTAGATATTGTTGCAGCGTATTTAAACGGCAATTTGCATGACGAGGTATACATGAAACAACCTCCTATGTTTGAAAATAAAAAATATCCTGAAAGGGTTTGCGAACTCAAACGTGCATTATACGGATTAAAACAGGCAGGTCGAGAATGGAACGTAAAAGTGACGGAAATTTTAATTCAAATGGGTTTTCAAAGATGCAAAACTGATAATTGTGTATACATTCAACGGAAGGATGCCAATGTTAATATAATTGCTTTGTATGTGGATGATTTGCTGTTGGCCTGTTCATCTAAGCAACAAATGATGCAAATTATTGATAATTTAAATCAACATGTAGAAGCGGTTGATCGAGGTGCAATCTCATTCTATTTAGGAATGGAGATTGAGCGGGAGGGTAGAAGTGGTTCTATTTCTATTCATCAACAACATTATACAGAAGAATTGCTAAAACAATGGGGAATGTCCGAATGTAAACCGGCTGCAACTCCTATGGCTTCTGGTACTGTATTGGAAAAATGTGATAATAAAAATTGTAATAAACTTTTTGATGTTAAAATCTATCAGTCGTTAATTGGTGGACTAATGTATCTATCCGTAATTTCAAGGCCAGATATTTCACATGTAGTGTCTCGTCTTGCACAGTTTTCTTCACACCCTCACAATGAACATTTTGTGGCTGCAAAACATCTGCTTAGATATTTGAAGAAGAATCCAAAAGGTACTTTAACGTATAGTCCAAATAAAGAAAAGTTAACATGTTTCACAGACTCTGATTGGGGTGCAGATATTAATGATCGAAGATCTTATAGTGGTTATGTTTTGTTTTTTGGAGGAAGTCCTATTGCTTGGGAATCTAAAAAACAAAATGTCGTTTCTCTGAGTTCTATGGAGGCGGAGTATATAGCTATGTGCCAAGGAGCAAAAGAAGTTATATTTCAAAGAAGTCTTTTGCAAGAAATGAGTTTTATTAAAGGCGCTGATGCTGCAACTACTTTATATTGTGACAATCAGGGTGCACAATTTTTGGTAAAGAATCCCACGGTTCATAAACGTAGCAAACACATTGATATCCGTTTTCATTATATTCGTGATAAATTCCTGGATGGTGATATTGATATCAAATATGTGGCTTCTTCAGATAATGCAGCTGATATTTTAACAAAATTTCTTACTAAAGAAAAACATATAAATTGTTGTAAATTGTTAAATATTTATTTTTAAATTATAAAAATATTTGAATATTGTTTAATGTAAAGGTATTTGAATTAAGGCGGAGATTGTTGGAAACTCTTTTGTGAAATAATTCAAATACCTACTGTGCATGAAACAAAAATTGTAAAAACATAGTTAGCTTTTATGATTTAGTCTTCTATGAAAAAATATTTTCAAGTTAGTTCAAAATAAAAACTCACTGCGTTAATTTCTCTACAACACACTGATCTAAGTTTACATTTTTCTGTGTTAAGGCAACAAAATACAATTTTTAAAATCCAAATAAAAAAATTTCAGGGTTGCCAAATATTGATTTAAAATTCTGAATATTGAATTGTTTTTATGACCATATAGAGTAAATTTAAAATATAGTTTCGAAAAAGAAAATCTTTATTCTTTAAAAAATTTTAGCTCCCCAAAGTTTTGACGAAAACTTAGAAGAAAAATTCCTGTACTGGCACAAGTGTTTGTTTATACTAGAGTATTCAAAAACCGAAACCGAAAACCGGTCAACCGGTTTCTTTATTTTTAAAAACCGATCGGTTTCGAATATTTTGTAAATTCGAAGAAAACCGAAAACCGGTCTTTTTTGTTCGGTTAGCCGGTTTTTTTAATTACATCACCAACTGGTCTCTTTTATTTTTTCCGAACACTTTTATAATCGTTTGTTTGGTTATGAAGATTTAGATGTAAGTCTGATAGATTCCGATGAAAACTTAACTTTGGATATTCCAAATTCAAATAGTTTAATTTCTGATCTAAATAACACAATAAACAGTATTCAAAATCCTAAAAAAGAGACTGTACAAAATCATTCATCATTATATGATGATTTCATACATATATTTTGATAAAAGTTGGAAAATTTATATAATTGTCTTTTGACTATTTGTCCAACATCTAGTATTAGTGAAAGAGTATTTTCCACTTCTAGCTTGATCAAAAGCAAACAAAGAAATCGTCTTAAAACAAAACATTAAAATTGCATATTATTTCTAAAAAATTATTTTAGAACTGAAAAATAGAAACATATTTAAAAACTTATTTAATGCCAAACGTTTTAAACGTTCAATTTACAAACTTAATGAATTTTGAGATATTATATTAAATACAATAAAAAAATTAAATTTAAATGAATATAATATATAATATATATATATATATATATATATATATATTAAAGAATGTATTTTTTTTTTTATTTATATTACTTTATATATTAAATTTCTTTTTTTTTGTTTGTTATAAAAACAATTAACAAATTATATAAGCTTTTTATTAAAATTAAAAAAAAAAACCGCTTGACCGGTTTTTTCTGCAAAAACCGAAACCGGTTATTTCAAAATTCGATTTTTCGAAGAAAACCGAAACCGGTTTTTTCAAAAGGCCGGTTTTTTGAATACTCTAGTTTATATCAAATTTTGTTGAAAAGTTTTTAGGATTTCTCAATTGACTACAATATGGGTTAAATAAATCCCGAATCAGAAATTGCCAGTGATACAAAGAACCACTGGGCACCCCCGGAGTTAAATAGTTGGGACGCTTAACCAGCCTTTGTAAAAAGCATTTTGCTAGTAAAGGGTGGTTTAATTTTAAGGGCCGATGTTGAATGTGAACCACACCTAAAAGTCAAGTTTTTTTTTTGCATTTCATTTGACATTTCTCAATTTTAGACTAACTCAATTTAAACCATGGAAAGACACACAATCGAGCAACGCGTTAACGTTATTCAGGCTTATTATAAAAATGGGCGTTCAAATCAAAACGCACTTTGTGATTTTTTTGGTCAGCATAATCGACCAAATGTGTCCACAATCGGGATAATTATGCACATATTTCTGCAAATCGGGTCTGTAGGAAATGAGAAAACACCTGTGCATGCTCGCCAAGTTCGTTCTGCGAAAACCATTGCTTTTGTTCGCGATAGTGTGGCAGAATAGCCGTCAACCTCGACTCGCCGTCGGTATTCGCTATAGCTAGATCTTAACGGAATTCTCGAAGCCAGAAATTGAGAATATGGATGTCGAGGATATGTGGTTTCAGCAAGACGGTGCCACTTGCCACACAGCTAACGAAAATGGCTGTTTTGCGCGACAAATTTAATGGCGATGTCAATTAGCCGCCAAGATCATGTGTTTTGACACGGTTGGACTTCTTTCTTTGGGGTTATTTGAAAGAAAAGGTGTACGTCGATAAGCCAGCAACAATTCAAGAACTAAAGGATGAGATAATTTGGCCATTTGGCCGATATTTTGTTCCATACATAATTGAACCATACCATATTATCATAATAAAAAGAAATGATAATAATTTCCTAAAAAATTTGTGTTTTATTCAAAATCAACATCGGCCCTTAAAATTTAACCACTTTGGCCTAGAGAGTAGAGCTCTCAGCCTAACTGCTGAGTGAGATACAAAACAATTTTGGTCACCATTTGAAGAGGGAAAAAGATATCAATACCATTTTTTGATATGCTTTACACTATGGTGTGACCCACATTTCTACATCATTAACTCAAAAATCGTATTTTTTGAGTTATGTTGGTCTTCTCGCGAATGATTACTATATACTTATATATAAAGGGTGATTCAAATACAAGTGTTGTTTTAAAAATTAAATAAAATTAACTAAACTTAATTTTTATGGCTTTATTAGGAATAAAAAATATTAGCATTATTTATGGATTTCATTCATGCGACTGCCGCGGCTGGCTTCGCAGTAGCTTATTCTATCGGACCACTATTCCAAGACTTTGTTGACGATTTCTGGTTCTATCTCATGAATGGCTCGGATAATATTAGCATTATGGGAGTGTATCATTTTTGGATTATTCGCAAAGCTTCAGTCTTCTACGAAACCCCACAAGAAGAAGTCTAAAGGGGTCAAATCACAGCTCCGAGACGGCCAATTGACATCGCTAAAATAGCTGATAACACAATTACCGAACTTAGTCTACAAAAGATCGATTGTTTGATGAGCTGTGTGACATGGTACGCCATCTGCTGAAACCAAAGATAATCCAAGTTCATATTTTCCACGTCAACCTATAACAAATCGTTAATCATGGCTCTGTAGCATTTCCAGCAGCATACATATTCGAAAAATGGGCCAATAATGCCACCACTCCAAAATACACACCAAACTGTCACTCTCCGTGGATGCATTGGCTTCTCGGCAATAACGTGCGGGTTTCCCATCCTTATATGCGGCAATGATCGAGATGAAAATGCGTCTTGTCTGAAAAGATGATTTTAAGGCCAAATTCGATGTCCGATTAGAGCATCTGTAAGGCCCAAATTGAGAAGCCGTTAAGCAGTAGAGTTGGTAATGTGACATATTTGTGCAAAATTCTCATCATTCTGACGCGTTAAATCCTAAGTAGTTGAGATCGATGGCAAGTCGATGTTCTTGAATTGAGTTACACACTTTCGGCAACAGCAGCCACTACGACGAACTTTTTGCAGAAACTTGCGTACAGTAAGCGCGATGGGTGCTTCATTTCGGCCAAGATATTTTTTCAACAAACGCTCAGTTTGGGCAATACAGCACTCACCACTCACTTTAGAAATAAGTTTGCAATATTTTTCAATGTTGTTTTAGCGTAAAGCGACTCATTTTGGTCCGCGGAGGTATGATACTGACTGATAGTCAATATTTCGAATAGAAAAAATTTATCAGTTTCAAAATAATGTATGATTTAAAAAGATATCTATATTTGGATTACCCTGTATTTAGACTACATAATTTTTGGTTTTATCATCGTTTTGGCAACACTGAAAATTTTGTTTCCCCAGTGCTTCTTTTGTCTAATAATGCCCAGCAAAATTTTTTCGAATAGGTTACATTTGAATCTATTCTAGAACAGTTTCTTTTATCATAGATTCGATGGAACAGCTCATAGAACTGATTCATGGGAGTCATAATGTAAGGTTTCACTGTATAAGAACCAGTTTTAGAACCGGTTATAAAGTAACCTGTTCTAAATTGAATGGAACGAGCCTATTGCTATTGGGTCAAACTCCATACAAAAATAACAGGTTGTGGAACATAATTTATAATCTATGGTAATGCGATATAAGTTGGTTTGCAATCTGTTCTTTTGATTTTTACTTCTTGTTGGGTGTTATGATTTTGGAATTGGGAAAGCACTTTTGACAGCACTTGTGTGTTAAAGTGCCTTGCTAGTGCTTTCCCGAAAATTACAGACAATATAAAAATAAGTTTACCAACAGCATATATATATGTATATGTTACATATATAAATTTTTCACAATTTCTTAAAATGTTGGTAACTGAAATATAACTTTCTGAATTTTAGTCTTGATTATCTTTCAAAATAAAACTCATGTTGTTTATCAATTTAAAGGCATTGATATTTAAAACATTTTATCTCGGAAACATGAAAGGCCAGAAGTCTGAAATTTTTTTACAATATTTGTTTTGTAAAAGGTAGCATCCTAAACAGTTCCTATTAAAATCATGGCAGGCGATGTCAAAACTGTATGTATTTTGAAGTTCATTTGACATGGTTCCCTGCGGGAAAAGGACCTATCCCAGGACACGTCACACGACCGGTTCATTGTGATAGGGACCGGTCACGGGACCGATCACTTTAACATGGGCTTGTCATAGGAGGGGGTCAATTGCCCTCTGTGACATGTCACAGGACTGGTCTAAAAGGACATGTCGTGACTTTTTAACCGGTCACGTGATATGTACGTTAGGAATCGGTGCTTTTTTCACCTTTCTCGCGATATTCCCAACTGACCCCTTTTTTCCCGCAGGGTTGATACAAAGAGAAATCAATAAGAAATTTTACAAAGAAATTACAAAAACAAAATTTCAAGTTTTCTTAAAATTTAATGTAATCAGAATTATATTTTAATTATTAATTATAACTTGTTTTAGAAAAAAAAATAAATATAAATTATATGGAAAATAAATATTCTATTGAAACTTTATCAATATCATACTGAATTAATTGTTAACAAATTGTTAGATTGACTGCCCAATAAACATTCAAAAGTTTAAAATTCAAGTGTTTTAAATATGGTTTGTATTGGCTTCATTTTAAGACAAATAAAAATAATTTCTTTCGTGTTTTCTGTTTATTTTTGAATATTTTTAAATATTTATTTATTTTATTAAACATATAATTACAAATTATATTTTAATACCCTAACCGAGCACTAGCAACGAAGGCTATCAGCTCGTTGTAGCAAAAACAGACCAGGTGGGAATCGAACCCACGACCCCCGCACTGATAAGCTAGCACGCTACCAGGGCGCTCGATTTTTAAATAAAATTAAAACAATTTTTATAAAATCTAAAAGATTATACAAATTTATACGTTTCTAAGTAAAACAAGGATTGGTGAAAAAAAAATCGAGTCAAAAAATCAAAATATAAAAATATAAAAAAAGTTAATAAATTGTACTAAAACCAATCATTACCGTGACCCCCCGCACTGATAAGCTAGCACGCTACCAAGGCGCTCGATTTTTAAATAAAATTAAAACATTTGCTCAAATTTAGAAATTTCCTGTGAAGATTTTTATAAAATCTAAAAGATTATACAAATTTATACGTTTCTAAGTAAAACAAGGATTGGTGAAAAAAAAAATCGAAAGTCAAAAAATCAAAATTAAATATAAAAAAAGTTAATAAATTGTACTAAAACCAATCATTACCGTGTTTTTTGGCTGTGTTTAACCTTAAAGTTACGGCTTGAAAACAAGTGTTTTTACTATGTTGTTTGAACTTGAATTGAACTGTGACTTAAGCCTTGAATTAAACTATATTCTGACTGTAATGTTCCACTTGAATACCAATGTCCGTTTTGTTGGAATATGCTATTAAATATGTAATTAAATTATAAATCAAGGCTTGAAATTGGCAAACATGACTTGATTAACACTTGATTTTAGTTTTAATTCCAGCAAAAATGTTTATTGGGTGGAAATTATTTTCTTTTGAATAGCGATTAAAGGCAAAACAATTTGTAATTAACATCTGTTTGATAGAAGAAAAAAATGCAAAGTTACAAACTCATCAACTAATGGACATTTGTATGTTTCCGATTAAAAGAGTTCACAAGGTGTACTAAATATTGTATTCTTGTATTGTCGTATTGAAAAACATAGTTGGTTACATTTTTATTTCAATCTAACAATGATTAAAATTTGACAACTCTATTTCTAATAGCACAACACACCCAGACCTTGAAAAAGATAAATCTTTATTGAATTACTTCGCGAAAAAATTATTTTTGTAAATCAGCGATTTGATTTAATATTTTATAGAGCGCCCCGGTAGGCTAGTTGGTAGCGTGCTAGCTTATCAGTGCGGGGGTCGTGGGTTCAATTCCCACCAGAGGCTCTGGTCTGTTTTCGCTACAACGAGCCGAGTGCCTTTGTTGCTAGTGCTCGGTTAGGGTATTAACATATAATTTGTAATTATATGATTAATAAATAAAATAAATAAATTAATAATATTTTATAAATCAATTTATTAAATCAGATTTTAAATCATAGTTGATTAATCAATTTTATTTGAATTTTTTTTTGATTCCATTGAATCAAATCATTTCAAACAAAATTCTTTTTTTTTTTATTTTTGAATAAAAAAAGATTAATTTGCTTTGCGAATTAAAAAGGCCACGTCCGGAAGACATCCCAAAGTATTTTTTTTTATAAAACAGCCACAGAGTGACCTATTTTTATACTAATGAAATGAACGAGGAGACGAAATTTGTTTTATCGGATTTTGTTAATTCATATTATCTATAAATTGATATAAACAATTCAAAAGACTTAACTTCGTCTGTGCCGAATTTTTGAATACCCTCCACTCCTAAAAAAAATGTTCTCTACTGTTTTTGATATAAATAATGTACAAAACTTTTGAAGTAAAATTATGAAGGTGAAACAAATTTTTTGAGGTGAAAGACTTTTTTGGATGCGAAAAAAAATTTTTTGGTTGAAAAAAAATTGTGAGGTGAAAAAATTTTTTGTGGTAAAAAAAAAATTAGTGGTGAAAAAAATGTTTTAGTGGTGAAAAAATTTTTTGAGGTGAAAAATATTTGAGGTGAATACAAAATATTATTCATTTCTAAGCGGCTAGTGAAAAAATATGAGAAAATATATCATGTACCAGACGCTACTATGAAATTGTACTAAAGTACACACTGGACCAATTTTGCTCAATTTCAATACCAAACTGCTCGGGTGGGTGTCCAATATTCTGGGTAAAAATAGGCACCCCCGCTTGCGTCTTCGCGTCGTGATCGGAAGGACAGACAGACGAACATCACTAAATCGACTTAACATTGCATAAGGATCACGAATATACATACGAGTATATACTTTATGAGGTCTTAGACCTATATTGCGACATGTTACAAACGGAAAGACAAACTGATATATACCCTCACCATATATGGTGGAGGGTATAAAAATAGCCACCCTGTGGCTGTTTTATAAAAATTCGATAAAACTCTTTTATCGACGGATGACCTGTGCCAAACTTTGCAAAAATTTTGTCCGTTTGGGCTATCTCGCTTAGTTTTCGAGATATTCGCCATTATATAAAATTTTCGGGTTTAAAATGAAATTAATCGTGATTTAAGGAAAATATTTTAATTCGCGTATCAAATCATATTCAAGGATCAAAATAATTCTTTTTTGATTCGCTAATGAAATCAATTTTGATTTGATTCTTTGATCTAAAATTGAATTATTTCGTTTGATTTATAAAAAGAATTATTTAAATCAACTTGATTCTTCTAATAAGATAAAGATTGAATTATGGTAGTTAATAATTCAATCAGAAAAATTAATTCGCGAATTAATTAATTAATTTGTTGAAATTTAAATCAGATTTAAAAATTGATTTAAGGAATTATGTTTTTAAAGGTCTGAATACACCGCATACAACACTTAGCACAGCTCTTGTGAACAACATAATTCTAATAATCGGAGAAGAGAAATTTGCTTGTTTTGCTTTTTTACTCATATCTGCTTTTTATATTTTGATTTTCCAGTTTTTAGCTTTAAAGTAGCTTTTTTTAAGATTTTCGAGCTTTAGATAACTTTTTCGAAATTCTTTTGCCTCAAAGTGCTTTTTTCTAATAAAAAAACATTTTACCGCAGTTTTGTTTTTTTTTAAAGTGTTTTTTTCCCAACGTTTTTTCTTTTGCTTATTTTTGCTTTTTGATAATATTTTTTCGCTTTAAATAGATTGAAATTAGTTTTTTTGTCCTCTGATAATAATAAATAATAAAAAAAACTGATAAGGAAGGAATTGTGGCATAGACCTACAGATTTTGATCAAATTTTTATATGTGCACATTTTTCTTAAACGGTTTTATACATTTTAGATTGGTTTCTCAAAAACCTTTTCTTTTTACTTAATTTACCTTTAATAAATATTACAAAGTATTCAAGAAATAAAAAAAAGAAATGTGGGACAAGAGCGCTTAAAAAAATTACTTGTTCATTAATTTTGTTTCCTCTATCACCCCGTGGATACCCTTCTTGTGAGTAAATTATTGATTTTGTAATTTCAAGCCAAACAAAATCTACATACTGGTATTTAAGATTTATTATCCAATGCTTAATTTTTCTTTTAAGTGAATCTATAACTTTTAATTTATTTAATTTTTAATTTATTTAATTTTCAATTTATTTAATTTTTAATTTATTTAAAATAATAGTATTTAGTTTTTTAAAATATTTAAAGCCATCTTAATGAAAATAGTGACAACTCTTAGTAAGACTACACAGAAAAAATTATTGCCACAAAAATTTCAATTAAATATTTTTTTTTTATTTTTTGTTCATCTTCAATTAAAAGTTTAATCATATTAATGAACTTGGTGTAAAAATATTCTACTTTATAATAAACACTATTGACTACATATAAAAGTCATATTATTTTTATTTATTTATATCTTAACTTTTATTACAGTTATTTAAATTGCAAAATTGCGTCTCAAATCTTTAAGCAAAAAAAAAAATAAACAACAAAAATGTATATTATGAATATTTTTAATATTACGCATATTAATAAAAGCGTCATAACTTGAATTTTTTAAGAAACAGAATCGCACTCATTGCTTGAATTTACAAAAACAACACAGTCTATGTAGTATCTACATATCAGTGTTGCCGGATAAGAGGATTTGACTTCAGATTTAAAAATTTATTTGATAAAAAAAAATAAATTGGATAAAATTTTCAGATGTTAAATCGAAAGATATTTCTGTTAAATCAATGACGTATTGGTTTTAATGCAGAACTTGATAATTTAATTTATTTGATTACTAATAATTTTATGAATCTATAAATAAATTATAAGCACTTCAAATTAATAATTAAATTATGACTTGATTAAATAATTTGTTTTGTGATTCTATTCCCGAACAATTTTTGGTTATTTGCTAAAATTTAATTAACAAAAATCAAATTGATTCTCTGAATTTGATATTTATTGAATAGAGTAGAAAATTATTCAAACGATGAACAGAATTTTTGCAAGTCGATTCGTTGAAAATTGAATCAGATTTAAAAATTAAATAAAGTTATAATTTTTTTAAAGGTCTATTTTAAAATTTGCATTGTTTTTTTGAGGCCACCCTTTTTTCTAGCAAACGAAATCTGCGAAAAATCATTTTAGAAAAAAGGTAAATTATTTAATTATTTAACAATTTGTTAAGGACTTTTGGGTATTTCAACTTTGAAAATGGGAGCATGAGAACAAACTTTTTTTGGCAACACTGCGGATATGCGTGCCCCAGTTATGATAAAGTTGGTACCATAGTATTTTTTGTGGTGTTATTGGAGCCTCAAAAATACTAAGGTACTCCTATGAACTATTTGGTACAAAGTATTTAGAAATTTTCATGCGTTGATGAATTACATAAAACATATATATGATAAATTTTTTTTTTGGAAATTTGATTAAAATTTCAATTGACTTGAATCTGGAATTTCAATAAAAATGTTTATTAAAATTTTAATTGACTTGAATCGGGAATTTCAATTAAAAATTTGATTAAAATTTGAATTGACTTGAATCTGGAATTTCAATTAAAAATTTTATTAAAATTTACTTTGACTTGAATCTGGAATTTTAATTAAAAATTTGATTAAAATTTTAATTGACTTGAATAGGGAATTTCAATTAAAAATTTGATTAAAATTTCAATTGACTTGAATCTGGAATTTCAATTAAAAATTGGATTAAAATTTTAATTGACTTGAATCGGGAATTTAAATTAAAAATTTGATTAAAATTTCAATTGACTTGAATCTGGAATTTCAATTAAAAATTTGATTAAAATTTTAATTCGACTTGAATCTGGAATTTCAATTAAAAATTTGATTCAAATTTTAATTGATTTTTCGTTTGAACTTTAATTAAAGTTTTAATTGATATATTTAAAACTTCAATTGAAAATGTTGAAGATTTTTGATTAAACATTTAATTGATATGATTAAAAAAATAATTGAAAAATTTCAATTAATTTCAACAAAAAAAAATAATTGATAAAACAAATTCTTTTGCTGGTACAAATTCGATAAAATTTTTAATTGTATTTACAAATATTTTAATTGAAACTCGATTATAGTTTTTCCTGTGTACGATTTGGTTTCGCAATGCGTTAATTTCTTACTGGCATCTAGTAGAGAAATTTTAAAGCAGCAAAGATAATTAACATTCTAGCAAAACTTTGGTAATGGGTGCGATATTCTCATGCGTTACCTTGTAATGATAGCTTGTTACCTTTTTCATTATTTGCAAGCATAAAGTAATAAGTTACTTATTATTAATTACGTAGCATAAGATTTATAAATGCAAAGTAATAATTGAAATATTTTTGAAAAACTATTTTTAGATACATTACTTTGTGTTCTTTTGTAAGTAAAAGAAAAAACGAAGCGCAACAATTCATTTAAGTTTAAAGCAATTAAATACTATATGCGTCGATAGCTCAATGGGTAGAGTTCTTGGCCAGATTTCCCTGGTTCGATTCCCATCTCGACTACATTATTTTTAATTACAAAAATTTTAAATAAAATATTTGTAATCATTTTTTAATAAAAATTCCTCTTTTTTAAAAATCTATTTTTACACTCATTACTTTTTCCATTCTCGTAACCATATAAGTAACCCCTCTAAAGTAATGGGTATATACATTACTTTGAGGTTCATCGCCTGTAAAATTCATCAATGAGGTAAGGTGTAAAGTAATCCATCGGCCCCTATGGCTATACATTACTTTACCCATTATTTGGTAATGTGTGGTTTTGCTGGGATGTCAAAACGTTTTTTTATTGGATATTTTTTTTAAAAACAAATGGGATTTAATTTGAAACTTAGTTTTTTATTGTTAGACTTTCTTTCTGCATTTATTATTGGCATTTAATGCCGAAAGTGCAAAAAAAAATATTGGAAATGATTTGGAAATCAACTCTTTGGTATTTGTAAATTGAGCTAATTAAGTGATTTTCCGCCAATGATGAAACTTTATTTGTTTTTTTTTTTAAAGATTTGTTTTTATTTCAACTTTTTTAGCTGAACGAATTAATATTTTTTTAAATAATATTTTAGAAGGTTAATAGGAAACAGGTTGTATGGGGTAACCGCGTAATATTTTTTATAGCCTGCTAATTATTTTAGAATGACCATTTTTTTATAACATTTCTTTATAGCCAACAATATTTAGCAAATTTTTTCATTTAACTAAAAACAAAAGTCGTAAAATTTGATAACCTGTGCGAATTAATTGTTGTTAGGGTTACACAAGTATGTTAGCAGTAGTAGCAGGTACTTAATCTTAAATATTAAAACTTCCTAATAAAGCTTAAATCTCACTCTCTACGTCATCAATCATCCAAATTATGAATACATGTAATTTACCGGAATTAAAATTTAAATTTTACACACAATGCAAGTCACCGATAATATGTATTAACTTTTTTTTTTTTTAATTTCCATGTTATATAAAATATTAAATTAAAAATAAAAAAAATATACAACAACTATTCAGGAACTGTCATCAGTTATAGCACTTTAAAACCCTTAATTATCAACTAAATAAAATGTATTATCAGGTTTAAAAAAAAAACAACATAATAAAGAAAATAACAAAAGGGAAATAAAACTTTAACGAAATATAAAATTTTGTTAAATAATTTGTATAAAATATTAAATACATGAATACATTCGTTTTAGTTTTTTTTTTTTAATATTTAACTAAACATTAGTTTGTCATTTATTTGTTTAATACAAAATAATACAATAATTGTCTGTTCACAGAAAAAAAAATATTCATTTAAAATATTATATAATTCACACATTCCAAGTATGAATTAGATAATATATTAGATTTAAGCATTAAGAATACAATGCCTCAATTGTTTTTCTCCACGTATGATCTATTTAGAAATTTTTTCAAAATAAAATTTATTTTTAAGCAAATATTTAATTGAATCAATATGGGGGAAAAATAAAGCGAGCTTTACACTAACCATACAAATTTTACATTCATAACAATTGTTAATCACTAAGCTCTGGTTATTTTGAAGTAATATAGCAGAAATAAATATTTTTCTAACATATAATTCCCATATTCTTTTTTCTCAAACTATACTTATAGTTAAACAGAAAATTTTTAGTATAAAAATCCAATGCATTTAAATTTCAAATTTAAATATTTTGCACGTAGTATCTCTATGGATACACAGAACCCATTTTACACCACACAACGATCCCATGGGAAGAAGTTTTTGTATCGCGCCCTCTCGTGTTGGTATTCCTAATTAAATTTCAATCTTTGAAACTTTGTATGTACAAGGTGAGCCAAAATGTATCACGCGATAGGAAGATGTTATAACTATTGCAAATGACGGAAACTTTCAGAATTCAGGTCAACAATAATGTGGAATACTCGTGACTATTTTGCTGTGAACGATTTTCTGTCTAAATTTATGATGAGCAAATGGCTCAAATTCATCCTGAACGAATACGTTAAAAAAAATTAGCGCTTCTGGAACACTGAGAGTCCAAGTATTATTCACGAAGAGCCAGTAAATTCACTCAAAATCACTGCATGGTGCGCCATTTAAGCCGAGAGTAACACTGGGACTGGTGAGCGATATAGAACCATGCTTTTAACGAGTTTAATTGCCTCAAATTTATGAATTGGGAGTGGAAGACATGTGGCTGCCAATATAACGGGCAACTGCGCACATAGCTCGAGCCACAATAGAAATTTGAAAGGCTTTGTTTGCGGGTCGCCTGATGCTTTTTTTTTGGCAATTTTCAGTGGCCAACAAAATCGCCTAATTGAACCGCTTTTTGAAGTCAAAGGTATTTGTGAGCAAGCCACAGGCTTTTAAAGTTTCCTCCAGCACGATGAAAAATACTGTAAAATGATCATCAATGATGGAGGAGCCCATTTAACCGACATAATCATAAGAAATTATTGAAAAAAGATCCAAATAAACATTTAAAGACAAAAAAACATTATGCCGTTTCATTTAAAAAAAATTTTTGGATCACCAAACATTTAAATACTTGCGCGAATTTTAGGATACACCTTTAGGAACACATTTAAAATTTTATATATGCGGTTTAGACAGGACAAAAAGAGGGAGACTTCTCCTTTATTATCGAGTTCCTGTAATGAATTCCAAAAAAGTACCGTATTAGTAAATAAGCTGATACTTCACGCAACAAAGATTTTAAATTTCAGATTTTAAGACAAGTGTTTCGGCAGATTTGCCAAAAAGTATCTTATGGGGGAAATAATTCATACTCCTGGAAACACTTAATTTAAAATTATAAAAAAAGGTTTGGGCAGACTGTTAAGAGGTTAGGTGGGTTTAAAAATTGCTATTTGTCACAGGTATAAACGGATGCCCTGGATATTGCCGCTGAAGCATGTTCTTTACTTTATGGCGGAATCGATGATTCTATGTAAGTTTAAAATAATTTTTTTGTTTAAACTTCAATAGCGTTTTTTCGGCAGTGATGATTTCTTAAAAATTTATGAGCATTATGCACAATTCTTCAAAATAATATTATCTAGTGCTTGAACGAAGGATTTTATTTATTTTTAACACAACCTTTTTTATGAGGCAATACGTGGTGAAAATTTTACCAATAAATATGAATTTTTTGTTCACAACTACGCCAAAAATTTTAATTTTAATTGATTTCCTTGGATCAAGCACGAACTTTATACATCTACACTCACCAAAAAAAAGTATGTAATGGCAATTGAAAATTTTGCTGTTATTACGGGAAATTTTGCTAATTTGAGCCTAGCGGTATTTTTCGCTAATGTTAGCAACACATGTCTGCTGACGCGTAGTACAATGAAGTTTGTAGAAAAAATTAGCTACCGCTACTAAATTTTAGTAAACTTTTTGTAAAGTAGAATTTAAAATCTGTTTGCTAAAATCAGCAAAAAAAATTTACTAAATATTATTACTAATACAAAATTTCAAATTTATTTTTTTTTATCGAGCATCAAATTTTTTTACACTTATTTATTTTTATATTTTTTCAAAAAATATTTTATACAAAATTAAAAAAAAAAAAAATCAAAGGCTTAAACATTTTAAAAACAAAAACGAATTTATCATTTTGTTTAAATTTGGTAATTTCTGTTTTGAAAAACATTTTAGTATTTTTTTTTTTTGCTTTTAAGGTAAAATTTTTTTGTTTTTAGGGCTGATTTTTGAACTTGAAAAACTTTTTAGTGCTATTTTAAGTGGATGTCCTATTTTTAGACATGAGTCGGTATATTTGCTTCCGATCCCTTTTTTGTAATCTATGTTACATTTTAAGGCAATTTAAATTTGTAGGTGTAAGTTTTAATTAGAAATAACATTTCCTTCAATATCCACTTTTTTAAATTAGTAATTTTTTTCTGCTAATTTTAGCAAATCGGTTTTTAAAAATTTGTAAAATGATTTCTGAAATTAGCAATAAAAATTTGTAAAGATTCTTGTAATTTGTAAAATGTAAATAGCAAAAAGATTTGCTAAATAATAATTGTTTTACTAAAAATCAGTACAAAAATAGTAGAGTGGGACTGAAAACTGTTTACAAATTTTTCTACTATCTTTCTACAGAAAAAATATGGCAGGTCAAGGAAAATTATTTTATAATTTTAAAAATATTTTAATAAAAGTTTCACTAAGTACTTGTTAAATGTAAATTAGAATAAAATATTTCATTTTTGTGCCCCTTAAGGTGAAGGCTTTTCCCTATTTAAATTACAAAAATCGTATTATCAGTAAATTAGCTCATAAAGGGTGGTTAAATTTTAAGGGCCGATGTTGAATGTGAACCACACCTAAACGTCAAGGTTTTTCCTGCATTTCATTTGACATTTCTCAATTTCAGACTAACTCAATTTGAACCATAGAAAGATACGCAATCGAGCAAGGTGTTAAAGTTATTCAGGCTTATTATGAAAATAGGCGTTCAAATCAAAATGCATTTCTTGCACTTCGTGATTTTTTTTGATCGACCAAATGTGTCCACAATCGGGATAATTGTGGACAAATTTCATGATGTCGGCCAAGCATTTACCGTGTTAGCTATGACGAGATGATAACGAACTTATTGTTGCCAGGAATTGAGGATATGGCCCTGGACGATATGTGGTTTCAACAGGACGGTGCCACCTGCCACACAGCTAACGAAACAATAGCTCTTTTGCACGACAAATTCAATGTCCGTGTTATCTCACGTGGTGGCGATGTCAATTGGCCGCCAAGATCATGTAATTTTACACTATTGGACTTCTTTTTTTGAGGTTATTTGAAAGAAAAGGTGTACGTCGATAAGCCAGCAACAATTCAAGAGCTAAAGGATGAGATAATTCGGCACATTAACGGTATAGAACCTCAATTATGCCTCAGCGTAATCGAAAATGTGGACAATCGAATGGAGGTGTGCCGCCGAGGTTGCGGCGGCCATTTGGCCAAAATTTTGTTCCATACATAATTGAACCATACCATATTATCATAATAAAAAGAAATGACAATAATTTCCTAAATAATTTGTGTTTTATTCAAAATCAACATCGGCCCTTAAAATTTAACCACCCTTTACTACAAGAAAAATATATTTTAAATTTCAGTTTCTAGCAAAAGTAGTTTAGGCAGGCCGTTAAGGGGGTAGATTTTTTCCCTTTTAAGTTCCCATTTTTAATATGTTTCTGATGGATATTGCAAAATGTACTTTAGCAGAAGAATACCCCATACTTTAAAGAATACATATTTTAAATTTGTGGTTTGTAGCCAAAAGTGTTTGGGCAGGTCATCACGGGGAAACGTCAACGATAACCCTTTTAACTGATATCTACTAAAAGTTCAAATGCGTTTCTGCCATAGTTAAAAATATTGTTAAGCGAAGATATATAGAAGAATACCCCATTGTGCGACTACATGCAAATGTGGCAGAAGACTTTATTGTAAAGGGACGGATTCTGAAGCAGTTCATATAAATTACCCAGTCTAGGATATACAAAAATTTAAATATTAACCACCCTAGTAAAATATAATTTAGTGAGCGGTTTTCATTACAAATTAAATACGACAAAAATAAAAAATAATACAAGTCGCGTGTTAGTTAATCAGTCTGTACTAAGTTTAAGGGTAGACATTAACAAGATTCAACGTGTACGTAATTCGATGATGAAAAGTTAAAATTATTGCGTGTTGTCAACAAACCACATTAAAAGTAATAACTTAAACTTATTGCAAAAATTCAAAATTCTACATTTCTTATAATTTTTGTTTTTTGTTTTTAATCTTCTATTTAGTGCAAATAAAAAAGAAAAAAATACTGCAATTGTCAATTAAATTTATACTAAACAACCAGATTTTGTTCTAACAAATCGTATTTAACTTTGTATATTTTTCAATACACACAACAATTTTCTACAGAATCATTAATTTGGATTTACAACTACTACACAGTGTTTAGGTTGCTGCTGCTACTGCTGCTGCTGTTATTACTGCTAAATCTTTATTCTAGCTAACTTTTTTTTTATACCTGTTTGTTCGTAGTAAAATCCATTTAGAATTCTATAAATTGCCATTGAGTTGTTAGTTTTTGTTGCAGTTTGTTTGCGGTATTCTTTAGATTTATTTTGGATTTCGATGCGAGTGTTGGCTAAAGAAAATTTATCTTAAAAAAAAAAATAATAGTTATCCTAATTTTAAAAATTATCTTTTCGGCTTTTCAAATCCTGTGAAATTCTTTTGTACGGCTTTTAAAAATTCAAGGATAAAAAAATATACAAAACTTAATAAATATTTAAAGTGAGTGAATATTAATTGTATAAATTATACATGCAACAATGTAATAAAATTAAATGTGCAAAAAAAACCACAAGAATAAAATTAAAATAATTTATAATAATTTTATTTGATATAAAAAACAACATGTGATACAAATTTTGTATTATTTTATGAAATAATTAATGCAAAAAAAAAAATGTTTAAAAATCTTAAATTCTGTTGTTGATTGCCATTTAGTAAAATTGAATTTTAAAAGATTTTTCTCAAAAAGAAACTAAATACCCTAACAAAAGATATATTGGGGGTAAAATCTATTAAATTTTACCAATTTTAATAAATTTTCTTTAGTTTTTTATTATAACTTCAAAAGTTAGAAATATAAAATTATATTACCCATGTAAAAATCGAAATATATATGAGCATACATGATCATACATGGGCCTGTATATGATCATACATGGGCATACATGGTCATATACGTCCATACATTGTTCAATATATGACCATACATGATCTCATATATGATCATATATCTTCGGATCTGAAATTTGAGGGTATATGGACGTATATGATCATATACGAGCATACATGAATAATATATGAGCATGTATGATAATATATCACCATATACCCTCAAATTTCGGATCCGAAGATATATGGTCATATATCAGATCAAGTATGGACGTATATGACCATGTATGATCATATACAAGGCCATGTATGGTCATGTATGTCCATATATATTTCGATTTTTACATGGGTATATTTAAAAAATATTTTTATATAATTAATAGATAAAACCTACAAGTTAATACAAGAATTTAAGAAATAAAAACAATAATTTTGCAAATAAAAAAAAAAAAAAAACAACATACACACAGAAAAAATATTAGAGATAATATTGCCTTTGCTGGTAGTCTATTTTTATTTGCTATTAAAGAAAATGCGCAACCTGAAATTTCCGATGGTAAAAGAAATAAAATTACTGGCAGAGCACTGATTGCGAATGGTACAATCACCAAAAAAAGTCTGTAATGGCAACTGAAAATGTTGCTGTTTTTACGGGAAATTTTGCTAGTTTGAGCCCAGCGGTATTTTTCGCTAATCTTAGCAGCACATGTCTGCTGACGTGTAGTACAATGCAATTTGTAGAAAAATTAGCTGCCGCTACTAAATTTTTGTAAACATTTTGTAAAGTGGAATTTATAATCTGTTTGCCAAAATCAGCAAAAAAAAATTTTACTAAATATTATTAATATTAGAACAAAATTTCAAATTTATTTTTTATCGAGCATCAAAATTTTTTACACCTATTTAGTTTTTTTTTTTCAAAAAATATTTTAGGCAAAATTAAAAAAAAGAATCAAAGGCTTAAAAATTGTAAAAACAAACGGATTTATCATTTCGTTTTAATTTCTGTTTTGAAAAATATTTTAGTGAATTTTTTTTTACTTTTAAGGTTTCTAGGGCTGATTTTAAGAACCAAAAAAAACTTTTTAGTGCTACTTTAATTTTTAGACATGAGTCGGTATATTCACTTCCGATCCCTTTTTTGTAATCTATGTTACATTTTAAGGCAATTTAAGTTTGTTTGTTTTAATTGGGAATAACATTTCCTTCAATATAAAATTTTTTAAAATTAGTAAATTTTTTCGGCTAATTTTAGCAAATCGGTTTTCAAAAATTTTTAAATATTCTGTAAAAACTATGATTTCTAAAATGTTAAAAGCAAAAAGATTTGCTAAATAATAATTTTTTTACTAAAAATCAGTACAAAAATAGTAAAGTGGGATTGAAAACAGTTTACAAATATTTTTACTAACTTTTTCTTCTGAGTGTAGAGTCTTCGGTATTAGCGATTTTTTTTTTTTTGAATATTGGCGATTTTTTCAATCCGTGTGTTTTTTCGAATTTTGTTCCTCAAATTGTATTTTCCAATTTTAAGCGATTTTCCCTATTTTAAAGATTTTTCCAATTTTAGCGATGTATTTAAATTTTGCTGACTTTTTTAAATTTGGAAATTTTTCCAATTTTAGCAATTAGCAATGGGGGGAAGAATTTTTTCATTTTGAAGATTTTTTTTTAATTTTATGATTTTTTCCATTTTGGTGACTTTTTTATTATAAATATTTTATTTTTTATTTTGGTTTACTAATATTTGTAAAAAATCCTCAATTTGTTTTAAACGTAGTTATTTATTATTTAAAGTTTAAAATCAAATGAAGAAAGTCAAGAATCATTCCCAAATTACTCAATCGAAAACGATTGAAATCTTTTACAATTAAATTGATTGCGACTAACTAAGAATTCAAACCCATTCAAAAATTTAAGTTTAAAAAATCAATCATTTCATAGTCATTTAGAATTAAATATCGATCGATGCATTGAATTCTTTAGAAACTATGTTTTCAATAAAGTCACAAATACCAAAAGAAATGAAGTTTTGGTTCGTTTTATTTAATTTTTAAAAGCATACAATACTTTTATTTGGACCACCCTTTATATGTAATTGGGCTCTTGCTAGTGTTTCCAATTCGGTTTATCGATTAACCGATTCCTCGATAAATCGCCTCCATTTCGGATAATACCGAAACAATTAATTTAAAACTCAAAAAATTATTCGAACCGAACAATCGATTAAAAAAGCTCGATTAACCAGTTAAATTTTTGATATAAATTTTTCTGTTATTATTCGACCCGAGCAATCGATTAAAATAGCCCGATTAACCGGTTAAATTTTTAATATAAATTTTTCTGTTATTATTCGACCCGAGCAATCGATTAACCGGTTAAATTTTTAATATAAATTTTTCTGTTATTTTTCTTAAAACTTCCTAATTTTCCTAACTTTGGAAAAAAATTGTAGAAAAAATATTAACTAAAATACAATCAAATCGTCTGAATAATCCTAACAAGCACTATGACGTTACTTATATGTAAATAATAATATAAAAATGCTTTAACTTCGAAAACTTTATTTTCTAAAAAAAAACAGTTTCATTTAAAATTCCAAGAAAAAATTTATAAAAACTAAAAAATAACATGAAACTTTCTTTCTAATTTGATGTATCAACGAATTTTGATGAAGTAGGAACTTGAGTAGAATAAAGTTGTTTAGTCAAAAATACTCGTATTTAAGAATTTGTTTATTCTTATCGGTGGGGACTTGTCAGGAATATGCACGATTTTTATATCTTTTCTAATTTATAACCTTTTTAACTCTAAAGTTTAAACAAGATATATAGAACAGTGGCAGTTCTATGAAATTTTGTTTGTGAATTCCGCGAAAATTATTCATACCATATTTTTAAGAATTTGTTATTGAATTTTTTTTGAAGGCAGCTCTTGTTATTTGGGCATTTTAATTTTTTGTTTTTCTAATCATATATTCTCATATAAAGAATATACAAAATAACTTTATCGACAAAATGTTCTACTCTAAACACTATCTACACTGCGTTTTTAAGAGGTTTACTTCCACTGGACACTTCTGACATTTTCTTTTTAAAAAGCCGTCAGATTCCTCTGAAAAACCCCAAGATTATAAGTCTTGATTCTTTAAAAAATCTCAGAATGCTTAGAATTGTACTAAACACTTTAGAAACCAATGTAATAGACTTAACTTGATAATTCAGCAATAAGCAGCTCTCTGTGTTCTAATTGATATACAAAAATACATTTATTTTGCATTAAACGATTAATTGAATAATCGCCAATTTTTTCGATTAATCGACCCGAATAACCGATTAATCAATTTTCTTCATTTTTCGAATAATGACCAAACCGATTAACCGGCAGGGTCGAATAATTGGAAACACTAATTAAATTTAATGATTACATTAATAAAATGTAAATGTAATTTGTAAGATAAATTATAAAATGTATTTAATTAATTACCGCACAGTTTACACTTATACCGTTTAGAAATAATAACAAATTACAAAATTAACAATATGACACTTGTTTAGAAATTCTTAGTGTAAGAAGCACATTTTTTCTCTTGTGACTTAAAGTTGATCTTATAATATCAGTAGTTTTTACAGTTTTTCAATAGTTTTTATGTCTGTTGTTTCTAAATATTTTTTGTCTGTTAACTGCACTTGTTAGTTAATTTTTATTTGTTAATTCAACCATTAAAAAAAAGACATGAACTTAAATGTAATCAAAAATTTCCTTCAAAATAGTTTATAAATTGTCCTCAATTTAAGTAAAATTTTATTAAAACTTAGAAAAATATTCTTAAAAAGAATAAAAATTCCTAGAGCGCCTCGGTAGGATAGATAGCTTATCAGTGCGATGGTCGTGGGTTCAATTCCCACCAGAGGCTCTGGTCTGTTTTCGCTACAACGGGCCGATAGCCTTTGTTGCTAGTGCTCGGTTAGGATATTAAGATATAATTTGTAATTATATGATTAATATAAATAAAATAAAAATTCCTAAGTTTGAGGAAAAACGAAATAGTTTATATACTCAGAAATAGTTCATATTTTTCCTAAGTAATATTTCTTGGTTTAAGAAAAAAAACAAGTCAATTAAAAAAAAAATTTATTAATTTTAAGAAAAAACATTTTTGTTTTAAGAAATTTGCATTCTTAAATGTAATAAAATTAAGTTTAGTTCAAAAAAAATTTTAGGAAATAATATACTCCCATTTAGTTCAAAAACATGTGTCTACCTTAAATCAAGAAAGTACTTGAACTTAATGTGTGTTCATTTTTTGTTCGCGAGTAGTAAAATTAACTAAATTTTAGAAAGCCATTTCCAAATTCAGTTTTTAAGTATACCACTTTCTAATTTAGAAAAATTTTTTTCTAAAAATTAGTTCAGAAAATTAAAAACAAAAAGTTATACATTTTTTCCTATGTAATAATAAAAATTTACTTGATTTTAGAAACTGATGCACTATTTCTAAGGTAAATTTTCATGCAACTTAGTTCAGATAAATTTAAAAAATTTTAATAAAATATTCTTCTTTTCAAGTAAAAGTTTTCTAATTTTTAAAAAATAATAAAATTTGGTATAGCATTTTTTTTTTTTGTTGGAAAACGTTTAAATTATTTTCAATATTCTATTCCAAAAAACAAAAAATTAATACAAACTTGTTAGTTTTCCTAATTTCCAAGAAAAATATTATCAAAGGAAACAAATTAAAGTAACGATTTAAAAAAATGATCGTGCATGATTGTAATTTTTGGTGCGTGATTCAAAAATGGCTCACATGCTTATCTTTATTCTTAACAGTTTTTATATTAAACTTAAAGTAGTTAAAAATATATTTTTTAAATTTTGTTAGCAAAAGGTTAAAAATTTCGAATTTGCGCTTTTATGTAATAATTTTGTTTGCTGACTACAATACAAAATATCTCAAGCGCATTTTATACATTATGGCATAATGGCTTTCCTATAATTGACGTAGCGCTTATTAAACTTTATATTTTTCGAACTATTTTTTTCACTAAATAATAAAAAAGTTTAAATTTGTATATGTCAAATAAAGTTTAAGCTAAAAATCCCATAAAATAATCTTATGACTTTTCCATTTTCCAATAATAACAAGAAATATAACTGTGATATTTTGTATTTTTGCAACAATTTCCTTAAATTAGTTAATTTAAGAAGACAAAGGACCCCCAGTGTTCCTTAGCCATAGATGCCATGTGTCACTTAGGGCATCGCTTTTTGTAGTACTCTCAAGCAGAACCGTTAATTAACTACGAAAATAATATGTCTGAATTTGTCACAATTTATTACGTATCAGGATATGCTGCAGTAAATTTTTTTAATTTGTTTACCTTTTTTCTAATGAATTTTAATTTATATTTTAAATACATGAATTTTGTATAATTCAATTTAATTTTAAGACAAAAATGTATATCAAAAAGCTTGTTAAGGGCAGTGTCCTCACAAAGTGGAAGTCCTCTGAAAGTGGGAAAATACTTACTCAATGAGTGTAAAGTACTTGAAAATATATGGCAGGCTAAGCATAATTTTCACTTAAAAGAAATGCTATTTAACTTGATGTTAGAATATATTTTTTTATTTTTAGGGAGTTAAGACCTAGTTTTAGGTAAAAAAAAAAATTATCTAATGAACTTAAATAAAATAAATTTTTTTTAAAACCAAGGAAACATTTACTAACTAACAGTAAAATTTTAGAAAATGTATGAACTAATTAGGAGAAAATTTTACTGTTTTCTAACAAAAATTTACTTCTCAGTAGTAAAATTTTTCTATAATTTAGAAATTTTTACCAAATTTTATTTATTTATTATTATTTATTTATGGAATTTTATTCCTTACAGACATTTTAAAAAATATTAATATCAAAATAACTTAACTAAGAGTTTAAAAAAATTAAAATTGCGTTTTTTATTACTCTAGGATTAAGGGAAAAATCTATAAATCTATATAATTGATTAAATGTGTTACACATTCTCCTGAGAGGGTCAGTATCAGCATAATTAGCTCTAAAAAAAGTTACCGACAATGGTAAAAAATTACGGGATGCATGTTGGGGAATGTTAAATAAAATTTCATTAATCAAAAATCCAGAGCAGATATCACCATTAATTACATTCAAAATAAATGACACATTCAGCATAGTTCTACAGCTTTTTAAAGTAGGAAGCTTAATAAGAGCAAGTCGAGCGGTGTATGAAGGCAAATTAAACGGGCTAAACTCTAATCCTCGAAGACAAAACAACAGGAACTGCTTTTGCACGGATCCAATTGCATCAGAATTCGTTTGATAAATAGGATCCCATATTACCGAACCATATTCCAGAATCGGGCGCACAAGAGACATGTACAATGTTTTCGCAATGTACGGATCATTAAACTCTTTTGACCAGCGTTTTATATAATCAAGTGTACCCCTAGCCTTTTCTATTTCACTTGTAGTGTGTGCAATAAAATTTAGCTTAGGGTCAAGCAAAATACCTAGATCTTGGAAACTGTCGACCAAATCAAGTTGATGACCTCCCAGAAAATAGTTTACGGTAATTTGATTAATTCTTACAAATCGCATAAGTTTGCATTTTTTCAAATTAAGCTCCATTAAATTCACGTTGCACCATTTGTAAAATGAATCCAAATCCTCTTGAAGGCGATAGTGATCCAAAAATTGGTTATAACTTAAAAAAACCTTGACGTCATCAGCGTACATTAAAACATTTGAAAACTTTATTACGTTTGGCAAAGTCATTAATAAACAATGAAAATAGTAGCGGCCCAAGGTGACTTCCCTGTGGTACACCAGACAGTACATTTATTCTTTTCGAAAACAATTTAAGTAAAATTTGTTTCTTAATTTCAAGGAAAATTTTATTAAATATTGGTAAAAAGTGTCTTTGGCGCCGTTTTCATTTCAATTTTTCCTCTAAATAAGTTAATTTTTCAAAATTCTAGTTAATTTTTTTTGAGTGATTCAAATGAAAATATAATGTACACCCTTCCAGCGGAAAGCAACACAGTAATTTTAATTGTTATTTGCTCTTGAGTTTAAGTAAAAAATTCCCCCAACTTTTCTGTAGACATTTCTCTATTTTGACATATCGATAATTTTAGCTAATTTAAGATTTTTTCCAATTGTTTAATCGCATTTATTTGTTCTTTCTCCGTTCCATATAAAAGATTAATTTTTTAATTACTACTTATAGTAAAACAATGTGTAATTTAATTGTATATTAGCAAACAATATATAAAACGTGATACGATTTTCACACGATTATCACGTTTAAAACAACAGTAATTAATTTCAACTATACAATTTATATGAAAACAATCAATTTTTTTCTCGCCTTCTATTTACAAACAATTGTGATATAATTTTGTAATTAAATAAAATCAACACTTTATATGTTTAACTAATAAAAATAACAACTTAATTTAAATAAATTTATAATTATTAAATTTGTTTTATTTATTCTTTATCTGTTTAATTGCAGCAATAACAGCAGAATAAAACTTAATATGAAGGTACTCGTAGTAATAGCAACCGTAGTAGTTTTACTAATTGTCGGTACTCAAGGAGTACAAATGCGTAAGTATTTACAATAAGTATGCAGAGCTTGAAAATAGTTAATTCTATAATTAAGTTTGTAAAATTATATTGCAAAGTGGCCGTTAGAAAACGTGAACGTACTCGTTAATTTAAACATGAAAAGGTTATGGAATTAATTCTTTTGAAACTCTGCTCTAAAGAGGTATTTTTGCATTGCAGTAAAACTTGTTTGCATTGTCACGTGAATGTCCTAATTGTATTTATAATAAATTATAAATAACAAAATAAATTAATTAACTTTTAATAATTCATTTACAGCTGATTATATTAAAATTTGCTCGCGTAATGATCCAAAATTAAATGAATGTATCAAGAATACTGTTCACAATATGCGACCCCACCTCAAGGATGGTATTAAAGAATTAAATGTACCAGCCATGGAACCCTTATACATAGGTGATCTCAATATTTTGGAAGGTGGCAGTGCGGGTATAAATGTAAAGGCCATAGACTTAAATATTTATGGTGCATCGAATTTCGATATTAAGAAACTAAAGTAAGTTTTAAATATTATATTTTTACTTTTTTTTTATATACAACCGCAGTTTTTTTTTTAACTTAGACAATATTTTGCAAAAATAAAATAAAATCAGAAAAACGTTTACTTTGTATTTAAATAATTTTAAAGTTAGGACATTTTAAAATACTATTGAAAATACTTAAAACAAGTTTAAAATACAACTAAAAAAATTTTTCATAACCTTTAACTGAACAAACAGCATCTCACATAATATTTATAAAACACGCGGTACGGTGCAGAATTATTTAACATGATCTAATTAGAACAACCAATATTGTTGGAGCAGAGAAAAAAAAGAAAAAAAATTAAATGTATTTAAAGGAAAAAATCAAAAGTAAAAAATTTGAGAAAAAAAGAAGCAGAAAAAATATTTTTTTTATTAGAAAAAAGCACTGATTCGAAAAAATTTTAAAAATTTATTTAAAGCTCAAAAATCTTTCAAAACGCTACTTTAAAGGACAAAACTGAAAAAACAGAAAATATCAAATATGAGTAGAAAAGCAAAAAAACAAATAAGGATTAGAAGGAAAACTTAAAAAACTTTAGTTGTACATTTCCACTGTCATTTACAGTAAACCAAACACATGTTTTTCAATATCAGCTGATAGCTGGTTTGACATATGTAATTAATGGGGATTATAAAACACAGAAAGTTTGTAAGTAAATTTCTTCTCAATTAATCAAGACTTTTTCAGCTTTTTCCTATAAAGTTGTGAGTTAAATAAGACAAATATACAGTTAGCTTAATAAGACACGAATCACAGCTTCAAAAATCGAATTCTATTTTAAGTGAATTACCTAAAAATCGAATACAATTTACTTTTTAATCGAATGAATTTTATTTTTATACATTCGCGAAAAGTCATTCCTTGGAATTCATTCGATCGAATTCACATCTAAGAAATTCAAAATATTTATCTCATTCGATTTTACCAATCATTAGGAATTCATTCATTCGATTTACAATTTGAGAATTCAAAATACGTTTTCGACTTCAAATTCTTGTAAATGACGAAAATACGTATTTTGGAGCGATTCAATTTGATAATTTTTTTAATTTGCCGATTTTTTATTTTGAAATATTTTTTTTTTTATATTAGCGATTTTTTAAATTCTAACGTTTTTCAGAACTGGCGATTTTTTTAATTTTGATGATTTTTTCAAATTCTTCGAATTTGGTTTTTCCAATTTTAGCGATTTTTTTTCAATTTCAGCACTTTTTCCAATATTAACAAGTTTTTTAAAGAAATTTTTAGTTATGACGATTTTTTTCAATTTTGGCCATTTTTTTAATTTTAGCGATTTCTTTAATTTGATTTTTGTTTTCGTAGTAATTTATTTTTTAGTTTTGAAAATCGAATTAATAAACTCAAATGTCATTCCTAATCGAATGAAAAAAATCCCAAATTTGCAAATACATTGAGCAAAAATTAATTAAATTCCAAGCTGTCTAAATTTTTTAAGAAAATTTTCAGAAATTTTAAATTGTAGTTTTGACAACAATACTCAAATTTATCGGCCTATTTTTGTATTAATTCTAATCGGTTTAACCCGGTACAATACTACTATATTTATAATGGAAAATATACAGAATATAACAACGTGAATTAAGTTCAACACTTTTTGAAAAGCTTTAATTTTGAAAGTGAAAATTTTTCGCAATATATTTATATACAGGGTGGCGCAAAAATAACCTTCCGATGTTTTTTGGCTGTAATTTAAAAAAAAAAACATGAAAAACTTTGATTCTTTTTGTGGATTATTTTTATTTTGTCTTTTAATTTTTTTACATCAAGTCGAGAATATGATGTCATGTAAATGGCCGCCGCCACACTTGATTGTCATTTGAGCCCTTTTTATGGCATTTTCCATCACTTTGCCCAAAACTTCCGGCGATAGGTCCTCACATTCTTGACGGATATTGTCTTTAAGAGCTGCAAGAGTCTGAGGCTTGTTGACATAAACCCGAGACTTCAAAAAGCCCCACAAAAAGAAGTCTGGAGCGGTCAAATCAGGCGATCTTGCTGGCCAGTGCAAATCGCCAAAACGGGAGATTAGGCGCCCGGGAAATGCATCCTTTAGCATATCGGTTGTGGCACGTGCAGTGTGTGGCGTTGCACCGTCCTGTTGGAACCACATGTTTTCCAATCCCAATTCATCAAGTTGCGGCAAAAAGAACTCGTTGATCATTGCTCTGTAGCGCTCACCATTCACAATAACCGTTTGGCCCGTGACGTCTTCGAAGAAAAAAGGTCCGATGACTCCTCCAGCGAAAACAGCATACCATACAGTGACTTTGAGCGGGTGTAATGGCTCTTCGTGGGTTACACGCGGATTTTCAGTGCCCCAGAAGCGTAAATTTTGCTTATTTACGTACCCGCTAAGATGGAAATGGGCCTCATCACTCATGATTATTTTTAATGAAAAATCATCTTCATTATTGCTCAAATAAATAGTCACGAATATTCCGCGTTCTGGAGCAGTGTAGCGTAACATTGTTTATTAACGTGTATTTCGCATGTGTTTACAACACAAATGTCAAAACAGAACTGACATTAGGGGCCAATCGCAAAATTTATAGCATTTTCTGATAGGAGGATTACTTTTGCGCCACCTTGTATATTGCTGGCAAGCGTAAATAAATATAATATCTCCTAATGAGAATTGTAAAAAAAAGGCTTCCTCTTCGCTAAAAAAAAATTCCCAACACATTTTTCCCAAGCGATGGTTGAGCTTAACGTCTCTAAGTTGGCAACACTGCCAAATAAAAGAGGAGAAAAAAGAAATATAGGTAAAACAAATTTAAAAAAGTTATATAAAAATTAGGTTAAGAGTAATAAATAAAAAAATCGGCGACTTATTTTAAGTCGGTTTCTAGCCGAAGAATTTTCGGCGGCGGTGGCTATAAAAATTGACGGCAGCTCTACCGACTTTAAGCCATTCAGCGCTGATCTCTGGAACTTACCTCATTGTTTTTTTTTTTAATATTTCACTCTCTACCCCAATGAGCTTTTAATTGTTGTTGTTTATTTTTCTGCCGCTAGTTTTATAAACAAAATACATATTTCTTTTTTTTTGCAATAAATAAAATATTCTTTAGTGTTACCAAAGAGCATCTACTTGTATTATTAATTAATAACATCGCTTTCATACAAGTTCATTTAAGTTTAACAAATACATATTTCTTTAATTTTACTTTAAATTTGTTTTAACACTTTTTTATAATATTCATAACACTTTTTTATAATATAAACATTTTATTAACAAGCACTTTTCTAAATAATTTGTCACGCGATAAAAATTTCGGCAAACTCCTCACACTCCGATCAGTTTATTAAAACTGCCACAAAAAGGAGTGCGAGAGAATTTACTTAGCAGCACAGGGTGTGTCAGCCAATTTTAAGAGTGTATTACAGTTTATTTTAAGTAATCGGTCGAAACGATATTTTATGAAGTTATAAGTACACAGAAAAAAATATCAAAAAATTTTAAGTAATTAAAAATATTTGTTAAAATTTAAATTTAATTTCTAACAATTTCTTTGTTTGAAATGTTTGTAAATTGTTACTTTTCATATAAAAATTCTTTGAAAATAAAAATATAACAAAGAGTTTTTTGTATTTACACAACAAAAATATTCTATGAAATACACAGAAAAAAATATCACCAAATTTTAAGTAATTAAAAATATTTGTTAAAATTTAAACTCGATTTCTAACAATTTTTTGTTTGAAATATTTGTAAATTGTTACTTTTCATATAAAAATTCTTTGAAAATAAAAATTGAAGTTACAAAAAAATAACAAAAAGTTTTTGTAAATTCAAAAAAAATATTTTTTAAAAAAGCACCAACAATTGAATTTGTAAATACAAAAAACTTTTTGTTATTTTTTTGTTACTTAAATTTTTATTTTCAAAGAATTTTTATATGAAAAGTGACAATTTACAAATATTTCGAACAAAAAATTGTTAGAAATCAAGTTTAAATTTTAACAAATATTTTTAATTACTTTAAATTTTGTGATACTTTTTTCTGTGTGTGTATGTTCAATATTACAAACAGAATTTTGTAATTTTATTCTTTGTAGTTGATCTTTTTTAATACTTATATGTATGAAAATGTATTTTTAGTCTGGTTCGAGATCATAGAAAATTTTTTCAAATGAAAAATTTTTCTTATTTTTATTTAGTAATCATTGGGGATTCCACAGAAAAAGTAATTATATTATAAATGGTCCGCTACTACTTTCATCAACATTCTTCGTGTGTCTTAAATTTTTTTCGGTGTAATCTCCATGATTACTAAATAAAAATAAGAAAAATTTTTCATTTGAAAAAATTTTCTATGATCTCGAACCAGACTGAAAATACATTTTCATACATATAATTAGAAATTTAAAGCTAAACACACCATATTTTTTTTTTTAAATCGGTTAAAACCAATGTATTTACTTTGCGGGTTTCGATTTTTTTATTTTTTTTTTGAAGTGTTGATTAAATTGATTATTTAAATTTACTCAAGCTTAACTATATCTCGAAAAAATACTTTAGGCAGCAAAAATAAAAAATTAACTACAACGGTATTTATTCACTGGCAGCAACACTGTTCTTCATATAAAATTTATGAAAAAACAAATTTTGTTGCTGGCGACAACTTCAATTGATGTGTTTTATCACATAAGAAGTATGAGACAATTTGAATAGTTACACAAGGTGTGTCAGAGTAAATTGTTTTTCCAGTGAAAAAATTTCACTCGAACTTTAATGGCCTGTAAGTTCCATTTCACACAACGCAACTTGCGTCAATTCTTGTCAATTCTCTTTTAAAGTTCACACGGAATCAGCAATTTTTGTCTACATTTGGTTTAAAATTAATGAAAAACGAAACGAAGAATGGAAAAACAAAAAGAAAAATGAAAAAAAAACAAAACAATTACCACTCTTCTTTCCCCTCACTCCTACAGACTCAAGAGTTGCGCAATAAAAGTTGCTCTGTGCGAAATGGGACACACATCACATTAAATCCAAAATCTTACCTTTTAAATAGAAAAATCACTAAATTTTCACGTGAAATTCATTATCGTAAAAAAATAATTTTTTTATATGGAGTATGCCAAAAAAATTGCTAAAAATCTGCTGCGTAAGAAATATGGAATTTTTGCTGAAAATGTTGTGTTTTTTGTTAAATAACATTTCTGTAAGCTTTAAAAAAAAAAAAAAGTGAAATTATTTATTTCTGGAAAAAAAAAATGCTAAAAATCTGCTTTTGACACACGAAATACGCTAAAAAGCATTTAGCATTTTTTCGAATAAAAATGTAAAATTTTTAAACTCCAATTTGCTAAATCTAGCAGAAAATATGCTAACATAGCGGCAACACTGTAGCAAACATTTCTAAAATTAAAGCTTAAAATTAAATTTGTTAAACTTTAAAAAACATTGTGAATTTTTAATAAAAATAAAACTTAACTAACATACTATAACTTTTATAAATATAAATTATATATTTATTTAATTTTATAATTTTCTAGGGCTTCAAATAATGGCTTGCGTATTGATTTGGAATTAAATTTACCTCGCTTACAAGGTGAAGGACAATACGATATTAATGGTCAGATTTTGGCTTTACCACTACGAGGCAATGGTCCCTTTACCGGAAATTTTAGTAAGTTTACAACAACTATATTCCATAAACTACATATTTTAAAAACTCTAATTTTCTTTAAATCACAGCCAATTTTTATGCATTTGTTAAAATTATCTTCGAAGTGAACAAACAAAATGGTGAAGAATATTTACAAATTAAAGATTTGGGTGTTAAAATTCGCACAGGCAAGGGACGCATACATTTGGAGAATTTATTCAATGGCGACAAAACTTTGGGTGATGTTGTTAACGACACAATTAATCAGAATTTCGAAGTGTTTACCAATGAGTTGATTGGTCCCATTGAACGTGCATTGGAAAAGAAATTTATTGCTATAACTCGTAAAATTTTAGAAAATTTCACTTATAATGAATTGTTCCCGGTTTAAATGTGTGTTTAAAAGTTAAGTTGTTGTAAATTTATTATGTATTGTAGTATCGTAAAATTTTTTGTCGTTTTTTTGGGTTCAAATTTTTTAAAAAAAATTGTTTGGTAAAAATTTTGTAAAATGTGATTATAGCTTTATTATATAATTTTTATTTGTAAATTCTGTATAATTAATATATAATTAGTATTTTTTTTTTATATATTGTAAATAAAATTTGTAAATGATTAAATCCGTTTTGTTAAAGTATTTTTTTACCGTTAAGCTCTAAGACCTGATTACACAATGCCCCGTTTAATTTTAAAATTAACTAATGCATGACAGCTCTGTGGTGTAAATCCTTTGAGAGGGAAGGATTTTTTGTAAAATTTCGGATTAAAAATTTTATGACATCAAAAAAAATTGTTAATAGATCATAACACTAAATCCTAAAATGTAAACTTTTCTTTAATAGCTAATAATAATTGTTTCCCACATAAATTTTAAATGTTTTTTTTTTAATTTAATTTTAGAGACTTTTAATAATCTTTGCTAAAATATAAATTTCATAACATCAAAACTAATTTTCTATAAATTTTAATTAAAAAAAAACGAATTTGTTTTCCCCCCAACCTAATATATTTAATCACATATTTCAAAACTTATAGCATATCTTTAGGCTGTCTAAAATCAAATAGTGTTGTGATTTGCAAAGTAAATATCAAAAACCAACAATTTTAAAACTAACAACCAACATTTTTTTTTATATTTTTTTTTATTTAATATCAGCGTGATTTCATATTGTTCATTTTGATTAGCATAATTTCAACATATATAAGTTATATTCAAAATTTTTGCAAAAATTATAAATATTTTTTTGGTAACGCATAAAAATAAACAAAATATTTGTTCTTAATTTTATATTACATAGAAATATTTTTTGCAATGTTTTAGATTTTTGTTTAAAAATATTGAAAATTTTAGTCTTTTTTTATTTATTTAAATAACAATAGATAAAAATATATTTTTACAATTATTTTTTTTAGATTTTCATTAAAAAAAAAATTTTTGAGATTTTGTAAAAAAATAACATATTTGGATTTTTACAAGCTTTGAAAATATACCAATATTTTTTTAGTGTTTTTTACAAAAAATATAAATTTTAATTTTGGGAAAATAATTTTAACACAAGGTTTGTTTTTTTTTCGAATTTTATATAAATATTCCATACAATTTTAAGTAGATACAGACTTGCTAAGTAGTTATAGATATAGCTACTTAAAAATTAAGAATGTAAAAAATGCTGCCAAGTTTTAGAAATTATTGTATTTTCTCTTTTAAATGTAAACCAAAATATTTGTCATAAAAATATTTGAAATTTTTGTATTTTTAATTTGATAAAATATTAAAAACAACAAAAGCTAACAAATAAATTATGTGTTTGTTAGTAAATGTTTTGCCCAATACACAGAATAAAATTACAAAATTCTATAGAACATTTTCTATAGAACATTTTTGTAAATACAAAAAAAAAATATTTTTTAAAAAGGCACCAACAATGGAATTTGTAAATACAAAAAACTTTTTATTATTTTTTTGTAACTTCAATTTTTATTTTCAAAGAATTTTTATATGAAAAGCAACAATTTACAAATATTAAAAAAAAAATCGTAAGAAATCGAATTTGAATTTTTAACAAATATTTTTAATTACTTAAAATTTTGTGATACTTTTGTCTGTGTAATTGCTATATTTCGTGTTCCGGTTAAGTCCATATACGAAAACAGCTTTCGTTCAAAGGCGGCCCCAAATGTGCAAATTGTATTTGTTTACAAAAAGTAAGGATGGATAGAAGTTTTTTTACAAGTAGTTATAGATATACATAGATATAAAATTCGAAAAAAACGAACCTTCAATAATTTTTATTGTTAAAACATAGTAAATTGTTTTTTCTAGAAAAAAAAAATTCACTCGAACTCAAATCGAACTTTTGCAAAGAAAGGATAAAAAAAATATTTGGATCTTTTTTCAAAGATTTTTTTAAAAATTAAATCTTTTTGTATGCATTTTTTGGGCTATTAGGGGAGCAGTTATTTTGAACTTCTATGGTCTTTTAAAAAATTTATATTTTGTTTTGTCAAAGGACAAATAAATTTATTTTTTTTTTGTGACTAGAAATTTTGTTGCAAACAAAAAATTACAGGACGATTTTAGCAAATATAACATTTTAAGGATATCTATTTCCGGTCCTTACGAGGCCATTTCAAAGGAAACATTTAGTGTTTTTTTTTGTGTTTAGTTTTTTAATTTTAAAAATGCAATTTGGAATTCTTTTTAAAAAAAATCGTGAAATAATATTTAAAAAAACAGCGTAATAATTATTCGGAGCCACAATTCCAAGTCTCTAAAAAGTTTCTTAAAAAAATCTTTAGCTGTTGAAGTTTGGGTTAAAAGTGGATACAAAAAAAAAAGGATAGAATGATACAAATATTATGTAAGTACAAAGGAGAAAGAAATAAAATACACTCAGCAGAGTAGGGAACTTTAATAAAAAAAAGTTAAATATTTATAGCATTTTTTTAAGAAATTTTTCGTGTATGAGCAATACAAAATTATTACTGTGAAGGAAGGATAACATGAATTCGAACTGATTTAAAAATTCCGTCGGTTTTGCACTAATTTTAGAATAAAAAATCTTTTTTAATACGAACCCACTAATAAGGAACCAATAGTTAAAATGAACTGCCTGTAACAGTCCAACAAACGAAATTTCATAAAATTTTTTAGTACGAACTTTTCAAAATTAAGCAACTTAAAATCTAGCAGATCTTATTTGATCTGAAATATTGCAGATCATTTTAGAGCCAGCAATATATTTGTGGTTTAAGTTATATTTTAATTGATCCGAAAAACGACAGATCAAATTAGATCCAGCAATATTTTTGGGGATTTAGAAGGATCTTAATTTATCCCAAAAATGGCAGCTCAAATTAGATTCAGCAATAAATTTAGGTATTTAGTAAGACCCAAATTTATCCGAAAAAGGTCAGATCGAATTAGATCCAACAAAAACATAATAACGGAATTTAGTTTATTAAAAATCGTAAAAAATTTAAATTAAAAAAAATATATTAAAATTCTAAAAAAACAATGGCTTTGCCAGGATTTGATCTTGGTCTGCCAGAGTTGTAGTGAGTTAAGCTCTTAGCAGTGTGCTGACATTATATATAATTATATATTGGGAAATTTATACGTATCATGGCTGAATTATTAAGACTAAATTGGTTATATAGAATATAATATAAAAACATATACAGGGTGTCTGCCGGGAAGGTATACTACTTTGTTTTGCCGCCATTTTGGTAAAAATTAGTCTAGACAGTTGATATTTGGCAGTCGTGAAGTAGACACGTGACAAATTTATTATGGAAAAATATTCGATAAACCAACGTGTTTTAATCGTTAAAACATTTTATTAAAATCAATCATCGATTACTGTGACGATGAGAAAGTTACGCTCTTTTTATCGTGTAGTGAATGATTTCAAAGAAAGAGGGTCTGTAGGTGATAGGCCCAAGCATGGACCACAACCTACTGCAAGATCGGCTGAAAACATTACTGCTGCTCAAGAAAGTGTTTAAAACATTCCATCAACCTCAATTCGACGCCGAGCGCAGGAGCTTGGTCTTCAAAGAACATCTTTTGCCACAATTTTGCAGAAGGATTTGCATTTGTTTCCATTTAAGATTCAGTTGACACAAGAGCTTCTTCCACAAGACCATTTACGCCGCCGTACATATGCCAATAGGATGTTACAGCTCGCACATGAAAACCCCGATTTTCATGAAAAAATCATAATGAGTGACGAGGCACATTTTCATTTGAATGGATTGTGAATAAACAGAATAGTCGGTTCTGGGCAATGGAAAACCCTCAAATTATCCTTTGCATCCATTAAAAGTGACAGTCTGGTGTGCAATTTGGTCAGGAGGAATCATTGGACCATACTTCTTTGAAAATGAAAACGGCGTAACGGCAACTGTGAATGGGAAGCGATATCGTGATATGATTGAAAACTTTTTAACACCACAACTGCATGCTTTTGGCTTGATTAACATGTGGTATCAACAAGACGGTGCCACATCGCATACAGCCAGGATTACAATGGAATTACTGCGAGACCTCTTTCCACAACATGTTATTTGAAGAAATGGTGATGTTGATTGGCCTCCACGGTCGCCTGATTTGACTGCTCCGGACTTCTTTTTGTGGGGATATCTGAAAAGCAAGGTTTATGCAAACAAACCAGATACGATTGAGCAACTCAAAATATTCGTGATGAAATTAATGAAATACCGTGTGATATGTGTGAGAATGTAATGAAAAATGTGCTCGAAAGGGCTCGCATTTGTAAGGCTAACAGAGGCGGAAATTTATCTAAAATTGTTTTCCATACATAATTGCCGACATTAAATAAAACATTTATCAATATAAGATCCATTCTCTTTCATTTAATCAAAAATTATAAACAAACAAAGTAGTATACCTTCCCGGCGGACAACCTGTATTATGGAGTAAGAAAAAATGTGAAGAAATAATTATAATATTTAAAAACAAAATATATATAAAATTTGACCACTTATAGGACTTTTGGAAACAAATATCACATATAATTATATATATCTGGTTCTGTATAAGCCCTGTATAAGTATATATGGTTCTTTATAAGTCATATATAACTAACTATGATCCTGTGTAAGCCATATGAAATTATACATAGTGTTATACATAACTTTATATGATATAATATATACCATATCTTATCATATAAATATATATAATTTTATAAAGATCACTACATAACTATATGTGGTTATATATGGCACAAATTTTATTTATTTATTTATTTATTTATTTATTTATTTATTTAAAATAAAATAATAATAATATTTAAATAAATAAATATAAGAGAATTTAAATTAATGTAATATATAATTAAATATGGAAATGCTGAAAAATTCGGTCGCCACAACCCTACTATTCGATTGCCCACAAATTCGGTTGTCAGCGAGAATCTATTTTCTCTGTGTACATGTAAAAATGTAATTAAGTAATTAAATAGAATTACTTTTTATTCCCCATGTCTGATGTTAAAAAAATTTAAAATTTTCCTAGGAAACTTTTATTCCCACAAATGTGAGGGTATGTCTGATAAGATGACTAATATATAAAAATAACACAAATGAATGATTAATTACCAAATGTAACTGAGATCGCCCAGGTCTGATAGAAAGTATACCAGTAAATTTTTCCATAAGGAATTTTATAAAACAAAATATTTGTTGGAGCCCTAATACGTGTAGACAAAGAGCCAGATCTAAATACTATTTTTGACTAAATTTTCTTTGAAAATTTCTTAAGTAAATACTGGCCCATAAAGTCTGTCCCCGCACTTTGTTGGGGTACTCCAAAACAATCCAAAAGCATTCCCGTACTCAAAATAGTGTATAAATTGTTACTGTTGTAGCAACGGACCATTACATAATCAAAGAAGGTTTGTTGAATTGTTTGGCATTAATTGGTCGTGGTCCGGTGGGCTCCGAGTCGTTCTGTTGCATAGAACTGAGTGCCGGGGGAATGTTTGTAAGCTAGGCGGTTGTTTGTGCTGTGCGGGTTACAGATATATAATTTGAAAGCAAAAATATACACTTACCTTACCTTATGTAGATGAACCCCACAGTGTCCAAGGTTGGAGATGAAATACAATAACTATAATTAAAAACACTACACTTTTAAAAACACGTTTTTAATGAAACACTAAAGTTATTTAACATAACTGTAAAGTTCCTTAAATAATTAGTAAGCAACCAGTTTTATAATTTAATAATTTCATGTTGAAAATAAATGTTGCCCAAAAATAAACTGAATTTTTAAAGCAAATTTTCATAAAATTCCCGACTTTAATTTATCAAAATATACTAACACTTGATAAAAAATATTTTGTTTTATAATTTTAAGAATTTTTTACATTAATTTAGCAACAATTAATTAGATTTTTTGAACAAAAATGTTAGATAATGTAAAGAAACAGGCGACCGACCGACATCAAAATAAGTGATAAACAAAAACTCTGATCATTGTACAAAGTTGTATAATTTGGTAGTAAAATCTTGTTTATACAATTTTAAGCAATGCTTCTAAAACTGTTCTGGGTTATATGAACAAATTTTAACGGGCTTCATTTTTAACAGTGACCCCAAAATGTATATCGTTAGTTGAAATGCAAATGCACATAAACACAAATTTATCAAGTGATGGTATCTTTTGAAAATTTCACTCTAAAATTTTGTAAAAATTCACTTTAAAATTCAAATTTTTTTAACATTATTTTTCGTTATCAGCATTGACTTCCAAAGTGCTTGTTTTGTATCGTTTGTCGCTGTAAAAAAAGTGCGAAAAATTATTTTGATTACAAAACGGGTTGTTTATTAAATATTTTGTGAATTATAAACATGTTTTTAAAAGTGTAGTGTTATTAATTTTAGTTATAATAATTTCATTTCCAATCTTACACACTGTGGAATTCTTTTACATATGTAGGGCTTCAACAAATATTTTTTTTAATACAATTCCTTATGCTCAAAATTTGACAGTAGCCAATAAACAGGTGGTACTTGATGCGAGCAGTGTTGCATTTCATATAACTACGAGGGAAGTTCGAAAAGTTACGGACTTATTGATTTTCCCTCGTACACTGGTACTCTCTGAATTACATTTTCTATTTGTATGAATACTCTTAGACTCTAATATATAAAATGTTTTAAGTCCATCTTGGTGATTTAGATAATAAATTAAGATTTTCCTCATCTCATCGGCTATTTGTATAACATTAACTGATTTCTAAAAAGTCATATTCAATGTGCATAACATGGATAAAAAAGCATTGGATTTTTAGCAAATTTTGGGCGTTTATTATGAAATATTGATACAATATAAATTTATTCTAAGCATTGTCCATTGTTAGCTACAACCTTTTCTCATCTTTCTGGTAACATATGTATTCCGCTCCAAAAAAACTGCTCTTTTTTGAGAACAAGAACGAATCAAGTCAATTTCGGTTTAGCCTTTTATTACTGAGCTACATCTTTCATCAATTTGCAAAGATGTTAACATCTTCCCATAAGAATTATACAGGTTAAAATTTCTACATCCTTCTACATCTACAAAAGATGATCCTTTCTCATTTTGTTCCATCTTACATCTTTCGTTATTTTAAGTGTCATCACTACAAAAACTACAAAAAAATCGATTTTCTTTGTGTCATCACTAGAAAACTGACATTGCAGAAAATAAAAAAAAAAAAATATTTAACAAAGGAAAATGAGCGGCACATGTAAGGATTTCATTCTTATGTCTACTAAAAATTCCTCTTCTTCATCATCATCTTCTTCCAGAATGGCCTTTAATATTTCAATCTACTGCAATAAAATCCGGGTTTGTTCTTGCAAAGCAACAATTACTCCAATGATTAATGCTTTCTCTAAATCCATTTTTTATTTTCAACAAAAAATATGGGTCTTCTTCTTTTATTTTTTTGACAGCAGATGAAAGATGTTGCCAATGTAAATACTTGTTTCACATTTTCGACATCTTCCATACGTTTCACAAATATGTTGTTCAGTGTAAAACGCCTATTACCCTGTTCTGAAGTGAAGCAAATTCCATTGAGAGCGTTTTGCATCGAACGAAACGAATGGTAGTCAGATGAGCAAGATCTGGTCTATAATGCGGATGAAGCAAAGCTTCGCAAACACTATTTTCTACACGGTCTTGTAACATGTCGCCAGGCATGTTTTGGTCAATACTCATAACAGATGTAACCTTTTGGTTCCACCAAATACCTTGGCTGGCTGAACTTCACATGTGGTTTCTTGTGCTTCGGGTTACCCTAATGGATCCATTTTTTTTTTTTGCCAGTAATGGTTCAATGGAAAAATTATTTTTTTTTATGGCATTTCGGACATCCAAAATCGTCTTTTAACGTCTCCCTGCTTCAACCCGGTACCTAATTTCCTTGCTTTTGTTTGAATCCAGCTGGTTGCACACGTTTTGAAATTGCTGCTTGAGTGACTCTCAATGATTTTGCAAGTTCTTCTTGAGTTTGAAAACAATCTTATTTGTTTAATGCTTCCAATTCATCATCTTCGAACATTTTTGGCTGATATGGGCGGCCTTTGTCTTCTGTGTCAAAATCACCACTTCTAAAACCACCTCTAGCACATTGATATCGATAAAACATATTCAAGATAAACTTCGATGAGCAATCGATGTGCTTCAGCTGAGCTTTGTTATTTAAACTATTTCATTCAATGACTAAGTGAGTATAAATGACAGATGATTACTCTCCAAAGTGACATATAAGCTGTGTTCCCTTACTTTCTGGGTAAAGTTCGGTAAAATGAGAGTAAGCACAAAATACTCTCATAAAATGACAAAATTACACAAAAGTACGGGAACGCAAAAACCACTTTTCTAGCCCAAAAAAAAAATGTCAAAATGCATCAGTGATGCCAAATTTTTAGGTGCAATAAGTGTAAAACGACAAGTGAAAACGCGCTAATGGAGAAATGCGAAAATTGACATAAGACTCAAAAAAATATATTAAAATTGCCCGCCGTTTACAGTGGCACGAAATTTCGAGATTTTGATATTTTCCTCTTTGAAAAAACACACATAGTTATTCCTAATAAAAGAGGGGGTTACAATTTCAAAAAAAGGCATAAAAATTAGAAGGTGCCGATCTGTCCCATTTTTATAAACAGAAAATATTTGCAGTTTGTAGAAAGTAAAAAACCGCATCGCTGAAGTTCCTTAGTTTTATTTTTTACAGTTATAAAACACCTGTTTTTGTTTATCAACTGTTCTTTTGACAATTTACCCAATTTAACCAAAGAAAAAGTTTGGGTAACTTTCGGTAAAAAGAGAAACACTAAACGCTCTCATTTACCCAATTTTCGAGTACGGGAACGCTTTTGGGTAAGTTTGGGAACCCGCGGTAACGTACGGGAACAGACTTATAAATTATTAAAGACACAAACCATATGTCAAAGATATGCCATCTCTTGTGAATCCCCCGTTTTTTAGTTATACAACCAATATTTTGGTACTTTATACACCCAATCTTTTGGTACTTTTTTGTTCGGTATTTTTTTTTATAAAACAAAAAACACCAAAAACCTATTTAGTACTTATTTCGCTTAAAGGACATAAAGAGTTAAAAAGAAATAAGAAAAATCTATGAATTTTAGAAAAATTGTGAAAATAATATTTAGAAAAATATCTCGGTATCAGAAAAACACCAACAGGTTAAAAATTTATTTTAAAATATGAGACTTTCTAATAGCTAAACTAGAATCTAGTGGCTATTAGTTCCAAAAGGTACAATTCCATGGAATGGCTACTGTCTCATACAAATTTTCGAAAATTAAATATTGCGAAAAATTATGTTAAAATTTCTAGCATCTAGTAGCTAGGTCAGATTACGTAACCTCTTACAAAACGGCCATGTGAAAATACAAGAAAATTTAGTTTGTTTTAACAAATCACTGCAAATGGTTTTGTTTATCCAACTCGACTTCATTCCACATTAAAAATTATATATTTTTTATATAGCAAAACTTTTTAAAGCAAAAAATTTAAATTTTATTAGGTATATTTAAAAAAAAATGATTAAATAAATTGATAAATTAAAGAAAGAGATGCAAATACTAATAGAAAATTATATAAATTTAAAATAATGTTAAGTATTTATTCTAAAGGGCAAAATAAATAAACGATAATTTGTAATAAACTTAATGATACTGTTTTTTTTATACTTTTAAAGTAGTCTTTAATGTTATTATTACTATGTTTTAATGGGAGCCAAGAATACAAAATTATTACAAAAATTTACAAATAATAATATCACGAGATATAAAACAAATGCACTTTATAAAAGCACTACAAGAAGGGGGGAAAAAAATTATGTGACTTGAAAAGGGACAACAAATAAAGAATAATCAAAATTTGGCTAATTATAGGATCGTTTGTGTACATTTCCAGTAAAGTTTCGTTAAAACAGCTGATTGAAAATACCAAACAACAAAAAAATTCAACCGGTCAATATGGAAAATATGACTAAAAAACGGAAATTTGATGTAAAGTGTTGTCCAGGAACATTCCGAACTTCCATATTACTTCTTCCATCGACAATAAGCTGATATTTATTTTTTACTTTTATAAAAAAAATATTCAAGATGTTTAGAAAAATTATTTTTTTTTTTAATTATATTTTTTCAATCAGCTGTTTTTTTTACAAATACTTACTGGCAAATATTTATCCAGTAAAAGCCAGTAAGTTCGAACTGTAAAAACTTTTTACAAATTTGTATAATTTTTTGAGTTCGCAAACACACTTTATGTTTTTAAAGCAATAATAAAATAAATATATAGTTTTAAAATTAAGAATTTTAATAATAGAAAAATAAATACATAATTTTCATTTCGATTTGTGTTTCAGTGTTTTCTTTTTTTTTATAAAATTTATCTAAAATTGGGGGATGTTTTTCAAATGTTTAACAAATTTAAGATTAAATTAAGATTTTCAATAATATACAAATTTATCATGGCCATGATGAATAGAAAACAATAATGATTTTAAATTTAAATTGTTTTTCGTAACTTTAAATAAATTTTTAAAATTTTCATTGTTAGAAAAGAGTTATGGTGGTTTATCGCATTACTATTTTATGAAATTAGCTACTACAAAGGGAATTGAGTTTTTTGTTCAATTTAAAAAAAAAAAAAAAAATCTTCTTTGTGCTAGTTTGGTTTAGTTTGTTTTTTTTTTTTGTTCAAGTACTTAATCTAAAGCTATGCCTTGTATCCAAGCACTTAAATCACTACCATCTGATTCTAATATAATCTCATCTGGTTCATCGTTGGCCAATAAATATTGGGCAGCTGTACGGCCACTTAAATAGGCACCATGTACAGTTGAATAAAAATTGGAATGGGTATGCTCGCCAGCAAATAATATAGAGGGCTAAAAGTAGAGAAAGCGGATTTTTTTTTTTTAAGTTTTGTTGAGTTAGGTGGTGATTTTTTTAAAATACTTACCTTTAAGGCTTGCGGATTAGCATATAAAGGTTGGGCCAAATTTTCAATGTCTTCTTGTAAAGCACCTAACGGTATTGAGGTATATGAACCCATTGTAAAAGGCTGAGATTTCCAACTTGTGCTAAGATAAAATTTTTAGTGATTTTTATTTATGTTTGAAAATTCATTTTATTCTTAGAAAAACTCTCACTTTTTGAGAAGTTTTTCCAAAAAAAAACCTTAGGATTCTAAGAATTTTTTTCTATACAAAAGATCTCATATTCTGATAACTTTTTCTTATAGAAAACCACTAAAATCTTAAAGACTTTTTTCCCACAGATAAACCCTCAGAGTCTGAGGACTTTTTCCTAAGAAATTTTTTCAGGTTCGTATAGAAAAAATTATATGGATTATTTATATGGAAAAATCGTCAAATTCTAAGGAATTCAGATTCTGAAGAATTTTTTTATATAGAAAAATTATCAGATTCTAAAAAACTTTTCCTTTATGGAAACATTTTTTCTATAAAAAAACCCTAAAATTCTGAGGAATTTTTTTAAAGAAACGCTAGGATTATGAGAAACTTTTTCATATAGAAAAACCCTCAAAGCATGAGGACATTTTCCATAGATTGTGAGGAATTTTTCCTATAAAAAAACCATCAGATTCTTTAGACTTTTTATTATACAAAAGTACTGATACAGAAAACATCTTAGATTCTTAGAAGTTTTTCTAAAACAAAGTCGTCAGATTCAAAGAACTTTTTCCTATAAATTTTAAAGATTTTTTCTATGGAAAACTCTCAATCTCTGGAAAGTTTTTCAACAGACAAAACCCTCAAAATCTAAGGACTTCATCCTATAAAATACTTCAGAGATTTTAAGGATTTTTTTTTTAAACCATTATATTCTAAGAAATTTCTGCTAGAAATAACTCTTAGTTCTAATAATATTTTCCTATAGAAAAATCTTCAAATTCTAATACCTAAACCCTTCAATTCTTAGAATATTTTCTTATAACTTTAAAGAGAGATTCTCTGAAATTTTTCCTACACAAATACCCTCAGATTTTGAGGAAAAGTTTTAGAAAAAATTCTCAGATTTTGGGATCTATTTCCTACAAAAAATGCAAAGATTCTGAGAACTTTTTTCTATAGAAAAAGCCTCAAACTCCGCACACGTTTTTCTATAAAGAAAGCCTATGATTAAAGGTCTTCATCCTATAGATGAATGAATGTCTCAGATTCTGAGAACTTTTTCTTATAAAAAACCTCTCAAGTTTAAGGACTTTTTCCTATAGATAAAAAACTTACATTAAGGGGATATTTTTCTATAGAAAACCCCTTTACGTTCTTAGGACTTTTTCTTATATCCAAAAAACTAAGTTTCTATGTACACTTTCCTATATAAACTTTCAGATTCTTTGAATTTTTTCTATTTAAAAATCCTCGGATTGGAATAACTGTTTTGTAAAAAAAAACTCTTCAGATTCTGAGAATTTTTTACTATAGAAAACTGCTAAGATGCTGGAAACTTTTTTCTATAGATAAACCCTCAAATTCTTTTAATATATAAAAAGCCTCAGATTATGAGTGCTTTTATCTGTAGACAAATCCTTAGTTCTGGGAAGTTGTTCCGGTAAAAAAAAAAAAAACCTTTAGATTCTGAGGGATTTTTTCTATAGAAAAATTCTTATATTTTGAGAGATTTCCTATAGAAATTCCCTCATATTTTGAGTAATGTTTCCTATATAGAAAGGTCTTCAGATTCTAAAGACATTTTCTATACAAAAACTCTTAGGTTCCGTGAATATTTGCCTACACAAAAGCAAATTGTCAGTACTTTTTTCCACAGAAAAACGCAAAGATTTTACGGAATTTTTTCACAGCAAACTCTTCAGATTTTTATAAAAAGGTTCTGAGAATTTTTTCTATATAAAATCCTTCAAACCCCGAGCCAAATTCCCAGATTATGAGGACTTTTTAAATAAGAAACATTTTATATTTTAGGCTTTATCCAAAAGAAAATCTTTATATTTTTAAGAAATCTTTCGATTTGAAAGCCTACTGGAATCTAAAGGGTTTTGCTTACAAGAATCCCATTTTTTTCTTTAGAAAAAATTTTAAATTTTGAAGACTTTTTTCATGAGAAAATTTCGAAGAATATTTTTTTTTTATCTAAACAAATTTAAAAGTATTTACTTTTTATAAACTTACCACACACATCTCTTTGGTTTCGGCACATAAGGATCTTGTAAGAAATTCCTTAATATTTCCGTACATTTTTCCGCTATCACATCCGATGATAAAGTTTCCATATATTCCGCTTCCCGCCCGGATACCCAACCCAATAATAAAACATCTGATACTTTGGCAAATGAATAGATTTTCTTATACCAATTTTTACTTAAATATTCAGGTGTACTACGTTCTTCGTCGGAGGCATGCAATTCATATTTATCATCATCCCAGAGTAGCATAATTTCCGAAACATCTGCACTCAAAAAGGGACGTTCATATTCAAGGAATATTTTATCAACAGTACCAAACATTAAATGTTCAATTGATTCTTGTTTGTAATGGGGTAATTCGGGATCGAATAGAGTTTTATGGCATTCCTTTAAAACACCTAAAGGTATGGTGCATATCACATGTTCGGCATTAAATACACGACCATCCTCACATGTAACACGTACAGGAAAATCGCCATTACCATCAGATTCGACAGAATTACCACGAGAAGTGCTGGAAGCCAAAGGTGTGCCCTCTTTGCCCGGTAAATTAGCAACTGTAGGAAACTCTGTAACGGTTTTTTCAGAATCATCTGAATCATTTTCATATTCTGAAGATTCATCTACTGTATCCAAACCAGTCATTGTCTTTTTTCGTTTCCAATGAATTTTCTTAACCGGACACTTGGTAATAATAGCTTCTTTGGGTATTTGTGATGTGAGTGGTCTTAAAATAGAACTATAACCAGCTGGCAATACAATATTGCCACCCTGTAATTCCGTATAACTACCTGGAAAGATAAATCAGCCAAATTATCTTTTAACTATTCATGTATTCTATGCAATTCCTTCCACTTACCTAATTCTAAAAGATCTACTTCGTTCATATCATGACAGCCTGTTATACATGTTTCCCGCTTTAACAAGCAATTGAAAATCATTTGTTTTAAATGTTTCTCTTTGGGATCTTCGACTGAACTCAAATAAATTTGTATTTCATAGTTAATATGTTCACCCACACTATTGATGTCGGGCGGTGGACTATACTGACACAGGAAGTATTCATCACAACGGCGTAAGAAACATACATACGCTTCGTAGATTTCCTGCAGTATTTTAAAAGGAACTTGTACGCCATCTTCTGTTGTGGCCACAACTTTATGTGATTTCGGTACATTAACCACACTGACTAGACCATGTTGTACTGCTATTTCGAATATAGGATTACCTAAGACACCATGTATCCAATTAGCGCCAAGTTCAACCTAAAAAGAAAATATGATTAACAATTAAATTACAAAAATTTAATTCAAAAAATATTTATAAAGATTTTCCTAAAAATTATGAAGCATTTTCAAGTAGTGTAAAAATGAAACAAAGCCCCGTCTAGATTTTTAGTAAAAACAAAGGAATTTTTATTATAAAAGAAGGTTCTTTGAACTTTCTCCTACAGGAAATTGCTTAGAATCCGAAAAAAAAATCTTTTTTGAATTGACTTAAATTTTGAGGAATTTGTCACAAAAAAAAATCGCTCAAATTCCGATAACTTTTTTTTTATAAAAAATCGAACGTATCCTTAAGACCTTAGGTTAGGTAGAAGTGGTAGCCTGCCAATCAGATTCACTTAGACTATAAAGTACCTTGTGATACCACGGAAGCTAGTAAAAATTTTATCACTAGCTTCCCTCGTCGAACCATCCCTATTGCCTCAAAAAGCCCCTAAGTCGGCCGATATCGATATCAGCCAAATCACCCCGGTCCTCAAAGAAACATGAGCCCAAATGCAGTCCCCTCCTGCGAGCCAGGGCAGGACAAGTGCAGAGAAGGTGCTCCACAGACTTCAGAAGGTCACCACAGCTTCTGCAAAAGTCACTAGCCGCAACCCTCAACCTAACTGCGTGCTTTCCAATTAGACAGTGTCCCGTCATGACGGACACAAGTATAAATATATCGAGCCTTGACAGTCACAGCAACCTGTGCGTGCGCTTCCTATCTAGACGGGGCCACATCTGTCTGGAACGAATACAACCACGGACAGAGGCCCACCTATCTCTTGCCAACCCATAAGCACTCTCCCGCAGCCGAAACGGGACCCAAATAACATGGATGCTGAACTGCTGAGCCATCTCGTTAAGAGATCTGCGACAGTTCAGGACCGATGTCGAATCCAGGAAGACAGAATCCAGAGATCTAAATTTAGCCTGACTATCAGAGAATATACCGTTAAGATCTTTATACCGTTAAGACCTCAAATTCTAAGGACTTTTTCCAATAATATCCCCTTTATATTCGGAAGACTCTTGCCTGTAGAAAAATCCCTTTGATTCAGAGAAATTTTTCCTATAAGACCTTTAGATTCTAAAAACTTCCAGAAAGACCTCAGGTTCTGAGAATATTTTCCAATAGAATTCTAAGAAATTTGTTATATCTCCCAGAATCTAAGCTATTTTTCAATAGAAATTTTTCTTATTGAAAATTTCCGAGATTCTAAACACATTTTGCTATATAAAAGGTCTGCACGACCTGCGAACGCACAAAACCATATTTCATTCCCAAAAATAAACGTCAAATTTATTCATAATAAAAAACAGCTTAAATAATAAATATATTTGAAATAGCAAATATATATTTAAATTTTCAAATGTATTTTTCATTATTAAGAAGGAAAAATTCTTTATAGTAAATTTTTTTTTAACATTAATTTTTTTCAAAAATGCAAAACAGCTTATTAACTTGAGCGCCCCGGTAGGCTAGTTGGTAGCGAGCTAGCTTATCAGTGCGGGGGTCGTGGGTTCAATTCCCACCAGAGGCTCTAATCTGTTTTCGCTACAACGAGCCGAAGGCCTTTGTTGCTAGTGCTCGGTTAGGGTATTAACATATAATTTGTAATTATATGATTAATAAATAAAATAAATAAATAAATAAATAATTTATTAGCAACAGCTGATGATTTGACAATTTTACCCAAACAAAAAGTACGGGTAAGTTCTGGTAAAATGAGAAACACAATTACTCTCTCATGAACGCTCTCATTTACCCAATTTTTGTTACAAAAAACGCTTTCTGGTAAGATTGGGATCCCGCGTGCACCCGCGGTAACGTACGTCGAACACACCTAATATCTCGGATATTCTGTGCAATTTTTTCTGTAGAAAATTAATGATTTTCTTATAGAAAATTCCTCAGTTTTGAAGACATTTTCTAACATAAAATAGCTGAGATTTTTTTTGTAGAAAATCAAAAACCATTTTCCTTTAGGAAACTACTCATATTCTGAAGACATTTACACTTCTATACTTTTAAAAAACATCTCTGACTATGACAACTTTTTCTTACAAAAAATTCTTAAGATTTTAAGAAATTTATCTTGTAGAAAAATCATGAGATTTTGAAATTTTTTTTTTTTAATTCTGATAATTTCTTCTTATAGAAAAACCGAGAATATAATCAAGAGAAAGTCCAGCAGAGGTTTGTAATTTTAAAGACTTTTTCATATAAATTTTTTAGATTTTGAGAAAATTTCTCTAAAGAGATTTTTTTCGAAAAGAAAAATCCTCAAAAATCATTCTAAGGACTTTTTCTTATAGAAAAATTAAAAAGCCTTGAAAAAAAAACGTTATTGTAGAAAATTTCTCAAGCTCGGGAAACTTTTAGAGACTTAGAAAACCTTTCATACTATAAAGACTTCTTCTTATAGAAAATCTATCATATTCTAAGGACTTTTTCATAGAGAAATGCCCTAATATTTTGAAGACTATTTCTTAAAGAAATGTCATTAGATTTGAAGGAGTTTTTCCAAAAAAAAAAAAGAAAAAGACTTTGATGATTTTTTCATATTAAAATATTCTAATAACGTTTTCCGGTAAAAAAATTTGTTAGATTAAGAGCTTTTTCCCAAAACAACTTTTTAGATTTCGGAAGCACTTTCCTATCGAAATATCCTTAGTTTTTTAGGTTGTCTACAATTAGTTTTTCTATAATAAAAATTTCCGTATTTCTAGAGATTTTTTATTGCATCTTTTTTCTTTTCTATATAAAGTATACTTTAAGTATCGGCTCAGAATAAGAAAGAGACGTAGGTACAACAATTGTTGCTGTGAGAGAAAACGCACCCAAAATAACGACGTACGTCGGGAACTGCAAAAACGGTCATATATATTTTAGTGTAAAGAGTACCGTAGAGATTCTCTCCTCTCCTTTTCTTACTATCGACCCTATTTTTTTTTTTTTTTTTTTTTTTTGTTTTTACATTTTAATTTTATAAAAACAATAAAAAAAAATATTTTTATTCGCTAGTACACGAAGAGAGTACATAAGAGACATATAATATCAAAGTTAATCATAAGTTTTTTGTTAACAAAAATTTTTAAAATGCGGGAACTCTGGCAAGAGAATTAGAAATAAAAATCAAGAGAAAAAGAAAAAACGTTTTGAAAATGAAATTGATTATATTTACAACTGCAACGCTCGACGCGTTTTAATTGTCAATCTCTATGGGAAAAATACGGTACATTGTTGTTCTGGGACATCGGGACATAGGGGGAAATTATACTTTATAATAGAGAAGTTATATTTAAGTGCGCAATCTTACGTTTAGGGTTCGAAAATGGCACCGTTTTTGAATTAAAACATGTCTAAAATTCACGAAATGTAAATTTATTTACACGCAAATTTAAGAAGTAAATTATTTAAAATATAGTTTAAGAGACGAAAAGTCGACTAAAAGTCGAAGAATTTCGGATATCGAATAAGACCCATTTTCTTCCTTACAACAACTACAAACAGAAGATTACAGTAACTATGTTACATATACCGCAGGACGAACCCGCTGTTTTAGTTAAAATACAAAAAGCATTTTTTTAGTTTTTGGAACGGTCCATCTCATAAGATGTCTTTTTTGGAGCCGAAATATTTTGGAAATAATTATAAAACAAACCAAGGTATAATATAAAAGGGTCACTTTTTATCCTTTTTTTTGTGAGTCGGTATAATGTACATAAATCTGTATTTTTAAATATGTACACCTTAAATAGCTAAAAATGATTTGTCATTGCATCGAAACAAATTAAAAAAAATATATCATTAAAAATCTATTATTAAAGAAAACATTCTAAAACAGTTTAAAGTCATTATAATCAATGCATTTTAAAGGCGAGAATTACCAAAAGTTTAAAAATAAACCCAGCATTTGAACCAGTTTTTTCCCCAATTAGTTAGAAAGGCAAACGTGGGGAAATGCAATTATGTCATTGAAATGCATTCATTTAATATTATTTTAATAAGTTCATTAAACTTGATTTTTTTGTGAAAAAGAAGGTTTACATTAATTAAACGAAGATCTTTTTTATGAAAAATGTACAACAATGACTTCATGTAGGAATTCTGATTTCACCCAAACAGTAATAATAACAATGGATATAATTAACAATCTACATTTAATTCTACCACGTCAAATAATCCCAGCAAACATGACAATATGAATACGATTCCGCAGAAAAATTAGAAGATGCAAATTTTTTGTTTGGATTTTCTCATGGGTGCAAACAAAAATTTAATTTTAATGGACGGTGTTATCATCTAGAACAGGGGTGCCCAAAAGTTCCTTATGGAAGAGCAAACACCAATACATTTAAAGAATAACTAATTTTTATTCAATATTTTTTATTGTAAAAACCAATACATACAAAGAAAAAAGGAAAAAAAATATTTCATATCATACGTTAAACAAAAACAAAATCTACATTGATGATCGCTGTCGTCAATGTGAAGAACGACAAAAAAACTAATAAAGCCTATATCTAAGAGCATTTACAAAAATAAATGAGCATAAAGAGTATAGGCCTTGGACACCCTTGATCTAGAATATATATAAAAGTAAAAAGTAAAGAAAATATCGACGATATATGTACATATCTTCTAGAAGATGTTGAAAAAACCACCCAGATGATCAAAATATATTTATGTATTTTATATTTTTTTTTTATTTTAAACAACTATGTAAACGTAAAATTTACAATTATTGTGAAATTTTAAAATAAGAAAGTTTTACTATCAAAAAATTTATAAAAACAATTTCAGATGTCGAGCTTGATTAGGTTTAGCTTTATTGGGTGTATAACTTAAAAATGCGGCATTCCCAAAATGCGGCGTATATTTTAACTTATATGTCATTTTGAAAGATAAACATCTCGTCAGCTTATTATTATTGATTTGACCCACCGACCACCTTCGAAAAAAAATTAAGTTAGGAATAGATTATACATAAAGTTAATATCCTCTTTTTAATTTCGAAACCCGTTTCACGACATAGCTGAGATATCCAGTATGATCTGTCTCCCAACTTTGCATACAAAACTGCAAAAACTATATCTTTGTTTATCATTTTTCTCGATGACTTTTTGGCGTATGGGTCAAACCAGCAACAAGCTGACAATCTGTTATTTATTCTCACTAAGTCATTGAACGAAATAATGTAAAGAACAGTTTTTTTTTCGAAAATGTCGAATTTTGTGCCAACAAAGCATCATTTGCGGGAAGTTTTGCTATACTTCGTCAATTTGAAAAAAAAATGCAGCTAAAGCACATCAATTGCCCTCTAAACCTTATTCTGAATATATTATATTGATTTCTACGTGCGAGATATGGTTTGTGAGGTTCAGAAATAGTGATTTTGACACGGAAGGCAGGGAACGGCCGGGTAAGTTCGAAGATAATGAATCGGAACTCAATAAAGATTGTTTTTGAACACAAAAAGTAATTGCAAAAATATTGGAAATCACTGAAACAGAAATTTCAAATCGTTCGCAAGCAGCAATATTCAATCAAAAGCAAGGGCACCACAAGGGTTGAAGCCGAGAAACGTTGAAAAATGATTTTGCATGTCCGAAATGCTGCTTGCATGAAGTAATTTTTGCATCAAATTATTACTGGCGATGAAAAATTAATTCATTACGACAACCCGAAACGCAGGAAATCGTATGTGAAGCCTGGCCAAGCAGCCAAATCATCGCCAAAGCAGAATATCCATAGCACCAAAGTAAAGCTCTGTATTTGATGACACCAGAAGGGTCCCATCTATTATGAGCTGCTGAAATCGGGCCAGAAGATCACAGGCGAGTTGTACCGAACACAATTGATTCATTAAAATGAAGCCGTAATATTAAATCATGACAACGCTTGGTCACATGTTGCCAGACTGGTTAAAACCATGGTTGGCAAGCAATACCTTTTCATTATATCGCTAGGTGTCTATCACGCTCTAATATATACCGATACGAAATTTTAAAACTGCGATTGCAATAGTGACATGTGTCTTCAAATATCACGGGGTTTGTTACATAATATTACCTGTTAAATTTTGTTATATTTGCAAAATACCGTTAAAAATCGGTGCTTCGGTAGTTTAACGTTATAATAACGGTAGTTTAAGATATTTCAAAATTAAAGCGGTAAAATAGCGCAATAAACCCGGTTATACAAAGAGACACTTAATGAAATAGCCATTTTAAAATTTTTATATTAAAGTAGTTGTGGTAGCTGTGGTTAAAACCTATTTAAAAATTAGTGAATGGAAAGTTTTACCTCACCTCTCTTATAGTCCAGACATTGCCTCGGCCGATCATCTGTTTTGATCGATGCAGAAAGCCGGAAATTAGCTTGATTCGCTCTTGGCGTCAAAAAATGAGCAATTTTAAGTTATACAACCAATATTTCATATTGTTTTTAACAAAATAAAAAAAATTTGTTAGCGTACCGACATCTCTGTGTCGGGCTTAGAACATTTTGTACGACTCGTAACATTTTTAAGAAAAACTGAGTACAATTTTTATAATTTTTCTTGATTAGGTTAGTGTGGAAATTTTCATTGAATCAAAATTAAAAATTTTTAATTTCTTAGAAAAACTAGGAAAGTTTGTAAAAAAATGTTTGTTTAAAATGTAAAATTAAATTTCCTTAAATATGTATAACGTTAAAATTTTACATTTCCCTAATTAGTTGCCACCCTAATGATCACTCTATACAATGATGACTTCCATTTAGTGTCAGTATAAAATGCATAATAAGATAAATCAACAATTGTAGAGAACAGTCGATAGATAGATCCGACCCATTATTTTAGTTGTTGTTACATACGATACATATGTATGTACAGTGGGGAGCATTAATGAGTACAAAGATGTAATTCTTGTACTTCGCAATGCATAAAAAGTGTAATAATGAAGATAACACAAAATTTTTTTTTCCATTTATTTGTTGTTTAGTTGACTTCAATTAATTTTAATTACAAAAAAAAAAAGTATTATATGCTAACAAAAAATTGACAAAAACCAAAACAACCTGTATGTAGTCAATATTGCACCATTTCAATTTGCACGCAAATGTCAGTATTTGGTCCATAGACCTTTGTTTTTATACCCTTCACCACAGGTGGAAGGGTATATATAAGTTTGTCATTCCGTTTGTAATTTCTACAATATTGATCTTAGACCCTATAAAGTATATATATTCTGGGTCCTTATGAAGAGCGAAGTTGATTTAACGATGTCCGTCTGTGTGTTGAAATGGGTTTTCCGAAGAACCCAGACATGATGAGGACTTGATTGTTTTTTATTTCTGTTACATATGATCCATTTCTGTTTGCTATTAAAAATCAGACAGATCAGTTAATAAATGGCTGAGATATTAGCAAAAAACCAGGACTACCTCTAATTTTTCCAGTAAAATCCCTTTGTTTAAAATGTACATATGTAGAATTTTGAGCATAACAACACAACCATGTGTTAAAATTCTTATCTTTCATCTCCACCTTTTATACACAAACAACACACATACAAAGATTTGTCATTTAAATAAAAACTAAACAAATCCCTAATGAACGAAGACTTTTATATATGTACCTCTATTGAAGATGATTTTGTGTGAGCTTCAATAGCTCAGTTGTCTAGACGCTATGACACAAATACTTTTTTTCTCTAAGCCCGCGGGGTTCGAGGTTCGAATCTCGTTCAGATCAATTCACTTTTTTTTTGTACATTTTTTTTATTATTTTCTTAAGACTTTTTTTTTTTGCTTATTTTTGGTTTTTTTTTTAAATTTAATAATTAATTTATATAAAATTTTATATTAATAATTAAAATTCTTTTCTGTCATCTCCACATTTTATACACAAACAACACACATACAAAGATTTGTCATTTAAATAAAAACTAAACAAATCCCTAATAAACGAAGACTTTTATATATGTACCTCTATTGACGATGATTTTGTGTGAGCTTCAATAGCTCAGTTGTCTAGAGGCTATGTCACAAATACTTTTTTTCTCTAAGCCCGCGGGGTTCGGGGTTCGAATCTCGTTCAGGTCAATTCACTTTTTTTTTGTACATTTTTTTTTATTATTTTCTTAAGACTGTTTTTTTTTTTTTGCTTATTTTTGGTTTTTTTTAACATTTAATAATTAATTTATATAAAATTTTATATTAATAATTAAAATTCTTTTCTGTCATCTCCACATTTTATACACAAACAACACACATACAAAGATTTGTCATTTAAATAAAAACTAAACAAATCCCTAATAAACGAAGACTTTTATATATGTACCTCTATTGACGATGATTTTGTGTGAGCTTCAATAGCTCAGTTGTCTAGAGGCTATGTCACAAATACTTTTTTTCTCTAAGCCCGCGGGGTTCGAGGTTCGAATCTCGTTCAGGTCAATTCACTTTTTTTTTGTACATTTTTTTTTATTATTTTCTTAAGACTGTTTTTTTTTTTGCTTATTTTTGGTTTTTTTAACATTTAATAATTAATTTATATAAAATTTTATATTAATAATTAAATAATCCATAAATAGGCTAAAAACATCAACATTTTTATAAAAACCCTCTGATACAAACAAAATACAAACGTTTTTATACCTTTCACCACAGGTGGAAGGGTCGCGGGTTCGTTAAGATTTTTTTTGTTTATTTTTTGTTTTTTTTACATTTAATAATTAATTTAAATAAAATTTTATATTAATAATTAAATAATCCATAAATAGGCTAAAAACATCAAAATTTGTATAAAAACCCTCTGATACAAACAAAATACAAACGGTTTTATTTCTATTTTTTGCTCCGATTTAAAAGAATTTATAAAAAGATTTTTAAACCATTTTATTTCTCACATATTAAGAAAATTTTATACATAATTTACCTTTGCAACTATTTTAGGTCATAACTTATAATAATTTATAAAAAAAATTATAAACTATTTTCCTTCAAATTTTTAAAATAAAGCTAAAGAAATTACAAATATTTCTAATGAAAAAGCGAAATAAAATCCCAAATGAAAATTTGCCAGCTAAATCAAACTATTTTGTAGAAATAAAACACATGCAATTCTAGTGATTTCTTTTAACGATTTGTTGAAATTCTTTTCTTTCAACTCTTCACCTTTTATACACAAACAATAAACACTATTCTAGAGCTGTATTATGACCTATGGATACGTCTTATATAGCAAGATCGAAAATCTTTAGTAAAACATATTTGCTGAAAAACTCGGAAATATCGGTTCAGATACAAAAAAGTTATGCCCAAAACATAAATTTTTTTAAAATACCTATTTTCTGGAACCATAAATCTTCTCGAGTCCAAGTTTTATCTCCAAACTAAATGGTTAATTTCCTCTTAAAGGCGTCCGTATATAAATCTGTCCATTTCATATATGTCCATATATAACCTTCAGTTTTTTCCCAACCATGGTGAAGGGTATATAAGATTCGGCATAGCCGAATTTAGCCGCTCTTACTTGTTTTTATAACATTTTGCATGCGCTTTGGCATGCTTTCAACTAAATTCTCTAATACTTCTCGGGGAATATTTTGCCATTCCCTGGCAACACGCTCCCAAAGCTCGCCCAGACTTGATGGTGCTCTTTTGTAAGTGCCTAATCGTCGTTTTACAATTGACCGCAAATTTTCAATTGGATTGAGATCAGGACTTTGTGCCGGCCACTCCATCAACTGAAGTTTTTGTTTAGTAAGCCATTTCTTCACGATTTTGGACATATGCTTAGGGTCACCATCTTGCTGAAATATGACCTCTTCCTCAGGGTAAGCGCTTCTGTCAAAAAATTCGGGAAGATGGCTCTGTAAAATGTTCAGGTAATTCTCTTTCCTCATTATTCCATCAATTTTTTGAAGTGGCCCAACATGCCACCATGTAAAACAGCCCCACACCATGATGTTGCCACCACCATGTTTCACCGTTTCCTTCACGTGATGTCTTTTGATGGTTTCATTGGGCTGGCGCCAGCAATATTGCTTACCATCAGATTGGAATCTGTTGAATTTCGATTCGTCTGACCATATGACACGTTTCCAGTCGCCTTCAGTCCAACTCAGGTGTTCTCGTGCAAACTTTAGTCGCGCCTTAACATTTTTTACCGATAGAGCAGGTTTTTTTTCTTTACTGCAGAAATATATCCAATGTGGTGGAGAGATCTTCTTGCCGTCCATCGGCTAACAGGCTTTCCAATTGCCAAAGCTGCATTTCCTGGAGTCAAGCACTTATCTCTCTTCATATTCATCATCATAAGGCGTGCGTCCACATCTGTCAAAAGCCTTTTACGCCCTCTGACCTTAACCTTAGATTTTACATTGCGTCTTTTATGGACTCTCATCACAAGTGACTGTCTAATTTTTAATTCCAAAGCAATTTTTCGAGAAGATAGTCCATTCTCAGTCATTAAAACAATCTTGTCTTCAACTTCGTGAGAAATTTTTTTCATTATTTTTAAATTTTATTTATTACAATGTTTTTTTTAAGTTATTTATTATTAAATTTGTATTGAGCTTAAAAGCGTCTAAAAATACGTCCACTATATGTAAAATAATATCTTGGATTAAAATTAACAACAAATTAACCACTCAATTTGGAAAAATAACGGCAATCGTTTAATTTTCTGCTGAAAAGATAACGGGTGCAATATTGAGTACATGCAGGTTGTTTTGGTTTTTGCCAATTTTTTGTTAGCATATAATATTTTTTTTTTTGTAATTAAAATAAATTGAAGTCAACTAAACAACAAATAAATGGAAAAAAAATTTTGTGTTATCTTCATTATTACACTTTTTATGCATTCCGAAGTACAAGAATTACATCTTTGTACTCATTAATGCTCCCCACTGTATATGAATAAAAATTATATAAACAGCGACCTGTCATTAGTATATTTTGCTTCGCTTCAACTATTTTGCTATTAAGTATATTCGCATTTATTGCAAAAAATGTAGGTTGAATTCGATTGTGATTATTATTTTTGTAGTAGATAATCATATTTTCATTAGCAATGTATGTATAATTTAAATTTTATTTTAAATTATAGACAGGGCAAGTTTTTTTTTTTTTTTTGCTTTTGCCATTCTTCAAAAATGTTTGTAAATATTTAATTTATAAAAAAAATGCTATAAAATAAAGTCAAACCCCAAATTTCCATGTAAAAAAATATTTCGTGACTTACCAGAAAGCGTTTCTTGTAACAACAAGTAAAAAAGGGCTAAATTCGGATGTGCCGAATCTTTGAAACCCTCCACCAAAGGGGATGAAGATGATATACGTATATACTAAATTTTGCATGAACTGTAATATGAATATGTTTTGTCAATTTATGTAACGAACTTTTGTTATTTAGTTTTAGCAATGTTATTTACAGAGGTCTGCTCTGTTAGCGACTTTAACATTGTTCATTTTTACGTTAACTTAGTTATCATAGTATGTAAGACAATAAATGTAATCGAACAATAAGAAGACTTAATAACATTTTTACTTACTTAACAGAAAAAAAATAGATACAGAAAAATTGTACAAATTTGTATGGAAAATTTAGAGGTACCTTCACATTTTTACTCATAACTTTTGAACCGCTGAACCGATTTTGCTTATTTTAAATACCAAACTGCTCGGGAGGATGTTCAATAATCTGGGTAAAAATAGGCATCCCCGCTTGCGGTGTAATCGCCATTTCAACAGACAGACAGACGGACATCGCTAAATCAACTTAAAATTGCATAAGGATCAGGAATATATATACTTTACGGGGTCTTAAACCTATATTTCGACATATTACAAACGGAATGACAAACTGAAATATACCCTCACCATATATGGTGGAGAGTATAAAAAAGCAAAACAATATTGTTAATAATTGTCAAAATAAAATTTCAGAATATTTTTTGTTTACTACAACGAAAATGTTGAGCTAATTTCAACTTCTTTATGCCATTTCAAACTTGCCCTACTTATAGCAAATAATATGTCAGTAAACAACACAAATGGTTTACGGCTTTTTTTGGTATCTCACTTTTTCTTTTCGATAATTAATATAATATGGTAAGTGAAAAAGTGGATCTTTTTTTAAAATTTTAACTTTAAATATTACGTATCCCAGCAAAAAATATGGTAGTCATTCTGTGACTATAACTTCTTTCATTGCTTCCTAAATTTCAGTTAACATTCTTTTATGATTTTTTGGTGTTATGCTAAGGCACTTCCAAAAGCATTCATGTGTTCATATTTGAAATGCAGTGATCTGGATATAAACCCGATGTATATCTTAAAATATCACTCTTCATTACTTCTAAAGCATAAGTTATAGTATATCGTATATTTTTTTGAATCTTAAGCATTTATTCAAATTGAGAAAATAGTTCTGATGAACTTTTTTAATTTTTTTATTAAATCATTTTTTATATTTTAGTTTAAAATTTCATGAGGGTTAGAATTTATGCAGTTTTAAAATTTTTATAAATGTTTTGAAAAATCAAGAAAATCAGATTTTTTGGACCTTTAATTGAAACTAGCTGGCCTGTCATTTACATTTTTCAGCCTCAAATATTTATGACGACGCAATCTGTGCATTTTGGCATTATGTATTTTATTTAACACTACATCATTCCCAGTTTTAATTCAGAATTTACCAAAACAATTTTTAAATTGTGTAAAAATTATTTCAAATTACCCAAAAATGTTTTAAAATTGTGCAAAAATTATTTAAAATTGTTTAAAAATATTTTAAAATTGTCTAAAAATGTTTCCAAATTGTACAACCAGTTTTTAAATTATCCAAAAATATTTTAAAATTTGTCTAAAAATTCATTAAAATTTCATGAAAAATGTTTCAAAAATGCTTTTTCTCTAATGCAGAATTATTTATTTGTTTTAATAAATAGTATTTGTATATCAAGGCATAAATTTCGCTTCTTTAAACTTATTTTTCTGCATCCTTATGCATTAAGTTTTCATCAAAGCTTAAATACTACAAAGTATATGAACATTTTCCACTCATGCATCAGAATATCTAATCATTGTATTATCATTGCTTCCTTAGAGTAAAATATGAGTAATGCTAGTAGCTTCATTTGAATACTTCCATCCTATGACACGCTAATGTTAAATTCATCGATGAAACCATTAGAAAAGAAGTGATGCCTTTGCCATAGTAGTGATCCAGCTTCATTTTTGCTGGGTATAGTTAATAAAAAAAATAAAATAAAAATGACCTCAATATAACATTATCTGAAGTTATTTTGTCAAATTTTGATTTTTAAACAAATTGTTCGAAATAAAAATTGATATATTTTTATCACATACCAGAATGTTTTATTTAATTTAAGCAAGTTTGTTTTTGTTGTAAAATAAAGTTCACTGCACTTATGACTATTTTGAATACATTAAGAATAAGGTGGAGTTTCTGGATTACTCGGGTATGGTTCTTATAATATTCGGGTATGAATTATTCGCATAGCATGGGTCTTTGAGCCCATAAAAAGTCAGTAATCATGCCTCTGTATCGCTCGCCATTGACCGAAATGTCGTTTCCAGCAGCATTTTCGTTAAAAATGTGCCATTGAAGCCACCACTGTAAAATCCACACCAAACTGTCACTTACTGTGGATGTGTATGCTTTTCGACAACTTTATTGGTGTACATAGACGCCGAGATGAAAATGCGCCTCGTCAGAAAATATAATTTTTCGGCCAAATTCGATGTCCAATTTGTAAGGCCCAAACTGAGAAGCCGTAACAAAGTGAATAAATGTTTGCCTTTAATTGCTGAGTCAATTGGACCTTGTAAGCGAATAATTCGAAATCTTTGTGCAAAATTTCATATCATGCTGGTGCGTGAATTGCCAAATTGTTAAGCTCGATAGCTGGTCGATGTCCTTGGCCACAGCAGCCACATTCTTATCGGTAAACACCGTACGATGACAGGAACCACGAGTGCTGTCCACTTGGCCTGCTAGTCTCACGAACTTTTAGACCAACTTGCGTAGAGCAAGCGCAGTTGGTGCTTCATTACGGCAAAAACTTTTTTTCAACAAACGCGCAGTTTGGGCAAAACAGCACTCACTTTGGAAATAAGTTTGCAATATTATCCCAATGCTTTTCAATCGTGATGCGATCATTTTGGTTGGCGGGGGTATAATACTGACTCAGAGTCAATATTTCGAAAAGAAAATTTTTGGACCACGCTGCAGCTGTTTTACTTAGAAACAAATTTTTAATGATTATTTGATTTTTTAAACAACCTACAAAAATTAACTAACATTTGAAATAAGTAGTTGTTTGAACATTTTTGATTAATTCTTTATATAGATTTTTAGCATTTTTTATTGGTTAACAAATCTCGATTCCTTTTTTGTAAAATGTAAGAATTTAAAGTTGACAAAGTGAAAAACTTAAGTTATTTTTAACTACATTTGTAATTGTTCTTCTTAACTACATTTTTAGTTCTTCTTAACTAAATTTATAGTTGATTTTGACTACATTTATACTGACAATTGTACTACATTTATGTAATTTCTTTATAGATTTGTCAGTTGATTTCTAATCATTAAAAATAACTACATTTTGCATTTGATTTAAATGCAAATGTAGCGTATACAGGTTGGTTGAAAAGTTCCTGCGCTCGAAATGAAAGAATACTGTTTTTGTTACGAAATATATTTTTTTATTCAATATAATGTCCTAGAAGCTCAATACACTTGTTCTAATGATCTTCCAATAATTTTATCCCATCCTTATAATGGTTTTCCGGAAGCTCTGCAAAATAACCGTCTACGGCTGCTATGGCCTCTTCATTCGACGAAAAATGCTTTCCACGAAGGAATTGTTTGAGATTTCTAAAGAGATAGTAGACACTGGGAGCCAAATCTATTGAATACGGTGAATGTTCAAGCAATTCGTACTTTGATTCTTTGAATTTAGCCATCGTCAAAACACTTTTGTGAGCAGGTGCATTGTCTTGATGAACAATGATTTTTTTCTTCTTTAAACCAGGTCTTTTCTCACGAATTTTTTCATCCAGCTGATCCAAAAGGCTGCAATAATATTCAGAGTTGATTGTTTTACCTTTCTGAAGATAATCAATCAACAAAATTCCTTTTGCATCCCAAAAAACTGATGCCATAACCTTCTTTGCTGATCGTTGTGACTTCACCTGCTTTGGAGCTGAACAACCAGCTTCAGTCCACTGTCAACGTTCTTGTTTCAATTTAGGATCATGGTGGTAGATCCAAGTCTCATCCATAGTTATAAAACGACGCAAGAAGACGTTTTTATTCGGCTTAAAACGCTCCAAATTACGCTGAGAAATTTGTTTTCGATCCAGTTTTTGTTGAATTGTTAATGTATGCGGCACTAACTTTCCAAACAGTTTTTTCATACGTAATTCTTCATGTAAAATATGGAGTACTTGTTCGTCTGAGATGCCTATGGCATTAGCAATTTCACGCTTAGTCAAACTTGGATCTTCACTAACCATATCATGTACCTGCTTAATGATTTCTGCTGTGGTTGTAGTTTTTGGTCGTCCTTCGCGTGGATCGTCTTCAAGGCTGGTACGACCACGTTTAAATTCACCAGCCCAAAATTCAACGGTGCGTTTTGAATGTGAGGACTCCTGATATACTTCTAACAATTGTTCATAAATTTCCTTTGCTTTTAAACCCTTCAAAACAAAGAATCTTATGACTGCACGATATTCAATTTTTCGCATATTAAAAAAAATCAATCACACGTCAATTTCAAATCGATTGTAAACAAAGAAAGAATTGACAGAATGACTTGCAACTTTGCATGTGTTCTCAGGACAGTTATACCAACTTGAGAAAAAAAAAGTTTGGAGCTAGCAGTGCCATCTCTTGGTGAGCGCAGGAACTTTTCAACCAACCTGTACCTTTTCAACTGCAAATACAGTTATTTTAACCTTCAACCGTAAGATTTAAATTAAATTTAAAAAAAGTTACAAAATTAGATAGTTTCCACAAGTATCATTTGTCGACGTGTATTCTGTATCTGTTTACATCATAAATATTAAAATATAACTTCAAAAAAAATTAATACATAATTAAAATTCTTAATTTGTATGTTTTGCTCTGCTCCACTACAAGTAATTAATTACAATTGACATTATCGTTTATAATTTTGTGTTTTTTTATACTTAAACAAGCGCTAAATTTCATTTTTTAAAATTGAATAAGCGCTAAATAAAACCAGAAAATCAATTGCAGTTTTAATCAGAACTTCGAAGAATAAATTCGTCTTTTGAATCTAAATTAAGTTAAAATCTAATTTAAGTTCCTTTTAAAATGCAATGGAATTTACTTATAGACAATTTAATTAATTTATATGATTCGATTTTATCAATCATTAAATTCAATCATTAAGAATTTATGTGACTTCTTAGTCATTTGATTTACAATTTGAAAATTCAATACCCAGCAAAACTTTGGTAATGGGTGCGTTATTTTCATGCGTTACCTTGTAATGATAGCTCGTTACCTTTTTCATTATTTGCAAGCATAAAGTAATAAGTTACTCATTATTGATTACGTAATGTATAATATAACAATTGAAATATTTTTGAAAATCTATTTTTAGATACATTACTTTGTGATTTTTTGTAAGCAAAGGGGTAATGTATGTTTGTTTTGACAACACTAGCGAAAAAACAAAGCGCAACAATTCATTTAAGTTTAAAGCAATCAAATACTATATGCGTCGATAGCTCAGTGGGTAGAGTTCTTGGCTGGCAAAGTAATCCATCGGTCCCTATGGGTAGATTATTCAATTTGGTTTATTACGAAGAAGAATTTGGGAATGACATTCGATTTTATTGATTTGATTTTAAATTTTGGACACAGAGTTGGTTTAAACAGACATTATTAGTTGGGCTTGCATTAATGTAAAATTTAAATTGCAATATTTCACTTGATGTATCACATGATCCCTAAGGATTAAACTTGGACTTCCTTAAAAATCGTATTGAATCCTTTAAAAGCTCTGATCTTAATTTGTTCATATTTTTTTATTATATGCACGCGTAATCATTGATTTACCCCATACATACTTTGCTTTTTTTTTTTAAACGTCTTAATTGTGTATTTAAATTTTAAAAGGAGCCTTGAATTACGATAATTTTTGTTTTAAAAATTAAAAAAAAAATAAAGGAAAATTTCTCTATTTCGATCAACGCAAAGTTTTCTGTTTAACAGTGTAAATCGAGGGATATCTGTAGATAAATATCTGTATGTGCTAATATGAGTTTATACTCCCATTCCATACATACACAATATAATATAACTAATACAAAATAATTATATTTTTTTTAAATTCAATTGCATTATCTTGATCATATTGTATTTTACGTACACAGAATAGTACAAGCATTTTTATTTAAAAAATTTATAATATCGTTTTCATATAAATTGTTTTTTCTTGATGTTGATATTTATGTTTACAATTAAATACACAGAAAAAATTTATTTATTTTAAATTCTTTTTGTATTATCAAACATCTTTCACAAATTTTTTTAATACAAACAAATAATTCTTTAAATATGCACCAACAATTTAATTTGTAAATAAAAACACGTTTTAATTTTTTTTATTTTTTCATATAAAAAAATATATAAACAATAACAAATAACAAACATTTTGAATAAAAATTTGTTAGAAATCGTATTTAAAACTTAAACAATTTTTTTTTTAATTATTAACTGTAATATTTTTTTTCTGTGTAGAGTCTACCGGCTTAATTAAATTCATATGTCTTGTTGCAAATCAGTATAATTTTTATATTTTACATATTTTTATTTTCTACTAAAACATTTATTTGGTACAAAAATTTTTTTTTTTTTTGTATTCAAGGCAGTTTACAATTATGTTTACGGAAATTAATTTATAAAATCCAGAAAACGTGTTATTGCGTATAAAAGTATGAAAATAATAGATCTGTACTAGGTAATATTGGGTAAAGTCTGGTAAAATGAGAGTAAGCAAAAAATTCTCTCACAAAACCATAAAAATGCCCAAAATACTGCGAACGCACAAAACCACATTTCATACCCAAAAATAAACGTCAAATTTATTCATATTAAAAAACAGTTTTATTAATAAATATATTAGAAATGGCAAATATCTATATTTACATTTTCAAATGTATATTTCATTATTAAGAAGGAAAAGTTCTTTATAGAAAATTTTTATTTAACTTTAATTATTTTTCAAAAACGCAAAACAGCTAATTTATTAGCAACAGCTGATGATTTGACAATTTTACCCAAACAAAAAGTACGGGTAAGTTCTGGTAAAAAGAGAAACACAATTACTCTCTCATGAACGCTCTCATTTACCCAATTTTTGTTACAAGAAACGCTTTCTGGTAAGATTGGGTTCCCGCGGGCACCCGCGGTAACGTACGTCGAACACACCTAATATTAAATTTATATGAATTTTGCAAATTTGTAGTAAACATTTTAGTAATAGATGAAGGTTTTTATTGACCTATTGGGTCAAAAAAAAATACGGGGTTTTTGGCAAATTGGCGTTTAAAATTTAAATTTTAAAATTTAGCAATATATGTACATTTTTAATTTCGATATAAAAGTTTTTAAGAATAGTTGTAAATCCATTTTTGACTCTATGTCGTCAATCGGTTTACTTTTTGATAATAACTTTATACATGAAAAGATTTATTTTTATACATTAAATTCAGCTATTAAATAATTTCGATATATTAGACAGGTTTTTATATAATTTGTCAATAACTTCTAAAAATGTTTTTTACCATTTAATAAATTTAGTATTTCCTCTTCACTTTGTACAGTTTTTCTAAAATTTGAAGGCCTAAATTCCCATAAAGTGTAACAATGTTCTATGTCTTCTTTTTCTCTTAAATTGCAAAGTGATCATAAAATTGAAGTATTCTCATTAAAATTATACCATTTAGCTTAATCATATCACTTCTTGCTTTAAATATCCATATTACGAGGGCGGAACAATAAGTCCGTGATTTTTCGAACTTCCCTCATAGTTATATGAAATGCAACACTGCTCCCATCAAATACCATCTTTTAATAGACTACTGTCAAATTTTGAGCAAGTTCCGTCATTTAATTTGCGTTTAACAGCTGTTCAAAACATAAAACCTCGTGGATTTTTTTTAAAAATGGAAAAAAGTGAATTTCGAGTGCTGATTAAACATTATTTTTTGCGAAAAAACCGTCAATCAAACCAAGGAAAAGCTTGATAAATACTATGGGGTCTCTGTACCATCGATTTTAATGGTAAATAAGATGTTTACTGACTTTCGTGTTGACCTTACAAGCATGGAAGATGCCGGAAGACATAGGCATCTCACATGTGGAAGACATAGGCATCTCACATAGCTCAGTGGTTTCAATTTTGAACGATCACTTGGGTATGAGAAAGATTTCTGCAAGATGGCTGCCGCGTTGGCTCACAATCGTCCAACAACAGAATCGTGTGACAGCTTAGTTTCCATGGCAAAAATCCATGAAGTATACTACGAATTGCCCCCTCATTCGCCTTATTCTCCGGATTTAGCCCCCAGTGACAATGACGGCACTTGCTCAAAATTTCATAGAAGTCTATTAACAGGTGTAACTTTGATGGGAGCAGTGTTGCATTTCATATAACTACGAGGGAAGTTCGAAAAGTCACGGACTTATTGATCCGCCCTCGTATATCTTCAATCTTTGTGTAATCGGTCATATATTTAACTCCTTCAAGTGGATCTAGTTTACTAAAAATTCAACTTGTTTGGTCCTCTTTTGGGTGTTTATTGTGCAAGATTGGTACAATATATAATAATTCAAAGTATCGGCTATCGATGGATTCCGCTCCAAAAGAACTGCTCAATTTTCGAATACCCTCTTCTGAAGTGAAGCGTATTCCAGTGAAAGCGTATTACAGTGAGAGCGTTCTGCATCGATCGAAACAAATGATAGTCGGATGGTGCTAGGTCTGGACTATAAGACGGGTGAGGCAAAACCACTATTTTCTAAATAGTTTTTAACCGGTCTTGCAACATGTTGCCGAACGTTTTCGTGATGGAATATTACGGCTTCATGTCTTGTGGCATATTCTGGGGGTTTTTGGCCAATGCTCGCTTCAAACGAATAAATTGTTTTCGGTATGGTTTCCCTGTGGTCGTCTGGACCGATTTTAGCAGCTCATAATAGGTGTGATCCATTTGGTCACACCAAGCACAAGGTATTACCTTGGTTCCATGGACATTCGGCTTTGGCCTTGATTTGACTGTTTGGCCGGGCTTCAAATATGATTTCTTGAACTTTGGGTTGTCGTAATAGATCCATTTTTCAACGTCAATGATTTAATGGTGATGGTGATTTCGTATTTGTTTGGTATTGGTTGGATTTAGTTTATTTAGTTTTTTTTTAATTTAAATATATTTGTTAATAAATTTAAAGAAAAAAATAAAAATTTGCTATTAACAATTAAAATAACAAATCCGTTTTTTGTTGAAAAAACGGTACGAATGCGGACCGAATACGGATCCGTAAACGATCCGTCACTGACGGACTATTAACGGACAACTCCGTTTTTCATCCGATATATCCGGTCCGTAAACGGTCCGTCATTGACGGGTTTTAAACGGATTCGAATCAGTTTCAATGTTCCTTAAAATCCTTTTTGTGGTCCGTTAACGGATAAAGAAAACGGTACGTAAACGGAGTTGGATTCCGTATATGACAGACCGAAACCGGTACGTAAACTGTACGTATTGTTTGTTGGGGTATAATTCAGGGTTTTACAAAAAAGAGATGTAATTTTTCGTACTTTGAACTACAAATTAACGATTTTCTTAAAAGTGGCAACATCATTTCGTTTGACATTTATGGGTGCGTGTGAAATGGTAGCAAAGTATCCCTGTAGGAAACCTGGGGTCAAGTGTCTACAAGTCACCACTTTTGTCGACTATTTCGGGTGACTTTTTGGTGCCAGGTCCACAAAACGTCTATACTTTTTACATTCCTTTTTTGCTGCTGCAAAGCTGTGCTTGTTCTTGATTTTTTTATTTGTTGAAAATACATGTGCATATCTGAATGCAAAATTAATGTTTTTAATAAAAATATAAAGAAAAATTAATTTGAAAGTTAAATATAAAAATTTGAACAAAATATATAATGAGCAAAAGAAATTACAAAAAAACTTGTGAAAAAAAACAATACATTTTTTATAAAACTAAAAATAACAAGAGGCAACAATTTTTAGTGACTATTGCAACTCTAGAGATTTTGTGGAGCCTGATGAAGATTTTTCGGAGCCTGTGGATGATTTTGTGTAGTCCTTTGAAAATTTGTCTAATCCAAATTTAAATTTGCACGAAATTTTTTTTTACTTTAATAAAATTTATAAAAAAAAATGTTTATTATAAAATATCTAATTTAACAAAACAAATGCACCTGGCACCTGTTTAATCTTATTTCCTTCCCAGTGTGGAAATCAAGTAAAAAGTTCCAAAAGTGAAGACTAGAATTACTAAAATGTACTAGTGAATCTCTGGTTCCAATATCAACACCTAGTCAATAGTTGTGTAGATTCGCCATGACACGCACATGTTAAATGTCTACAGCAGAAAGCGTTGGCTGGGGCATAATTAGTCAGTAGTACTGGTGACAAAGTCAATGGTGAATCAGTACAGTTTCATCGACATTTCCTACAGGGATGTTTCTTGGTAATTTTTTGACAGTTTTGAGGTGAATAAAATTTCACTAGAATTTCAGTAGAATTTTTGACATAAGAATAGAAAATTTTGGAGTTTCAAAATTTTAAAGCTTCTAAAAGCAAAATGAAAACAAAAAAAAATAAATTCGATTCTTTTTCACATAAAAAAATTTAAAACTTTTTTATCATAGAAAAAATATTTTCTACAGTGGAAAATTACAACTTTTTATCCTGATTTTTTTACACTTGGTTATAGCTTGTTAAAAATATAACTTTTGGTTGAAATTTTTTTTCACCAAAAGTTGGAAAAATGCAACAAAAGTTGCATTTTTTCAACTTCAAAAAAACTGAAAAAGGACTTGTTATAATACAATTTTTAAAATTCTAAAATATCAACAAACCGTTATTTGTGATGCATATTAATAACATAACTATCAGTGTATGATTCCAAATCCGCAGCTATTAAAGCACATTTTGCAACAAAAAAAATAGGAATTACCTTTAAAAAATTCAGAAAAACTGCGGGATTTATTATGTATTTTTGTTAATATCTAATAAGAATATTATCTTTCAACAAAACGAGAAAAAAATTTAGAAGATAAAAGGTGTGTTCGACGTACGTTACCGCGGGTGCCCGCGGGAACCCAATCTTACCAGAAAGCGTTTCTTGTAACAAAAATTTGGTAAATGAGAGCGTTCATGAGAGAGTAATTGTGTTTCTCTTTTTACCAGAACTTACCCGTACTTTTTGTTTGGGTAAAATTGTCAAATCATCAGCTGCTGCTAATAAAATAACTATTTTGCATTTTTGAAAAAAAATTAAAGTTAAATAAAAGTTTACTATAAACAACTTTTCCTTCTTAATAATGAAAAAAACATTTGAAAATGTTAATAGACATTTGCCATTTCAAATTTTAATTATTAATTAAGTTGTTTTTAAATATGAATAAATTTGACGTTTATTTTTGGGTATGAAATGTGGTTTTGTGCGTTCGCAGTATTTTGGGCATTTTTATGGTTTTGTGAGAGAATTTTTTGCTTTCTCATTTTACCAGACTTTACCTTGTACAGACCTAAATTGTCGTTAATAATCAGGTGATTTTACAGGAACACGGATAAAATTCAAACGAATTGGATATTTAATTTATTCAAGTAAATAGAACTCGAAATTTTTCATGAGTTCTAATAACTTTTAAGGTAATTTTTGTAAAGACAACAAATATGACGAAGCATTACAAGTCTCACATTTTCTACTGAAGGTCATTATTAACACCAACAAAAGAAGCAAAAAACCAAAACAATCGTATGGGATATTTTTTCATTAAATATTACAAAATGCTTTTAACAAGTTTAAGGTTTTTAAAGAAACAAAACAAACCACCTTTGAAAATTTGCTCAAACCCCAACAACACTACAAGGACATTAAACAAAATATAGTAAAAACACGAAAAACACACTTAATAATGAAAAATGCAACATAATTATACATGAAATTAGAAATTTTTTATAGAATTAACCTTAATGCAAATAAGAATATAAACCTTTAGAAGACATATGAGGCTACAGAGACGGATATTGAAAAATAAAATACGGAAGACACACAAACAATACCATGAACAACAAGATAGAAACAATGTCATATTTTGTAGAATGATTGCATACAACAGTTGTTGTATGATAAGGAACTGTGGCCGCTTTTCCCAAAAATAAGTACATACATATAAAAATAGTTTTTGAGCTCCCTAAAATTTATATAATTCAATTTGGGAACAACAGCTAAAAATATGAAAATCATAAAAAGTAAAAATGTGGATAAAGATTTTAGAAATAAACGATTTCGTAAAGTAAATACGCTAACAAGTTTATCTTGTAATTCCTTTTGTTTTGTTCATCCTTGCAATTATGCCATCATCATCCTTTTTTTCCTTTTAAGTTAAATTGTATTGTTACTTTTATTTTCGTTGAAACACTTTTGAATATATAGTATGTCTTACATAAGACCAACCCTATGGCTAAACTTACTTTTTGTTGTCCCAATGGTATGGATACAATGCGACCACCAATACGACTACGTCCCTCCAATATACAAAAGCTGTCGCAACCATTTTGTATTAAATGATTGGCAGCCGATAAACCAGCCATGCCAGCTCCAATGATTAAAACTTTAAAATTAGTTGGCTGTGTGTTGGATACACCACTGGCCGCTGCAGCCATAGCAGCAGCATGTTCTTCGGTAGGCGATGGAGCTGGTGTTTGTGGGGTATTTTCACCCATATTTAACTATTTCACACAATTTACCACTTGTTTGTAATACAAATTGCCTTTAATACATTAAAATTTTCTAATTAATTTTGTACAAATTTTCCTTTTAATGATTTTACAAATTAAAGAAAATTTTTCACGCACATACACCACACACACACTTTTGTTATTGGTGCTTTTTTGATAATTTTACTTTGTGGTTGTTTCTTGTATGGATTTTTTTACTTCTTCGATCCGTTTTACTCTATTGTAGTCGTATGTACTCCGTATTAAAAAGACATCGAATGTCAAAATATTTGCAGCGACTATTGTATGATGTGTTTTTCTCGTTGGAGCCCACTGCGCAATCGTTTCTGCGGTACACTTTTGCTTGAATTTTATGTGTTTGTTTTGATTATCTGTTTCTTATTTTTGCTCCCCACCCCTTTAAGAAAATAATTCACGTAACAACAACCGGCTTGATATTTTCCACAAAATTTTTTTGTTTTTATAAACAAACTTTGTTTTTTATGAAAGTTTACTTAAGTAAAATTGAATTTTTGACACTTGTTATATTTTTGGGATGTATTAATGCAAGTGTAATTATTAATAATTATTGTGAAATAAAACGATTGTTTCATAGAATCAAATAAGAAAAACATAGATTTAACAAAATGTCAAATAATTTGGAATTATGTCTTGTTTATATTTTCTTCTGTCCAAGTAACTATTCACAATAGTTGTTAGTGTCAATTTCAAATAGTGACTATACCCAGCAAAAATGAAGCTGCCAAAAAAGCATCACTACTATGGAAAAGGCATCACTTCTTTTCTGATGGTTTCATCGATGAATTTAACATAAGCGTGTCATAGGATGTAGCTACTACCCAGCAAAAATAAACGGAAGTGATTCTTATGGAAAATATTTTTCACTGATTCCAAAGTATCATTAGTTCTGATTTTCTCATTCTAAAGCAGTTCTTTTTCACAACTTCCAAAAATGTGATTATAACTATGGTTAAGTGATCATAACTATGGTTAAGTACTAAACATTGATTATTTTGAAACAAGTTATCAGGCTTAAGTGATTTGTATCAATTTTTTACTTTGAATTTCGAATAAGTAATTTAAAAAATAATGCTCGATTAATGAATGTGAATTAATGAAAGCTTTGTAAACCGCCGAAATTCACTCTTTGTACTTTGCACATTTATTTGTCTATAAATATATTCAGTTGAATCTCGATGGTCATAAGTTGCCAACTACTATGTATCAGTTTTACTTAAGAAAAAGATGCCAAATGACTTTTATATTGATCCTACAAAACTGTTTCTATATGCGATAAAATTTAAAAAAAAAATTCAAAAATTCAAAAATAAGAAGGGCTTTAGATGCAATGAAAAAGGATTATAAAAGAAAACTTCCACCCTATGACACCTCTATGTAAAAATCATTGGTTCCGATCCAAATTTTCACAACATCGGAATCAAAATCACTATTTCTTTTTCTCTTCTTTTGCTACTTTTTTTTTTGCTGGGTAGCATTACTCATACTTTACTCTAAAGAAGCAATGATAATACAATGATTAGATATTCTGATGCGTGATTGGAAAATGTTCATATACTCTGTAGTATTTAAGCTTTCATGAAAATTTAATTCATAAGAATGCAAAAAAAAGTTTAAAGAAGCGAAATTTATGCATTGATATACAAATACTCTTTATTAAAATAAATAAATAAATAATTCTGCGTTAGTGAAAAAGCATTTTTGAAACATTTTTCAAAAATTTTAATGAATTTCTAGACAAATTTTAAAATATTTTTGAATAATTTAAAAACTGGTTGTACAATTTTGAAACACTGTAAGACAATTTCAAAATATTTTTGAACAATTTTTAATAATTTTTGCACAATTTTAAAACATTTTTGAGCAATTTGAAATAATTTTTACACAATTTTAAAATTATTTTGGTAAATTCTGAATTAAAACTGGAAATGATGTAGTGTTAAATAAAATACATAATGCAGAAATGCACAGATTGCGTCGTCATAAATATTTAAGGCTGAAAAAATGCAAATGACAGGTTAGCTAGTTTCAATTAAAGGTCAAAAAAATCTGTTTTTCTTGATTTTTCAAAACTTTTATAAAAATTGCAAAACTGCATAAATTCTAACCCCCCTGAAATTTTAAACTAAAATATAAAAAATGATTTAATAAAAAAATTAAAAAAGTTCATCAGAACTATTTTCCCAATTTGAATAAATTCTTTAGATTCAAAAAAAATATACGATATACTATAACATATGCTTTAGAAGTAATGAAGAGTGTTATTTTAAGATATACACCGGGTTTATATGCAGATCACTGCATTTCAAATATGAACTCATGAATTTCTTGGAAGTGCCTTAGAATAACACAAAAAAATCATAAAAGAATGCCAACTGAAGTTTAGGAAGTAATGAAAGAAGCTATAGTCACAGAATGACTACCATTTTTTTTTTGCTGGGATATGTTTACATTCTTTCAATGAAAATAATGTATATTAAATTACGTCAAAGTTGTCTACTGTTGCTGCACGATATTTCTGATGCTTGAAAAGAATTGATGAACGATTCAGTGTAAATTATTCGATTTGATAGCCTAATAGCATGTTCATACGGTAATATGAATCACATGGTTCGCTCTCTGAATAACGATTGCGAACCATGCTGTTTAAACATTAAACTATTTATTTTTTTATTTTTATTTAAATGTTAACAGCGGTATTCATAAAAATTTTAAACAGTATTTCAAACCAATTTTAAGCAAAATTTGCTAAAATTGTATTCATAAACGAATTTTAGCTTAAAATACCTTTTTTAAACCTTGTGTAAATAAACGATTTTTAAATTGGTTCGACCCTATTTTAAACCTTTTTTAAAATGACATTTTTGATTTGTGTTTATTTTCATTTTAAATATTTTTGCAAAAAATTGGCATTTTATCAAAAGAAGATATTTGTTTTTGTTTAATAAGTAATGGACATTCTATATTTGATCAAAAGAATTGAAAAATGTGATATTTTTAATTGTATTTTGTTTATAATAGAAACTATTGCCAAAATTTAAAAAAATAGTCAGGCGAAAATTTACGACAAGAGGAGCGGACCCGTTTTCAACTCCGGATGAAAAATTTAAGCAGAAATAATAATATTTTTTGATATTATTTATTGAAAGTAAACTAGTGGCGTGTTGTTTATTCAAAACAAAGAAAATAAACCCGGTTATTTGAATACTTTTCTATCTACAATAAAATAAAAGCACTTTAACTGGGCATTTTGTTTTGACTCTTTTTTAATTAATAAACAAGTTTTCATAATTTTTTTTTTATAAAAACATGTTTTTCTGAAAACGAAAAAAAATACATAGAAACGAGTACCGTATGTTTTAGTAATCCCTGATTTGCATCATTACGATTAATGTGACAAATAAAAAGATACAGTGTTGCCATCCTCAACATTAAATCGTTTATTAGTTAAAATACTGATTATGAAATTTTTAATAAACCTATTTTAGGCTTAAAATGTTTTTTAACTAAAATGTATTTGAAACTTAAATTAAGATTTTTTTATGAATACCACTGAAAATATATGTTAAATCTATTACATTTACTTAAAAATTACGATTCGATACATATCGTATACGATGATTCAATACATAACGTATACGATGATTAGCTTACTCGACACATATCGAAATACTCGATACGATAGTACACTCGATATCGAATACCTTGATTAGGCCCCTGATGTAGATTTGTTAGATTCATTTGCATTTACATTTTCTGCTGATTTCGATGCTTCAACTTAAAAGTCGTTTATGTCATCACAGTCAATAATACCTGTTTTATAGCAATAATTATTATTTGTTTAAAAATTAGCACAAACACAAATTTTATACCTCTTTGAGTCTGTTGCTCATATAACTCTTTTCGTTTACCTTCTTTTATTTTACGCTTATTCTTCTCATTCTTTCTAGGCTGCTTTTCGATTTTATTTTTGCGTAACAATTTTATCTGTTCCTATCATATCTTCCTTTTTCTCGCTGCTTTAATAAAAACTCTCAAACTTATTTAATTTTTATTAATTCCAAAAATAAAATTTTCTTGTAGAAAATAGAGTTGTTCGTGAACGAACTAGTTCAATTGAGCTAGAGCCAATTTACACAGTGACTTTGTTGCATGCAATAATTATTGCTTGCAATTCTTGTTTAATGGCGAACGGTGAAGAGAAGCAAGCGGGGTAACAAAAGAGGCACGGTTTTCATTTTTCGTACTTGTTTTTGTTATTTCTCTTTTGCACTCATGTATTTTTCTTCACAATATCACCGTATAAATAGACATAACTTTGGAAGCAACGTTGAAAAGGGAATTAAGAAAATTGCACGCAATCAATTGCATCATATAAATTGCCTCCTATTCTTTAGTGCAATTCTTACCAGTGTGTAAATATGTATATCTGGGTAAATTTGAGCATTGAATTAGAACAACTCTGTAAAAATTGAATTAAACAACTCTGTCATTAATTAAGGGATTATAAGATTTGTTTTTTTTTTATTTTATATCTATAACCATTTGTAAAGAAAACGGCTATCACTACCTGACTTTTCTTTATTTATTTTTGTTAATAAATACAATTTGGGGCCGCCTTTGCAAGAAAGCTGTTTTCGCATATGGACTTCGCGGGAACGCGAAATATAGCAATTATATTGTTTGCCCTGCTCTAGCTTTACATATAAACAAATAATTCGTTTGTTAGCTTTTGTTGTTTTTAATGTTTTATCAAATTAAAAATAAAGAAATTTCATTTATTTTTAACAAACATTTTTGTTTACATTTAAAAAAGAAAAACAAACAATTTCTTAGACTTGGCAGCATTTTTATACAGTCTTAACTCCTTAGCTATATCTATAGTAGTTAAATTTCTATGGAATATTTATATATAAATTGGAAAAAAAGCAAACCTATACATTTGTCACTTGCTCATCACTGTCATACATTCTAGTTGGCAAAAGTATGTTGTCAAATGTTAATAACAACACTGACATTTGCTTTTCTTTCTATTCTAAATGACATTTTTTATTTTGGTAAAACAGTGAATCCATTTTAATAAAAACAAACAAATTTGAGACAAAACAATTTAAAAATAAAAAAGAAATAAATATTTGATTTTAAATATTTTCACAAGTATTAAAAACAAAACAGTTACCAATGGAATAAAATACTTGGAATAAATACAAACAAAATTCTGCAAATAAAACATGACATCTAAAACATTAAGATTTCGTGGCGATTTAAATTTCCAAAATCGTGTTGAAGAGATATTGGATGATGGGGATGGGGCCGGTGGTATTGGACATAGACGGTCTAGTGGAAGTGCAACAAATACAAATCAAAATAAAGACAGTAATGATACAACAAAAACAAACAAAAAGGAGGAGAGTCCAAGGGGTAAGTGAAATATGGAAAAACAACGGAAAACCAGTTAAAGAGTTGTTGCATTTTCTTGTTCAGAAAAGAGAAAGGAATGTGCAATAGAATACAAAAAGTGAGAATTTTCATTTTTTATTTTGTTTATTAGAATCTCCTTCATTTATGGACTTTTTCAAATTGGAAATGACACGCGGCTATTTACTAGAACATGATGAGGAACGTTATACGGCCAGACGTAAAAAAATCTATTCTTTTATGCGTATACCACGAGATTTGGAACGTTTTATGGTCTATGGCATTATGCAATGTGCCGATTCATTTTTATACATACACACCTTTTTGCCGGTACGTTTTGCTTTAGCCGTCTGGGGCATGGTAACACGGCCGATAGCCAGTTGTTTAGGTTTACGCAGACGTACCCAACGATTATTAACACCAGCTGAAATCTGTGATTTGTTAAAAGGATCCATTTGGATGGCTGTCACCTTACTAATGTTATCGGTCGATACAAATCGTGTCTATCACATTATCAAATCACAATCAATTATAAAATTGTATCTTTTCTACAATATGTTGGAAGTGGGAGATCGTTTGTTGTCGGCATTTGGTCAAGATACAATAGATGCTTTATTTTGGACAGCTACAGAACCTAAGAATTCTAAACGGGAACATTTTGGTTTAATAACACACATCATATTTACATTTATCTATGTGGTGTTGCATAGTTTTTTGATTATGTTTCAGGTGAGTTGATATAATTAATGAAATTTTGACGAAACTTTTAAACTTTCAAAGAGATTATTTCTTTAGCAACAACACCTTTTCATATTTTAAAAATTCTATGAAAAATATTAAATTTTAAACAGCTTTTTTATAGATAAATAAAGAACCTTTTGGTATAAAAAACTTTTGGTTTTTAAGGGGACAAATACTTTATATTCTACGAATTTTTCTTTTAGATAAAGCAATCGGAATCTGGGAACTTTTCTGTAAAAATTTGTCTATCCAAAAAATAAAAATCTATAGAATTGAATAATTTTTCTTTAGGCAAAAAACTTTAAATCTGAGAACTTTTCATGGGAAAAGATTTTAGAACTTGAGAAATTTTTTATATTAAAAACTTATTTGTTTACTATCTGTGTAATTTTTTTAATTAAAAGATTTACAGGGTTTAAGAATTTTACTATATAAGAAAAGTCTTCAAAATCTGTAAATTTTTAAATAGGAAAAAGTATTTGAAAACTGTCAAGTTTTGTAAAATAAAATGAATCTAGGAAATATTCTTTTTGAAAAAGTTATTAGAATTATGAGAATTTTAATAAAATCTAAAATAATATTTTTTTACTTGGAAAGTCCTTGGAAGGTGCAAATTTTTTATAGGAAGTTCTGAGAAATTGAAATAATTTGTTCTACTGAAAATTCACAGAATCTAAGAAGTTTACTTTTCTGAAAAATCTTACAATCTGAGAACATTTCTAAAAAGTTTAGGGACTAAAATTTTTGTTTGAAAATGTGTTTGAAATCCGCAAAAATTAATGCAAAATAAAGTTTGCAACGAATTTTTATATGAACAAAAGTTCCCAGATTCGGTAATTTTTCAAAAAAAAATTATTAGAATCTGAGAATTTTTTATTTTAGAAGAAATTCTTAGAATCTAAAAATTTTTTATAAGTATTAAAAATTAAATTTTAATTTAAAAACCAACTTAAGAATGTAAAAATAATTCTTTAGCAAAAAAATTTCAAAATCGAACAATTTTTCTATAGTGAAATGTACTCTTAATCAAAAAATTTTTCCATAAAGAATTGAAAATCTGAGAATTTTGATATAGAAAAATATATGAAAATTGAGAATTCTTCGATTCAATAAAAATCTTCTGAATATGAGAATGTTATACAGAAAAAATTTCTTAGAATCTTTTGAAATTTCAAGTAGTAATAAGTCCTTTATAATCTGGGAAATTTTTTATACAAAAGAATAGAATCAGAGAGTATTCGTCTAAAGAAAAATTTTCCTAAAAATTTGGCCTACTTTAGAGATCGTTTTGAGAATAATTGGAGAGTTTATTGCAGGCTATGAAATATAACTAAATCTGTATTCAAAAGTCTTTCTAGAGTAGAATGCAGCTAGAATTTTTCTATGGCAAGAAGAACCTAAAATGTGAGAATCTTTTATAGAAAAAATTCCTTAGAATCTTAGAAATTTCATGTAGCAAAAAGTGATTTGTAGTTTAAGAACATTTTTGTATAGGAAAATTCTCCAGAATCGTTGTATTTTTCTATAGAAAATGATTCACAAAATTTAAGAATTTTTCTATTTTGCCAAAGCGTTTTAGGAATCTTCAAAATTTAGATTGAGCTAAAACACACGAGAACAATTATGTTGGCATAACATGCCAGCTTGTAGGCAAGCGGGGTGAAGAGAATGTTTTTTTGGTGGCGTAAAGTTTCAACCAGCTTCTACCCAGCATAAGCAGCACAAAACCAATACATGCACATTTTTAAATGCAAACAAAAAACCCTAACACACATACGAATCTATGTATATGTACCCAACATACCAAATGACTTGAGAAAAATATTATTATAAGCTTATAAACACAAGCCTTAAGCTTGAAAAAAGACTTGAGAATATATTGAAAAAGGCTATCGTAACAATTGTAGAAAAATCAAAACGGAACCCTCGTAAAAATATTATGTGTGTATGATTAATATAAGCTTATTCTTGCAATTGTAGAATAAGCTTACAAAAATAATATTGTATTAACTTGCGTATAGAAAAGCTTATTTGACTCAATATATTTATAAGCTTTTTTACATAATTGTAGTAGAATAAGCTCCACATATAATATATAATTAAGTGTTGAAAAAGAGAAATCACAATTTTTTTCTTTAATTTCATTTTTTTTTATTTTAAATTTAAATAATAATAATTCATTTTAAATATAAAAAATAATAATTTATTTTTAATATAAATAATAATTAATTTTACCAAAAACAAAAATTATTAAAAAAATAAAAAAATTTAATATGCAATTGTACGTTCACCTTATAAAATTTAGAACTAAATGTACACGCAAAACACGTTTGACAAATTTAAAAAAAGTAGCGGCACTTGTTGAATGCATTATAAGCGAAGAACAAAGACAACAAGACTAGAATTTATTAAAAAATATTTCTATTTCAATCGTCATATTGCGTTGTTCAATATGTGTATGTTGTTTATAACCATACTTTAAAAAAAAGTTATGTATAATAATCTTTTCTCAAGCATTGTTAAATAATGCTTGTGAATTCACATTTTATAAACATTATAATAAACGAAATTACGAAAAGCTTAAAACACACTATTTATATAAGCTTATTCTTAAGTTGTATTGCAGTTTGATTGCTATATGGTCCCAGCAAAAACATGGCATCAAATACTTACCAGGCCATTTACTCGCTTAATTACTTTTGTTCGCGATGTCCCAAAAGTAATGAGTGGTCATTATCTTCTCGCTTACAAAAAACACAAAGTAATGGGTGGTCTAAAGATAAAAGTTTATTTTTTTTAAATAAAATCTTCCCGAATTCTGAAGACTCCATAGTACAAAGTAGTTAGAATTTGAGAATTTTTCTATAGGAAAAAGTCCTCAGAATTTGAGATTTTTTTTTTAAAAATGATCTTATCAGTGCGGGGGTCGTGGGTTCAATACCCACCAGAGGCTCTGATCTGTTTTCGCTACAACGAGCCGAAGGCCTTTGTTGCTAGTGCTCGGTTAGGGTATTAACATTTAATTTGTAATAATATGATTAATAAATAAAATAAATAAATAATATTTAGAAAATTTTCAATAGGAAAAAATTCTCAAAATTTAAAAAAAAAAAAAATTTCTATAGCAAAAGTTAAAAAAAAAAAATCTTCTTAAAAATCACTAAAATCTAAAAAATCTGAACGATACATGATTTCAACATTTTTCCAAGACTCTTAGAAATTTTTCGACAGAAAACGTTCGCTGAAAATAGAATTTAATAATTTGCCTAAAAAAAAATATCTAAAATTTCAGAATTTTATATAAAAAAGTCCTATAAATCTTAAATTATCAAAACAAAGTGTTTAAAATGGGGTTTCTTTAGAACGAAGAATCTTGAAAATATAAAGGTTCTTTTTTTAAATTATTTTTAATCGATAAGTTTAATTTTTGTTTCATTTCCAGGCTACCACTTTAAATGTTGCTGTAAATTCCAATAATAAAGGTCTTCTTACTATAATGATATCCAATAACTTTGTGGAACTTAAAGGGTCGGTATTTAAAAAATTCGATAAAAATAATCTTTTTCAACTAACATGCAGTGATGTTCGAGAAAGATTTCATTTATCCGTTTTACTATTTATTGTTATGATACAAACAATGAAGGAATTCGATTGGAGTTTTACACAATTCTGTGTAATGTTACCGGACTGTTTTTCGGTGCTAATAACCGAAATTCTTATAGATTGGATAAAACATGCATTTATAACAAGATTTAATGAATTACCAGAATGTATTTATCGTGAATATACAACAAGTTTGGCATATGACATGACCCAGACACGACAAAAACATGCCTTTTCCGATCACTCAGATTTGGTGGCCAGACGAATGGGTTTTATACCATTTCCACTGGCAGTGGTATTGATAAAAGCTATTTATTCGGCGATATCATTTAATAATTTAGCTGCTTGGATATTATTTTTGTTGGCCTATGGTTTTGCATTGGGTTTACGAATATGTCTTACCATATGTGCCTTGGGTAAAGCTTGTAAGCTAATGAAAGACCATCAAGATGAAAAATGCAATTCATCGACACCATCATCTATGACTAATATGCCACCGGTAGGTGCGAATACAAATACAGCTACTATGGGTATGCCAAGTGTATCGCCAATACCAGGATCACCTGCCTCAACAACCAGACATAATCGTTCCGATATGGCTACATCACCAACAACACAGCTCTCTCCTTTAGGTGCAAATACTACGGCACAAAATTATACATTACAACGTTCTGCTACAGTAGATCTAACACCTACAGATATTTTAAATATATCAGCAGTTTCTTCTACTCCTAAACAAGTTGGTAAAACTTCATCTACCACCTCATGTAATAGTGCACCAGGTATATTAAATAAATGTGCTTTATTAAATTTATCCTCATCTATTACTGCTGCTACCACTACCAATATGACACACAATGAAATGGATTTAGATATTAAAAGCTCTTTGGAATTGGGAGCTACGGCTTTGTTTTCAAATAGTGATGTTGATTTAGATGATGTTTGTTTAAATGAACATATTTTAGAACCAAATTCTGTTTTAAACACATCTGGTTTTGTAGAAGAAGCTTTAGCCAAAAGTGAACCGGATTTACAACAATCTTCCAATGTTGCCACATCATCCACAACAACAACTCCCAAGTCGTCGACACAAACACAAATTAAAATTGGCAGACGTACCCATAAAAGATCAGAATCAGAGCCAAGTATGCAAAGCATTATTGTTGGTTCATCTGATTCAAGTGAATCACAAGCGTAGTTTTCATGAATTTTTTTTTTTATATAATACTAAAATTCTGAAATTTTCTTTCAACCAAAAGACAATTTAAATATATTATAATCTTTTTCTATTTAAAAAAAAAAATATTTTAGCCAAATATGTTTATCTGTTTAAAAAAAAAAACTTAAACTTTAAGACCTGCTAACTTATCTTAAAACAATTAAGTTTAAATATTTAATCAAAGTTATTTATGGCAAATTTATGTGGAAATATTTGAGGTTAACGTTTAACTATAGTTATGGCTTAGATAAGTTAACCGCTTTTGGGTAATTTAAAATTCACTTAAGGGGTTAAGTGGTTAAGCGTTTTTTTTTAATAATTTTTTTTTAAATATATCCAATGAAATATTTTATTTATATTTTTAAATATTTTATTTTATTTTATATATTTAACAATTTAGTATATCAAAGATACATATTAAACAAGTACTTTGTAAATTTTTTATATAAAAATTCAGACCTTGACCTATCGGGGTAGCCAGGATTGCACATGACTGGTTCTTAAAAAATTCAAAAATATTTTTTCCGTTAGTAGATGTATAAAGCTAGTGCTTGAATGAAGGACAGTTACAGAAAATATGAATTAATTTTTTATGCGGTGTTGTAAAAAGTGCCAATTTTTGGTCCAATTTTCAACACGTATTACTTTTTGAGAAATCATGACAACCGAGCAAAACTCGATTGAAGTTTTAAAAAAAAAAAAATAAAAATTTTCAAATCCTCTTAACCCCTTAACTGTTTCTTCTTTTAAAATAAAATTAGGTAAATATTTTATATGTTTAAAAATATTTTTAAAACTTTAAGCCCAAGTTTTTTAATATTGGAAATTAATGTTTACTTTAAATTTAAAAAAATTTTAAACTAAAAAGCTTTTTTATGCATAAACTGTTTTACAAGTCCTATCTAAACCTCTAGAAATTTTCCAAAAAAAAAGTATAAATTACATAAAATTGTATAAAAATACAAGAAAAAATACCCGTTCCGTTTACGTACCGTTTTCGGTCCATCATAAAAGGTATCCAACTCCGTTTAGGTACCGTTTTCTGGATCCGTATACGGACCAGAAAACGGATTTCAAGGAACATCGAAACTGATTCGAATCCGTTGAAATACCGTCAATGACGGACCGACATATCGAATGAAAACCGGAGTTGTCCGTTGAAAGTCGGTTAATGATTGACCATTTACGGATCCGTATTCGTACCGTTTTTTGAGAACAAAAACGGATTTGTGAAAATGTCTATTTTTTTAATCTTTAATAGCAAATTTTATTTTTTTTCTTTAAATTGATTTACAGATATTTAAAATAAAATAACGAAAATTTTACAAACTAAACAAATATCAAACAAAATTACAAAGAAATACCATTTTTATCTCCAGCACAATTAGCATCCATCAATCACTGCGGTTGTGGTTCATGCAAAATAAAACAAAAATTTAATTTAGGTTTAAATGGTGGTATTTACGATATAATGTAATGCATTTAATCTATTATAAACTGTTAGGCAATGTTTTTATTTGCAGATCTGCATAAATTTGCACACATCATCGTAAAACTTATTTTAAATTTCATAAAAATTTACCTCATGGATATTTAAATATTCGTTTTTTATGACTAAACAAATCAAAAAGCAACGGAAGAAAAACTGATGAAAAACAGTGGTCCGTATGGACGGTACAGAAACGGATACACCAAAACTAAGTCAAAACATATTGTTTTTTAAAATTCAATTAAATAATGTTCCGTTTACGTACAATATTTGACGGATACGTATTTTCGGAACGTAAACGTACAGTAGAAGCCGGATTCATGAATCCGTACGTGTTGGAGAGTCAGTAAAAATTATTCTTGGGTACATTCTTTTAATTCTAAAAATTTACTTCTTCTATAGAAAATATTCCTAGAATCCTTAAGTGTTTGTAATTAAAAAACTCAGGGGGATTATAACGTTACCCGATTCGAAAAATATTGTTCGAATTCAGACATTCTAAACTTTTGCAAAAAGTTGTATCCCTGTTCTTGAAATCCCAGCTTTTTTACATCTACTAGACTATTTTTATTTTCAATTTTCGATCTTTATTAAGACGCAAGAGGGATCGTTCAATTTTACTTAGATTAATGGACATTTTCCCGAAAAGTTTCAGTGAAAATGTAAAGGTGTGCAATTCTAAATTTTCCATACAAATTGGTACAATTTCATAATAGCGACGGATATACGAACTTATATCTGTTTTTATTTCGTAATACAAAGAAGTCTTAGAGAAAAATTCAAAATTGTTTTTTAAACTTTTTTCTATTGAAATTTTTTTTAAATTATTTTGAGAATTTTCCCCCTCACACTCTGAGCTATTTATCAATAGTTATTATGTTTTTTTATTTTGAAAAATTCTAAGTTTCTGAGACATTTTACTTTCTATTTTTTCATGAAAAATTTTAAGATTTCAAAATAATTTTTAAAAATTCTTTTTAGTTTTCTTCGATCTTCTTGATTTGTATATTATTTTAAATAGAGCTTAAGATCTCTTTTTAGTTATAAAAATTAATTATAAATATTTATTTCTGCCAATATTTCGCGTGACCACATTGGGTGACTTCATCAGGGGAAATTGTTTTTTATATAATTAATAAATGAAAATTATAATTTATAATAATTTATAAATAAATATTTATAATAAATTTTGTATAAATAAAAAGAGATCTTAAACTCAATTTTAAATAATATATAAATAATTTTTAAAGCATAATTTTCAATTTTTATTAGGACTTTTTTTTGGGAAAAACTTGTTTTTCTATAGAAAAATTCAAAGAGCTTTTTCCTTTGAAAAGATAGCTAATTCTGTTGACATATTGGTACATTTTTACACATAATTTTCTATTTATATTTTAAACTCCGTTAAATCGAAAAATTCTTTGCAGTTTTCTTCCACCATTTCCCATAAAAACCATGGTTGGCAAGCAACACCTTTTCATTATAACGGTAGTTGTCTACCACGCTCAGAGAACTGCAAAATCAACTTTTTTCTTGATTTAATCATACACAAAAATTCTTGTTCACTTTTAATAATTCAACAAAATTCACCGTAGAATAAAATCAGCTTCATGTTACTAAACGCGTAATTCGGATCAGTTTGAATCATCTGTCGTTTATGTTTTATGCAAATGTAATCACTTAACAGTGTTCAGTAACATGATGCTGATTTTATTCTACAGTGAATTTTGTTGAATTATTAAAAGTGAACAAGAATTTTTGTGTATGATTAAATCAAGAAAAAAGTTGATTTTGCAGTTCTCTGACCACGCTCAGATCAATACCGATAAGAAAATTTTAAAACTGCGATTCCAATAGTGACATGTCTCTTCTAATATCACGGAGTTTATTTCGGTTATATATGAAAATAGACATGTCTGTAATGGAATTGCAATTTTAAAATTTTTATATCGATCTTAAAATAGCTGTGGTAACCAACTACCGTTATTATGAAAAGGTAGTGAATGCCAACCATGATAAAAACTGAAAAGAAAAAATTATAAACCCCTTTTTTTAATTTAAAGAATACAAATCCAGCAAAGAAATTAAAATAGTGCAAATATAAAATAAAAAATTTTCTTAATTAACCTAACAGTGTTGAAGTTTTTGATTGCAGTTTTAATTTTTAAATATAAAACTCCTAAAAATCTAAAAAAGTACGAAATTTCATTTCCAAACTTTAGACATTTCTAAATATTATGCTCTTTTCTAAAGAAAAACTTTACTTTTTATTCAAAAATCCATTACTGATTTTATTTTATGAAGATTTATAATGCAAGCATTGTAAAAAGTTCTATGTACTTTCTTAATTGTTTCCTTTTCTGAATAATCTTTTTTGTCATTTTTAATACAACGATAGCACTTCATACTAATTCTAAAACTTTTAAGATTTTTCACATTTTGACTAAACCTTTGATATTATTTTATTATTTTTGTTTTGGACTTCTAAGATGTTTTAAGCATCTTAACCTTTAACTGTGGAGGTAGTGGTAAAACATGGTTGCAACATGATCACTGCTACTATATTAAGCTTGCTGCATTCGGGTATGATTGTCACAACCATGTTATTGGTTTATTAACCATCAACATGGTCGCTACCATCATTATTATAGTAAATCTTTTACTATATTATGATTGATACCTTCTATTTTATAACATGATTGGCTGTAAAAATACTGTGGTAACAAAAATTCTGACTATGAAAAAAATATGATAATTATTCAACCATAAAATGCTAGCATCAAGTAATAAATAATTATACAAAAAATATAACATAATTCTGACATTTACGATCATAATATTGTCTTCTTTTCATAAAAATCAAAATTTTATCAGTTTAGTCAGTTTGTTTTTACTACAAAATGTATTAAAAAAATAATCATATATTGTTTACTAAAACAGGACAAATGTCAAATGGGTTTTCTACCTTTCATGTGTCATTAAAAAATTTCATCAATTGACCCATTAAGATCCAGTTAATTTTTTTTTCTTAACTTTAGATTTTTTTAAAGGGTTTTTTTTCAAAAGTTTCAATTGATTGTCAAACAGATTCTATATAAAGATTTTATATTTTTTAATTCATTTTAGAAAAAACAATAAGAAATATTTCTTAAAAAATATATTTATTAAATCATTTCTTATAAAAAGTTCTTATAATATTAATAAAATATTTTTTTATAAGTAAAAGTCTGTAGAACTCAAGATTTTTTTTAGATTCTATGGACTTTTACTTAAACTATAATTCAACATCATAATATGTTTATTTAGAATCATAATATGATAATTGTTGAATCATAATATAACTGTAGTGGCCATATTATAGTTATTTTATTATCATAATATGATAATAATACGACTATGGTTGGCACAATCATAAACCCAAAAATATGTTATGCTCTTTGAATATGATTGTCCCAACCATGTTTTTTCTGCGTGCGGTGCAATTAAGTATTTTTTATATTTTTTTTTATAAAAACAATTATGAAGAAATCAGTTTTTTATTAGAATTTTTTAGTAAAATTAAAATGGGTTAAATTTACTCCACATCACTAACTATGTCCTAAAATTTCATTTCCATAGTTAAAAGTTAAACATTTTTTAATTCTAACATTTATAGTTAAGGGCTAGAGTTTACAGTCCTATTACAAAATCTAGCATATTTATAATGTTCCTTGAAATTTTTAATGAGTTATTTTTTATATATATATTTTAGCTTAAAATAAAAATTAAATCACATTGCCTTAATAATCGAAAAGTAATTAACGTTATTGCATTAAAATGTTTTTAAAGAAAATCTTAGAAATTACTTAAATATTGCATAAGTATTAAACAATTTTAAAAGAAAAATGTAGATTTTGTGTAAAAATATGAAATCTTTATATGCATGTTATATTTAATTATTTTAATTGTTTGGTTGATTTTAGTTTTTTTTTGTTTGTTTTTCAACTGTTATGTGTATTTATTGCATTTTTTATATTAATTAAATTAAAATAAATGGAAAGATATACAAAATTAATTGTGTTTTTTTTTAATTATTACACAGAGCCCCGTAATAGCATAGGGGAAGGTTTGACTTTAATGCATTCAAAAACTAAATCTTTTTTGCAATCATTTCGGATTTAATCCAACGTAGGACGCGGATGCTGTGAAACGTTTTACAATTTTTTTTTGATTAGAGATTTGATTTGTCGGCCCCAGTCAGCAAAAATTACGTTAAAAAGCACAATTAGGCCTGTTTTAATCACCCGCTATATTTGTGGATTAACGTGGATTTAAAAAAATATATATTTAGTTTATGTTTAAAAAGCGGAAAGTAAAGATATTCTTTCCAACCGACTCATGTCCACAAATATGACATATGTACACTTAGGCTCGAAAGTCAGCTTGTTAAGCGTTCGTTTCGCATTCGTTCCCGTCCCAATCTATTCCAGGATCTCCGTTCTATTAACGAAATTCCTCAGTCTCTTCCAGCCCATTGCACTAATGCAGCAAATATACTACACAATTCATCCGCGCAAACTAACACACACAACAGAAGCAGAAGATCCGCTTGGATTTCGAAAATGTCAGCACTTAAACAGCTCTAACTGTTGTCACCATATATATCGGTCCCGTTACGCTCGACTTGTCAAAACCGTTTGACAAGATCAATCACGCCACCCTCTGCAGATATCAACATTTCCAATCTTACATAGCGTTAAAAAGGAGTCCCAGAAGCTGGAGTTCTCTTCACCAACATGTTTTAAATTCCCAGCACCACCAAATGGGATAAAATTAATATGATATGCTGATGACTGTACACTAGGGAGTGTCCAATAAAATGAAACTGCGATTTTAAAGAGTGTCGATGTACAATTTGTTTCCTTTCTATATAAAACTATTATATATGAAGTTTGGGGGTCAATCGAATAAAGGAAAGTCAAGGCGGAAATCGATTGAAAATTTGAAGAGAGTTTATATGCGAAAAATATGACTTTTTTTAGTTTTTAGGAAAATTTCGTTCTATATTTAACAACTGACACATCCGTAAGAAACAAATGATATAGTCAGTTAAAATAAATGTCAAAATTTTACCTACGAATTCCTTAAAAAATAAATGATTTTATCATTTATTTAAAATTGTTTCCCTTTTTGTTTTTTTTTTTTTTAATATACAAAATGTATGCATTGCTATAGACACTTTTTGTGTGAATGTGTTTGTGTATGTCTGTGTGTTTATGAAGTTCTTGTAATTTGAATTGAAATAATTTTGTATATATACAACCAATTTAAATAAAAACACAAATTGAAATTTTTTGAATATTTTTTTTTTGAAACAGACAGCAAACAAAATTTACATTTGAAATAACTGTTACAGACACAAATACACCACAAATTTCCGTTTTGTTTGTAAATTTTTATTAAATTTCAAACAAATGAAAAAAATTAATGAAACTGAAAAAAATCGATAAATGATATTAAATCATTTCGAATAAATGTATAAAAAAGTTAAAAGAAATATTTCTTTGAAAATTAAATGTATGTTCATTTATTTTTAAATGGAACGGAGAACTTTTTAATTTCTACAAACAGTTAACTACATAATATTTTGAGTGTATCAGTACTCAGATATGAAATATTGTTTTATTACCTGTCTGTTAACCTGTCGCGCAATAAGGCAATAAACGTATACATTTTTTGGCATAGTTTTCAAAACTCCATTCTTGATTTTTAAAAATTTTCTTCAAAAAATTTAAAAAAAATGCATTTTGTACTTCAAGAGTTATTAAATACGTTCTAGAGATGAAGTATGCCAATTTTGAGGTAAATCCCTTCATGGACCTGCCGTTGACAAGCTCTTATTTTTTGTGGATTTCGAGAAAAGTGTAATTTTTATAACAAATTAATAAAATTTATTCTTATATAGTATTTTGTATCAAATATGTATGAATCAATTTTGTTATATTTCATCTTAATAGCTTAGCGGTTTTGGAAAAAAATAATATTACCTCATTAACCCTTTTGGACATGGGGTCACATATGACCCCAATCTAATAAACGGCAATTTATTAAAAAAAATGCAAATGATTTGTAACTACTCTTGAATTTTTAGAAGTGATGCTGAAAATATAGTAGCCAAATGTGCAGATCTTCCATGCTAAAGCTTGGGAATAAATCGAATCAGAATTCCGTCTGTAAAATACCCCAAAATACTCGGGCTAACATTCGACAGCCTCTACTCGTTCTCAGCGCATGCCACTGCAACAAGTTGCAAAGTAGAAACAAGGTCTTCAAATCGCTAGCCGGCAACACTTGGAGTAAAGACAAAGAAATCTTGTTAGTTACATATAAAACGATTGACCGGTTAGTGGCGTAATTTGCACCAGTGTGTCCTCAAATGTAGGCGACATGCAGTAGAGCAACCTTTAAAGCTGCCAAAATTCAGCCCTAAGAACAGCAACGGGTTGTGTCCAATTGACCCTAATACACCACTTACATGATGAATCAAAGCCCCTAAATCAGCCGATATCGATATCAGCCAAATCACCCATGTCCTCAAAGAAACATGAGCCCAAATACAGTCCCCTCCTGCGACTCCTCCTCCTCTTCCACAGACTCCTTCTCCTCTTCGTCACCACAGCTTCTGCAAAAGTCACTAGCCGCAACCCTGAACCTAGCTGCGTGCTTTCCAATCAGACAGTGTCCCGTCGTGACGGACACAAGTAGGGGCCTTGACAGTGACAGCAACCTGTGCGTGCGCTTTATATCCAGACGGGGCCACATCTGTCTGGAACGAATACAGCCACGGACAGAGGCCAACCCATAAGCATTCTTCCGCAGCCGAAACCTGGAAGTGGCCAGAGGCATGCCCACAGATTCCATTTCGTGTGGAATGTGTAAGGTAGTCCCTAGTCTTGCAAGCTCGTCTGCCTTACAGTTTCCTGATATGTCCCTGTGGCCCGGCACCCAAATAACATGGATGCTGAACTGCTGAGCCATCTCGAATCCAGGAAGACAGAATCCAGAGATCTAATTACAGCTTGACTATCATAGAATATATTAATCCTCACTGTTGTGAGGACATTATACCTAAGACACTCCGCTACCTCCCTATTGGCCAGAATTTCAGCGTGGAAAACACTACAGTAATCCGGCAGTTTCCGCGCAATACCCAGCAGTAGGTCCCTGGAGTAGACCCCGAAGCCTACCTGATTGTCGAGTTTAGAGCCGTCGGTATAGAAGTCGACACAACGCCCCCGATTGGGAGTTCCGTGTTTCCACGAACCCCTATGCGGTATAAGCGTCTGGTACCTCTTGTCGAACAGTGGTTCGGCCACAGTGTAGTCAATGATGCCTGGAAGCTCAGGCATCATGTTAAGGATTACACTGTAACCATAGCCACTGTCCGACCAAAGTGACAGCGCCCTAAACCGGACTGCTGCAGCTGCAGCAGTCTGTGAACCAATTATGTCCAGAGGCAGCAAATGCAAAGTAGTATTCAGCGCATCAGATGGGATGGTACGAAGAGCACCCGTGATGCACATACCAGCCCTCCGTCGGACCCTATCCAGCATCCCACCTCCGGAGAGCTCTCCACCAGACGATAACAACATACAGTATTATCGGTCGTAAATAGTAAAACTCAGTACAAAAACAGTAAAATGGTACAAAAATAGTAAATATTTGTAAACCATTTACAAATTTTTTTCTAAGTGTATTGCAGGGTACATAAAATATGTATTAAAAATCTACAATAAAAATGTTCAATTTTAAAAAATATGCATTTATTTTTGATTTTTCAACATTTTTAATATTATCAATTCAAGTTAAGTATATTTTGTTTTAAAAAAATGGGCTTAAAATTGAAAATTACCCTTAATCATCGTTTAAAAATAGTTAATAATTATTAACTAGAAGTTGTTATATAAACTCACCAAAAAAAGTCTGTAATGACAACTGAAAATGTTGCTGTTATTAGGGGAAATTTTGCAAGTTTGATCCCAGCGGCATTTTTTTGCTAATCTTAGCAACACATGTCTGCTAAACGTGTAGTACAATGAAATTAGTAGAAAAAATTTGTAGCCGTTACTAAATTTTAGTAAACTTTTTTAATGTAGAATTTAAAATCGGTTTGCTAAAATCAACAAAAAGATTTACTAAATAAAATTAATATTAGTACAATCAAGCAAGTATAAAAAAATTAGTAAGCTCTACTAAATTTTAGTGAATTGCTATTTAAAAATAGATCTGTTAAAATCTGCAAACAAATTTTACTAAATATTAGTGAATTGCAAAATATAGAACAATTTTAATTTATAAAAAAAACTACTCAAATTTCTTTTAAAATTGCCTTACGAATTCGAATATACAAATTTATATTTTTTTTTATCGAGCAACATTTTTTTATTTTATTTATTCAAAAATTATTTTAGACAAAATAAAAAAAGTAACTCAAGGCTCAAAAATATTAAAAACATTAACGAATTTATAGTTTTAATTTGGTAATTTTTGTTTTGAAAAATATTTTTAGTAAATTTTGTGGATTTTAAAGTCAAATTTTAATTGTTTTTTAGATTTGTAGAATTTAAAAAGTTTTTATTGCTATTTAAAATGGATGTTCTATTTTTGGACATGAGTCGGTTGTGAAAAGTATCTTCACTTCCCATCCCATTTTTCAACCTTTGTAACATTTTAAGACAATTTAAGTTTGTATGTTTAAGTTTTTAATTATCAGAAATAACATTTCCTTCAATATCAACTTTTTTAAAATTAGTGATTTTTTTTTGCTAATTTTAGTAAATCGGTTTTCAAAAATTTTTAAATATTCTATAATTTGTAAAATGTAAATAGCAAAAAATTTACTAAATAATATTTTTTACTAAAAATTTGTACAAAAATAGCAGTGGGATTGAAAACCGTTTAGAAATTTGTCTACTAACTCTTTTTTTTTCTGAGTGTACGGCACAATTTAAGTTGTTTCAAAAAAATTTTATGACAAATAGACAATTTGTGAAGTAAATAATAATTATTTATGTTATAATATGCACGCGGCTAAAATATGATCAAACTCCAGGAGTAAATAGGTATTTTTGACTGCCTACCAATAGACTTTTTACCAAAACGGCCTTAATTCATTAAATACAGGTTGGTTGAAAAGTTCCTGCTCTCACCAAGAGATGGCACTGCTACCTCCAAACTTTTTTTTTCTCAAGTTGGTATAACTGTCCTGAGAACACATGCAAAGTTGCAAGTCATTCTGTCAATTCTCTCTTTGTTTACAAGCCATTTGAAGTTGACGTGTCATTGATTTTTTTTATATGGAAAAAATTGAATATCGTGCAGTCATTAGATTCTTTGTTTTAAAGGTTTAAAAGCAAAGGAAATTTATGAACAATTGTTAGAAGTGTATAAGGAGTCCTCACGAAGGACGACCAAAAACTGCCACCACAGCAGAAATCATTGAGCATGTACATAATATGGTTAGTGAAGATCCAAGTTTGACTAAGCTAATGCCGTAGGCATCTCAGACGAACGATTACTCCATATTTTACATGAAGAATTACGTATGAAAAAACTGCTTGGAAAGTTAGTGCCGCACACATTAACATTCACCAAAAACTGAATCGAAAACAAATTTCTCAGCGTAATTGGGAGCGTTTTAAGCCGAATAAAACCGACTTCTTGCGTCGTTTTAAAACTATGGATGAGACTTGGATCTACCACCATGATCCTAAATTGAAACAAGAGCGTTTACAGTGGACTGAAGCTGGTTGTTCAGCTCCAAAGCAGGTGAAGTCACAACGATCAGCAAAGAAGGTTATGGCATCAGTTTTTTGGGATGCAAAAGGAATTTTGTTGATTGATTATCTTCAGAAAGGTAAAACAATCAACTCTGAATATTATTGCAGCCTTTTGGATCAGCTGGATGAAAAAATTCGTAAGAAAAGACCTGGTTTAAAGAAGAAAAAAATCATTTTTGATCAAGACAATGCACCTGCTCACAGAAGTGTTTTGACGATGGCTAAATTCAAAGAATTAAAGTACGAATTGCTTAAACATCCACCGTATTCACCAGATTTGGCTCCCAGTGACTACTATCTCTTGAGAAATCTCAAACAATTCCTTCGTGGAAAGCATTTTTCGTCAAATGAAGAGGCCATAGCAGCCGTAGACGGTTATTTTGCTTCCGGAAAACCATTATAAGGATGGGATAAAATTATTGGAAGATCATTGGAACAAGTGTATTGAGCTTCTAGGAGATTATATTGAATAAAAAATTATATTTCGTAACAAAAACAGTACTCTTTCATTTCGAGCGCAGGAACTTTTCAACCAACCTGTATAGAGAGCAGTAAACAAGTTCTTAATATGTAACAAGAGATAATATCAACATTTAATTTTAGTCAACTTAACACATGCCATTAATGTAATGAAACATTTTAATTAATATGAGAATTTTGCAATCTAGAAAAAACCAAAACTACACTAAAAAAAAGACATGAACTAAAATGTAATCAAAAATTTCCTTCAAAATAGTTTATAAATTGTCCTCAATTTAAGTAAACTTTTATCAAATTTAGAAAAATGTTCTTAAAAGAATAAAAATTCCTAAGTTTTAGGAAAAACGAAATAGTTTATATACTTAGAAATAGTTAATATTTTTCCTAAGTAATATTTCTTGATTTTAGGAAAAAACAAGTAAATTTAATAAAAATTTATTAATTTTAAGAAATTTGCATACTCAAATGTAATAAAATTAAGTTTAGTTCAAAACAAAAATTAGGACTTAATTTACTCCCATTTAGTTCAAAAAATGTGTCTAACTTAAATCGAGAAAGTACTTGAACTTAAAGTGTGTTTATTTTTTGTTCGCGAGTAGTAAAAGTAACTTAGTTTTAGAAAGCCATTTCCAAATTCAGTTTTTAAGTATACAACTTTCTAATTTTGAAGAATTGTTTTCTGAAAATTAGTTCAAAAAATTTAAAACAAAAAGTAATAAATTTTTTTCTATGTAATAATAAAAATTTACTTGATTTAAGAAACTGATGAACTATTTCTAAGGAAAGTTTTCCTGCAACTTAGTTCAGATAAATTTTAAAAATTTTAATAAAATATTCTTTTTTTTAAGTAAAAGTTTTCTAATTTTTAAAAAATAATTTTTTGTTGGAAAGCGCTTAAATTATTTTTAATATTCTATTAAAAAAAAAACAATCAACTAAAAACAAACCAGTTAGTTTTCCTAATTTTCAAGAAAAAATATTATTAAATAAAAGAAATTAAAGTAATCATTTAAAAAAAACTATCGTGCATGATTGTAATTTTAGGTTCGTGATCGTGCGTGAGCGTGAGTCAAAAATCTCTCACGTGCCCATCTATAATCTTAACAGTCTTAAATATTGAGCTTAAAGTACCCAGCAAAACCACACATTACCAAATAATGGGTAAAGTATAGCCATAGTAATGTATAGCCATAGAGGTGATAATGTAAGGGATTACTTATATGGTTACGAGAATGGAAAAAGTAATGTGTCTAAAAATAAATTTTTAAAAAAGTGGAATTTTTATTTAAAAAAATTGTTACAAATATTTTATTTAAAATTTTTGTAATTAAAAATAATGTGGTCAAGATGGGAATTGGAACAGGGAAATCTGGTTGCCAGCCAAGAATTCTACCCACTGAGCTATCGACGCATATAGTATTTGATTGGTTTAAACTTAAATGAATTGTTGCGCAAGTGCTATCAAAACAAACATACATTACCCTTTTGCTTACAAAAAAACACAAAGTAATGTATCTAAAAATAGATTTTCAAAAATATTTCAATTATTACTCTACATTTATAAATCATATATTACGTAATCAGTAATGAGTAACTTAATACTTTATGCTTGCAAATAATGAAAAAGGTAACGAGCTATCATTACAAGGTAACGCATGAAATATTGCACTCATTACCAAAGTTTTACTGGGTAGCTTAAAATATATTTTGAAATTTTGTTAGCAAAAGGTTAAAAATTTCGAATTTGCGCTTTACAAAATATCGCAGGCACATTTTATACATTACGGCATAATGGCTTTCCTATAATTGACATAGTGCTTATTAAACTTTATATTTATCGAACTATTTTTTTACTTTATAATAAAAAAGTTTAAATTTGTATATAACAAATAAAGTTTAAGCTAAAAATCCCATAAAATAAACTTATGACATTTTTCCATTTTCCAATAATAACAAGTATTTTTGCAACAATTTCCTTAAATTAGTTAATTTAAGAAGACAAAGGACCCCCAGTGTTCCTAAGCCTTATATGCCGTGTGTCACTATGGGCGTCCCTTTTTGTAGTTCTCTCAAGCAGAACCGTTAATTAACTACGAAAAGGATCTGACTTTGTCACAATTTATTACGTTTCAGGATAACCAGCAGTACAATTTTTTTAATTTGTTTAGCTTTTTGCTAATGAAATTTAATTTATAAAATTTAAATACATGAATTAAGTAAAATTCAATTTAATTCAAGACAAAAATGTATAGCAAAGAGCTTGTTGAGAGCAGTGTCCTCACAAAACGGAAGTCCTCCGAAAGTTGGAAAATACTTACTCAATGAGTGTAAGGATAATTTCACTTAAAAGAAGTGCTATTTAACTTGTTGTTAGAAAATATTTTCTTATTTTTAGGGAGTTAAGTCCTAGTTTTTAGTAAAAAAAATCATCTAATGAACTTAAATGAAATAAAATTTTTCTTAAAACCAAGGAAATATTTCCTAACTAACAGTACAATTTTTGATGATGTATGAACTAATTAGGAGGAAATTTTACTGTTTTCAAATAAAAAATTACTTCTCAGTAGTAAAATTTTTCTATAATTTAGAAATTTTGACCAAATTTTAAGAAAAATTTGTTTATTTTATTTCAAGGAAAAATTTATTAAATAAAGGTAAAAATTGTCTTTGGAGCCATTCATTTAAATTTTTCCTCTAAATAAGTTAATTTTTTTAAATTCTAGTTCATTATTTTTGAGTGTACCACGCTAATAACTAAAGTAAAACCCGTTTAAGGTGAACTTAGAAAGGACGAATTAACGGCAACAATTTTCATATAAAAAACAATCGGTTCATCAGAACTCGCTAAAGATGAACCCACGTTTAAAATGAACTGTTTCTGAGAATCCCACAAGCAAAATTTTTATATATTATAACATTTTTATACAAACTTACGAAAAATTTAAATTTTTTTCTATTTAAAACTAAGTACTCTGAATTTTTCCTCTTGTGATACATAACAAATAATTTTTTAAAGAAATCAAATATAAGAATTTAAAGAATTCTAAAAATTATTTTTGGAAACTCTTAATATTTTGTGAACAACAAACGAACCTCGCTTATATGAAACCATGGCTAATCAGTGTTCATCTTAAATGGGTTTTATTATATAATGTAATATTAAACAATAATTGCAATTTAATATTATTTCCGTTTAATGTCCATTTATATCAGATAACTTTAAAACAAGTATTTACATAAAATATAGAATCACTATATAAATGTAACGTGGCAATTGTTCAAATATATTAAACTTGTCTTTTTTGAGCTATTAGCCAGACATGGATTTAAAACTGTTCCTTATTGGGACATTCTTGTTGATAGTAACAATAATTTGCCAAACTGCAGCTGAGGAGGAGAAAAAGAAATTAAAATTGGTATTAGATAAATTGGAAAAAATCAATGATGCTGAACATATTTTGAAAACTGATTTAACATTTGACAGAGATGATGATGATAATGAGGTTAAAATCAATGGACAGGTTGTACAATCGGTGGATTTAGATGAGGAATATAAAGTAAGTAAAACAATTGTGTGAACACTTTAGCAACTGCAATTTAGAAATTATGAACTAAAATTCAGAATATCTATTTGAAATTCAATAAGTATTAATTAAAATTAAGAATTTTTGAATTTGAAATTCCATTTGAAATACAAAAAAAAAATAATTTTAATTAAGAAAACATCAATTAAAATTTAGAACATATGGTTTGAAGTTTGGAAAATCAATATAAAATTTCAGAAAACATAGATTTAAGATTTGAAAATTCCATTTAACGTTTAGTACATATCTAAGGTTATATTTTTGTAAATTCAATACATACTTCAAGCGATAAATTCTGAATTTATTATTAATTCTTTAATTTCAGCTTAATATGAACATATTACATTCCTCGGAAAAAGATGGTGAATACAAAAAAGTAATTGGTGTTACCAATTTGGATGTTTGTAATGTTATGAAAACTCAATATAAAAAATATTTCTATGATACTTTAAAAAATTATTCTAACGCCCCTGATCCGGACACGTGCCCCGTGACTAAGGAAACCTATGTTGTTAAAAATTATCCTTTGGATTCGAGTAAATTTCAGAAATTTTTACGTCCCGGTTTTTATATAGTTGAAAGTTATTTAATGCATGAAGACAAGGAGGTTCTACAATATACGGTGGAAGCCCATACAGAAGAGGAGTAATGTTTTACCGGTGTAAACGTATTGTATTTAATAATAAAAAGCCACACCATTTAAAATTTAGTTGATAAAAATTTAAAATTCTAGGAAAAAGAATATACATAGAATTTTTATCGGTTGTTGCATATCAAATGATTTGAGTTAACTGGTGGCATGTCATACGCCCCACGGACATTATGCCCATTTTAGATTTGGGGATTTTGACTAACATGATTTTGGCCATAATCCCCAGTTTAAAATGGGCAATATTCGAAATATTACCCTATGGGAAAGTGCTGCTTTTTTGCAAATGGCTTCATATGTCAGTTTGGTTTTGATTTTTCGTAAAGTAAACCACTGTGAAATTTATAGTGAATAAGAATGAATACCTTTTGATTTTGGATTTGGATCGCTATTTTGGAACTCAACGACGAGCGATGAGGAGAATTTTTATCTTAGCTTCCACGTTAATAAACAAAATTCTCGGTTTTGGGGGACGAAATACCACGAAAAATTTACAAGACATCATTACTCTCTCAAAGTCAGTGTTTGGTGTACAGTTACATCAATAAAGGTGATTGGACGTTATATTTTTGAAGCAGCTGGCGAAAACGCTATTACAGTTAACGGCGACCGCCATAGAGCCATGCTGACTGAATTTTTCTTACCGGAAGTTAACGATCTGGATTTGGAGGGCATGTGGTTCCATAAAGAACATGGCTATTTGGCAAGTAGCAGGCGACACAATAAATATTATGGAGAAGAATGCCTTCAGAGCATGTGTATTCTCGTGTTTCAGTAATTTGGCTTGAACAGCCAGATCTATCGATTTGACTGCCCCGGGTTTCTTCCTCTGGGGATATTTGAAGTAGTTGGTGTACAAAAACAAGATCCGTAACTCGTAGAAATTGAGTGAAATTGACAACGTGACATCAAAAAAATTTTTTTCGTAGCCGGCCTAAGCCCGGCAATAGGTGTTGCTACTATATGGTATATATGCATAGCGGCCTTAGGATGAGCTTAGTGTTGTTCCTAGCTTTTTGCATAGCAATTTTCGTCTGGAAAATTGGGATAATAACTAAAAATTTTAGGTGACAATTCCCACAACAATTCGGTCTTAACCCCCATGGGTCTATAATGAAAATGGTAATAACGCCCATGTGGTTTTTGACCTGTCACCGAGTCCACTCTGCTTTATTTTGACGAGATTTTACTGATCTTTTTATTGTGAACAATTGAGTGTGACCCTTTTTTGATTAAGAGTTGTAAAGAAATTAAATTGAGAGGATTTAAAGATGTCATAGTATCTTTAAATCCTGTTAATTTAAAACTTAACCTTAACCCTTTCGCCCCTACTGGGATCATATGTCCCAGAAATGTTTCTTACATCATAACTATTTGTTTTCCTTTTATATTTTTACACCTAATGTGATCCACAAAAGTTTGAAGAATTATCTGTGGTTTAATTAAAAAAAAACTGTAATGAATTATAATGTTATGTCATTCGTGTGGAATTGTTTTATGTGAAATCACATGTTTAATGACGTCCAGATGGACAGCTCCGAGAGACTATTATATATATATATATCTAAAATTGAAGCTTGTGTAAAGAAAAGATTTTTAAAGGATAGAAGTGAAAGTCTTGCCAATCAGTAGATGAGTGAATGACGTATTTTAAGGGCCGTTTTATGCTAAAGCAGTACAATTTCAAATGAGTGCTAATGGCTTATCAGATGTAAGATAGATGAACTCTACGGAAGTACTGTGCATATGCCTGATTAAGTTCAGGTTCTGAGAAAGCACAAGAAATCATGTGCACTGACCTTTGCTCATAAGAGAAAACATCAGTATATGACATGAACAGAAAGTGTTGGAAAAAAGTATAATTTAAAATCCCAATGCATTGTGTTGTAAATGCTGGGAACATATAATGGGTGGTTAAATTTTAAGGGCCGATGTTGAATGTGAACCACACGTAAACGTCAACTTTTTTTCTGCATTTCATTTGACATTTCTCAATTTCAGACTAACTCAGTTTAAACCATGGAAAGATACATAATCGAGCAACACGTTTAAGTTATTCAGGCTTATTATGAAAATGGGCGTTCAAATCAAAATGCATATCGTGCACTTTCTGATTTTTTCGGTCAATTTAATCGTCCAAATGTGCGTACAATCGGAAAAAACGTGAAAACACCAGTGCATGCTCGTACAGCTCGTACTGGAGAAAATATTGCTGCTGTTCGCGATAGTGTGGCTAAAGAGCCGTCCACCTCAACTCGTCGTCGTGCCCAACAATTGCACCTCTCACGCTCGTCGTTGATGAACATTATGCATAAAGATTTGCATTTACACGCTTACAAGGTGCAATTGACTCAAGAACTAAAGCCTCTTGACCATTCCAAACGTCTTCAATGGTCAGAATGATGACAAGAAATGGCAACAGTTGATGATCAATTTTCGAAGAAAATCGTCTTCAGTGATGAGGCACATTTTCACCTCAGTGGATTCGTCAATAAGCGGCTTATGAACTGGCGGCATCATCGGTCCGTATTTTTTCCAAAATGAGGCCGGTCAGGCAGTAAATGTGAATGGTGTTCGCTAACGTAAGATGATAACGAACTTTTTATTGCCCGAATTGGAAGATATGGATGTGCACAATATGTGATTTCGTAAGCCACACAGCTAACGAAACAATGGCTCTTTTGAGCTACAAATTGAATAACCGTGTTATCTACAGTGGTGGATATGTCAATTGGCCGCCAAGATCATGTGATTTGACACCGTTGGACTTCTTTCTTTGGGGTTATTTGAAAGAAAAGGCGTACGTCTATAAGCCAGCAACAATTCAAGAGCTAAGGGATGAGATAATTCGGCACATTAACGGCATAGAACCTCAATTATGCCTCAGCGTCATCGAAAATTTGGACCATCGGATGGAGGTGTGCCGACGAGGTCGCGGCGGCCATTTGGCCGATATTTTGTTCCATAGATAATTGAACCATACCATACTATCATAATAATAAGAAATGACAATAATTTCCTAAATAATTTGTGTTTTATTCAAAATCAACATCGGCCCTTAAAATTAAACCACCCTTTATATGGAGCATCATCACAGTAAGTTTATAGTTCCATTGGCTGAAGCGGAAAGGTAGCAGGCCTTTTAAGCGAAGAAGGAGATTTTGAATATTGGCGATTATTTACCCATTACAATCACCTCGCGACATCGTTGCGTTCGATGTACCTCCATAAAGAAAGAGACAAGAACCAAATTCGAATGCTCAGGATGTAACAATGCTCAATATCCCTCTTTTTTGCACCATTCCATCAATAAAACTATTTTCCTTTATAATTACACTTCGAATTTGTTAAGTTCTATCAGTTTCCTTTTTTTGTGTACAATTTTAAACTTTGCATTTCTAATGCCCTTTATTTTTCATATAATTAAAAAAAATGTGTAAATTGATCAAAGTTTTTGATTGCTTATTGTAGTTTTATTGAGACACATTGTCCCACCGAGAAAGCTTATTGGGATTATATATCCCAGGATAAAGGTAAGGATATCCGACTATTCATGTATCCCAAACATCTTATATACACTGTGGTGCAATATTATAGCCGCACCCAAATTTTCGGCATTTTTTATCTTTAACGGTGTATTTAAAAAAACTTAATAATATCAAATTGTCGGCAATAATAACGCTATAAATATTCAATATAGTTTTTTAAAATAAGTTAATTTTATTTACAGTTATCACACAAAGTTTGTTTTTTTCTTGGTGCAAAATTATAGCCGCACTTATAAATATTAATAGAAAATATTAAAAAAAATAAAAAGCAATGAATTATTTTAAAATTTTTTATACATTAGTAGTGTGTTGGGCCTCCCTTGTTAGAGATGAGCTCAAAAATTCGTTGTGGCATACTGTTGACTAGATTTAAACTAACTTCACTTGTGATGGATTCCCAAGCTTCAATTACCGCGGCTTTAAGATCCCCAATCGTGTCATATTGCTTGTTGCCACCATATATTTTGTGTAAAATTATTCCCCAGATGTTTTCAATGGGGTTCTGATCAGGGGGGGGCAATTGAGGGATGTTGTGGGACTCTAACCACATGCGAGTATGGTTACTCTTGTGAACAGCTGCATTATCCTGCTGGAAAATCATATTTTTGTCACGATTTCGATCAAAAAATGGTTTTAGGTTTGTCTGGAGAAGAGTTGTGTACTCTGCCGAATTCATTTTGGTACTTGGGAAAGCCAACTCTAGCATGTCATCGGCACAAAACGCTCCCCAAACCATCAATGATCCACCACCAAAATTTCTTTTGGAAAAATATAGCGGTTCCTTACGTAAATCTCTCCAATATGAATTGTATCCATCCGGACCGTCTAAGTTAAACTTTTTCTCATCCGAAAAAATTATCTGTAAAAATAAATTCAAATAAATGCTGACTAGAGATAGCTAAATGTGACTTACCTTATTCCAGTCCGTATTCATGTTATTTTTTGCAAAATCCAAGCGTGCACTTTTGTGCCGTGGCAGTAATCGTGGTGCATTCTTCATTTTTTGGCGGCAGATAACTGAAGACTGCTTTAGCACACGATTTACAGTCCAACGGGACACATTTAAATCACATTCGTGTGCAATTTGTTTTGCATTTTTCGTGGAGTTGCTAGCGCCTCTGATAATCTTGCGTTTATTACGACCTGAAAGTTTGGGTTTTCGTCCAGCATTTTTTTCTTTTGTCGTAATTTGAAGGATTTTTTAAAAAATTGCGTACCACCTTTTCAGATCGCTTTATTCTCCGAGCAATTCCTCGAAAACTAACGCCTTCTTCTTGAAAAGCAGAAATTTTGCCTTTTTCAATATCGGACAAATAACAACCGCGTGGCATTTCGAAAATTATCAAATTATTTATTATTTGCAAATTAGCGAATAATAAATAATCAAAGCAAATAAGAATAAAAGAAAAAAAACTAAAACTGGCTTAACCGTTAGCTGAGTAAATTGTTTTTATAATCTGCGGCTATAATTATGCACCAACAAAAAAACTAAGAATTTGTTGTAACTGTTTTTTTATATACAAAAACAAATATTTGTTTGTTGTTTTTGTTATTATTTTTCAAGGTCTTTCAGATGTCATACACAGATTTCTGCAATTTTTTATGTAAATGCACAAAATTGGTAAAAAGTACATGCGGCTATAATTTTGCACCACAGTGTATTAGTCTTAAAAATGTATTTGTCGTCAAAGTTGAAAAAACCCTATCAGATTTAGAAAAAAAAAAACTTTGGGTTGTATGGGTTAACTTTTTTCATTTAACTAAATTTTGTGATAAATATTGATTAATACTTATTTTCCGCAATGCTACAGAGTTTATTTATAATTAGTGTTAATTGAGTGTCATGTTAATTAATTGGGCATGTGAGGTAACATTTGTATTGTAATTTTATTTAAATTGTTTAAATGAACTCATTAAGTGTGACCTATCACGAATACACACATATTTATAAATTGTATCATGAGTATGGGTGGGATTTTGTAATAAAAGTTTTATTTAAAAACATAATTCATTTGACTACTAAAAGCCACAAATACATAACTAGCAATTAATTGTAAAATTTCGAAAAATCTATAATTACACAGAGAAAAGAATAGAGAATATTTTTACCAATACTATTTAATAATTAAGACTACAAACTAAAATAAATGCAAAATGTATGTGTGTGGTGAAATAGTTTTTTGCTTTTTTGAGCTTTCTTAATGCTCGTTTTATACTTCGAATGAGTCGTTAGATTACACTGCAAAACAATTTTAAACTTTTTCCAAAATTACGGGGTTCCGACGATTGATTCTTGTTAAGGAGGCCAAACAAAAATATACGTGTGTCGGCGTTTTGACAGTTTACATCGGAATTTCATTTTAGAGGCGGTTTAAGTTTCCCAGCTCTGGCCTGTTCTTGCAGCATATCGGTATATAATGTTTTCTTTACATCTGAGGTGCAGGGTATGTTCAGCAACTATGTAGATAACGGTATGACAAATTTTTTTGTAGAATATATTAACCCTCTAACTACCCCACATAACGGCATTTTTTGGCTTAATTCTAACAAATTGTAAAAAACACCCTGAAAAAGGGGAAGAGCGGGGATGAAATGTTCTACAAAAATGTTGGCCATAAGATTATACTATATATGTCAGAACACACTAAAGCCCAAATCTTAACACAAATACCAAAAACCAGACAAATTCAAGATTGCTCATCAAATTTCTAGTCAGATTTTGGGATTTTAAAAAAATGATAGGACTATCTTATATTCTTCTCGTCTATCTCATACTCGAATTTTATTAAGTTCGAAGGGAACCCTTTGGGATGGTTTCCTTGTAATTTTCCTTTAAATTCAATTGCTTGGATTTTCAAGAGTCTTCGTTCTTTTAAGATATCCACATTTGAGTCGTGAGGTCCTGGACATTTTAAAAGTTTGTTTTCAAATTTTGTAATCTTTTAGAAATCATCGTTTGATTTGTAGAGTTTGAAGAGGTTTTTTTGCCTTAAGAAAACCATTTTTGACGTGTAAGTCACTGGATATTTGTTTTATTTAATTAAGATGAGTTTCTGAATATTTTCAGACTCTATTACCTGCAGAAATTGACAATTAACTTATTAAACTTATTTTAAAAGAATTTTCAGATTTCAAGAATGTTCAAACTTTTCATCCTTAAGAAAACTATGCGAGTTACTAGATATATTCAAACTTCGTTTCTAGACTTTGTTTTCTTTGGAAATATTTATACACTTAAAATAGTTTGTAAGTTAAAATAACTGAAAATATCATTTAAAAGAAATGATATTTCATTTAAAAACCGGTCTACTTTATTTTCATTTAAATTAAATGCCTTTTCTTTATTATTTTTAAATTTTGATTAATTAACTGAAACATCCGTAAGAAACAAATGATATAATCAGTTAAAATAAATGTCAAAATTTTACCTACCAATCCTGAAAAAATAAATGTTTTTTTTCATTTATTTGAAATTGTTTTCCTTTTTTAATTGTTTGCTTTTTTTTAATATACTCGTACAATAAAAAATGTATGTATGCATAGCTAAAGACACTTTTTGTGTGAATGTGTTTGTGTATGTATGTGTGTTTATGAAGTTCTTGCAATTTGAAATGAAAAGTTTTGTATATATACAACCAATTTAAATAAAAAAAAAACAAATTGAAATTTTTTTAATATTTTTTTGAAACAGAGAGCAAACAAAATTTAAATTTGTGATAACTGTTACGGACAAAAATAAGCCACAAATTTCCGTTTTGTGGGTAAATTTTTATTTAATTTCAAACAAATGAAAAAAAAAATGAAACTACAAAAATATGGTAAATGATAGTAAGTTATTTTGAATAAATGTATAAAAAAGTTAATATAGATATTTCTTTGAAAAATAAATGTATTCTCCTTTATTTTTAAATGGAACGGAAAACTTTTTTATTAAACTACAAACAGTTAACTACATATTCTGAGTATTCAATATAATAGTCGTGAGTTTCTGGATACACTTAAAATTTTTCAAAGACTTTGCTCCCTTTGAAAATACTCGATTGAATTTTGAGTACCTGACCCTCTTACACTATTTTATGGAACATTGTTTGTTGATTAAAGCGAGCGTGAATTCCCTTTCTACCTGGTTTATCGACTTGCCAAAAGGTTTCTTAAGAAGTATTGTCTCGACTGACGTCAGCCGGTGGCAAGCCTGGAAAAATAGAGAGTATTTGAGGTAAAGGGATGGTCCGATCATCAGTAAAATTCTAACCTGAATGAGAGCGCACAACAAGCCAACTTTAGGCTTCCGACATGAGTCGGTTATGAAGAGGATCTTCACATTCGTTTCATCTTTTTCAACCTTTCCTAAGTTCCCTTCAAAAGTTTACGATTGAGTTATTTGTTCATGATATCCCAAAAATCAAAATTGTAATTTACAACTAAAAACCTTAGTTTTCAGTATATTCGGAGTCTGATTGTTTTAGAAATCAATGATAAAGCTCTGTGATTCTGTATGTTTTTAAAATTTTTTTCCCGATTTATTTATAGTTTTCTGGTCATACTACAACTGTTTCTTAAAAATATTCACAACTGAGATACATGATTGCATGTGTAATTTCTGGGAATGAGAGATTATTAATTTTAGAAATTTACCAAACCACTGCCGAATTTCCCAGACAAAGACCATTCAGAAACTGTTTCAATCACAAATATTCACGATTTTATTCTAAGTTTCTGAGCATTTTTAAGAGTTGATTCCTCAAACTATCATATCATGATTGAGTACAGAGTTTTTAAGCATTCTAATATATTCAATTTCCATTCTGATATATTCCATTTAAATTATTTCTGAATTCCAAACATTAAGATTTAATTTATTCCGCACACGCAATGAAAAAACATAGTTTGGTCAATCATATTCAAAGAGCTTCACATATTTTTAAGTTTCACATATTTTTAGACGTACTATATTATGGTTATCAAATTATGATAATAAAAAAATAACCATATTTTTACCATAATATGGTCCCTGCAGTTATATTATGATTAAAAAATTACCATATTATGGTCCTTAATAAACATGTTATAATTAATTTATTATAATATGTTCGCAAATCATAGCATGTTCAAAATGTTATCATATTATTGTCCCTCATAAGTATATTATGATTCCTAGATTATCATTATATGATCCGTAATCTAAAAAAAATTTATTAAAGGAAATGTTCTTAGAAACTATGAAAAAGCTCTTTAAGTTTAAGAATATTTACTTTAGAAAATCATAGAATTTAAGAACTTTTCTTTTTTTGATTGTATAATTATTTATGCATAATTATCATATTTTTTATATTCAGAATTTTTCATGATATAAAATAGAAGATGCCAATCATAAAATAGCAAAATATTTAGAAAACAATGATGGTAGCGACCATGTTAATGGTTAGCAAACCAATAACTTGGTTGTGACAACCATACCCGATTGCAGCAAGCACAATATAGTAGCAGTGATCATATTGCAACCATGTTTTTTCTCTGCGTGCAGTATTTTTTTTTTTAAATAAGTTATTGAATATTGAGTTGCTAAAGATTTTGAATGTTTTTTAAATGGAAAGAAATCCGCAATGGGATCGTTAGGTATTATCAACGAAAAAAGGAAGAAAATAATTAACAAAAAAATAATAACTTCCAGAAAATGTAGAAAATTCTAAGTACTCTGAGACATAATCAGTTATTTCTGTTAGAAATAAATAATTGTTTCCTTTAAAAATCCGATTGTATTATGAAGCCATAGATTGTAACTTAAATATAATTCTTTTATTTTTACTTCGAATGCTGAAATATCCAAAATTACAATGTACTGATGTGCAAAAGTCTCCAAATGTATGTGGTCGTATTTAAGTGCAAATGCAGTAAATGTTTGCAACAGCATAAACCCACGTGCAACAATACATAGTTACATGCTAGATACACATACAGTTAAATTCACATTTAAAATTGAAATAAATTAGAATAAATGTCAAATAGGAGGTAACAGAATACATCCTCCCTATTGATATATAAAACAAATTTAAATGGCTAACAAAACCCACAACACTAAAATATGAACAGAGCTGTTAAAAAATGATTTCATTGAATTCGGAGTTACCAATTAATGATACTTGTTAAGAAATAATTATTTTTAGATCCTCAAAGCAATCGAACCGGATGCAGCGCTATTTATCTTACATACAGGTTGGTTGAAAAGTTCCTGCGCTCACCAAGAGATGGCACTGCCAGCTCCAAACTTTTTTTTTCTCAAGTTGGTATAACTGTCCTGAGAACACATGCAAAGTTGCAAGTCATTCTGTCAATACTTTCTTTGTTTACAAGCCATTTGAAGTTGAATATCGTGCAGTCATTAGATTCTTTGTTTTGAAGGGTTTAAAAGCAAAGGAAATTTATGAACAATTGTTAGAAGTGTATAAGGAGTCCTCACCTTCAAAACGCACCGTTGAATTTCAGGCTGGTGAATTTACACCTGGTCGCACCAGCCTTAAATATGATCCACGCGAAGGACGACCAAAAACTGCAACCACAGCAGAAATCATTGAGCAGGTACATAATATGGTTAGTGAAGATCCAAGTTTGACTAAGCGTAAAATTGCTAATGCCATAGGCATCTCAGACTAACGAGTACTCCATATTTTACATAAAGAATTACGTATGAAAAAACTGTTTGGAAAGTTAGTGCCACACACATTAACAATTCAACAAAAACTGGATCGAAAACAAATTTCTCAGCGTAATTTGGAGCGTTTTAAGCCGAATAAAACCGACTTCTTGAGACTTGGATCTACCACCATGATCCTAAATTGAAACAAGGACGTTTACAGTGGACTGAAGCTGGTTGTTCAGCTCCAAAGCAGGTGAAGTCACAACGATCAGTAAAGAAGGTTATGGCATCAGGTTTTGGGATGCAAAAGGAATTTTGTTGATTGATTATCTTCAGAAAGGTAAAACAATCAACTCTGAATATTATTGCAGCCTTTTGGGTCAGCTGGATGAAAAAATTCGTGAGAAAAGACCTGGTTTAAAGAAGAAAAAAATGATTTTTCATCAAGACAATGCACCTGCTCACCAAAGTGTTTTGACGATGGCTAAATTCAAAGAATTAAAGTACGAATTGCTTGAACATCCACCGTATTCACCAGATTTGGCTCCCAGTGACTACTATCTCTTCAGAAATCTCAAACAATTCCTTCGTGGAAAGCATTTTTCGTCGAATGAAGAGGAAATAGCAGCCGTAGACGGTTATTTTGCAGAGCTTTCGGAAAACCATTACAAGGATGGGATAAAATTATTGGAAGATCATTGGAACAAGTGTATTGATTATATTGAATAAAAAAATATAATTCGCAACAAAAACAGTATTCTTTCATTTCGAGCGCAGGAACTTTTCAACCAACCTGTACTTCAATATCCCTTTTATTTGTTAAAAAAATAACCGCTAATTAGTCTGAATTCATCTATTGCTTTAGAAATATTAACAGAACATTTTAAGAATTTCATCAAGTCAAGGATTTTTTAAGGATTTTGTTTTTTAAGAAAGTCTCTATTATATTTCGATTTTTTAAGGATTTAATCCTTTAAGTAAACCGCAACTAAATCCTTATCTAACAAAGATTTAAGCCCTTTAAAAAACCACGATAAAAAGACGATTTGCTAAAGATTTATTAATTCGCTTAAAAAGTGTTAATAAAATTAAGATCACCTTAAGATTTAATCCCTTTAGAAAGTCATGAAAAAATTGCGATCTTCTAAGGATTTAATTCCTCTAGAAACCCATTCATTCCTTGAGAAAGGATTTATTTCCTTGAGAAAGTCATTAATAAATCTCGAACTAAGGGTTTAATTCCTTGGCAAGTCCACGCTTAAATTCCGATCTCCTAAGGAATTAATTCCTTTAAAAAGCTATGACTAAATCCCGATCTCCTTTGATGAGACTTGATTAAATCTCGATTTTCTAAGGATTTTGCTCCTTTGATAAGACTAGATTAAATCCCAATCTCCCAAAGATTTAATTCCTTTAGAAAGTCAAGATAACATTCAGATTTCCTGAGGATTTAGTAACTCTGGGAAGCCACGATTAAATATCGACCTGCAAAGAATTTAATTCCTTTAGATAGCCTCGATTAAATTCCGTTTTCCTATGGATGAAATTCCTCTAGAAAGCCATGATCACCTAAATACTAAAATCTTTTAGAAAGTCACTAGAAAATTCTGATTTGCCAAGGATTTAATTCTTATAGAAGGCATGATTAAATTTCAATCTTCTAAGGATTAAATTCAGTTAAAAGGCCACGATCCAGATGTCAATCACAAGATAAAATCTGTGATATGTTCCTTTGATCTGTGATCCTTTATAAAATCTTTGTCAATACCTTAATATCGCTTTTAAATTAAGGAATTAATTCTTTGACCCTTACACACACACACACTTTTATAAAATATATTTGCAAGAAAAAATATTATTTCCGGGAAATGTCAAGTACAAAGATTTTTGTTTTTTCAGGAAAAAGAAAAACAAAACTCAATGCACAAAAATTGTGCAAGAGCACACACATTGTAGCATGTCTCTATATATTTTATGTATGCCCACGTTGGCGTAAAGCTGCTGTAAATTTTTAAAAAGTTTGTAGGTGTAAAAATATTTAATTAATTGTTTAATCTTTTTATCATGTGTAAATATTGCCGAATTAATTGATATTTGATTGCAATTGGTAAAATGGCGTTTTTTTATGATGGGATTATATAAAAAATAATTCTGCACTTATGTGGGAAAATGTTAAGGACGAAATATATTTAGTAAAACTCTCACGTATTAAATATATATTTTGTTGTTTTTTTTTTAAAGGCGTAAAGTAGTTTTTAATGGCATTTAAATTGACAAAGGAAACAATGCATTGTAATACAAAAATACTCATTAAAGATATGTTACCTGAAAATTTCTGAGATCAAAGCTGCAAGTTGCTTTTATTTTCGATTACTTATAAAATTTTAGAGTCCTTTATGATCCAAACATTTTCAAGCTTTTGATTAATAAAATACTTGGCACGAGGAATGAGGAAACGACTTCTCTTCCTGTTAAGTACCCTCCGATAGAGCCAAGGATTGCTCCTATCTCACTATAAAGGGAAATGAAAATTACCTGCTTTTACACTCACCAAAAAAAGTCTGTAATGGCAACTAAAAATTTTGCTGTTATTACGGGAAATTTTGCTAATTTGAGCCCAGCGGTATTTTTTGATAAATTTAGCAACACATGTCTGCTGACGTGTAGTACAATGAAATTAGTAGAAAAATTAGTAGCCGCTACTAAATTTTAGTACACTTTTTGTAAAGTGGAATTTAAAATCTGTTTGCTAAAATCAGCAAAAAAATTACTAAATATTAGTACAAAATTTTAAATCATCAATTTTTTTATATTATTTTTTTTTAAACAAAATCAAAGGATTAAAAATCTTAAAAGTTGTTAAAATAAAAACGAATTAATCATTTTGTTTTTATTTGGTAAATTCTGTTTTGAAAAATATTTAAGTTATTTTTTTTTTTACTTTTAAGGTCAAATTTTTTAGTGCTATTTTAAGTGGATGTCCTTTTTTCAGACATGAGTGGGTATATTCACTTCCGATCCCTTTTTTAATCTATGTAACATTTTAAGGCAATTTAAGTTTTTAAAATTAGTAAGTTTTTTTGCTAATTTTAGCAAATCGGTTTTAAAATATTTGTAAAATGATTTTTGAAATTAGCAACAAAAATTTGTAAATATTCTGTAAAAACTCTGTAATTTGTAAAATGTAAATAGCAAAAAGATTTGCTAAATAATAATTTTTTTACTAAAAATCAGTACAAAAATGGTAAAGTGGGATTTAAAACCGTTTACAAATTTTTCTACTAACTTTTTTTTTCTGAGTGTAGTATTTTTTTTAACTTTTTTCAAACTTCCCAAAATTAATAATAAGTAAAGTAAACTATTTATGTAGCTTAAAATCCCAATACTTATTTATGGGTTTTTTTTAAATATTTAAATTTTGAGTTAATTTTTCTTACGATTTTTCCCTATAAATAAATTTCCTTAAAATGTTTGTAGTAGATGCTTCAATTTCAAGTTTTCTATTTTGAACTTTAAGGTTCGCACGTGTTCTTAAGCACGACGACTTTTCCCTGTTTAATCCCATTTACACCAAGTTTTTAATGGTTAGCGCATTGGACCGTTGGCTGACAGTGCCCCAGTGAGGAAAACATCAATTTAGAAATATAATAAGTATGAGTTTTCTATCCCTAATACATATCGCAACATCCTCCTTCGGTGTTCCATAGCACTTAACCCTAAACGGAGTAAACATAACATAACAGAGGTATGAACTAAAAAGCTTCAACAATTTCGCCAACAGATGGCGGGCACCAACTATTCTAAGATTTATCATTTCTCGCAATTACAGTGTTGACATATTTGAAGCCCTTCATCTTTCATTTCTCCGCTATCCCCTTTTCAAAGAAAGCAATGCATTAATTAGTAGGAAGAATTTCCTGAATGTTGCCAAAAAGCACATCTTTAGTGAGTTAGTCCATATCTCAGTTAACGCATATTTAAATTTTCGAATGTTTAGTCCAGTGGGTAGGACATTAAGGGGAAGATTATTCCTGTTCTTCCCTTCCACATAAAAATGCCCAAAATTCCCGCCTTAGTGGTTGTCTAAATACCGAAATTCTAGATCTAAGCTCTAGCTGTTTCGCCTGGGTGCTTTAGGGAGCACTTTTTCCCATTTGTACCATGCTCTTATTGGAAATTCCAAAAAGTATATCTTTAGTTAATTAGCCAATACTCTAAAAAATTTATATATTTGTAGGATATCATCTTAGCTGATGTCTACACCGGAGAAGGAAAAAATTTTAACTTCCTAGTAGAACATTTCTCTTGGTAGTTTATAACGGTACCACACCTAAAACCAACTTCCTAGTGGCCGTCAATAGGGCGAGTTTTCGCCCCCATTTTTACCATGTCCCTGACAAAAATTCCAAAAATATACCTTATCAGTGAGTTTGCCTATACTTCAGGAAACACATATTTTAAGGTTTATAGCCAATAGGGCTTAGGCAGGCCGTCAAGAGGGTATATTTTCCCCTTTTTGCCCCTACCCTTACAAATTTCTAAAAATTCCGTCTTAGTGGATGTCTACGCTGGAAGAGTAACCTAGCAAATTTTTAAGTTCCCTGCTCAAACGGTTTGGCCTGGCTAGTCAATAACGGTTTTACTTTATATAAAGGGTGATTTTTTTAATCAACTTTCTTTTTGGCAACACTGTTTTTGGAAGCTCAGCTGTTTTCGTGTAACATGTTACTGTCAAAGATGTTCAGTTTGGTCAATAATTTGACCAAGAATCAACTTACAAACGAATAACGCTTGCAGATCATTGTATTTTATTATAAAAACTAAAGGATCCCGGCGTGCTTCGCTACGCATGAATGTTAACATTTAATCAAATTCATTGGTTCATTGTTTTCTCGATCTGGGAGTTCGATGAAAAAGAACCTTAAAATGATGACTCACTGCCAGCTGTCAATGTTTATGCGTGTATGCGCTACAACGTGTATATACCGTGTGTGTGAAGTCAGCACACAGCATACATACCGCACACGCTCATGGGCGCCAACGTATTTGTTGTTGTTTTTTTTATATGCACAAAATTACATGTTGACATGAAAAGTCATAACTCACGAACGCGTTGACCGACCATACGAACAAACTCTACAAATCGAATTCGCTTTGACCATTCGTCAGTTATAAAGTCACAACCTACTTGCAACAGTTTTTTTTATATATTCATGCTCGGTTAAGAAAGTGCATCGTGCATTTCTTCCATGTTATGGTCAGTTTGGGCCACCTTCTGAGGCGGCTATTCGGAATCTTGTGACTAAATTTCGCACCAAATTTACATTTACATAGGAAGCCCTATGCTCCTTATAGGAACGACGGGAACATATATATAGGAAAATATCGCAGCTGTATCCGTCAGTGTTGTTGATGACCGTGAATTATCGATTCGGCGCTACGGTGCGATGATTACAAACTTTTTTTTTGCACAAAATGGTTGAGCTGGACTTGGCTGACATGTGGTTTCAACAAGACGGTGCCATATGCCACACAGCACGCGAAACAATGACCCCATTGAGAGGTGAGTTCGGTGAACAGTATATTTCACGTTTTGGCCCGGTCAATAGCCCGCAAAAACGTTTTATGCACTGGAAGCCAATATCGAAGAATTTATTCGTGAGATACCGGCCGATATGTTGGAGAGCGAAAGCAAAAATTGGACCCTGCGTATGTACCATTTGAGGCGCAGCCGCGGTCAACATTCACATGATATTGAATTCTATAGACCGTTCATTGGCTCAAATAAAGATTTCATACATTTCTTCAAATTTTATGTGTTTTTTTTAAATCAAATCCGAAAGCTCTTAAAAAATCACTCATTATAAAAGATACTCTAAAAATAATTTTAACTTTTAATTAACTAAAAATGTAACTCATTAAAAAAACAGATTTTATTTCTTCTAAAATTGTGCAGCAGTATATTCAGTATTGATTTATGCATACAAAGCTTTCAATAATTTGAATGCTGATCAGTCTAACCCCTTAATAGTGAAAAAGGATAATAAAAAAGAACAAGGATAATAATCCTATTTATCACGCGGTTAAAATATTAAATCTCAAATACATCATTCATTAACTCGGTGTAAGTCTATAACAAATTTTCAAAGTACTTGTGCGTCTACCTGTTAATGCATAAGGCGCCACTTACCCACCTTATTTACCAAATTAATAGAAATATTAATAAAATATACTCCCCCAAAAAAAAAACCCACAAAATAAAAAAGAAAAGGTATTAAAAATTTCCAATATCAAAGTAAATATTAATTATCCTTATTTTAAAATAACCACAACCAATTAAAAATTTATTAAAACAAAAAACCAAACTTACACAAGCAAACATCTAATACAACAACTGTAGTATGAAAAACAGGATAATAAGGGAAATCCTAGTAAAGAAGAAGAGGGAAATAAAGCAACAAATGTGTAGGTGGAAATATAATACATAAGAAGTGAAATATTGACAACAGAAAAAAAAGCAATACAAACCAACCCCCCCAAAATGATAATAGTTTGTGTTTATGCGGCAAGCTATCAAAGTTAGCTTATGTCATTCCCATATAAATTTGATATAAGCCAACGTCTGATGTTAACTTATGTCAAACGTTGATGGCTTGCCACATAAACACGGCTATTATACTCTTACACACACACACACACACATGTAGACATAATAAACCCTCATATAACAACTCCATTCATGTTGGAAATTTGAGTAAACATCCATTGACTTGGCATAAGAGTGACATAAAAGCAAATATGTGTTAGTAGGAAATTTGAGAAATTCTAAGAAGGATAATATAAACCTTAGACTAATTGAAAATTACACGCACATATGCACAATTTAACTCGTAGTATTGCGACAGGATGCAGGCTGCCAGCAAAAGCACACAACGATAACATATAATGTAAAAAAAAAGACAGTCACTTATGGCCTTGGCATTTCACAAGGTAATCGTTATGAATGGGCCAAACACATTACACATGTAGTATGTTATGTAGTATAAGAGAATGGTCAAGTACCAGTATAGGAGTAGGTAAGTAAGGTGTCAGTATTCACAATATATTTACAATATTTGGCGCCAGTGATAATGTAAAGTCAACAAAATCTTAAAAAAAGTACCGGTATAATTTACCAAGAGAAGTGTTTTAATAAAAAGATTCCGTTGGGGAGGTTCCCTCATTATACCCTCCACCATATATGGTGAGGGTATATATCAGTTTGTCATTCCGTTTGTAATATGTCGAAATATAGGTTTAAGACCCCATATCTGTAAATAACATTGCTTAAACATTACTAAAACTAAATAACAAAAGTTCGTTACATAAATTGGCAAAACATATTCATATTACAGTTCATGCAAAATTTAGTATATACGTATATCATCTTCAGCCCCTATGGTGGAGGGTATTCAAAGATTCGGCACAGCCAAATTTAGCCCTTTTTTACTTGTTTTTCGATTTAAATTGGATTTTTTTTTAAAGAAAAGCAAACATTTAGGAAATTCTCCCTACTAATTACGGCAATGTGTTGCATTCTTTAAAAAGGGGACATAGGAGGGCATAAATGAGATGAAGAACTTCAAGTATGGCAACACTGTAATTACAAGAGATGATAAATCTTAAAACCGTTGTTGCCGCCGTCAAAATTTTTGAGGCTTTTTAATTTATAGCCCTGTTATTTTACTTTACTTCGGTGGGGTCATAGTAAGGCCACACTCAGAAAAAAAGTTAGTAGAAAAATTTGTAAACGGTTTTCAATTCCACTTTACTATTTTTGTACTGATTTTTAGTTAAAAAAAAAATTTATTTGGCAAATCTTTTTGCTATTTGCATTTTACAAATTACAGTTTTTACTGAATATTTACAAATTTTTGTTGCTAATTTCAGAAATCATTTTACAAATTTTTGAAAACCGATTTGCTAAAATAGGACATCCACTTAAAATAGCACTAAAAAGTTTTTTTAGTTCTAAAAATCAGTCCTAAAAATAATTAAAATTTGATCTTAAAAGTAAAAAAAAATATTGTCTTGTTTATGTTTTAACAATTTTTAAGCCTTTGATTTTGTTTTTAATTTTGTATAAATTTTTTTTTTTTAAATAAATAAAATAAAATTTAATGCTTGATAAAAAAAATAAATTTAAATATTTAGTAAACTTTTTTTGCTAATTTTAGCAAACCTGTTTCAAATTCCGCTTTACAAAAAGTTTTCTAAAATTTAGTAGCGGCTACTCATTTTTTCTACTAATTTCATTGTACTAATCGTCAACAGACATGTGTTGCTAAGATTAGCAAAAATACCGCTGGGCTCAAATTAGCAAAATTTCCCGAAATAAAAGCAAAATTTTCAATTGCCATTACAGAATTTTTATTTGGTGAGAGCATACTGGTAGAATTATTAGAAAAAGTTGTAATTTTTTAATTCCTGAACTTTCAAAATAAAAACTAATATAAAAAAGAGTTGAAAAAGCAAATTAAAATTGAAAAAGTGTGTTGCGTAAATTACTGGGAAAACTTTACGACAACAGTTGACTTTTCGGGTAAAATACTGCTCATTAGATCTAAATTAGGCAGATTTAGCCATATGAATCCAGATCCAATTTGCTCTGGACAAATAAATTTAATCAGATTCAATAAGAAATTAAAAGACACCTTTAATTTATTTTTGTATAGATTTTTATTTCGGTGTCTTTGAAAATGGATCAAATGGCTCAGATATGTACTGATCTGCTCATATCTGGCCACAAAAATCACCAAATTTTTCAGATCTCGTTAGAAACTAGGGGTACTATTTATATTTCGGGAACTGGCAACACTAATGTCAATAGCTTAAATCTGACAACACCATAATAAAGTTTAACAGTTTTTAGCATAAACGTGCTATTTATCTTGTTTACAGTGAGTTAAGAAAATCAATTTGGCCAAAAAATGCAAATTTCAAGAGAAGGTTTTCGTTGGATTATTTTTCACAACATTAAACGTGGATTATCTCAACAAGAATGCGTCGATGAACTCAGTTCTTTGTATGGCGATAAAGCACCATCAAAAAAACACTTAGTTCGGTTGCTGATGAATTCCGTGAAGGTCGTCCAAAATCGGTTTTTTTGCAACAAAACATCGATGAAGTGCAGGAACTGATAATCCAAGATCGTCATGTGAGTAAGAGGCATCTCCGTGCACATTAGTTCCACTTCAATACATTCGATTTTGCATGATTACTTAGTTGTAAAAAAAAAAAATTGTTCTCGTTGGGGTATCCAATTCATCAATCGCTCTAAAAAAGTCTAGGAATGGAAAAACTGCTATGACAAATGGTTTGAACGAATGCAAAATTGTGTATTGATAATAAACGGGAATATTTCGAAACACAAAAAAACCCATTTGCATTAAAAAATGTTTGTTATTATTTGCTATTCCCGAAATATAAATAGTACTCCTGGAATGATCAGATCTGGTATTGAATACGATCAAATCTGATTATAAATGTGTCACATATTCCATCTATTATCCTATATGAGCTGATCTAATTAGATTCAATCATAGATCTCATCAGATATAATCTTTTTTACACGGAGATTGAACAAATGGGAAGTTATTCTAGCTTATTTTATTAATTTTTATTAATCGAAGAAATCGAATAATTTGAAAATTTTATTCAAAAAATTTTAACGATTATCTTGTTCCGCTGAGACCATAACAATGCTCATAACCAAATATTTCTGAACTACGAGAGTGGGTCAATAAGCCCGTGAAAGACAGTTTTTTTTGAAAAAAAAAAATATTTTTCAACATAATCTCCTTTTAGCTCAATACACTTTGTCCAACGTTTATCCAATTTTTGTAACCCTTCCAAAAAAAAAAAAAATGATTTTTTGAGGTCCATAAAATAGGCATTTGTTTGATCAATAACTTCATCGTTGGAGCTAAATCTCTTTCCACCGGGCCATTTATTTAGGTTTGGAAATAGGAAATAGTCACTGGAGGCTAAGTCCGGAGAATAAGGAAAATGAGCGGCCAATTCGTAGTATACTTCATGGATTTTTGCCATGGAAACTAAGCTGTCACACGATTCCGTTGGTGGTCGATTGTGAGCAAACGCGGCAGCCATCTTGCGGAAAGCTTTCTCATACCCAAGTGATTGTTCAAAATTGAAACCACTGAGCCATGTGAGATGCCTATGTCTTCCACAATCTATCGCACATTCAATCTCGGATCGGCCAACACCATATCGTGAATTTTTTCAATTGATTTGGGTGTAGAGATCTCAACTGGGCGTCCAGAACGTTCGGCATCTTCCGTGCTTGTAAGGCCATAACGAAAGTCAGTAAACCACTTTTTTACCATTGAAATCGATGGCGCAGAGTCCCCATAGTATTTATCAAGCTTTTTCATTGGTTTGATTGACGGTTTTTTTTCGCAAAAAATAATGTTTAATGAGCACTCGAAATTCACTTTTTTCCATTTAAAAAAAAGCTACGAGGTTGTATGTTTTGAACAGCTGTTAAGCGCAAAGTAAATGACAGAACTTGCTCAAAATTTGACAGTAGTCTATTAACAGGTGGTACTTGATGGGAGCAGTGTTGCATTTCGTATAACTATTCTAACTTAATTTAACAAGGTGCGTCTCTGGGCCAATGAAAACTCATGTACAGAATTTTACTCGAGTTGCTATAAAAACTTTAACTGTTGTTTATTATTTGCAAAATAAAAGCAATCGATTTATTAGCGAAATAAATCAACAGTTTTAAAAGATAAAATCTAAGAATGTAATATTTTCTCATAATTATTATTATCCCCAAAAAAATGGGTTCTTTCACTGTATGTATCATCATTTATTTCAGTTGCATTGAAATTTGAGTATTCCTGCGAGGATGCTATCTCTTGTAAATTGATTCATTAAAGAAAGGGTTGTGTGGGTGGCTGTGTATGTGTGCTTTGTGTGTCGGTAAAATATTGCTAAAGTTTTATTCATACTTTATACAATAAAATGGTTTCATTTTTCCATTTTATGAATGAAAATTGACTATGCATAACCACTTTACGGTTTATGATGATAATATACTTACACTCTATGAAAAAGATTTCCATTTCGGTAAATGACTAAGTGCGACTGAGAAAATGTACAATGCAATGGACTCGAATGCGGTAGGCAAGGGCGAGGGGTAACACGTGTTTGGTGAAATTTTTATGAATGAAATTTTCATTTTTACTACGACCTTGAGTACTTCTTCGAGAAAGTTTTATCTAATGTTGCTCTTTTCTCAAGCAAACAACTAACGTAAATAGGAGAAATTTCATACAATGAAAACTGCACGAATTCATTTAAAGCGCATGCCAATCGAAATTCGAATACGGAAAAATTTATGAATGAAAATTTTATACTATTCAACGGCATAACATTTTATAAGTTACCCCTTACCCACATCTAATTTTTATAATAAAACTTTGTTGAATGTGAAACTTCGTCATGGTCTTTATCAAGGTCACTTTTTTTTTTGTTTGTGATTTAATAATGATGAGCAGTGTTATATCGTAGTTTGTTTGTTGCAAGTCAACAAAATAAAGAAAAATCTTTATATGTATGCATACAAAATTTCATATAAGTTTCTTATTAACTTGTCTTAAACGTATGTTAGTATGTGTGCATTTATGTACGAGCTCGTACATGTACCGGTGTGTTTAAATCAATTTGGTTTGAGTTTATTTTCTTAGAAACTGTATATTGCGAATTTATTTTATTTAATTCCTTAGAATACTATTGCATACACTAGGGCGTCATCTTGTAAATTTATCTTTCTAAGAAATTTTATTGAGCATCATTTTAAACAGGAAAGATATTTTATTTTTTTTTTCATATAATTTAAATGGAGATATTTATTTTTATTAAAAAAAAAAAACTTTTTTGTTAATTATTTAAATATGTTTTTGTATAAAATGATAATTTAAAAACGAGTCAAAAAGTAAAAAACGGTAATGTCAACATATTCTGGTTAAAACTCAACTAGAGTTTGTCCGAAATTTTAAAGCGTTAAAATTAAATGTGTCCTGTTTGAATGATAACGAACGAAAGATTGAAATAAGATCGTACGGTATATAATCGCCCAAAGTTTAATGTCAAGAGGCCTTGCAGTGCCGGAAAATTCAGGGGGCATGACCCACCGTCTCCTCCTCATCCAGTATGCCACAATTACTGCATTGCATCAGCCAGTGGCCAGTCGGCACGCCCGTCATTCTTGAAACATTTCCCCTTCGCTCACTAAGGGTAGATATAGTACGTCCCAGATTGTAGTCGGGCCACGTGAGTTATCCGGCACTTGCCTTCCGGAGGTAGTATTAGAAGACCCCACCCTTAATCATTCACATTGGTGTAGCTGTTGAGCCATTTAAGGCAGACCCTGTCCTTGATAACTTGTCTGCCCGCATATTACCGTAAAAAGTCCCTATTTCCGGGGAACCATAATAACGTAATCAGGCACTGTCAACTTAGCCTATACACTCAGAAAAAAAAGTTATTAGAAAAATTTGTAAACAGTTTTCAATCCCACTTTATTATTTTTGTACTGATTTTTAGTAAAAACATTATTGTTTAGCAAATCATTTTGCTATTTACATTTTACAAATTACAGAGTTTTTACAGAATATTTACAAATTTTTGTTGCTAATTTCAGAAATCATTTTACAAATTTTTGAAAACCGATTTGCTAAAATTAGCAACAAAAATTACTAATTTTAAAAAAGTGGATATTGAAGGAAATGTTATTTCTAATAATTAAAACTTATACATACAAACTTAAATTGCCCTAAAATGTTACATAGGTTTAAAAAAGGGATCGGAAGTGAAGATACCGACTTATGTCTAAAAAGAGGACATCCACGTAAAATAGCACTAAAAAGTTTTTTAGTTCTAAAAATCAGCCCTAAAAACAATTAAAATTTAACCTCAAAAGTAAAAATTGAATTAAATATTTTTTAAAACAGAAACTACCATAATAAATTCGTTAAAAATTTAAAACTTTGTACTAATATTAATAATATTTAGTATTTTTTTTTTGCTGATTTTAGCAAACAGATTTTAAATTCCACTTTACTAAAAGTCTACTAAAATTTAGTAGCGGCTACTAATTTTTCTACTAATTTCATTGTACTACACGTCAGCAGACATGTGTTGTTAAGATTAGTAAAAAATACCGCTGGGCTCAAATTAGCAGAATTTCCCGTAATAATAGCAAAATTTTCAGTTGCCATTACAGACTTTTTTTGGTGAGTGTACAGTTCTTCCTTACACAGACCTAGGAGAATAAAATATGTAATAAACGAGTTTAGGGACATGGGCGCCTACGGTTTCCCCTTTACGCAAGCTTCCCTAATAGAGACGATATCTCCCTAAAAAACGCTAGCATGATCAGGTAACCTACAGAAGGAGCCTCAATCATCAGAGAAGACCCCAGAGTTGTTGAGTACTCATCTTGGAACTGTTGGTGTATACTGTGATGACAACCCCAGATGTTAGATCGATATCAATACACGGAGTAGATTACTCATATTGTAGTCTGAGCTTGCATCCGCATGTCCGTTGATTCTGACCTTCCAATAAATTGTAGTAACAAGTCGTGCAGCACTGCAAGCAGAAGCCGCCATCTTATATAAATCATTGGGAATAATAATAATAATAAGCATAGCATTGAGAGCTTCACACCAGTAATTGCAATAACAGCCGATAGCTGGACCCTATAAAGTTGCTTCGCAGCACCTGATTGTTAGTTGTCGTCCACTACAAAATAGAGCTGTAAATGATCATTGGTAGTAGGATGTTTGTGTACATATTAAACACCATTTTTGGAAACGGAATAGCCTCATTTCCATTTTCTGCAGGAATACAAAGCAACCGTCGCAAGTTAAAATTTAATTTTTGAAAAGAAGGCTATATGGAAAGTAGGCATGTCCTTGCATCGAATGAAACAAAATTCAACACAGAGCTAAAATGAAAAATTTTGAAGACAGTTACTAGTTCTGTTTTACTCACATTCACCGCTATACTTCAGCCAGTAACCCAGTTGCTGAGGGTATCCAGAGTGCTTATCATCTAAACATATCCTTAATACTAGTATTAACCACATTGGCTAATGCAAAATCATAGAAAATCAAAATAGAGTAATGCCTCAGTGCCATTATATAATCCAAAGTATGGTCTGCATCAGCACCGACTTTCCAGCTTTACGAGAACTGGATTAAAAATCCGAAGCCAAAATAGGGGTGAAATTACACCACCTTGGGATGTCTCTCTCCTAACAGGTAACATGCAATATGGAATCTAACAGAAAAAACTATGTTGTGTCGAAATATAAGTATACATAGTAGATTCCCAATTTATTTCTAAAAACTCATTGGAAAGACTGCCGGCGGCAAGTCGTCGATTTGAAATCAATCTAAAGAGTTTTATCCTCTAGGGTGTAATCTTTATAGAAACAGCTATAGATCCGTTTCCATTATTTGTATTACGTATTTGTATTTCTATTTTTATTTAATTTTAATCTTAAAACCGTATATTGGGACCATGTCCATTGGGGAAACTATCTGAATTTATCAAATTGAGTTTTTGAAGGAAATTCGTATGAAAATTTCATCAGAGGGGAAGAATTTGCTATTGTAATAAAGGGTGGTTAAATTTAAGGAACGATGTTGAATGTGAACCACACCTAAACGTCAAGTTTTTCAGTGACGAAGCACATTTTCACATCAGTGGATTCGTCAATAAGCAGAATTGCCGCATTTAGGCGAATGATAAACCAAGAGTGATTGTCGAAAAACCAATGCACCCACAAAGAGTGACTGTTTGGTGCTGTTTATGGGCTGGCGGGATTATCGGGCCGTATTTTTTCCAAAATGAGGCCGGTCAGCCAGTTACGGTGAATGGTGTTCGCTATCGTGAGATGATAACGAACTTTTTATGGCCCGATTTGGAAGATAGGATGTGCACAACCACATTGTTTCAATAGGACGGTGCCACTTGCCACGCAGCTAACGAAACAATGGCTCTTTTGCGCGACAAATTCAATGGCCGTGTTATCTCATGTGGTGGCGATATCAATTGGCCGCCAAGATCATGTGATTTGACACCGTTGGACATCTTTCTTTGGGGTTATTTGGAAGAAAAGGTGTACGTCGATAAGCCAGCAACAATTCAAGAGCTAAAGGATGAGATAATTCGGCACATTGACGGCATAGAACCTCAATTATGCCTCAGCATCATCGAAAATTTGGACCATCGGATGGACGTGTGTGAGTTCGCGGCGGCCATTTGGCCGATATTTTGTTCCATACATAATTGAACCATACCATATTATCATAATTAAAAGAAATGACAATAATTTCCTAAATAATTTGTGTTTTATTCAAAATCAACATCGGCCCTTAAAATTTAACCACCCTTTATTTATAAATATTATATTAATTGGAGATACATCGTCTGCTTATTGTTGATTTGACCTACTGACCATTTTTAAAAAAATTGAGATAGAAATACATAATGTATAATGTTAATATCCTTTTTCTTTCCGATATTCCATAACATATCTGAGCCATCCAGAGTATCGACTTTGATCTAAATGCCAGATTTGCATACAAAATTTAAAAAATTTTGGCGTATAGGTCAAACCAGTAATAAATTTGACAATCTTCCCTAAAGTATGCAATGCTTCTTTCATATATCAGTTTATACCGTTAATGTACACAATCCAAGGTGACCAACTATATTAAAATATAAACACTGGCTGACATATTATTGGTTTAGAATTCAGGTTTTAATGTAGTTTTATTATATGTCGGATTCGTGAATAAAAAAGCATTTCACCGCTTTAAAACTCGCATTTTTTGAAATAATTAGACGCAACTATTTGTTAAGCAGATAAAATTTAATTAAAATCTATTCAGAAAAATAAAACAAAAAATTATTGTTTTCTAAATTATAATTTATACTTTTTACTAGAACCCAACAGCTGTTTTCTTTAATTTTGAATTATTTAATTTTTAGCTGTTTTTTTTTTGAGTGTATAATCAATAATTTATTTATATTATGCACAATTTAATTAATCCTTTTTTTTTGTATACAAAATAACAATTTCCTTCAAGTTTCCGTTTACACATTTTTGTTTTTTTTTCTAAAATATCATTTACTTTTATTTCCTCTTTTGTGAGTGTTATTTTTGTTTATGAATATTTAAAAGTTATTTGTTTTATTTAACAAAAGTCTGTTGCTTGTTTTTATTTTTATAGTAGTTATTTTTAGAAAGACTGCAATAGAGATGTGTATTTACTTATTCACGCAGTTCACAATCTATATTTAGAATAAATTACATATACATACACATTTCTGTTGAAACCTTCAGCAGCAAAAATTCCAATTTTTTTTATCCTGTGCTGAGTTTACAACAAGGATATAATTTGTAAATAATAATTTGTAAGTGAAAACAAAAGATATTAATTTATGCTAAATTAACTTAAAGTTGACAATAACAATAATATTATGTTAATCGAGGATACACCCAAAATAATATATCAGTAATTTATTAGAATTTTAAAATATTAAAATTCTGTTATAGCTTTGCAGATTGTCTAATAATTTAGTAAAAATCATAAAATTTTAAATTATTGAATTTTAGGCTGAAAATCAGCAGCCTTTCCGTTCATTTACAGACGTATTATATTGAGTGTAGTAGAAATAAGAAAAAAATATTGATGTGTCTTCACTCAAAAAAAAAAATGAACTAGAATTTAGAAAAATTTTCCAACTTTCGCTTTGTGAGGACACTGCTCTTAACAAGCTTTTTGCTATACATTTTTGTGTTAAAATTAAATTGAATTATACTAAATTCATGTATTTTAAATATAAATTAAATTTCATTAGCAAAAATTGTGACAAAGTCAGATCCTTTTCGTAGTTAATTAACGGTTCTGCTTAAGAGAACTACAAAAAGGGGCGCCCTAAGTGACACACGTCATCTATGGCTAAGGAACACTGGGGTTCCTTTGTCTTCTTAAATTAACTAATTTAAAGAAATTGTTGCAAAAATACAAAATATCACAGTTACATTTCTTGTTATTATTGGAAAATGGAAAAATGTCATAAGTTTATTTTATGGGATTTTTAGCTTAAACCTTATTTGACATATACAAATTTAAACTTTTTTTATTACTAAGTGAAAAAAAAAAAAATAGTTCTATAAATATAAAGTTTAATAAGCGCTACGTCAATTATAGGAAAGCCATTATGCCGTAATGTTTAAAATGTGCCTGCGATATTTTGAATTGTAGTCAACAAACAAATTTATTACATAAAAGCGCAAATTCGAAATTTTTCACCCTCTGCTAACAAAATCTTAAAATATATTTTAAGCTACTTTAAGTTCAATATTTAAGGCTGTAAAGATTAGAGATGGGCAGATTTTTGACTCACGCTCAAGCACGATCACGAACCAAAAATTACAAACATGCACGTTAGTTTTTTTAAATGGTTAGTTTAATTTCTTTTATTTTATAATATTTTTTTTTGAAAATTCGGAAAACTAATGGGTTTGTTTTTTATTGATTGTTTTTTTTTGGAATAAAAAATTTAAAATAATTTAAACGTTTTCCAACAAAAAAGAAATCCTATACCAAATTTTATTATTTTTTTAAAAATTAGAAAACTTTTACTTGAAAAAATGAATATTTTATTAAAATTTATGTAAAGTTAAGTTTAAGTTTTATTTTGTTTTAATTCATTTAGTTTACAAATTAATACAAGTTTTTATAAAAAGGAGTTTGTATGAAAATAATAATTTAAAAATATTAATATAAAAATAAGTATTAAGTTATTCAAAAGTTTAATGATTAATTATTAAAAATTAAATTGATTAAATCTAGCACGACGGTAGCTGATGACTTTTACGACTTTTCGACTGCAACTTATCGACTCCAATCACCGACTGACTCTTTCTTGAGGACGATCACTGACAACTAGAATTAACGACTTCATCTGACAACTGGAAATTACGACTTTAACTGGAACTAACAAATTCAACTGACAACTGGAAACTCTCTTTACTACTGACTGGATGACAACTTAGGGCAATGGGAATGACACCACTTTACATTTGTATGAACTAAGTTGCATGAAAATTTTCCTTAGAAATAGTTCATCAGTTTCTAATATCAAGTAAATTTTTATTATTACATAGGAAAAAATTTATTACTTTTTGATTTTAATTGTCTGAACTAATTTTGAAAAAACAATTCTTTAAAATTAGAAAATGGTATACTTAAAAACTGAATTTGGAAATGGCTTTCTAAAACTAAGTTACTTTTACTACTCGCGAACAAAAAATGAACACACATTAAGTTCAAGTACTTTTTTGAACTAAATGGGAGTAAATTATGTCCTAAATCTTTTTTTTTTAACTAAACTTAATTTTATTACATTTGAGTATGGAAATTTCTTAAAACTAAGATGTTTTTTCTTAAAATTAATCATTTTTAATTTAATTGACTTGTTCTTTTCCTAAAATCAAGAAATATTACTTAGGAAAGATGTTTCGTATAAAAACTATTTAATTTTCCTCAAACTTAGGAATTTTTATTCTTTTTAAGAAAATTTTTCCAAGTTTTAATAAAATTTTACTTAAATTGAGGACAATTTATAAACTATTTTGAAGGACATTTTTGATTACAGTTTAGTTCATGTCTTTTTTTGAGTGTTTAAATAATATTTATTCCATAAGGACATGATGAAAATTATACATTTGTACAATTAAAATTAAATTTTTGTACAATTAAAATTAATTTTTTTTAATTAACTAGTCGCTTAGTAAAAATCATTGAATTTTAAATTATTGATTTTAAAGCTAAAAATCTACATACGTATTATGTTGAGTGTAGTAGAAATAAGGAGATAATTGTCTTCTTATGAATTTTAAAATAATCTTTATTTCATGAACGTTATTATTTGACGTATTTTTTAGATCTTTTTTTTTTCCATACACAGATAGAATTTTATTTTAAGAAAATAAATAAGCTTTTCTTTAAAAAGTGAACGAAAAATATTTTCAAATTAAAGAAAAGCATCATAATTTTTATTTTTATAAAATTAATCATCTTCGTAGAATGTAAATAAAACGAAAAATAAATATTATGAATATGTGCTTTAATCGAATGAAAAGTTTCATTGAACGTGTTGCATTTATCCTGCAATTAATTCTCTCAGTGTAGCTATACATTTGCGTATTACTTTTTTGTTGATGTACTCTGCAATTTCTTTATCAATCAATTAGGATTTCACTTCATTCCGGCCGGCAGCTGTAAATTTACGTTAAAAATAGCCTTGAATAAGGACTTTTTAACTTATAAATGAATCGTTAAACTCAAAATAAAGAACACGACATGTATATGTGTGTATCTGTGGATGTTTCTAAGTAATAAGCTTAAAGCTTTTATTTAAAACGCCATAAATCATTTTATATTACAGTGACTACAAATGAATTTATGCTTGGCATATTATTTAATAATAAAAACAGCAAATTTGTATTTTAGCTAAAACAGACTTAAACAATTCAGACCAAATATTTCCTAAATTTTTTCTATTAAAAATTTTAAATTTTATATGTAAAGGGTGGTTAAATTTTAAGGGCAAAAATAAAACACAAATTATTTAGGAAATGATTGTCATTTCTCGGCTGCACACCTTCATCCGATGGTCAAAATATTCGATGAAGCTAAGGCATAATTGAGGTTCTATGCCGTTAATGTGCCGAATTATCTCATCCTTTAGCTCTTGAATTGTTGCTGGCTTATCGACGTACACCTTTTCTTTCAAATAACCCCAAAGAAAGAAGTCCAACGGTGTCAAATCACATGATCTTGGCGGCCAATTAACATCGTTACCACGTGAGATAACACGGCCATTGAATTTGTCGCCCATAGAACGATTGTTTCGTTAGCTGTGTGACAAGTGGCAATTCCTGGCCACAATAAGTTCCATCTCGCGATAGCGAACACCATTCACGGTAAATGCTTGGCCGACCTCATGACACACTATCGCGATGAACAGCAATGTTTTCCGCAGATCTAACTGGGCGAGCATGCATAGGTGTTTTCACAGACAATTCTCCCGAATTGTCGCTCGATTGTGTATCCTTCCATGGTTCAAATTAAGTTAGTCTGAAATTGAGAAATGTCAAATAAAATGCAGAAAACAACTTGACGTTTAGGTGTGGTTCACATTCAACATTGGCGCTTAAAATTTAACCACCCTTTAATAATAAATTTGTAATATTGGTAATTTATAGCACAGAGCTTATTACGGAATAATTTGAATTGACTTTGTTTTGTTTTATTTTATTTGATTTTATTTTACATTTGTTTTGACTTTATTTTATTTTTTAATTTATTATTTATTTTATTAAAGTTTATTTTATTTTATTTTTGTATTTTTTTTTTCTTTTCTTTTCTTTTTCTTTTCTTTTCTTTTCTTTTCTTTTCTTTTCTTTTCTTTTCTTTTCTTTTCTTTTCTTTTCTTTTCTTTTCTTTTCTTTTCTTTTCTTTTCTTTTCTTTTCTTTTCTTTTCTTGTCTTTTCTTTTCTTTTCTTTTCTTTTCTATTTTGAAATAAGCCTCGTCAAGGACTTTTTAACAATAGTATGGATAGAATTCAAAATCAAAAGTCACCAAGCCATCTAGCCAACTTCTGAGATTTAAGTTGAAAAAGCTTTAGAAATGATATGAAAATTCCTTATTGTAAATGCTTATTTCCCCCTTTATTCCACAACCTTCCCTCCCCCGCAGATCCTGCGGATTTGTTAGGCTCTTTTTATGGAAACTTGTTAGATTGAAAAATATGACTTAGACGTGAAGATACTCAACCGAACCGGAAATTCGGCCTGTTGTGCGCTCCTGTGTAAGTTAGAATTTTACTGAGGATCGGATCACTTCTATATCTCAAACACTATGCATTTTGCCAGGCTTGATACCAGCTGACTTCAGTCAAGAAAATATTTTTCATTATTCAATCGTAGATTCAAGGCTTCAAAATTAATCGTGAGTTCCAAAAGCAGAAAAGTCTTACAGCAAGCATAAAGATTTCGGGCGTAATGTAAGCGCAACCTAAGAATATCTATAACTTCCAAGGGAAAAGTCCCATGACTCAAGCGTGTATTTTTAAAGCTAACAAAGTCACAGACAATAGTTTGAGACTTAATACTGAATCATAGATATCAAATACAACAAGGCCTTCAAATAAAGTTTAAGTGTGTCCAGAACGTCACATCCTAATCATGGATTCCAAAGGGAAATTAATGATTCAATCGTGTGTCGCAACAAATTTTTAAACTAAGTAATCAGTAATAGATTTCTAAGTGTAACAAATTCTCATTACAATGTAGTATGAGAATGCGGCTCAATTGAGAGTTTCCAAAGAGAACATATTTCTAACAACCAAAAAAAAAAAAAACAAGTAAAAAAAGGCTTAAGTTCGACTGTGCCGAATCTTTGAATACCCTCCACCAATATCTTAAAAAATGTTCTACTTTTTTTTGATACAAATAATGTAAAAAACTTTCGAAGTAAAATTTTGGTGGTAAAAAAAATTTTTTGAGCTGATCAACTTTTAATAAAAATTTTGAGGTAAAAAAAAAATTTTTTAAGAGAAAAAAATTTTTTGTGGTGAAAAAAATTTTGAGGTCAAAAATATGTTGAGGTCAAAAATATTTGAGATGAGCACAAAATGTTATTCACTTCTAAGTGACTGGTGAAAAAATATGAGAAAATATATTTTGTACCTGTCGCTACTATGAAATTATTTCAATCATTTTCAATGGCAAACTGCTCGGGAGGATGTTTAATAATCTGGGTAAGAATAAGTACCCTCGCTTTCGTCTTTGCGCCGTGATCGCCATTTCAACAGGCAAAAAGACGGACATTGCTAAAGCGACTTAAAATTGCATAAGGATGACGAATATATATACTTTATTGGGAATATATATACTTTATTGGGACGGAATGACAAACTTATATATATATAAAAAAACACAATCTCTAGAAACTGACCACTCAACAGTGAATTTCTAAGGGGAATTTTCCCAGCAAACGTTAGCTGCCAGGCTGAGTTGATTCACACTTGCTGCCATATGGGGATTTCTGTTTCGCGGGGTAAATGGGAATTGATCAAACATCATATTTTGCATTTACGAAGTATTGTATAATTAAACATTTTTTTATTCTTTAAAATTAGCATCATATAAACCACAGTACATATTAACCCTCTACTACACATGACAATCAAATTTGTTCTTTTTTTTATGCAATATACTAAAAAAAAGTGATAAAGAAGTTAGAACGACAGTTTTTTGAGATTAAAACAATTTTAAGGTAAACACATATTAAAAAAAAAATAACTGAAAAATTTAATTGAAATAAATTAGTCTTATTAAAAATAAATATTCTGTTAATTTTTTAAATTTGTTTACCAATCGCAGAACCAGAATAGCCAACGTCTAGTTAAAAAATTAAAAAGTTTAAATCACTTCATACAATTGTAGCTGGACCTTAAATTTTCATTGAAAGCTGATTCTATTAAGATTACCGGAAAATATTATTTTATATTTTCTAACTATTTTTGTAAATCAAAAATAAATTAAACTTTCCTTAAAAAAAATGTGTTCGCATTATAGGGTTAACAAAAAAAATTTACCCTTAAAGCTTTTCAATGAAAGCTTTCTCAAACTATAGTACATACAAATTTTGAACTTTTCAAACGCATTAAAATTTTACCGCTAAAATAGCCTTGCTCTTGACTTGCTATGTAACCCCATAATTTATTGATTAATCACCAAGAGCACAAAAAAAAAGGTTCATACCGGCACATGCGCCTTGACCGTGAACGCATTTACGGCAAAACTAATATTAAGTTCAACTATAGCAAACACCATACTTAGTATAAAAAACGTCATTGACATTAAAGATAAAAAATAGTTGTTGATATTTTCTATTTAAGACAAGGAAGGAATAAATTAACAACAGAGTTTTTAAGGAATTGAGAGTTAACTGGAATTTTGTCGATAAAGTAATTTATTTAATTAAGATAAAATTTTATTTATCTATATATATAAAAAATTGTTGCAAGTTTGTGGTGACTTTATAACTCACGAACGGTCAAACCGGATTTGTTTGTATGGTCGTGCAGATGGTTTATCTAAAGTGTGCACGAAATCGGTCGACGCGTTCGTGAGTTATGACTTTTCATGTCAACATGTAATTTTGTACACATAAAAAAAAAAAAAACAACAACAAATACGTAGGCGCCCATGAGCGTGTGCGGTATCTATACTGTGTGCTGACTGCATACACACGGTAAATACACGTTTTAGCGCATACACGCATAAACATTGACAGCTGTCAGTCAGTAATCATTTTAAGGTTTTTTTTCATCGATCTCGCGGATCGAGAAACCAATGAATTTGATTCAATGTTAATATTCATGCGTAGCGAAGCACGCTGGGATTCGCTAGTTCATTATAAAAAAAGATTAAACTTTTTATTAAAATATTTAGGTGGAGAAGGTTTATCATTTGGGGGCCTTATTAGTTCATTGTATTTCACAACATCGATGAAATTTAAGAAATTTTATTTGATAATTTGCCCATTAAGAACACTTATTGGAATCATATGTACCAGGAAAAATGCTTATTAAAATCTTATGTGCCACGAATTGGGATTATATGTTCCAGAATAAAAGGACGATTAATTGAATCGAAAGAAGCATTAATTATTTCATAGCTCTGATACACAACTACATATGTAACTACATATGGTAAATTTGACGACGGCAAGCACAACATTAAAACAGGCCAAATCATGATAAACAAAAAAAAAAAAAAAAATAAACGGTATTTACGTATAAAAATAAAAGCGATAAGAAGAAAATTATTCATATGCATTAGGTAGCCGCAAATGATAAACGTTTCGTATGGATGACAAATCCTTAAAACTTTTTAAGATATAAAATTTACCATAAATGCCTCATATAATTATTTCAAATCTATTTAAATGTCCAAAAAGGTTTTAAAATAATTATTTTGTTATTTCAAAACAATAAAGAATTCTAATATTCGACTGAAACACATTGATTCTAAAGTCACAGTGAGATTGAAATCACTCCTTAAAAGAAATTGTTTATTTTGAGCCAACGGCTCTTATTATTCTATCAAGATAACCTTTTAACGATCCCCTAAAGATGGCAAAAAAAAGAATTACCTACGAAGAAAAAGGAGTTTGGGTCGAAAAATACGTTAAATAAGAATTTTCGTAATTTGGAACATTTAATTTTGCTGCTAAATCCTTCTCTTTTTTTTAGCGGTTTCTAAATGTTTTCATGACATATTAAATGATATTGATCGTTTTACCCAAACCGCTGATACTACCCTGCGGGATAAAAGGGGTCAATTGGGAATTGGGAGCTGTCCCGGGATATGTGAAAACTGAACCGGTTCCGAAAATACATATCACGAGATAGTTGAAAAGAGGACCGGTTCCTAAAGTACCTATCACGTGACCGGTTTAAAAGTCACGACAAGTCCTTTTAGACCAGTCCTGTGACATGTCACAGAGGAAAATTGACCCCCTCCTAGGACAAGCCCATGTTAAAGTGACCGGTACCGTCACCAGTTCATTGTGATAAGACGTTTCCTGGGATAGGTACTTTTCAAGCAGGGTAGGAAGTTAAAATTTAGTATGTAGGTTACTCCTTCGACGAATTTTTGGAAATTGTTGTGGGGAAGGTTAAAAAGTCTCTTCCTATAGGACCTGCCCAACCCCCAACCCTGCCCCTTCTCGAACATAAATATAAATTTGTTTTCCCTGATATGTTGCTAATTCTCTGATAAGTTAATATTATTTTTGGATGTTATGTAAGGAACGTAGTTAGAACTGTAAAAAGGGTGAATATTCTTCCCCTTAACGACCTTAACAAACTTCTTGGGAAAAAGACCTGAAGTTTCAAAAACTGAGGTTAGATATATACTCTCCACAAATTGAGATTAGCCCTAGTCTAGAGACACATTGTTGACAAATTTCAAAGTTATAAAATGTTGCCGTACCGACATTAAGGATAACGCACCCTGTATGTATTTCAAACACCTTTCATTTGATACCCAGTTAGCTATAGTAGCCTTGGAAATAATATGAAAATTCCTTGAAAAACCATTTATCCCCATTTTCCACGCCCCTTTGATGAGATTGGACCGCTGCAAAAAATACGTGGTCATTGATTTTATTTACTTTACCAAATATAAAAGTTTTATTAAGATCGGTGTGGAAATTCCCACCACCGTAGATTTTGTGGCCTCATTAGACTCTTTTCAAATGAAACTTAAAAGTTAGGTTAGATTGAAATTTAAAAGTTAGGTTGGATTAATAAAGAGGATTAAGAAGTGAAAAATAAGACATACACTTAAGCTTGAAAGTCAGCTTGTTGTGCGCTCTTATGCAGGTTCGAATTCTTCTGAAGATCAGACCACTTCTTTACTTAAACACTCCACATTTCCAGGCAGGTTAAATTTAGGACAAAATAAAGGATTTTAATCATGCATTTCAAAGGAAACAACGAAATGCTTAATCGGTCAATTTAAAGGCTTCAAAAGCCTAGAAACTTTTAAATCAATTATGAATTCGAAGAAATATATAGAATATAATAGAATTTCATTATACAATCATAGATTCTAAAAAAACTGCATGAAAATTCCAGGCTTCAAAGGCAAAAAAATGTATTGAAACTCACGGATAAATCGTGGATTCCAAAAGCGAAATAAGTCTTACAAAAAAGTTTGAAACTGTTAGACCCTCACGACTCAATCCTAGATTCCAAATAAGTTTTGAAACAAAATTTAAGTGGAATCGAATATTGATTTCCACAACAAAATTTAGTTGATACAATTGAATTTTGTTTATGACACCCAAAATATTCAGCAAAAATATTTAAATTTGATTGGTAAATTTATTGGTTGTCATAACCAAAATACACTTTTAAAATCGGTTAGCAATTTACTTTTGTGTGTTTAGAATTTATCCTTTAAATTTTATGTTTTTGTGCCTTTGCTAGAGAAACTGATACATTCTCTTCCTGCCGACGTTTGTACTTAGAGAAACTGAGGTTAGTTCTTCATTTTGTTCTGTTCGTACCGGTAGTTGTATTTGAAAGAACTTGGGATTTCTTTTCTCCGGATTATATAGAAATCGAAGTTCGCCAATAAATTTTGTCTCTTCCCCTCTGCATTTATGTCCGAGAGTATCTTGAACTCATCGATAAATTTGAGTTGACCCTTGAAATAGAGATAGTTGGTATCCATTAAAATTACTTTCTTCCCGTTTAAAGGGATAGAAAGTTTAGGTTAAGCCTACAGCCTCCCTTCCCTTATTCTGCAGTTATCTCCTTAACAGATTCGGCTAGAAATCTGAAATTTGAAATATCTATTCCCTGGAGTATTGACTAATGTACTGAAAATATACTTCCAATAAAAACGTGCCAATAAAAGAAGAAAAGTGTTCCCATATTTATCTAGTCCGAACGGGTGAAAATAGAAACTTAAAATTTGGCATCAAGATGAGGTTTTGGAAAAAGGCAAAAAGCTATAGCGTGTCTCTCTCCACGTCCTGCTCAAACCCCTGCTGCTAGAAATCTAAAATTAAAATTATGTGTTCCCTGTAGTTAGGGTAGGATACATGTGCCCCCTTAACAAATCAATTAAAAGAGGGAAATCCTTAGAAAAAATAACTCAATTTTATTGTTAATACATTTCGAAATATGAAACTACCGGTGGTGAAGTATCAGCCTTTTAAGTTAGTTCGTATACATTCGAATACGTTCGTTTGTATTAATGATTTTTTTTTTCACTTAAAGTATTTCCCGCTATATTTCATCCACAGCCATTGATAAAAATCTCCATTCATATAACTTGCTCCCTAATATGCATGATAAAAATATGTGAAAATGTGAGTAAATATAAATTTTATGTTTATATAACGAAAAAAGTGAAAACTGTTGCGCTTTTTCATAGCACCCCAAATAAATTATTTTGTGCTTTTTCGTATGTTGGTAATCGAAGATATGTATGTATGTAGAGAGATAAACATCTATTAATGTGAACGGTGTTAGTATTTTGGGGGTTTTGATTTTATGTATGTATGCATTATTATCTTATAAGGATTTACCCCTACATTTAGGCTCATATATTTGTTGTTGCTGTTGATTACAATGTTATTACTGACATGTGCCTCGAACATGTTTGCTGACGTCACACCACCGTAACAATATTCAAGTGTAATAAATAATAATAAAAAATATAATAATATGGAAATAAATGCACCACATCTGAACTACTAGAGCGATTTGAACACAGCAAACTATTAACTTGAGATGAGAAGTAGAGAATTCAGTAGACCTTATTTTTAAATTCAACCTGATGCAACACCAAGAGAGCATAAACTGTGACAAAATTGACTACTTTAAGGATAAAAAATCTTTTGGGACTTGTTATTTTTATAGTTAATTCACCCCAAATAAGTTTTTTCACCTCGACAATATTTTCTCAGTTTTAATCTTTAGATTTTAACTGTAATGAAAATACTGTGGAGGGTATAAATAAAATTTGTAACGTGACGTTACAAATAACCTACTTATTCATATACATAATACGGCTACTGATGCCCATAGCCAATATTATATTCTAGTAATTCTCATTCAGTTTAGAGCCCAAAGGGGCGGACCAGTATGCAGATGTAGTTCGAGTTATACTTTGGCCGAAGTATAACTTGTAAGCCAACCAGATACTCGTTTCCCCGATCTAACCCGACTCACCTGCCGATTATTCTCGTGGGTCACATAAACATAGTAAACGTTAGAACCGATTTAACCCGACTCACCTGCCGATTATACTCGTGAGTTTCTTAGAGTTATTTACTAACCATTGAACCTTTTCCCGATTTAACCCGACTCACCTGCCGATTATTCTCGTAAGTCACGTTCTAACTACGTTTAATATCGTAGTTAGAACCGATTTAACCCGACTCACCTGCCGATTATTCTCGTGAGTTACTTCGAGTTATTTACTAACCATTGAACCATTTTCCAATCTAACCCGACTCACCTGCCGATTAATCTCGTGAGTTACTTAGAGTTATTAACTAATCATAGTTAGGACCTTTTCCCGATTTACCGATCTAACCCGACTCACCAGCCGATTATTCTCGTGAGTTACTTAGAGTTATTTACTAACCATTGAACCTTTTCCCGATTTAACCCGACTCACCTGCCGATTATTCTCGTGAGTCACGTAAACATAGTAAACGTAAATAGAACCGATTTTATCCGACTCACCTTCCGATTATTTTCGTAAGTTATTTAGAAATATTTCCTAACCGTAGTTAAAACCTTTTTCCTAATACTACGACTCACCTGTCGATCATTCTCGTGAATTAGTTAGAAATATTTACCAAACCTTTTCGCTCGCATTTCACGAATTAACTCGACTCACCTTCGGGTTACTTCAGACCCCCTGTCATATTCCGACTCAGGGAATAGTGTCGCTATAACTCTAAAAGAAACTTGTCTATGCCATAAATCGTTTTCCGTTCTCGTCACCTACGGAAACGATTATACTGATCATTAAAGGAAGCAGATCTTTAATTCACCCAACCACCCCTAAGGTTTCCTTGGCTGGAAAATAAAACTGCATTACAACTTGTTTTAATATAAAATACAGTGTAGGGTATTATTGTAATAACCCATTATGATATTTATTGTTTTCTTTTTTCTTTTATTTCTTGCGTCATATTTATCTGTATTGCAATTGGATAACCATATGAAATGTGATAAATTACTACAATTTTCTCCTTTTTTTGTGCTAATGATAAGACATGGATTATATTTTATCTGTATTTCCCTTGATTATTAATTTAAAAGAAAAAATATGTATGTGATGTAATAACTATATATTTTAATGCAAACGTCATTGTTAGTGATAAAACTAATAAATAAATGAATTCATTTTATATTTTAAATAATATAGAGATGATTTTTTTAAGTCTAAGGCTTTTCTTACATCAGGAAATTAAAAAGATGTGACATAAGCATGGCACACTCTCTATTTGGAACCACATCCATCAGGATTGCCAAATGAGATGGCCCATGCGCGGCAAAAGTCTTAACTGTAACTAAGCCCATTCTTAATCTGTTCTGAGGATATTACATACGGCACACTTTCCAACTGAAAACTCACTAAAGGACCCTAGCAGGATATTGATGTGTCTCAAAAAGTACACTCAAAGCAGGTGAGCTGAATGTGGCACACTTCTTTGCTGAAGGCTGCGTTCAAAGGATGTCCGTACATCTACGAAAGACATATAGATGAGCTCAAAGGGAAGTATCAGGACCTCGAAGAATATTCGCGGACTTCAAAAGAAATTCACAGGACCACAAATGATATTCACAGGTTATTGAGTTGGAGTGGGTTAAACAAGTACAGAGGCATGTTCATAGCTTGAGCACAAATAACAATGGCGCTCAGACTTTATATTCTCTATTGTATTGCATCATATAGGAATTAGAGAAGAAGAGAGCAATTCCAACCTCCAATTTCCTAGTCTTCGTTATAAGCCTGAGAACATCATGCATGAATAGTTTATGAACTGAAGCCATAAACGAGATGCCACTACCCAAGATGTTTCGGGTCTTCTTCATCCAGACATTCCATGCACAGTGGGTCATTGACGGTGCCCATCCCCACCATATGATGAGCACAGACGTTGTGTTCCGTTATCAAGCCAGTTGATCTATTACAATCAGCTCTACTCAGAGTAGGTGTCGTATCGCATTCCCTTCTGGCTTGTCTACAAAATATTTAGTACCACCGCAGTTAATTCTGCATTTTTACCTCTCAATGAAAAATGATTTCATATATGAGCAGATCCAACGTACTAACCATGACATGCCGGTAACCACCAGCTGCAGTTTCGAATTCATGGGAATCGAAACCGATGAGTCGGCTATTTCATTGCCCGTAATACCCATGTGACCCGGAACTTAAAGAAGACAGACCCTATTCCCCACAGAAACCTCGTTTAACCTGCACTCCTGAACATTCCTGGATGAAGTGATCGGAGATTTAAGTGCCATAAGTACAGCTTGTTTGTTATTACAAATACTGTCCCTTAATCCATTACCGACTATCCGATTTGCCACATACAAAATAGCAAGAAATATTCACAGGACCTCTAAGGATATTCACAGGATCTCAAATAATATTAAAGGACATCCACATGACATCAGAGGATATTCGCAGGACCAATTTCTAAGACTTTGACGGTTTCGGGTTCAATTTCACGAATGGGTCGCACCATATTAGCCTTAAGGAATTGAATCGTTTCTGGATTATTCGCATAGTGTCAGTCTTTAACGGCACCCCACAAGAAAAAGTCTAAATGCATCAAATCTTAGCTCCGAGGCCTCCAATTGACATCTCAAATGCAGCAGATAAAACAATTACCGATCAATTGTTTAATGAGCTATGTTACATGGTACACCATCCTGCTAAAATCAAAGATTATGCAAGATCATATCTTTCAACTCAACCAATAGAAAGACCGTAATCGCCGTTGACTAAAATGGCGTTTCCAGCATTTTTGAAACGAAAAATGGGCCAGTGAAGCCACCACTCCAAAATCCACACCAAACTGTCACTCTCTGTGGAAGCAATGACGTCCGAGTTTTCCAATCCCAAGATGCGGCAATTTCGTTAGTTCATATAGACGCCGAGATTAAAATGCGCCTCGTCAGAAAAGATGATGGCCGATTGGAAATTCTGTAAGGCCCAAACTGAGAAGCTGTAACGAAATAGATAGTCGTTTGCCTTCAATTGCTGAGTCAATTGGACCTTGTAAGCGAGTACTTGAATTTCCTTCTGGAAAATTCTCATCATGCTGGTGCGTGAAATGCAGAGTTATTGAGATCGATGCAGAGTCGATGTTCTTGGATTGAGTTGCACATTTTCGGCCACAGCAGCCACATTCTTATCAATACGCATCGTACGACAACGGGGACTATGAGTGTTGTACACTCAAGCAAGCAAGTGTCATGAACTTTTTGCACAAACTTGCTTCAAATTGCTTCATTTTGGCTGAAACTTCTTTTCAACTAACGACCAATTTGGACAACACAGCACTTATTTTGGAAATAAATTTGAAATATTTCCTTACGTTGTTCAAGAGTTAAGCGATGCCGAGGTGTGATACACACTGATAGTCAATGTTTCAAACAGAAAAAAATCAATCAGTGTAAAAATAACATATAAAACATATGTGACCTTCTCCGAGAAATGGGACCTAGTGTGTGAAAATGAAGTTTTGAGAAAAACGCATTTAAAGTTTCATAACGCATTATCACTGTGAACACACCTTCAGTTGGGTGATGCGATTTGGTATGGTAAGTTATGATTGGGTGCCGACTTTGGTGACGTCATGCCTATGTGGTGACGTATTTTTTTCGCTTTTAGTGTGGCAATACCGTTGCTATTGTTGCTGCTCTGTTCGTTCTCCGCTATCTGTTCGCTCTCAGCAAAGGGTTGATGTGTTTTGTACGTTTTTATGGGGTAAATAAATTTTTATTAGAAATCTAACTCATTTCATTCTACACCCATTTAGGTACCAGAATCCACTCTTAAGTCCAAACCCGTTATTTGACACACTAGGGACCTTTTCTCGGAGAAGGTCACATATTAAAAAAATTAATGTATTTGGACCATCCTGTATATGATAAATTATTTGCAAATTACACAGTTCAACACAAAAAAAATTACTACATACATAGCAGTTAACAGTTAAGTTTTCCAAGTAGTCAGCCATTTTTATTCTTACAAATTCCCTTGTGCGACAATGAAAACACAACAAATATCAAATTCCCTTACATCAATTTTAAGTGGGAAAACGAAGATAACAAGAAAATGAAGAAGAAGGTTAGCAACAAAACTAAAGGCATAGGGACGTAGATACAAAAGTATTCGGTAATTGAGAGTCAAACCTTCTCTTCAGAGATGGGATGACCTACATATGTGTATATTAACTAAATTAACCTTTAATGGGCAATCTTGAATTTGATTGGTTTTTGGTGTTTGTGTTAAGTTTTGGATTTTGGTGTGTTTTGACATATATAGTAGAATTGTATGGTCAACATTTTTGTAGAACATTTCATCCCCACCGTTCCCCTTTTTTGGGGTGTTTTTTACAATTTGTTAGAATAAAGTCAAAAAATGCCATTATGAGGGGGAGTTAGAGGGTTAATATGTTCTACAAAAATATTTGCCATACCATTATCTACAAAGTTGCTAAACATACCCTACACCTCAGATTTAAAGAAAACATAATTTTATATATCGATATGCTGCAAGAACAGGCCAGAGCTGGGAAACTTTAACCGCCCCTAAAATAAAATTCAGATGTGATCTATCAAAACGCCGACACACCTATATATTTTTTTTTGGTCTTCTTAACAAGAATCAATCGTCGGAACCTCGAAATTTTTAAAAAAACGTTTTGAAATTGTTGTACAGTGTTATTGCTTCAAAGAATGACAATACATTTTTGTAAATATATTTATGTATTTTTATATTTAATCATAAATATAGTTAAATATTTGTTTTAAATATGTAATTACTCAAAGTAATATACAAAATACTTAAATATTAATCTGTAAAAAACAGCAAAACAATCAAATGATGTAATATTTAAATTATAACACTTTAAGTTAAACCAAATAGACAAACTACCGACCAACTACTAACAAAACTGACTACCAAAAAAACAAACAAAACAAATTTTTCACACTAAAACAGCCTCAAGTGTTAACAGAACATCATAATCATAGTTATTCATGCAAAAATGTATTATTTTAGCTTTGCACAAATCGCGGGAGGGGGGAGGGGGTTCTACAGATGAAAACAACGAGGCAAATGCAAATGATAGTCCAGCAATGTGTTGCCAGAAATATTTATATTGTGGTGTTTTAAATTAAAAACAAAATTTGAAAGTTCCGAATCCATTTAAGAATTCAGAATCATTAATTTTTGGTATTTGTGGTAAATAATTACACTCAAAAAAAAAAAAAATAAAATGAACTAGAATTTAGAAAAATTAACTTATTTAGACGAAAAATTGAAATGAAAAAAAATACACTTTTTACCAATAATTAATAATATTTTGCTTGAAATTAAGAAACAAATTTTACTTAAAATTTGGTCAAAATTTCTAAATTATACAAATTATTTACTACTGACAAGTAAATTTTTATTAGAAAACAGTGAAATTTCCTCCTAATTAGTTCATAAATTATCTAAAATTGTACTGTTAGTTAGGAAATGTTTCCTTGGTTTTAAGAAAAATTTTATTTTATTTAAGTTCATTAGATAATTTTTTTTGCTAAAAACTAGGACTTAACTCCCTAAAAATAAGAAAATATTTTCTAACAACAAGTTAAATAGCACTTCTTTTAAGTGAAAATTATCCTTATCCTGCTTCTATGGTAAAGGTACTTTACACTAATTGAGTAAGTATTTTCCCAATTTCGGAGGACTTCCGCTTTCTGAGGATACTGCTCTTAACAAGATTTTTGCTATACAATTTTGTGTTAAAACTTATTTTAAGAGAAAATTATCCTTATCCTGCTTCTATGGTAAAGGAACTTTACACTCATTGAGTAAGTATTTTTCACTTTCGGAAGACTTCCGCTTTGTGAGGACACTGCTATTAACAAGCTTTTTGCTAGACAATTTTGTCTTAAAACTTAATTGAATTATTCTAAATTCATGTATTTAAAATATAATAAAATTTTATTAGCAAAAAGGAAAACAAATTAAAAAATGTACTGCAGGATATTCTGAAACATAATAAATTGTGACAGTCAGCTCATGTTCGTAGTTTATTAACGGTTCTGCTTGAGAGAACTACAAAAACGGACGCCCTACGTGACACACGGCATATATGGCTAAGGAACACTGGGGGTCCTTTGTCTTCTTAAATTAACTAATTTAAAGAAATTGTTGCAAAAATACAAAATATCACAGTTACATTTCTTGTTATTATTGGAAAATGGAAAAATGTCATAAGTTTATTTTATGGGATTTTTAGCTTAAACCTTATTTGGCATATACAAATTTAAACTTTTTTATTACTAAGTGAAAAAAAAAATAGTTCTATAAATATAAAGTTTAATAAGCGCTATGTCAATTATAGGAAAGTCATTATTCCGTAATGTTTAAAATGTGCCTGCGATATTTTGTATTGTAGTCAACAAACAAATTTATTACATAAAAGCGCAAATTAAAATTTTTCACCCTTTGCTAATAAAATTTTAAAATATATTTTAAGCTACTTTAAGTTCAATATTAAAGACTGTTAAGATTCGAGAACGGCACGTGCGAGATTTTTGACTCACGCTTACGCACGACCACGAACCAAAAATTACAATCATTCACGATAGTTTTTTTAAATGGTTACTTTAATTTATTTTATTTAATAATATTTTTTCTTGAAAATTAGGAAAACTAACTGGTTTGTTTTTAATTGATTGTTTTTTTTTTTTTTGGAATAGAATATTAAAAATAATTTAAACGTTTTCCAACAAAAAAAAATCCTATACCAAATTTTGTTCTTTTTTAAAAATTAGAATATTTTATTAAAATTTTTAAGTTGCATGAAAATTTTCCTTAGAAATAGTTTATTACATGGAAAAAATGTATTACTTTTTGTTTTTAATTGTCTGAACTAATTTTAAGAAAACAATTCTTCAAAATTAGAAGGCGGTTTACTTAAAAACTGAATTTGGAAATGGCTTTCTAAATTTAAGTTACTTTTACTACTCGCGAACAAAAAATAAACACACTTTAAGTTCAAGTACTTTCTCGATTTAAGTTAGACACATTTTTTGAACTAAATGGGAGTAAATTATGTCCTAAATATTTTAATGTTTTTTCTTAAAATGAATTAATTTTTTTTTAATTGAATTGTTTTTTTTTCCTAATATCAAGAAATATTACTTAGGAAAAATATGAACTATTTCTGAGTATATAAACTATTTCGTTTTTCCTCAGACTTAGGAATTTTTATTCTTTTTAAGAAAATTTTTCTAATTTTTAATAAAATTTTACTTAAATTGAGGACAATTTATAAACTATTTTAAAGGAAATTTTTTATTACATTTTAGTTCATGTCTTTTTTTTTTGAGTGTATAGTCTAATATTTTATACAACCCATAAGTGTTAATTAAAATATTAAATTTACTAGATTTTTTAATTTTTCAAAATCTACATCGCTTTCGAAAGTTCGTCAAATTAATAAAAAAATCAATAAAGTTTCTGTTAAACAATACTCAATACCTCTTTTAATTTTTAAAGCAAAAATTGTATTGTTTATTTTTTGATAAACAAAAATTTCCCTAAATCTGGCTACCCTTTTTTTATTTCAAAACAACCAACAAAGATAATACATTTTACAACAAAAACAAAAACCTGTAAATAAAATAAACATAAAACTCTGTTATTTGTGTGATTAAAATAAATGCAATTTCATAAATAACAATTACAATATCATGCAAATAAAATATGTTGTATAGAAAAATTTCGAATGCATTATTAATAGTAGTAGTAGTAGTAGTATTATAACTGACTACTACGTGCTCAAAAACATGTAGATACGTTTGCAATCCTTAGAGAATTTGCATATTCCAAACAACAACAATTGCAGCAGCAACAAACAAAAAACCTCGACTGAAGATAGATATGGAGCAAATTCTAGTGCAGACATAAATGTTATTTTATCTTTAAATTCAGGTGTCAATTGTAAACCCTCCAGCCGATCAAGTTAGGTAACTTTATTATACAGCAGCCAATATGTTATTGCCAAATGGAAGTTCTTTTGATTATAGTTATTGATTATAATAATAATATTTATTTTAAAAATAAAATAACTATAAATAATATGTACTGTTTTAAAAATAAAACAATTCCATAGCTTAAGCCTGGTAAGTTAATAACTACGAGTTTAACTGACACTTTTGTTGTTGTTTTACGATATAAAATTTGAATTTAACTGTTTAATTTTAACCGGACATCCAGTATTTGGATCTTAACATGATTTATTTTAAACATCAATACGGTAATTAATCGATATAAGGGTCCTACCTAAGAAGGGCAGCGACCTCCTGCGGTGTTTCCATAACACTTAACCCCACCGAAGTAAAATAACATAACAGGGTTATGAACTAAAAAGTTTCAACAATTCTGCCAACACTTCATCAGATGGCGCAATTACGGTGTTGCCATATTTATAGCCCTTCATTTTTCACTAACTTTCTTTCTCTTTTCTAGCCCCTTTCCAAAGAAAGCAACACATTAATTAAAGGGTGATATTTTAGCAACTTTCTTTTTGGCAACACTGTTGGCAACTTACCTGTTTTTCTGTTACATGTCACATGTTTAGTTGGGTTTTGGTAATTTAACCATGAATCGACTTACAAACGAACAACGCTTGCAGATTATTGAATTTTATTATAAAAATTTATGGTCGGTTTAGAAAGTGAATCGTGCACTTCTTCCATTTTATTTTATGGTCAGATTGGGTGACCTTCTGAGGCTATTTGGAATCTTTTGACTAAATTTCGCTCTAATTTTAAATTATTGGACATTAATCCACCAACACGCATACGTAGAGTGCGGACAGTGGAAAATAATGCAGCTGTATCCGCCAGTGTTGTCGATTCGGTGCTACCGTGCGATGATTACAAACTTTTTTTTGCCCAAAATGGAAGATCAGGGCTTGGCTGACATGTGGTTTTAACAAGACGGTGCCACATGCCACACAGCATTCGAAGAAATGGCCCAATTGGCCCTTTTTAACGCCTTTAGATTATATTTTGTTGGGCTGTGTTAAAGCTCATGTCTATAGGGACAAGCCCGCAACGGTTGACGCATTGGAAGCCAATATTGAAGAATTTAATCGTAAGATACCGGCCGATATGTTGGAGAGAATATGCCAAAATCGGACACAGCGTATGAACGATTTGAGGCGCAGCCGCGGTCAACATTCAGATGAAATCATTTTTAAACATTGAATTATATGGACTGTTCTATTGATCCAAGTAAAGATTTTATACATTTCTCAAAATTTTTATTTTTTAAATCAAATTATTTTTTTAAATCAAATTCGAAAGCTCTTAAAATCACCCATTAGTAGAAAGAATTTTCATAGTGTTACTACTCTTTCTACAAAAAAAAAAAAAAATAGAAGAGTCCTACAATTGCCCCTTTTAGTTGAGAATGAAGGTTAGTCGTTACAAAATACATACTAGAAATCCGGAGTAATTTTTACTTAAGAAGAATTAGACTTTTGCAAGAAGAGGGCGCCTACAGATTATTTGACCGATATTAGCCTATGGAATACTGACCACGAGTTTAGCATTCTGAATGGGTTCGAAAGTAATTCTGCTGCTGGTAAACTTTCTGTGGGCTTTAAGGTTAGAATACAAATCAGGGAGGACTAGACCAAGAACTTTGGTATTCAGAGTAATGATAGCTATGAACGGTTCGTAGACGAATATGGGGAAAAGATTCATGGGAACTGTATATTTAGGTTTATATGCCACTTCTGAATTAATATAGTGTCTCCAGATATAGCTCTATAAAACCAAACATATAGTAATGTAATGTGCTATCGATCCATCATCCATTAAGATCTTCGTGGACATTCTTTCCGTTTTGAAAGCCTTGGAAGTTGATACGCTAAGAACGAAGTGTTTGAGTGACTGTATGGCATCCTTTGATTAAATCCGCCTAATCTGCATCAGGATGGAATTTGGGTCATGGGGAATATGATTCAAGCCAATGTCCTGTTCCCTGTGGTTGAGCTTTTCCTTGAGATTGGAATGTATGGAATAGGAAGATAAGACAGAGATGGATAGTTTTGTCTTCTTGTGCGTTGCCTAAACCAAGGAGAAGGTGGTTTTAGTAAGCGGATAGTCCGAATACTATAAGAGGCTGTGTACAACAGTCCGGATGGCTGCCAGCTGGAGTACTACGAAGGGATTAATGTACGTCCTATAGAGACCAAGACAATGGCAGACAATGCACCATATTTCCTTCGAAATATAATACAAATAAATGTGCTGGTCCCTGTGGTTGTGTTCGGTGAGTTTGGGGATATATCGGACAGGCAGATACGATAGAGATAAATGGCATTGACTAATTATAAATTATACTGAACATTATGGGAGTTACATAATCCAATAAACAGAAAGATTTCCAAGCGGACAATCAGCATGCTATTAGGGATTTTGAGTGGGAAGTATGCGATAGTCCAGATAGTCGCTTTTTATAAAAACTAAGAGAAGAGATAGACAGTGTACTAGCTACTCTTTAAATGCCCATGACTTAAGGGGTGGAGACTTAGATATTTGAGAAGCAAAAGCAGATTCTTGAAAGATATGGAAAGACTGGAGGATGAGTGTTTGTCCAAATGTAAGGAATGGCAATGGGCCACATGACTGGTGATTTTACATGCCTTCTAGTGGGTTCCAATTCCTCCTAACCAAATGTAAAAGGTACACTCCAAGAGGAGCAATGTAGGACATCCGATATAGGAGAGCTTAGGCCCTCGATGGCTTCGTATTGTAATGGTTTATTTATCCTAGTGCTTTTGATACGTCAAGGTGTTAACGCCATGAACCTTCACTTAAAGAATTGATTTAGAGTTTCTGAGTTCTATTTCATCCGGGTAGCATCTTCTTTTTGTCGATCGGTAACATCTCTTAACCTCAGACATAATCTTAAATTTTAGGGTAAGGACTGGACAGTTTTTCGTCGTAGTGCCGGCCGGTTTTACTATTCTGCGGTATATCCAAGAATGGTTTCAGTTTGCAAAGCGTTTTTCCGTATGGATATTCGGCTGGCGAAAATATTTTATATACATCCAGTTTTATTTATTTCTCTTAAGTCCCCACAGCATTTTGGTCTGAACCTCCAAAGGGAAATATGGAATAATGTCCGTGGGAATTATGCGCTATCACAGTGTCGCTCATATCTGGAAAGGGATAAAACTACATAACATGCCTTGTGTGAGTGTATTGCCGTCTGCAGGACTAGGAGATGTGTTTCGATAGGAAAACCATGTATCCAGAGACAGTCACAGTGAATATAATTTTTCTTGATTAGAAGTTTCTTACAAAGAGATGCATGTAGGTGGTTTATATAAATCTTTAGATCTATGGCTCAAGAGATTACATTCGTGTAGCGATGCCGGTAGAGAAGCTACTATATTAAAAAAAATGTCTATAAATTTCGAATTGATTTTTTTTTTATATTTTAATATAATGCAGACATTTTTCGCTTGAAAGTTTTATCCATGATGAAAAAAATATCTAACCGAATCTGAAATATTCTTTATTTTACGAGGGCGGATCAATAAGACCGTGACTTTTCGAACTTCCCTCTTAGTTATATGAAATGCAACACTGCTGTCATCAAGTACCACCTGTTAATAGACTACTATCAAATTCTGAGCAAGTTCCGTCATTTATTTTGCCTTTAACTGCAGGATTTTTCGAGGTCCATAAAATAGGCATTTGTTTGATCAATAATTTCAACGTTGGAGATAAATCTCTTTCCACCAAGTCATTTCTTTAGGTTTGGAAATAGGAAATAGTCACTGGGGGCAAAGTCCGGAGAAGTAGTAGTCTACTTCATGGATTTTTGCCATGGAAACTAAGCTGTCACACAATTTCGTTGGTGGTCGATTGTAAGCAAACGCGGCAGCCATCTTGCGGAAAGCTTTCTCATACCCAAGTGATCGTTAAAAATTAAAACCGCTGAGCCATGTCAGATGACTATGTATGTCTTCCACAATCTATCACACATTCAATCTCCGATCGGCCAACACCATATCGTGAATTTTTTCAATTGTTTTGGGTGTAGAGACTTCAACTGGGCGTCCAGAACGTTCGGCATCTTCCGTGCTTGTAAGGCCACAGCGAAAGTCAGTAAACCACTTTTTTACCATTAAAGTCGATGGTGCAGAGTCTCCATAGTATTTATCAAGCTCTTCTTTGGTTTGGTTGACGGTTTATTTTCAAAAAAAATTTTAATGAGCACTCGAAATTCACTTTTGTCCATTTTTAAAAAAATGTACGAGGTTATATGTCTTGAACAGCTGTTAAACGCTCAATATTTGACAATAGTCTATTAACAGGTGGTACTTGAAGGGAGCAGTGTTGCATTTCATATAACTACGAGGGAAGTTCGAAAAGTCACGGACTTATTGATCCGCCCTCATATTATTCGTAACTTTTGTTTGAAATTGTGTCAAATCCAATACAATCTTTATTCTCCAAAGAAATATTTCACTTGTAGTCACCTGTAAATCAGATAAAACGTCTTAGAAAATTAGTTTTTTTTCTTCTTCAAAATTTTTGTATCAATTACTTACTATTCCACTTATAATTTTAAACAACACGCTTCATTGTTGTAGCAAAATCTAAATAGCAAACAATGACAAAAGCAAAAGGCAACAATAAAACCATTTAAACAGATTTGTATTGAAACATATACACTGTGGTTAAAGACAACACAACTAACATACAACCCGATACTGACAACAATAATAAAGTGGCAAACCAATATAAAAGCGGAAAAATTATGGCACTAAATGTGACACTCGTGCCAATGCAATTTGTACAAAATGGCAAGAAAAAATGTGGCAAAAAGCAATGAAAAGATGAAAAACGAATGAACAGCAACAGCAGCAGCGACATAAAATTGTTAATACATTGTGCAAAATCAAAACAACAAAATTCTTAACAATTTGTTCAAAAATGTTTATTCCAAGCTATTGCCTTTAAAAGATTCTACTATTTCAACAACACGTATGGTTTAAGTTGGAGTTGTTTGCTTAGTTGTTTGATAGTTGGGTATGGATGTATTTACTCGTACCTGGTGTACAGAAGCAAAGTGGCCTTTGACTTGTCAAGTCAATGTTATGTTAAACACTCATACCAAAATGTTGACAACAATGAGTGTCGTTGTTGTTGACGTCGCGTCGTCGTCGTCATCATCATCATCACTATCGTCATCATTGTCAATGTTGTGGTTGTTGTTATTGTTGGTCGGTTGATGTTATCATCTCAACAACTTTCCTGCGTTTTTTTTTTGTTCTTCTTTCTTTCTTGTTGTTCACTTAGTTACACTTTAATTTTATTTCATCGCAATAAGTAGTTACTCCAACTTTTTCTATTATGCACATGCGCAACTATAACACACGAGTACTCATAGGTACGTGAGCATAAGATTCCATAAAGTTCGTATATGTAGGAGATTTTGTTTCAGATTCATTTGGAAGAGACAAACAAAAAAGAAGTTGGCACGTCAGGGAATTGTTACTGAAACTTAAACCAAAAAAGTACTTTTTGGATTGCGAAGGTTCTTTCTTTTAAATCTCTTGCTTTAAAAAAATTCTTCCAGTTTTAGCGATATTTTCGTTCAGAAAAGTTTTAAAATTTGAAAGAATTTTTCCTATCAATTAAAACCAATTGAGGCCTATTATTGGGAACTAAATTTTAGGATTTTCAGCAATTTTTCCATATCCTAGGATTTGGGATCTTCTTTCTAAAAAAAAACAAAATCGTCAACATAATGATTTAATATTAAATTACTTTAAAAGGTTTTAATTCCGATGGAAAAGTATTAAATTGATTGCGTCGCTACCAAAAAAAGTACCTTAGTATCGAATTTTCCTTCACTGTGCTACAAACTTATAATGAAAAGACATTATTTTCGACGAAGTTTAATGGTAGACAGCATCAGATCATATTGTACTAACTAGTAGCTGTAGTAGTTGCATTAGTGGTTCATGATCTTTTTCGTAGATAAAATTGAGAAAATTGTCATTCTTTTGCTACTGCCACTTATTGTTGACATATTTTGTGTACAGTAGCAGCAATATGATACGAAATGAAGGTTGTCATTAAAGGTGAAAAGTGGAAATAATATGGAAGGTAATTTTTTCAGACCAGTGCGTTGTATAGATGTAAAATCCCTTAATTTTAATTGTATTTGTTAAAGAGCTGGGAAACTATCTTAAGTATTTGAAAATTTTGGAACTATTGATCCTTAGCATTCGACTTTTAACATTTAATATCTTAGAAAAAAGTGATTGCGATCCTAGCTGAAGAATTTTATCAGAGTATCTTTCTACCTTAGATACATATAAATTCACAAACAATGGAAACTCCAACCGAAAGTTGTCACAATTTAACCGAAAGTTGTCATTATCTTGGTACCCCGAACCTTTGCTGGGAGCATGAAGGGAGGGCACTTAAAAGGATATGCGAAGGCCGAACAAATATTCATTAACAACCCACATGAAAATGTCATGGAGGTTTTCTTCGCAATATTCTCAGTTCGACTATGTGTCGTGGAAAAGAGAACGCCATTTTATCTGATGTTTACTAGCGTCTTGTCTTAGATCACACCAAATCTATAGATTCCCTACGGGAAATGAAGGGTCGATTGATCCAAGATGACAAATCCACGATAGCTGAATGAGGAACATGAGTTGGTGTAAAATATAAATTAGTGTCTGAAAAAGTGGTAAGTGCTGTAAAATTACAACTGTCCCAACTATTGAAATTGTGCCAGAACATTGACTGGTTCTGGTTCGTATACATATATATCATGTAGCATGATCATCTTATATCTCTCTCCTACCGGAGGCACGTAAAGTTTAATTTTGCACTATTCCTGATGCACATCACGTAGTGTCTAACATGAGACTAGTTATGTGTAAGATAATTCTAACCTGTTCTGTTGCGCATTCACTTACACCAATGCCGTGATATGGTACCCAAGGTCAGCGATATATCGCAAGTAACTTAAAAGGTAGAAATTTCCACCTACTAGACAGCCTATGTTAAAGTTACCGGTTACATTCATAAAGCGTGATCCATTTCGAGGTTTTTTGAAGATTATGTCTATCAAATGTTGGCCGTTGCTACGTTGTAGATGGTCCATACTTTGAGTCCTATTTTCGATGACTCGTTCGAGCATTTCGACTGGTAACTGGCGAATGACACGGGTGATGCTTTCCTCCAAGCCTGAATCGAAGCGGGTTTGTCCGCATAAACTTAGACAGAAAAAAGTCTAACGGTGTGATATCACACGATCGATCGGCCCAAAACGTGAAATTGTTTGCTCACCGCAGTGTTCTCTCAATAAATCCATTGATTGATGCGATGTGTGGGAAGTGGCGCCGTCTTGTTGAAACCATATGTCGCCGAGATCACGAGCTTCAATTTCAGGCATCAAATAGTAGGTTATCATGGCACGATAACGGTCGCCATTGACGGTTACGTTCGCACCCGCATTTTTTTTTAGAGAAATATGGGCCGATGATTCCACCGGCCCACAAACCACACCAAACCATTGTTTTTTCTGGATGAAGTGGCAGTTCTTGAACCTCTTCAGATTGTTCTTTGTCCAAAATGCGGCAATTTTGTTTGTTTACATACCAATTGAGCCAGAAATGGGCCTCAACGCTGAACAAAATTTGCCTCGAAAACGTCGGATCTTCTTGGAACTTTTCAAGAGCCCATAGAGCGAAGCGATGTCGCTTGGGAAGGTCGAGCGGCTTCAGTTGTTGCACAAGCTGTATTTTGTACGCTTTCAATTTAAGATCTCGACGTAAAATGCGTCAAGTCGTTCCATACGTCAGTCCGAGTTGCTGCGAACGGCGCCGAATCGACTCTCCACGGTCTTCGTGTACACTCTCAGCTACGGCCGCTATATTTTCTTCCCAGCGTGCTGGACGTGGTCTATTCGGTCGAATATTATCCAATAATGAATGCTGGGTCTCAAAATGGGTGATGGTGTTGCGTATAGTATGCTCAGTAGGCCGATTATGTTGACCATAAGTTGAGCGAAGTGCACGAAACACATTCCTCACAGAACGTGAATTTTCGTAATAAAGTTGAACGATTTGTAAACGTTTTCCATTATGAAATGCCAAACAATACTAAACAAAAATAACATGACAGCATGACGCGACTCACACGTGATCTGTCAAAAAAAGGCTATTGAAAAAAGTATCTCTACTTGAATCACCCTTTATAAGAGAACCAACTCCAGGACCGGTTTATGCTACAAAGTTCCAGTCACGTGACCAACTCTGTGACTGGTTCTTTTCCCGTAGGGTTAGATTAGAAAGGCCTTATAAACTGCGAGCATAAATCGATCTTTTGAGTAGCCTCATTTTACCCATATATTGAAGCTTCCAATGAAGCCAGTCTTTATACAAGGCACAGATTTCTAAACTTCTAGAGGAGATAGTGTATATAAACTGAATGCTGCACTAACGGACAGGTGCCATAGACGGACAAATTTCCTGATTTGTGCTGACAACAGAATTTGTAGACAATCCAATGATTAAATTACGGCAACCGAATTTTTCGGTTGTGACAACTGTAAATCACATGAGTAATTTGACTGTGACAACAGTAATTCGGTTGGCTCAATAACAATTCGTTAGACACAAAATTTGATTGCTGCAACTGAACCATTTGATTGACAATAATTTCGGTTGTCAGCACGAATCTTTTTTCTGGGTGCGGACAAAATCAGCGTGAAGGTTGGTGTCTGCGGGAATTTTCACTGTACATTAAGGAATCGTAGCCTGCTGCCGTGAAGCCAAGGACATACGCAGAGTATATGTTCCGCTGTCTCAACGTTTAATTTGCAGAACCTACAAGTGTCAAAATGAGACCCCTAGTCCTTCAGTAGCATCTGAATTTACAGTGTCCCATTAAGGTCCTTTCCGTTCAGTGAAATAAGTCTCCTGGAGTCTCCACTAGGTGGAGCGATATACCTCTAAGCCTGGCCCTAGTGAATGGTAGCATTTTAACATTCAATGGTCTTGGATTCCCTCCACATCCTAAATTTTTCTACCAAATTCCTCAAAGGTATACCATATTTACGAATTATACCTGAAACTGTAGCATTTGAATGTCTCTTCAAAAGTAAACAAAGGAAGCAAATGGAAAGAACATTTAACACTTTGAATATCCTAAGCTGGAATTTTGGTAAAGTATGTAAAAGTAGCGACTTTTTTTTGACCAATTTAAAAATCTTTTATAACTAAAAACCATTCTTCGTATGTAGAATACAATAATTGAAATTATGAATTCTAAACAACAGAAACAACAAACAAACTTATCTGTTAAACATGGCCGAGATAATCTCTTGAGTTAAAACTTTTGTATGGCCTTTATTACGGCATACGCATGCTTAACTTTATGGAAAATTTATAAAAACTGAAAATGGAATTTTTTTCTTTTTTAAAAGTTAAAATGCTAAAGAAAAAAAAACCAATGAACCATAAAGGAAAAATAATGTTTTCCTTTTGTTAAACTCATATTAAGTTAGTTAAAGAGAAAGAAGTTGCAAAGAAAAGACAAAGTGTTAAGACGGTAGACAAGATAGGCAAACAAAATAGACAGATATGGAAAGTAACAGAGACACATACGTTAAAAGATCGTCTGACACATGCCAACAATTTATGAAGAACACTTTTTGTGTTGTTGTGTGTCAGCAGCAACAGTAGTAGCGGCAGCAGCAGCAGCAGAAACTAATACAATTTTAAGTTTAACAAAAGTTTAACAAAAAAAAAAAAAAAACCTAAATGTTGTTGTAAGTTGCAAGTATTTCAAGTGTAATTTGGTGGCTTGAGAATTTTACGTTGTACAAGATTTTGCAATAAAATACAAAAGCGCTTTTTAAATAAAAAAAGTATAAAAAAAAATTATAGTCGTCCTAGCCCGTTCATGAGATACCCTACATCACATGACGATTTGGGTCATATTTGGGGAAACGAATTCGGGGAAGGTACCTAATCTTTATTGTATGGACGAGAAAATTAACAGTGCAGTATATAAAGTGAAAAATCTGAACAAAATTGCTGAAAACGTTTATTTAAGCAAATACCGAGAAGGTCGGTTTAAATAGGGACTAGATGCAAATGTGAAAGCATGATGTATGGTTCTATATAATCTTCACAATCCACATACATATATAGGATTTTGAGTATCTAGAGTTGAGTGTAAGAGGTACGTGTGAAAATACAAGGATTCTAATCAATTTACTTAAGGTTTGCTATGGAACCAAAGAAGCATGTGCTCAATTTTATCTAACATCATAATATCATCATTTTTTGCGAACTTGTAATCAAACACTAGGTTTACTGGGACAGATATCGCTAAAGCGACACAGTAATTGATTGAGAGTTGATTGTGTGGCCTGAAAACATTCACGCGATATTGTTTTGCTATATCGAAAGGATATAACCTAATTTTTTTTTTAAATAATTATTTGGGCCAAATGGGCATTGTCATTGTTATTGATCATTTGGAATCTTTTTAGCGCATTTTCTGTAGTTTTGGACAGAACAATGGGCTGTAAGTTTTCTCTTTGAGACCTCCCGGAGTATGTAGCTTGCTCACGTAGACCCGTGACTACAAAAAACCTTGAAGAAAAAAGTCTGCAGCAGTTGCATACAGCGATCTTGCTGATCACTACAAATCGCCAAACCGAGACATTAGGCGACCTGTTAACACATCCTTCAAAATGTAATTTTAAATGGTAGTCATTGCTCTTCGTGAAAGATACACAGATTCTCAGTGCTGTGGAAGCGCAAACTTTTCCGCTCAGATGAAAATGGAACTTGTCGGACAGAAAATTGTCCATTGCAATATAATTACGAGTATTTCGCGATCTTGAGAAGTTTAACATTCCATGTCTTGTAGACATTTTGCGCCACCTTATAAAGGATGGTTAAATTGTAAGAGCTGATGTTGATTTTGAATAAAACAAAAATTATTTAGGAAATTATTGTCATTTCTTTTTATTATGATAATACGGTATGGTTCAATTATGTATGGAACAAATGGCCGCCACGACCTCGGCGCCACACCTCCATCCGATGGTCCAAATTTTCGATGACGCTGAGGCATAATTGAGGTTCTCTGCCGTTAATGTGCCGAATTATCTCATCCTTTAGCTCTTGAATTGTTGCTGGCTTATCGACGTACACCTTTTCTTTTAAAATAACCCCAAAGAAAGAAGTCAAACGGTGTCAAATCACATGATCTTGGCGGCCAATTGACATCGCCACCACGTAAGATAACACGGCCATTGAATTTGTCGCGCAAAAGAGCCATTGTTTCGTTAGCTGTGTGGCAAGTGGCACCGTCCTGTTGAAACCACATATCGTGCACATCCATATCTTTCAATTCGGGCCATAAAAAGTTCGTTATCATCTTACGATAGCGAACACGATTCACAGTAACTGGCTGACCGGCCTCATTTTGGAAAAAATACGGCCCGATAATGCCGCCAGCCCATAAACCGCACCAAACAGTCACTCTTTGTGGGTGTATTGGTTTATCGACAATCACTCTTGGATTATCATTCGTCCAAATGCGGCAATTCTACTTATTGACGAATCCACTGAGGTGAAAATGTGCCTTATAACTGAAAATGATTTTCTTCGAAAATTGATCATCCACTGTTGCCATTTCTTGCCACCATTCTGACCATTGACGAGACGTTTGGAATGGTCAAGAGGCTTTAGTTCTTGAGTCAATTGCATCTTGTAAGCGTGTAAATGCAGGTCTTTATGCATAGTGTTCATCAACGACGAGCGTGAGAGTTGCAATTGTTGAGGTGGACGGCTCTTCAGCCACACTATCGCGAACAGCAGCAATATTTTCTGCAGTACGAGCTGTTTTCACATCTTCTACAGACCCGGTTTGCTTAACTTTTTACACGATTTTTCTGATTATACGCACATTTGGACGATTAAATTGACCGAAAAAATCACGAAATGCCTGAGTAACTTTAACGCGTTGCTCGATTGTGTATTTTTACATGGTTCAAATTCAGTTAGTCTGAAATTGAGAAATATCAAATGAAATGCAGAAAAAAACTTGACGTTTAGGTGTGGTACACATTCAACATCGGCCCTTAAAATTTAACCACCCTTTATAAGATGGGTAAAAGTTCAATATTTTTAATAGTTACAAACTTTAATTATAACAGCGTGGAGGGATGTAGGGTATAAAAGGGAAATATTTAAAAATGACAAAGGATGAACATTCATTCAGTATAACATTAACTAACTAACCAAGCATCTTAACAAACCATACCCACAAACCACATTGACACAATGCGCAAAACAATAAGCGTGAACAGCTTAAGCTTCACGTAACTGAATATTAAAATATGCTGGTGGTAATAATATGACCAACTACTTTGATTTTACAGCAACAGAGAGTCATTCTCCTAGAACCAATTTTTCCGAAAATTATTAACACAATATAATGATTCCCAACATTTAAAATAACCAGCAGACTCTTGCAAGTAAGAATTCGGATTTTGCTGAAATTCCTCTTGAATATCTATTGGGATCTGAAATTTATAATGAATATTTTTTCTCGTAATTTATGAATTTACTGGGCAAAAATGGTTACAAATATATGATTCAAAGTATTGTCCACTGCTGTCCACAAATTTTTTCTATATTTCCGATAGTTTTTGGATACCGAATCGGAAGAACGACTCGTGTTTTAAGGCAATCCAATCATGGAGCCATTTTTTGCATTATTTATATGAAATGAACTTCTCCTGGGACAGGCCATAGACCGGAAAAAGTGGTAATCGGAAGTTGCGATGTCTGGAGAATACGGCGGGTGGGGTAGGACTTTCCATTTCAGCAGTTCCAAGTAAGTCTCAAACGGTCTTGCAACATGTGGCCGAACTCTGTCGTGCTGAAAAATTATTTTGTTGTGCTTTTCTTCATATTCCGGCCGTTTTTGCTTCAGCACGCGGCTTAAACAAATGTGTTGGGTCCAATAAGTTCCACCGTAATGGTTTCATTCGGTTTGAGCAGATCGTAGTAGATCTTGTTGCTCTTAAATTTCAAAGGAAGCAAACCTTCGATAAAGTTAGATAGATAAATTATACACAACTTGAATCGGCCTTAAGTTAAAAAACTAGAATTTTACCTCATTTAAGCGTAATCTCGCATATTCTTACAGTAATACCAGATAAAATTTTCGAATAAATGAGTTCAAATACTTTTGAAGTTGACCTTGCTTATAATTGATATTTATTGTGGATGCGAAATAAAATCTAAACGAAATTTAGGTTTCCAAATTTAAAATTTTTTTCAAATATATTTTGAAAGAAATTTGAAATATATTTTTTTAATTTGTATTTAGTTTATAATTTATTTAGCAACCCCGCACAGGGCCTAAATTCCACTATGATATACACCAAGGGTGTCCAAGCCCTATGCGCTTGATGCTCATTTGTTTTTGTAAAAGCGCTTAGCTATAGGCTGTGTGTTTTAAAACACATAGAGCACTCAGGAATAGCAATTCGAAACACACAAAAAACTTTGCCTTATTAGTTTTTTGTCGCTCTTCACTGTATACTCGCAATTGCAAAGCAACAACACTTTCGTATGCTTTGCTGGTAAAGATTGACGACAGCGATCATCAATGTAGATTTTGTTTTTGTTTAACGTATGATATGAAATATTTTTTTTTCTTTTTTTCTTTGTATGTATTGGTTTTTACAATAAAAATATTGAATACAAATTAGTTATTCTTTAAATGTATTGGTGTTTGCTCTTCCATAAGGAACTTTTGGGTACCCCTGATATACACAAAGAGAAAACTATGTTGGTCACATAGTTTTAGTTCCAAAAAATGTAGTCATGCATGATCATGATTGTGATGATGAGATGTATTGTGTGTAACAGTAGTCCATAAACAGTAGCAGCACAAACAAAAAGAAAATAAAATACAAGTAGATGTGTCTCATGAAGATGATGAACTATAACGAATTTTTAAAGGTGTATTCTGAAAATCATTAAGTGGATAATAAACAGTTCTTAAACATAAAATTTCTTATAAAATTTTTAAATTTATTAAAGTTTTAATAAATGCATGATATGGTTACCAAAATAATTACAAAATGTGGTTGTCTTTAATAGCTGTATATTTAAAACTCCACTTTTATAAATAACACTTCACAACAATTTCAAACTTTTTCCAAAATTACGGGACTCCGACGATTGATTCTTGTTAAGGAGACAAAAAACAACAAAAATATACGTGTGTAGGCGTCTTGATAGTTTACATCGGAATTTCATTTTAGAGGCATATCGGTATCCAATACTATATTTTCTTTACATCTGAGATGTAGGGTATGTTCAGCAGCTTTGCTGAACTCCCTCTCATAACGGCATTTTTTGGCTAAATTCTAACAAATTGTAAAAACCACCCCGAAAAAGGGAAAGGGCGGGGATGAAATGTTCTACAAAAATGTCGGCCATAAGATTATAATATATATGTCAGTACACACGAAAGCCCAAAACGTAACACAAATACCAAAAACCAGACAAATTCAAGATTGCTTATCAAATTTCTAGTCAGATTTTGGGATAACTTAATTATAATGTAAGTCATCCCAAAATCTGACTAGGAATCTGATGAGCAGTCTCGAATTTGATTGGTTTTTGGTGTTTGTGTTAAGTTTTGGGTTTGGGTATGTTCTGACATATATAGTAGAATTTTATGGCCAACATTTTAGCAGAACATTTAATCCCCGCTCTTCCCCTTTTTCGGGATGTTTTTTACTAATCTTAGCAACACATGTCTGCTAACGTGTAGTACAATGATATTTATGGTAAAAATTAACAGCCGCTACTAAATTTGAATAAACTTTTTGTAAAGTGGAATTTTGAATGGGTTTAACAAAATCAAAAAAAAAAAATACTAAATACTATTAATAAAATAAAAATAATATTTTTATCGAGCAACAACATTTTTTTATTTTATTTACTTTTTAAAAAAATATTTTAGACAAACTTTAAAAAGAACAAGTAAGAGCGGCCATAGTTGGAAAAAAACTGAAGTTTATATATGGAATGGACAGATTTATATACGGACGCCTTTAAGAGTAAATTAGGCATTTAGTTTGGTGATAAAACTTGGACTCGGGAAGATTTATGGTTCCAGAAAATAGGTATTTAAAAAAATTTATGTTTTGGGCATAACTTTTTTGTATCTGAACCGATATTTCCGAGTTTTTTTTTTTAGCAAATATGTTATACTAAAGATGTTCGATCTTTTGCTATATAAGACGTATCCATAGGTCATATTACAGCTCTAAAATTTTAGTTTTTATAAAAAATTTTGATGTTTTTAGCCCATTTATGGATTATTTTATATCGGTTTTACCGTTCAAAAGATATAAAGTGATCTATTTTGTGCCACGCCCAATTCACAGATTCCGCCCACATTTGGTCAGATGTTGTGTAATGATAACCAAGATGTTCGTACCTTCTTTTGGAACTTTTACTCTTTCTGTTCTCCAAATATACAAAAAAAACTGACCGAACACGTTAAGTCAGCGGTGCTGTACGTATTTGTTATGTTAAAAAAAAACAAATAAAAAAGTCTGAATAAAATGTAAAAAAAAATTGTACAAAAAAAGTTGAATAGATGGGGATCAATCGCGCGACTTAAAGAAAAAAACTATTTATGACAAAGCGCTTAGACCACTGAGCCATTGAAGCACATACGCAATCATCTTTAATAGAAGTAAATAAACAGTTTTAGTTCAAAACTATTTTGTTTGGATTTTAGGAGAATCTTTGTATGTGTTTGTTGTTTGTGTACACTCTAAAAAAAAGCTTGTAAGCTTACTACTATAAAATGGGTAAAGTTTTATGTAATATAACGAAAATTCGGTAAATATAAACACCAAAAGCGTAAAACTTTTTTTCGCACACTTTTATATACACGAAGTATTTTTAAACATTATGCGTTTACAATTAAATACATTATGCAAAAATTTAGTATTGTTTTGTTGAAAAAAAATTTGACGCACAAAGTTTGTAAATATACTAACTTATAATGGTAAAAAAATTATCACATATTGAAATTGAAAAGAAAAATTTAATAATTTTCAAAAATTAAAAAGAAAAATTTATTAGTTTTTTTTTTTAAATTTATCAATTATTTGGAATTACTAGACAAAACATTTATTGCGTTTGTTCTTATTGTTGGTTTTCAAACAATAAATTTATTTATTTTTTATTACAAAACAAACATTTTTGGGCTGCTTAATTTTCAACATCGTGGTAGAAAATATACGCATTTTTTAAGATTTTTTTCGAATTATATGCGTACATTTACAGCAAAATCGTGTTTTTTTACGCACAAATTTGGTAAATTTATTCTTCAATTTTAAAATTTGATTTAAATTTTTGGCACTTTTATTGTAATTTTACCTATTTTGTGTTCATCAATTTACGCATAATAGTTGTATTTACGCGCACAGTGTAAATTTACCCAACTTATAGTTGGAGTACAGTTTCCTAATATTAGTTGGGTAAATTTCAACAGAAATTAATTAGAGTGTATAAAAGGTGAAAAAAGAGGTTCAAAAAATAAAAGAAAAAAAAGAACAACAACCACAAACAAAATGCCAATCAGTGTTGTCATATTATTTTTTTTCAAAAATCTTTTTAGTTGTAAAAAAAAACTATTTTCGATTAAAAAATATTTTTTTATAAATCGTTAAAAGAAATCACTAGAACTGCATGTGTTTTATTTCTACAAAAACGTTTTATTTAGCTGGCAAATTTGCATTTGGGATTTTATTTCGCTTTTTTATTAAAAAATATTTTTAATTCTTTAGCTTAATTTTAAAAATTCGAAGGAAAATAGTTTATAATTTTTTTTATAATTATTATAAGTTATGACCTAAAATAGTTGCTTTCAAAGGGGAACTTTGTGTAAAATTTTCTTAATATATGACAAATAAAATGGTTTAAAAATCTTTTTATAAATTCTTTTAAATCGGAGCAAAAAATACAAATAAAACCGTTTGTATTTTGTTTGTATCAGAGGGTTTTTATAAAAATTTTGATGTGTTTAGCCTATTTATGGGTTATTTTATTATTAATTTAAAATTTTATTTAAATTAATTATTTAATGTTAAAAAAACAAAAAGTAAACAAAAAAAAGTTTTAAGAAAATATAAATAAAATTGTAAAAAAAGTTGAATAGATAGGAATCGAACCCGCACCTAAGAGAAAAAAAGTATTTGTGACATAGCGCTTAGACCACTGAGCCATTGAAGCACATACGCAATCATCTTTAATAGAAGTAAATAAACAGTTTTCGTTCAATAGAGATTTGTTTGGTTTTTATTTAAATGACAAATCTTTGTATGTGTTTGTTGTTTGTGTATTAAAGGTGAAGAGGTGAAAGAAAATAATTTCAACAAATGGATGTGTTTGCTATGCGTAAAATTCTACATACATATAAAAACCAAGGGATTTTACGGAAAAAATTGGAGGTAGTCGTTGTTTTTTTGCTAGTATCTCAGCCATTTATCAACCGATCCATTTCAACACACAGATGGACAGACGGAAATCGTTAAATCAACTTCGCTTTTCATAAGGACCCAGAATAAATATACTTTATAGGGTCTAAGATCAATATTGTAGAAATTACAAACGGAATGACAAACTTACATATATACCCTACCACCTGTGGTAAAGGGTATAATAATGTAGTCATGGTGGGAATCGAACCAGGGAAACCTGGTTGCCAGCCAAGAACTCTACCCACTGAGCTATCGACGCATATAGTATTTGATTACTTAAATGAATTGTTGCGCTTCATTTTTTCGTTAGTGTTATCAAAACAAACATACATTACCCTTTTGCTTACAAAAATATACAAAGTAATATATCTAAAAATAGCTTTTCAAAAATATTTGAACTATTACTTTACATTTATAAATCATATATTACGTAATCAATAATCAGTAACTTAATACTTTATGCTTGGAAATAATAATGAAAAAGGTAACGCACCCATTACCAAAGTTTTGCTGGGTAGCTCACTAGTTCAAAGTAAATAGTAGTGTAATTGAACTAGTTCGTTCATGAAAAACGCAACTCTAGAAAAAAAGGCGAATTAGTATAAAATGCCAGCTCACCAGCTCCTCTAATTATTAACTATACAATTTTTTTTATTCCTTTCCACATTTTACTACCTACTTTATGTTCACTTTAAATAATTCAAAAAGGCTGAATTCATCAATTGCTGTTAGTTCATTCATTTTACATGATTTTCTAAAAGTTTTAACTATTAACCTTCACTTTACATAATTCACAAACATTACTAACCTACTGTACTATTAGCCAACTCCTTAGCTCATAGATTATCTATAAGCATAAACTATTATATTAGAAACACGTGGCAATATACAACTCCTGTACTTAACATACAATAATACGAGTAGTGGCATAAATAAATAAATAAAAAAATATTTGTTGAATACGTATAAATAAACATGATCAAATAGAATGTTTTTGAAGGCAGATATCCAACATTGAGCATAATTAGCAATTAATAAACACCACTTGGGGGTTATCATCAATAAAGGATCAGCTACAACAACAACAACAAAAACAGTAAATAACAAGCAAATACTATAAAAATATATGTTTATACTACAAGTACACCATTTACTGATTATTATGGGGATTTTATAATAAATTTTCCAATTAAAAAATTCTACGGTATTTGAGTAAAATAATTTTCTGAGAGCTAACCAAATTTAGAAAAGTAATGTATGGACCAGAGAACTGCAAAATCAACTTTTTTCTTGATTTAATCATACACATAAATTCTTGTTCACATTTAATAACTCAATAAAATTCAATGTAGAATAAAAACAGCATCATGTTACTGAACGCATAATTCGGATCAGTTTAAATCATCTGTCGATTATGTTTTATGCAAATGTAATCACTCAACAAAAAGTCAGCGTTGAATAAATCAGAAAAAACAACAAACAACGCGTATGTGTGTATTCATAATTAAAACAAAATAGAAAAACATTTCATAAGTGATAAAGTGTACATTAGGGTGGGACTTAAATCCGCTTTTTTAGAATTGTTATTAGTAATACAATATTAAAAATATTCTTCTTTGTGAAATAAAAATATTTTTTTTTTTTGGAAAAAAAATTTAGGTCGATATCTCAGGCTTGTCTAATCCGGAAAAATTTAAATATTGTCTAAATTTTTTTTCATCTATTTTTATTGAAAAATTAGGCAATATTTAACCGGATTGGGCGAGCCTGAGACATCGACCTAAATTAAAAAAAAAAAAATTTCACAAAGAACAATATTTTTGGTATTAATAATAAAAATTCTAAAAAAATGGATTTAAGATCCACCCTAAAGTACATTTATGAAATGTGTTTCTACAAAACCACCCCCTTTTTATAGATACACACACATACGTGTTGTTTTTTCTGATATATTCTACATCAAAATTATTGTTGGCTTGAACGAACAAAATAAAATCAAAAACGACCGATGATTATAAATCAGTGACACAACAATTTGCACGTCGTTTAATTGATTTAAAATCATCAACAATTATGTGTGTTGGAGTATATTCAGCGTTTGAACGCAAACACATATTTATTCTTGTGTTGATTGCGTATGAACGTTTTGCAATCAGCAGTTGCAATTCTCTGGTATGGACCCATTACTAAAGAGGTGTTAAAGGAAGTGGTTACTAATATGGTTATGAGGATGGAAAAAGTAATGTGTATAAAAATAGATTTTTATAAAAAAATGTTTATTAAAAAATCATTATTCCAAATATTTCAAACGTTATTTAATCTAACGCGGTCATGATGGTGAAGTGATTCTTAAGGAATTAATTTTTCATTGATTCTAAAATATCGTTTAGTTCTGATTTTTCTCTTCTAAGGAAGTTCTTTTTTACAACTTATAAAAATGACGCTACAAAAAGTAAAAAATTTATTGTAGTAAAAATTGCAAGGATTTCAAATAGAGATAAATAAGGCCCGATTGCTGAATTTCCCGCTAAAATTTAACGAACAGTAAAACTCAAACTTTGTATAGGAAACAACAACAAATGTGTCAGTTAAATTCCCAGATAGAAGCTAATGGGAGATTGTGAAAATGAAGCTAAGGCCCGATTACTGATGTCCTGTAGAAATCTAAATTACATATTCAAAATTTATTTGGGAAGAACAAAAGATTTAATTTTTCACTAAACCATAAGAAGGGCTTTAGATGCAATGAAAAAGGATCATAAAAGAAAACTTCCACCCTATGACACCCCTATGTAAAAATCATTGGTTCCGATCCAAATTTTCACAACACTGGAATCAAAATCACTGTTTCTTTTTCTCTTCTTTTGCTACTTTTTTTTTGCTGGGTTTGAACATAAATGATAGTTGTGCTTCGTGTTTTCGTTCGTGATGTCGAAACGTACAAAACCAACACACAAAGTATTGAATCTAAAAATAGATTTTAAAAATTGTTTTAATTATTACTTTACGTTTATAAATCGTGCAGTACATTATCAATGATCGGCAACTGATTACTTTATGCTTGCAAATAATGCAAAAGATTACAAGTTATCATTACAAGGTAATGCATGAGTGTATCGCACACATTTCCAAAGTTTTGGTGGGATTCTCTGAAGAAATTAACTTTTTCGTTTAATTCCCTGAGGAATTGCCTTTTTCTCTTAATTCCATAAGGACTTAATTTTTTCGCTTAATTCCCTAAGGATGTAACTTGTTATTTTTGAAATTTTGAAGAAATTACAAAATATTATATGAATTACTTTAAGATAAATGAAATGAAAAAAAGGAATTCATTTAATTCCTTGGTTATTCAGTTCAAAAAAAGGTATTAATTTTTCGAATCTCTGGTGTGTGAGCAATGTATTGAAGAGTAGTAGGGGGTTGAATCCCTGAATAATCCATTGGATTTTAGAGGTTATTACATTTACAATTGCAATGGACAATAGTTTTCATTAAACCGATAGATGTTAAGGTTAAGTATGAGGCGATACTTGCGACTTAGAGACTGACGGTGCTTGGGGAAAGGTATCATAGAGGTTGACGTACCCAGCATCAGAGAGACTTCAAAAATTTGCCAGGCTATCACATTTTGGTTATGGAGGGGGTGGAGTAATATTAGATGATAGCATTCATTTCTCCAATTGAACGGATATAGGAATGTGCTTCCAGCTGCTGGACCATAACACCGTTTTTCAGGCGGAGTGCATTCGATTTTTAACTGCACTTAAAATAGTTTGTAAGTTAAAATAACAGAAAATGTCATTTAAAAGAAATTATATTTCATTTAAAAACCGGTCAACTTAATTTTCATTTAAATTAAATGCCTTTTGTTATTTATTATTAAATGTTGATTAAACAACTGACACATCCGTAGGAAACAAATGATGCAAACAGTTAAAATAAATGTCAAAATTTTACCTATCAATTCCTTAAACAAAATGATTTTATCATTTATTTAAAATTTTTTCCCTTTTTGTATTTTTTTTTAATCTACGATACAAAATGTATGTATGCATAGCTATAGACAATTTTTGTGTGAATGTGTTTGTGTATGTATGTATGTGTGTTTATAAAGTTCTTGAATTTGAATTGAAATAATTTTGTATATATTTTTTTTTTTGAAACAGGTAGCAAATAAAATTTAAGCTAAATTTCAAACAAATGAAAAAAATATAAATGAAACTGATAAAAATCGGTAAATGATAGTAAATTATTTTGAACAAATGTATAAAAAAAAGTTAATATAGATATTTATTTGTATGTTCCTTTAGTTTGAAATGGAACAGGAAACTTTTGATTAAACTACAAACAGTAAACTACATAATATTCTGAGTGTGGAACTGATTATCCTGAAGATGGAGTCATCTTCACTAATGGTCAGGTTGCAGTGAGGGCTCTGTCGGTAGAGTCTGTAAATCGAATACGGTTTTGAACTGTAAGAAAGCGACGAACTTTTATTCTAAAGCTGACATGGGTACCCGTACGCTGTGGAGTGGATGGGACCTTTTAGCAGGACGAATACGGATCTTGAACAATTGGCCAGCAATATGCCTAGGATTGAATTACGGCATTCGTAATCGTAATATTTCGTTAAAAATTATGGAATTTTCTTTATCAGGGAGGTTGTAGTTGAGTCTTAGAATAAAAAAAAAATTATTGTTGGTGTTTTCATTATTATGCGATCACAAATGCCGTGATTCGACCCCTGCAACAGAGATAATTGTAGTTCTTTGGAGTGATCCAAATGAGGGCAAGACGAGGCGGATTTAAAAAAAAATAAAGTGCCAAACGAATTAAGAAAAATATATTTTTGTTACCACAACCAATAAATTCGGTTGGCACAATTAAATTCAAATGTGATTGCTAAATATTTTGGGTGATGCAACCAAAAATCAATTGTATTAACCGAATATTGTGAAGGAAACCAATATTCAGTTGTACCAACGGATTGTAGTTGTAGTAACCGAGTTTCGGTTGGAGACTGATAAAATTTTCTTTGAGTGTGGGGAAAAGGGAACTGGCCAACCTGATGGAAATTCAAACAGGCAATTTTAAACTACAGCCACACTTTTTGAATATGAATATTAGTGATTTTGTGGTATTTTCTTCGGTTTTGCCGCCTTACACAAGAAGCATGGTAAAACATTGACACGGGGACGTTATATCGTCGTTGGCGTGTTAGCGGAGGGTTGATTTGCCAATTTGCCTTTCCTCTTTTCAGCCTAACCAAATAAATTTTAACATTAATTGTAATTGTAATAGATGTTAAATTTAAACGGCAGCCAACTCGGTTTACAACATGAGTTTCCTCTATGTCACAATAATCACAATAAATTAATTAATTAAACATTTCGATAATATTTAGACCGACACAATGAAAACGGTGTAACAAGAAACACAACAAACAGTTACCATCACCACCAGCAACTGCTGCCACTACTGCAGCAGCAGCGGCACCGCTAATAGCAGTTGAGTCAAGAGTTACTAACTACATTAAAATGCATTAACATCAGCAACAAAATTGCATACTAATAGATACATTTCATTTACAACAAGGCCTGAGATTAGTTGTTGTAGTTGTTGTTGTTTTTTCACATTAAAATTTACAACATTGGCAAAACTGCAACAACATACAATAACAACAAACATTGTTACTTACAGAGAGATATCGATGTTATTTTTACAAAACAACATCGACTTTATATCAAAGTGCCATAAGTTCTATTTGAAGATATAAAATGTTAAGAAAATATCAGTGATGATGTTTTAGTCGTAAGTAGTTTGGAATTATCTTTTTTTTTTGATTTGTAAACTAAAAAAAAATAATTATAAATGAAATCCAGTGGAAATCAAGTCTTTATATTTTTGGATTTTCAAGTAATTTGCAGAAATTATTTTAAATTATATTAAATAAAAAATATTTGAAACCGTTAAAAATTTTAACGCACGCGTAATTAGTATTAGTAAATTTTTCCCTGTTTGTACACCCGAGCGTATGTTTGATAATTATGACATAATATTACGTATACGTCTAAGTAGGCGCCTATTTGAAATATGTATAAAAAACATTAATTAACATTTTGAAATTTTTTTTTGATGCGAATGGATAGTTAAATATTTCAAATTCTCAGTTTTTTGATTTTTAAATAAATTCTTTCAAATAAATTCTTGATTCTCAGTTCGAATACAGGTTGGTTGAAAAGTTCCAGCGCTCGAAATGAAAAAATATATTTTTTTTATTCAATATAATCTTCTAGAAGCTCAATACACTTGTTCCAATGATCTTCCAATAATTTTATCCTATCCTTATAATGGTTTTCCGGAAGCTCTGCAAAATAACCATCTACGGCTGCTATGGCCTCTTCATTCGACGAAAAATGCTTTCCACGAAGGAATTGTTTGAGATTTCTGAAGAGATAGTAATCACTGGGAGCCAAATCTGGTAAATACGGTGGATGTTCAAGCAATTCGTACTTTAATTCTTTGAATTTAGCCATCGTCAAAACACTTTTGAGAGCAGGTGCATTGTCTTGATGAAAAATAATTTTTTTTCTTCTTTAAACCAGGTCTTTTCTCACGAATTTTTTCATCCAGCTGATCCAAAAGGCTGCAATAATATTCAGAGTTGATTGTTTTACCTTTCTGAAGATAATCAATCAACAAAATTCTTTTTGCATTCCAAAAAACTGATGCCATAACCTTCTTTGCTGATCGTTGTGACTTCACCTGCTTTGGAGCTGAACAACCAGCTTCAGTCCACTGTAAACGTTCTTGTTTCAATTTAGGATCATAGCGGTAGATCCAAGTCTCATCCATAGTTATAAAACGATGCAAGAAGTCGGTTTTATTCGGCTTAAAACGCTCCAAATTACGCTGAGAAATTTGTTTTCGATCCAGTTTTTGTTGAATTGTTAATGTGTGCGGCACTAACTTTCCAAACAGTTTTTTCATACGTAATTCTTCATGTAAAATGTAAAGTACTCGTTCGTCTGAGATGCCTATGCTTATCAGTTCGAATATAGCCACCGAAAATTTTACTTCATATCAGCTATATTTAAGAAATTTTTGTAAATTTTGACATTCACAAAAATCGTATTTTTTGTAATTTTTTAGACCCTATACACCCCTTATAAAAAGTATGAAGCATTTTTTTTTGTAAATTCACGTAAAATGCCCAAATTTATACACATAATGCTTAAATTTCTTAAATACACATTAAGGTTGTTCACGATAGGCTGGTTATCAGGTTTCGATATGTGATTAAATGTTTATATGAACAACAATACAACACTTAAAATAGTTTATAAATGTCATTTACAGTTTATAAATGTCATTTACTACTTAATTTTCATTTAAATTAAATGCCTTTGGTATTTATTTTTAAATGTTGATTAATAAACTGACACATCCGTAAGAAACAAATGATATAGTCAGTTATAATAAATGTCAAAATTTTACCTACCAATTCCTTAAAAAATAAATATTTTTATCATTTATTTGAAATTGTTTCCCTTTTTGTATATTTTTTTGTTTTTAATATACTCGTACAATACAAAATGTATGTATGCATAGCTATAGACACTTTTTGTGTGAATGTGTTTGTGTATAACTATGTGTTTGTGAAGTACTTGTAATTTGAATTGAAAAATTTTGTATTGAAATTTTTTGAATATTTTTTATATTTTTGAAACAGACAACAAACAAATTTGTTATAACTGTTACGGACACAAGTAAACCACAAATTTCTGTTTTGTGGGTAAATTTTTAATAAATTACAAACAAATGAAAAAAGTAAATGAAACTGAAAAAAATTGATAAATGATAGTAAATAATTTCGAATAAGTGTATAAAAAAGTTAATATTGATATTTCTTCGAAAAATAAATGTATGTTCCATTATTTTTAAATAGAACGGAAAACTTTTTTTTATTAAACTACAAACAGTTAACTACATAATATTCTGAGTGAATACACTGAAACGAAATAACCAATTTTGCGCAACCTATACCCTTGTTTACAGATTATGTAGTTATGTGTTTATTTCCAGGGTTGGAAAATAATACAAATTTAACTAACTGGCAGCACAAAAAAAGGTACTTTTTAGCAAATGGCATCTCAAATTTTATATTGAATGTTGGAAACATTCGCATTCACATCGGGTTTTTATTTATAAAAAAACAATAAAAATGAGCACAAGTAATTACACTCATAATAAAACATAGGTAAAATACACAGAAACTGTGGTTAATTTTTCCAAAGATTTGGTTATTTTGACATAACGAATAATTTTTATTTCTATATTTTACGAAATTTCATAAAAAACCTAAACATATTTATAAAAAAATATAAATTTTTTGTTAAAATACAAAAAAATTTTGTTCAAAAACAAAACTTCATTTGCATTATTTATGAAATTTGTAAACTTAAGAAAGTTGTTACCATCAGCTGAATACAAAAATTTTGTGATGTTACAATTTGATACTAAAAATAATTTAAGAAATTATTGTATTATTTACAAAATTTATAAATTTATCAAATTTGTAATAAACGAAAGTTTTGTAATATTTATATACAAAATATTTGTATATTGTACGAAAAGTATAATTGTATTTTTAAGCATGGATTATTATGAGTGTAAGCACAACTGATTAAAAACAACATAAGTAGATAACCAACCTTAAAAGGTGTTCACGGTTCCCAGAAGTTATTTTTAATTTCATAACCAAATAAGCTGATAACCAACCTATCGTGAATAACCTTATTATGTTAACAAAAATACACAAAAGAAATATTAATTCAACATATTTTATTTAAATAACATTACATTTTTTTTGCTTATATTCTAATCCATAAAGCAAATATTAGGCATATATTAGGTGTATAAAAAAAACAAAAATCCAGTAACACCAGCAGAACTAACATTTTGTAAAATGTAAGAACATTGTACAATAAGAATTATTTTTTAAAAAGTCTCCAGAATTCTAAGGATATTTTTCTGAAGGAAACAACTTCGCTTTTGAGGAGTTTTTTTTTCTATAGGAAATCCCCAGATTCTTAGGATTTTTTTATAATAAAAACCTTACATTCTGAAAACCCAGATTTTTAGAAAATTTTTCTTTAGAAAAAACTTAAGTTTCTAAAGAATTTTTCATATAAATATTCAGATTCTGAGTACCTTTTCGAATAGGAAAACCTTAGATTCTGAGAATTAAAAAAAAAAACACTTTAAAATCGGAGATTATTTCCTTAAAAAATAACTCTAAAACCTAAGTTATTTTCGACACGAAAAAGTCCTTTGAATTTCAGATTATCTCTCTAAGAAAAGTCTTTAGAATTTAGAAAATTTTCTATAGGAAAAAGTCCTCAGAATCTTAAAGATTTCTATACCAAAAAGTACTCAGAGTTCTGAATTTTATATGAAATATAGGAAAAATATACCCAAAGGCTAAGAATTTTTTTTATAGGAAAAACTCATTAGAATCATAATATTATTCTATTGGAAAAGGTCTTCAAAGCATTTGAGACTTTCTGTAAGACAAAAATCACAGAATCAAAGACTTTTTGTAAAAAAAATTTCTCAGAATTAAATGTTTTTTCTATAAAAAAGTTTTGAAAAACAAAGGTTTCTTTTATCGCAGAAAGTACACAAATGGTAAATTACACCTAGTTTCTGAATATTGTGTAAATATATATAGTTTGTGTGTAATCAACTTACGCATAATATTTGTAATTTTTTACTTATTGAAAAAAAAGTATTTTAATTTATTGTATGAGAACAATTTCCTACTATAAGTTGGGTATATTTAAACAAAAAAGAATCAAGTTGCGTTCACTATTGCAAAATGACTATTCTGCTACACAGTTTGTAATGTAAAAATGCAGAGTAGAGATACTTCAAGTTAAGCACAGGAAATTGTTATATATAAAAAATTATTTTTGTCAATAATGAATTTTACGTGAATATACAAGATAATAATTTTTCTAGTGAAAAAGTGACATTTTGGGTTTGTTGTGATTGTGTCTTTCTTATAAAATTAAAAAGTTATTCATTTTCCGATTTAAGTTGCAATTTTAGGCATATGAAGTTCGAGCGAACAATTTACTATGCTTTAATCTATACTCGAAGGTCAATCATGTTTTGACTCTGTAGTGGATAAAAAAATTATAAAAACAAAATATATAAAAATGTATTAGAGAGAAAGAGAAAAAAATTTAATTATGCTATAGCGTGGAGTAGTCCACAATTGTTTAGAGATGAGAAAAAATTTAGCTTTAAGTTTTTTTTTTGCTATGCGACGCTTAAGCTCTGTCAACTTTTCAGTAAAATATTCCTATTATACGGTCCACTTACCTCTTAGGTTCGGAAAATGGATGACATACAATTTGAGCGCTGTTCAAAACACTACGCCATAATTAACATTCGGGTTAACCTGGAGAATTCAGTACCCTTCAGGTATCACTTCAGTTTTTCCAAATCAAGCCTCCCCATGCTTTAACGTACCCTACACCCTGCGAAAGAAGAGCAAAAAAAGGAAAGAAAGAAAAAAGAAGTGCTCCAGAGTTTCATCGCCATTCCCACAGATCCTACTCACTCCTTCCCAATTTCGAGAGATGTGATCGTAGTGTATGAGAATTCCCATAATGTTGGTCAGTTCCCTCTTCCCCAGCCTTAAGATTCTCCTTGTCCTGCCCTGACCTGGGTCACCGCACATGACCTTTGTGATTATGCCTAAACCAGATCTCCTTGTGCATGTTGGTGGCTCATTGCCCAAGCTCCGTTTTCGTTATCCGAAAAGGTCTTTAATTTTGAAGGTTAACAAAGTCAAGTTTGGATTCATCCCTGGCCATCTTGACACTCCTCTCACTCCCATCCAATCTACAGTGTCCGGTTATCCTAATCGACCTCAGACTTCCCCTTCCAGAATAAGCATTCATTAGCCTCTTACAGTTAAGGACCATCTTCGATTTCACAGACTCCACTGAAAGAGCCCTAATCGCAGCCTGACTATCAGTGAAGATTACTGCATCAGAACTCTGTAATTGCCACAACGCCCACCTTATTACAGTACATTACTATTCTCAGATCCCCACAAGAGAAACCCGTTCAGTTTGGAGCCATCAGTGTGGAAATGAAATCCATTGGTATGATAAAATATTCCTTCATTCCTTTCAGAGCTCCCTGTCCGCAACCTTATTGTATTCCATATCCAAAATGTTATAGCCTGATAGATTTTCAAGAACTCTCTGATGCTGGATAAGCCACCCTATAAGAGATCACACCCCGAGCACCATTATTCTATAAGTCGCAAGTGCAGCCTCATATTTAACCTGGACATTAACCGGTCTGATGTAGGTTCGATCTAATCGCGCCGCTAATATCCACGCAACATAGCCGCTGAACCCTTTCCTTATATTACACTTTCTCAGGATCGAAGGCCACCACACGATAGTGGCATATGTCAGTATCGGTCGTACGACACTAGTGTAAATTCTCATACACATTGCCCATCCGCGGTAAGCTTTAGTAACTCGAAAGTTTACAATCCAGAACAACTCCTAGGTATCTTTAATTATAATGTTCAAACCCCGGAAAAAGGAGGAGTAATCGTAGGCTTCTCCATTTCCTATTGAACAGACAAATTTCCGTCTTATCCGGGATAACATTTAACCCCCTAGATGTTGTCCAGTCCAGTCATAACATAACTTGAGTACCGAGGGGGTCCTCCTACATAAATAATTGGCAGTCTTTCTGAACTTTTTGAAACTTCCAACACATTCCTAATGCTTAGTAAATCTAGAGTTTCTAATCCAGAACAACTGCCAGGTACTCGACACTTAATTCGTGACTCAATTCTATTGTTCAAACCCGGAAAAAAAGGAGGAGTAATCGTAACCTCCCTTCTATTCCTATTGAACAGACAAAATTCCGTTTTATCCGGAAATACATTTAATTCTCTAGATGTTGCCCAGACATAATATAAGTTGAGTGCTCAGGTGGTCTTCCTACATAAATAATTCGCATCCTTTATGAAGATGGTACGTAAAAGTATAAAATACAAGCTTAGCTTTCAGAACTTTTTAAAACTTCCAACACATTCTTAACATTGATCTCGAAACGAGATTCTTCAGAAATAAGAATAAATCGATGATTTTACAATAATTACTTCTTCCTAAAACTTACCCACATTTCCCTACACAATCAACACTTTTTTTATACAAAAATATTTATTCAGTTCCCAACTACATGATCAAATAAACAGTAAAACACATGTTGTGTTACCTTACGCATTTGTGGCTATAAATTACATTTTCCATTGCTTTTTTATATTTGTTGTTGTTGTATTTTACGCGCATTACCAACACCAGTCAAAAACAACAATTACTATGCAACCAGCCCATTTCATGGTTTAAATTAGAGGAGTTAAAATGAAAATCGAAACCAAAGAAAAAAAAAAAGGATGAGAATGGTATACTAATTGTGTGTGTGTGTGTGTGTGTGTTCTGTTAGGCAATTTTATTATTGACATTACTTGTATAAGTATTTGAGCAATAGGTGTCGCTATAAAATATCCTAAATGATGACTATTTGGCAAATGGTGGTATTGGAAGTTGTAACCAACATCATCATCATCATCGTAGGTGGTCTTAACAGTTTTAAACACTTAAGCATAAAATTAACTTTAAAGTAGGAAATGTTATGTTTATGATACGCTATGGTTTATATTTATTTACCATTTTATAAAGATGTTATTATGTCAATTGCTTAAGATACTTAAAAATTTATTTTGTTTTCTTCGATCTTCTTGATTTTTATATTAGTTTTAAATTAAGCTTAAGATCTTTTTTGTTTTTGAAATTAATTATAAATATTTATTTATCCCAATATTTTGTCACCACATTCGGTAATAAAAAATTGGTCTCAAAAAATTCCCCTAAAGGAGTCACCCAATGTGGTGACCGATATAAAGGGTGGTTAAATTTTAATTATTTAGGAAATTATTGTCATTTCTTTTTATAATGATAATATGGTATGGTTCAATTATGTATGGAACAAAATATCGGCCAAATGGCCGCCGCGATCTCCGCGGCACACCTCCATCCGATGGTCTAAATTTTCGATGACGCTGAGGCATAATTGAGGTTCTATGCCGTTAATGTGCCGAACTATCTCATCCTTTAGCTCTTGAATTTCTGCCGGCTTATCGACGTACACCTTTTCTTTCAAATAACCCCAAAGAAAGAAGTCCATCGGTGTCAAATCACATGATCTTGGCGGCCAATTAACATCGCCACCACGTGAGATAACACGGCCATTGAATTTGTCGCGCAAAAGAGCCATTGTTTCGTTAGTTGTGTGGCAAATGGCACCGTCCTGTTAAAACCACATATCGTGCACATCCATATCCTCAGTTTCTGGTTTCAAGATTTCCGTTACGATCTCGCGATAGCGAACAAGGATGGCGAGTCGAGGTTGATAGCAATGTTTTCCGCAGAACGCACTTGGCGAGCATGCACAGGTATTTTCTCATTTCCTACAGACCCGATTTGCAGAAATATGTGCACAATTATCCAGATTGTGAACACATTTGGTCGATTATGCTGACCAAAAAAATCACAAAGTGCATTTTTGATTTGAACGCCCATTTTCATAATAAGCCTGAAAATGAAATGCAGAAAAAACTTGACATTTAGGTGTGGTTCACATTCAACATCGGCCCTTAAAATTTAACCACCCTTTATTTGCTTGTCGCAACCGAAATTCAGTTAATGTAACAAAATTTCAGTTGAACCCAAATATTTAAATTGTATCAGGGAAATATTTGGTTGAGACAACTAAATAATTCGGTTGCTGCAACCAAAATATTCTGGTGTCACGATGAATCTGTTTTCTCTTTGTATTTGTAATAATTTTTTTTCTACAAATTTTTTATGAAAATCTAATTTTAGACACATTACTTTTCCCATCCTCGTAACCATATAAGTAACCACTTACTTTATCGCCTCAAAAGTAATGGGTCGATATGAAGTATGGTATAATATATAATACTTTTCCCATTATTTGGTAATGTGTGGCTTTGCTGGGAATCATAGAAAATATAAAAAAAAAAATATTTTTAATTATAAATTGAAAAAAAAAATTATTTTGAAAATTTTTAAATTGAAAAATAATAATAATTATAGGCTTTAAATTTTAGCACAAACCCTAATTTTTCTGAAAACGCATTCAAACGATAAAATTCGTACCTACACGCAGAGAAAAAAATCATGGTCGTAACATGATCACTGGTACTATATTATGCTTGCATACGGGTATGATTGTTACAATTAAGTTAACAACATTGTTATGTTAAATATTTTATTATTTCATGATTGCCACACTCTATTTTATAACATGATTGGCTGTAACCCAATGTGGTACTTTGAAAAAAATATAATAATTATGAAACTATAAAATGCTGACAACAATCAATCAATGAATAATTATAAATTAAATAAATTCTGACTTGGACATTTACAGTCATAATAATGTCTTGTTTTCAAAAAATCAAAAATTGTATCAGTTCAGTCATCCATGTAAAAATTATAGTGGTATATGATAATTTTATTTTTATTATATCATTATAATTTATACTAATCAATTCATTGTCAAAAAGATTTTATATAACTTTTCTTATATTAAATATTAGAAATTTAGAAATTATCCTGATAAAAACACTTTTAGATTCTATGGAGTTTTCCTTAAAGTAAAATTCTCAGATTTTGCAAGCTCTTTCTTAGATAAAAATTAAGCCTTTCTTTGAATTAAAAATTCTTAGATTTTGAGGACTATTCATCATGAAAAATACTAAGATTTTAAGGACTTTTACTAGTAGAAATATTCTGAGATTCTAAGGACTTTTTCTAAAAGAAAAATTCTAAAACTCTAAATACTATTTAAAACAAATCTTAAAAATGTCGTTAGAATCTAAAAATTATTCTATTAAAAAAACGTTAATAGAAACTATGCTTTTTTTTTATTAAAAAGTCCTAAGAATTTGTTTGATATATTTTTTTTAAAGTCTATAGAATCAAAAAAGGTTTTTGAAAAATCAAATTTTTTCTTAATGAAATATTCTTTAATTTAAAAAACTTTTTCGTTGTTCCGAATCATAATATAATTGCAGGGAATATATTACTGTTATTTTATTATCATAATATGAGAACTATATTATAGTACGACTATGGTTGGCACAATCATAACAATGCCATACATGTTTTTTCTCACATGTATATATAGGGTCCGCCATCTAACGTTCTTTTTTTTCAACTAGTGCTTATTTCGTGAATGGTAACATTTAGCTCATGTCTGATTTGACTGATAATTAGTTTTATCCTTCCGCTGAACGATTATGGTTGTGTATACGCTTGAACAACGCTGGGAAATATTGCGACATTACTTTGAAAATCATGGTAATGTTGCAGAATGTCATCTTTTCAATGTCATCTTTTCAGATGAAGCTCATTTTGGTCTTGGCGGGTATGTAAACAAGCAAAATTGTCGCATTTGGGGCACAGAAACCCGCACGCATACATTGAAAATCCGATGCACCCAAAACGAGTCACTGTTTGGTGCGGATTTTGGTCCAGAGGCATAATTGGCATAAAGGAGTGGCCGTTACAGTCAATGGCGATCGTTATCGGGCCATATTGAACGAATTTTTGTTCACAAAAATTGAAGAGGAGGATATTGGCAACATTTGGTTTAAACAGGACGGCGCTACGTGCCACACTCGATGTTTCGCGCCCTGTTTTTGAAGATCGCATTATCAGCCGCAGAGCTGATGTCGTTTGGCTACCTCGGAGCTGGGGTTTGACACCGTTGGACTATTATTTGTGGGGTGCCGTCAAAGATAAGTGTTATGCCGACAAGCCAGAGACAATTGACGCTTTAAAGGACAATATTCGTAAAGCCATTGCTGAAATACAGCTGCACACAATCGATAATGCGCTTAAAAATTGGACCGATCGTGTAGGCTACTGCATGGCCAGCCGAGGCAGCCATTTGAATGAAATTATATTCCATTATTAACCGGAAGGATTGTACTTTCAAATAAAAAAAGAAATTTGAGAAAATATTCAGTAGTTTTTTTTATAGCATTTTCAACAAAAAAAAAAAAAAAGGAATTTGGCGGACCCCATACTTATTTCGCTCAGCCTAAAAGAGAATCATTTAAGCGGAGAACGCATTTAAGGGGGACGAATTTAAACGAAATTTAATCCATGCATTTTGTGTAAAATATATTTTTACCAGAAATTATTGCGCATTTAAATGGTAAACGATGGTAAATTACTCTAGTACATATTTTTGGTTGTCCTGCACAGAAAAAACTAAAATTGAGTTTCAATTAAAATATTTCTAAATAATATTAAAAATTTAATTGAATATGGACCGCAAAAGAATTTGTTATATCTATGATTTTTTTTTGGTAAAATTAATTAAAATTTTCAATTATTTTTTTAATCATATCAATTAAATTTTTTATCAAAACTCTTCAACATTTTTAATTAAAGTTTAAAATATATCAATTAAAACTTTAATTAAAGGTCTAACCAAAAATCAATCAAAATTTTAGTCAAATTTTTAATTGAAATTCTAGCAAAAAATCAATTCAAATTTTATTAAAGTTTTTGGTTGAAGTTCCAGATTAAAATCAATTTAAATTTTAATAAAATATTTATTTATTTTATATTTATTTTCTTTTATTCGATCTTCAATATCACTAGGCAACAGCCATTTTGTTATTTGGTTCTAGCATACTTTTTCTCATGGATTTGGACCTACTGAACACGAAAATGAATTTTAAAAATTTTTCTGTCGATTGGTTTGCGAGATACAAATTTTTTAATTTTTTTTTTTAATTTTTGGAGGTACACTTACTATTTTGAGCATATCTTTAGTCTTCTTTGACCTATTTTATCCTACTACTACTCAAATTAAAGACAATTGAGCCGTCTACAACTTATTCTCAGAAAATTTTCAAATCGGGTTAGTAGTTTTGATGTTGGCGGCTTAAAAAGGTTAAAAAACTGCGTTTTTTTAGTAAAAATGTGGCTGAAAAATTCATATAAAAATTCATATAAAATGTAAAACGCGATGTTAACAGCGATTTTAATTTTTTTACGTATAGCTGACACTTTTCCAAAGAAAATAAGCCCTTACTTAACAAAATCTGATGACAAATGGCCGACTTATTATTTTTTTGGTAAACGACCGAAATTCCGCTATTTCACGATTTTTTGATTTTCATTATTTGCACAGCTTACCTACCCAACGCAAACGAATAAATACATTTGAACTTAATTTAAAATAAACAAATTAGTCTTCGTATATTATTTTTTAATTTATTTACAGCACTACATGCTCAATGTATCGCACAATTAGCTAAACTAACGAAATTAAACTAACTAATTAAATTAAGCAAATCAACGCACAAAAAAATGAGTAAAAACAAAGATATAAGTGTACATTTTATGCCATGTGGAAAAACTGCTGACTTCTTCTTTGTTTTTTGTATTCGCTGCAATCGGTCTCACGTATTAGGGTCCAAATATAGTCACCCATCATAGCCGTGTCATAGTTGCCCTGATAGCGTCGTTCCATAGCCTTCAATTCCTGATGAAAGCGCTCGCCGTGTTCGTCGCTCACGTCTCCTAAATTCTCAGGGAAAAAATCCAAATGAGAATCCAGAAAGTGTATTTTAAGTGACATGTGCACTCCCATGGCTTCATAGTTCTTTACCAGATCCTCAACTATGTCCTTATAATTCGGGCTTTTGTTGTTTCCTAAAAAGTTTTCCACAACAAGCCTGAAGGAATTCCATGCTGCGGCTTCGATGGGTGATAACAGCTTTGGGAATTTTTCATCTTTCAACATTTTTTTTATCTCGGGTCCTGCGAAGACTCCTTCTTTAATTTTTGCCAGCGAAAGGTAAGGGAAAATTGACCGTAAATAGGCAAAAGCTTCACCTTCTTTGTCTAATTTTTTGGCAAAATTTTTAATCAAACCCAATTTTATGTGCAGCGGCGGAAGTATTATATTTTCACGGTTCTCTATTAGTGGTTTGCGCTGAACATTCGCTTCTCCAACTACAGGTTTCGTTCGTACCGGCCATTTTTTTTTTATATAATGCTGATCATCAGCGCGGCTATTCCAAAGGCACAGAAAACAGCAATGTCGCGTATAGCCTCCTTGGAGTCCACACAGAATGGCCACAACTTTAAGGTCGGCGCATATTTTCCAATTGTATTTCCTATACTCTATGCATTTCAGCAAAATGTCCATAGTTTCATAGTTCTCCTTTGAATGAACCGCATGAGCAATAGGAACAGATGGCTTTTCATTCCCATTATGTAAGAGAACTGCCTTCAAGCTCTCTTTGTTGCTGTCAATAAACAACCTCCATTCGTTGGGGTTGTGAATTTGGTGAAGCTCTTGGAACAAGCCTGAAATGTCGCTGCAAAAACATATTTGGTCTTTCTTTGTATAAAATTTTGCATACTCCTTGTGACGGTTTCTGTACGCTGATACTTTCACTTCTGAAGCCGCAAATCCACACTGTATCATCCGAGACGCAAAAAGTTCGGATTTCTCTTTAGTGAGACCAAAATCGCGCACCCAATCGTTTAGTTCGGCCTGTGACAGTAATTTTCGCTTTGCACCCGGCTCAAATTCGCTTGCATTTGACTCAGACTCTTCTTCTGACGATTCTGCTTTTTGAAGAGATGCACCAGGGCACACTGGATATGGCACATCATGCGAATGTGGTACTGGAAGCGCAAACGATCCCACTTGAGCGTAGTTCCATTTAAAAAATCTTCCTACCCCACTGTTTGTGGTGAGGCAAAAATAACAGTCTGTGGAATGGCATAGCGGCTTTTTCCACATCATTGGTGTATCGAATTTCATATGGCGGCTAAAATTAAAATAAATTACTATATTCGCTATGTATAATGTGTTTAAATAAAAATTCTTACCTTCCGCCAGCTGCCCAGTTGGTTAAGATTATATAGCAAAGATCACACAGCGACTTAGGTGTCCATGGTTCTGTGATATTTGGTGAAATACCAAAATAATTCAAATAGTGCAATTGTACTGCTGGAGTAAACTTGTGTGCGTGATTTTTTTTTATAAACTGGCCACAAACATTGCAGAAATTGTCTGGATCGTTCAAACTCTCGAACACACGTAGTCTTTTACTCATTGTCTTCCTTGCGTTTTCTAAATATTAACTTCTTTACACTTTCACAGACAGTTTTGAAATGCAATTGATAACCGTGTCTCCTTATGTTTAAATATGTATGAGCATGTAGTGCTGTAAATAAATTAAAAAAAAATATACGAAGACTACTTTGTTTATTTTAAATTAAGTTCAAATGTATTTATTCGTTTGCGTTGGGTAGGTAAGCTGTGCAAATAATGAAAATCAAAAAATCGTGAAATAGCGGAATTTCGGTCGTTTACCAAAAAAATAATAAGTCGGCCATTTGTCATCAGATTTTGTTAAGTAAGGGCTTATTTTCTTTGGAAAAGTGTCAGCTATACGTAAAAAAATTAAAATCGCTGTTAACATCGCGTTTTACATTTTATATGAATTTTTATATGAATTTTTCAGCCACATTTTTACTAAAAAAACGCAGTTTTTTAACCTTTTTAAGCCGCCAACATCAAAACTACTAACCCGATTTGAAAATTTTCTGAGAATAAGTTGTAGACGGCTCAATTGCCTTTAATTTGAGTAGTAGTAGGATAAAATAGGTCAAAGAAGACTAAAGATATGCTCAAAATAGTAAGTGTACCTCCAAAAATTAAAAAAAAAAAATTAAAAAATTTGTATCTCGCAAACCAATCGACAGAAAAATTTTTAAAATTCATTTTCGTGTTCAGTAGGTCCAAATCCATGAGAAAAAGTATGCTAGAAACAAATAACAGACAAAAGTTTGTTATTTGTGACCTAGTGTATTATATTATATTAATCTTTTAAATTGAGTTTAAGATCTTTTTATAAAAATAATGATTATTTATATATTTTTTTCTTCCAATATTTCGTCTCCACATTGCGTGACTTCTTCAGAGAAATAATAATAATATTTCCCTGAAGAAGTCACCCAATGTGGAGACGAAATATTGGAAGAAAATAATAAATAATCATTATTTTTTGTAAAAAGATCTTAGACTTGATTTAAAAGAATAATATAATATTTATTTATTTTATTTATATTAATCATATAAATTCAAATAATATCTTAATACCCTAACCGAGCACTAGCAACAAAGGCCATCGGCGCGTTGTAGCGAAAACAGACCAGAGCCTCTGGTGGGAATCGAATCCACGACTCTCGAACTGATAAGCTAGCACGCTACCAACTAGCCTACCGGTTTAAAAATTTCTAAATCTTTTGTACCAAATAGTTCCTAGGAGTACCATAGTACTTTTAAAATTACATTAGCACCACAAAAAATACAGCGGTACCAACTTTATCATAAATGGTGCATGCGTATCACCGGTGTTGCCAAAGTAAAAGTTTGTTCCCATTTTCAAATTTGAAATACCCAAAATTCCATAACAAATTGTGAAATAACCAAATTTTCCTTTTTCTCTAAAATGATTTTTCGCACATTATGTTTGCTAAAAATTAAAAATAAATATTCTAGAAAAAAGGGTGGCCTCATAAAAGAATTTAAATTTTGACGAATTCTAATTTTAACAATTTTTTTGAATTTTAATATAAACCTTTAAAAACATGATTACTTGATTTCATTTTTAAATCTGATTCAATTTTTATCGAATCGATTTGCAAAATTCTGTTTATTATTTGATAAATTTTCTACTTTATTCAATTAATATCAAATTCAGAGAATCAATTTGATTTTTGTTAACTCTTCTCATAAAATCAATCAAACAGACGCTTTTATTAATACGCGTAATATTAAAAATATTTTTAATACTAATTTTTTTTTTTGTTTTTGTTTAGGGATTTGAGATGCAATTTTGCAATTTAAATAACTGTAATAAAAGATAAGATACAATTAAATCAAAATAATATGACTTTTTTATGTTGTTCATAGTGTTTATTGTAAACTAGAATATTTTTTTTTATCAAGTCCATTATCAACTAAAAATTTAATTGATGTGATTAAACTTTTAATTGAAAATGAAAAAAAAAAAAAATCAAAAAGAAATTTTATTGAAATTTTTTTTGGCAATATGTTTTTCAGTGTGGTAATAATTAATAAAAAGCTAACTATTTGTATACAATTGTTTACATAGTAAACAATTTTAATACATTCTGCTTTTCTAATAATGTTTGAAATTCTTTTAAAAATTCAGAGAAAGGTTTTCCCTATTTTTCCTTTAAAATAATCAAATTAACACTATATTAAACATTAAAAATAAATTACTGATCTCATTTGTTGTAATATTTAGAATAATATCTCAAACTCTGTAAATATATATTTAAAATGAAACGAAATAAAGATGATATTAAAAATTAAAAATTAAATTAATAAAAAGCTAATGCTGACCTAATTTTTTTTGTGCTATTTCTCATGATTACAGATGTTAAATACTTAAAAGGAACCCGTTAATATTTTGGATATTATTTGCCAGATCGAAACAGTTTTTTTTTCTTATCAACTTTTAATATCTTTAAATGAGTGTAAACTTTTGTTACCTTAAACAAAATGTATCATGTTTAAACAATTATTCACACAAAAATTAATTAAACATGAAAAACTAATTTCTATTAATTACTCAAATAAAAAAATACAAACAAAATTCCAATTCATGCATATTTATGAGATCAATTAGTTTAGAAACCACTAGCAAATGAGGAAAAATTAATTAAAACACTTAACAGTGGGTAAGCACATGAATGCTCTAAATATTGTGGACGGTCATAAAATCTAAAAGAAATGGACCCAAACAACCAACAGCTGCCAAAAAAAAAACACTTCGGATACATAATAAACCCCAGTCAACTCCAATGAAAATAGTCCACCGGTCTCGTATGTACGTACTATGTTTGTGGCAGCTAATACCAATGTAACTGAGGAATTTTTATTTCAAAATTTAATGAAAAAAAACGCATTTAAAATAGAATTAAAACTTTAAAAACAAACAACATTTTTAAATTAACACAAATGAAATAAAACAAACATCAAAGCGCGATCACAATAAATGTTTTATATTGAATTTGGCTTCAAAATTGTTAACAAATTTAACAGTTGTCAACAATTTTGTCATATGTTCGTTTGGATTGCTACGTATTAATTGTGTTGCCAACAGCAACTATCAATGGACAATAAACAATTTAATTCGATACCATATTGACTACATGTTTGATATCGTATTGTGTGCATTTGAAATCAACACATGTTCAGAAATATACTACATGTTCTTCTATTCATATTATTTTATTACTAATTGTCCCCCCTTTTACTACAATGAATGACTGATTGAATCATAATATTGGTCTTACGTTTATTTATATTGAACCAATATCAAAAAAGTATTTGCAAATAATAAAGTTGGGGAAACATCAAGTATAATTGTTTTATATTCCGAGAAGGAAGGTTCAAAATCCTGAAAGGGATCTGATTCTTTTTTTTTATAGTCAGGGCACAAGATATAGAGGAAAAAATCTAAACGGCATAAATATCGCGAAGCTGGGAACTAGATTAAATTATAATCTGATTTTCTTTTAATTTATATGTACGACTTATGCCCGTAATTTCAAGCAATATATACCTACCAATGTCTACACGGTAGGCATTTATTGCTTAAAATTACGGTCATTACTATAAAATATTATTCACAACCCTAATATCAACCAAATATCTACGGTTTTGTGCGTCAAAATAACATTCAAGCCCAATTCAGATATGACCTTTCTATGGGTTAGTTCAATGGGGTTAGTTCTCCGTAGAAACGCATATACCAAATTCCATCAAATTATCTTTATATTTGTGACCTATAGCTGGATTGCAAGGTTTATATGGACACACACGCAAAGAGAAAACATGGTTGTACCAACCATAATCGTACTATATTATGGTTATCATATTATGATAATAAAATAACCATATTTTTACCATAATATGGTCTCTACAGTTATATTATGATTCAAAAATGACCATATTATAATCCTAAATAAACATATTATATTAAATTTATCATAATATGACCGCACGTAATCATATTATGCTCAAAATTTTATCATATTATTTATGGCCCTTCATAACTATATTATGATTCCTATATAATCTTAAAGGAAAAATTCTTAGAAAGAGGCATAATTAAAAACTATCTCATCCTTTAGCTCTTGAATTGTTGCTGGCTTATCGACGTACACCTTTTCTTTCAAATAACCCCAAAGAAAGATGTCCAACGGTGTCAAAACACATGGTCTTGGCGGCCAATTGACATCGCCTCCACGTGAGATAACACGGTCATTGAATTTGTCGCGCAAAAGAGCCATTGTACCGTTAGCTGTGTGGCAAGTGGCACCGTCTTATTGAAACCACATATCGTGCACATCCATATCTTTCAATTCTGGCCATAAAAAGTTCTTTATCATCTTACGATAGCGAACACGATTCACAGTAACTGGCTGACCGGCCTCATTTTGGAAAAATACGGCCCGATGATGCCGCCAGCCCATAAACCGCACCAAACAGTCACTCTTTGTGCGTGTATTGGTTTATCAACAATCACTCTTCGATTATCATTCGTCCAAATGCGGCAATTCTACTTATTGACGAATCCACTGAGGTGAAAATGTGCCTCATCACTGAAAATGATTTTCTTCGAAAATTGATCATCCACTGTGGCCATTTCTTGCCACCATTATGACCATGGAATGGTTAAGAGGCTTTAATTCTTGAGTCAATTGCACTTTGTAAGCAAATGTAAGTCTTTATGCATAATGTTTATCAACGACGAGCGTGAGAGGTGCTATTGTTGGGCACGACGACGAGTTGAGGTGGACGGCTCTTCAGCCACACTATCGCGAACAGCAGCAATATTTTCTGCAATACGAGCTGTACGAGCATGCACTGATGTTTTCACATCTCCTACAGACCCGGTTTGCTCAAATTTTTGCACGATTTTTCCGATTGTAAGCACATTTTGACGATTAAATTGACCGAAAAAATCACGAAGTGCACGATATGCATTTTGATTTGAACGCCCATTTTCATAATAAGCCTGAATAACTTTTACGCGTTGCTCAATTGTGAATCTTTACATGGTTTAAATTGAGTTAGTCTGAAATTGAGAAATATAAAATGAAATGCAGAAAAAAACTTGACGTTTAGGTGTGGTTCACATTCAACATCGGCCCTTAATATTTAACCACTCTTTATTTGCGACGGGTAACTTGATTACAAGGTCCTACGAACAGACGGACGGACTGTTATTAATAACTTGATTCGGGAAATGATTCTGAGCAGATTGTTATACTCTTAAATGGGATTAAGTTCGATATTTTTGGTCGCTATGAACACTTCAGTGAAAGTAAAGTGGTTGCTCTGGTGTGTGTCTCAGCGTACCGCTATCTACATAAGTTTATTGCTGTTGCTGTCGGCTATGAATTCTGTCGATTTCTTTTGAAATTTCTCATGAATCGCGCTATATGTATTGTTATAGCAGGGATTTTTATCCAACGAGTTTCACCTTCATTCAGGGGTACCGCAGGGTTCGATTCTTTCTCCCTGTATTTTTCTTATCTTCATTAATAATCTTCTTGATCAAACTTTCAACCCTAACTACTCTTTTTTTCTTCGGCTGTAGACCAAGCCTTTTAAAGATAGGCATTAAAATGGAAGATTATTAATGACTTTTTCAATCGCGACTTTTCGGAAATTTCAGAGAGGGGTGTTCCTAATACAGGGTCGATTTCAATGCATGTAAGACCTAATGCTGTATGCTGATTCAGAGGGTCATCAATGTCATCAGCAGAGAAGACAAATTTGCTTTTTTACTCATATTTGCTTTCTTCTGCTTTTTTTCTTAAGATTTTGGCCTCAAAGTGCCTTTTTCTGCTTGTTTGGTTCTTTTTTTTTAAAAAAGCCTTTTTTACTTGACTTTTTTACTTTTGATTTTTTCAAATATTTTTTTGGTTTAAGTACATTGATTTTTGTTCTTTTTTGGCTTCCCTGGTCATCAGTAAGAGACTTGATCTGATCAACTCTGTATAGATCTAATAAGATATAATTCAATATAGAGCAATTCCATATGAAAGCGATCACCTTTTGGACGACCCCTCTCCGATTTTAAAATAAATAGTCTCAATCGATTGCCCAGCAAAAAATAATGTACCTACATATTTTTTTTTTTTTTTATAGTGACTGGTTTAGTGGTGGTGTACACCACTGTCATGTGACAAAATTGAAGAATTCTTCATAAGGGACCTCATTGAAAGTTGTTAAAAAAAAAACTACTAAAGCGATCGCAACGAGTGATAGCTCGTTGGAAAGGTATTGAATCAGGCTTTAATTGAAAAATAAAATTTTCCTAATTTTTCTCAGAAATTTACCTTTTTCCCATGAAAATTAAATTTTCCCATGAAAATTAAATTTTCCGATTTTCCACAGAAGCTCCTAAATTTTCCGGCTAATTTTATTTTTTTTGGATTCCTCATAATTTTTGCTTTAAGAATCAGCAATAAAAAAATGGGCCCCGACTCCTTGTTTGGACAGGAGAAGAGCATTTAAGAGACCACCTTGTTCTCATTGTTTTTATATTTTTTATAATTGAATTATTTTTAATTATTTAACATTATTTTATTTTATTATTAAAATACATTTTAAAAATTATTTTACAGTTAAAAATACATTTATGAAGAAAAAATCTTTCTTATTTTGCTGCTTATACTTAATTACAATATTTATTAAAAATTTCAATTGTCTTGGCATCATTATAAAATTAAAGTAACTTTAAATTTAGCACGTCGGCAGACGAAGAGTACCGCTTTACATTAATTGACATATCAGAAATATTTGGTATGAAGCAATGAAACTTTTGCGTTCCAGTTATAGTTTTGACATTATTATATCTGTTTTGAAGTCGTCGCTCCATGGCATCGTGTTCTTTTTGAGTGCATAAAACTGTGTTAATGGCAATTTCCTTGCTTTGAATCCACGAAAACAAATGTTGTACATTTAAGATCTGGTCAGTATATGGCCTTTGCAAACTTGCCTTAGTCGCCATGCGTTTTAGGGTTCCCCCTAACGCATCGCATGGGCCCTTACCGTGGGACGTCGCAAAAAAGTGCCACTCGACCTTGCAGTTTTGTTCTTCTTCAATTATGCAAAGATTGTAAAAATTTTTTTTATTCTTGTACTGAGAAGCCGCGCCGTCTGAGAAAAACGTTACTTTGTCGATTGCATCGAATTTTGATCTTAAGAATTCAAACAGTTTCATTTGAAATAAATAAACGGACACATAATTATGAGCTAAACTCTCCGCGACAACAACAAGGCTTACGGTCTGTAGTTCGTTATCTTCGTTTTTGAAATAAATGCAAAAAGGATGCACCGTGCACTGGTCGTTTGCCCAGTGATAAGCCTGAATTTCATCCTGAACGAGAAAAGTGTAATTCTCGGCAAAGTCGCTTATCACAATGAATTCATTTTGGGCTAATTTCTCCTTACTTTCCTTTAGAAATTTCGATTGCATCTCGGATATGAAATGGTGCGCCTTCAGTTCATTCAACTTGAATCCGAATTCCTCGATGAATTCCGGAATCTGCTTTACCACGGTCTCAAGGGAACATCTGCCGCTGCTAATTATCCACTGTTTGAAATGCACCTCCTGAATTAACAGCTGTTCAAACTTTTCCGCCAAATATTGCTCTACCTCGTCAATCTTCGGACAATTGTCGCATTTGGACAGATGACAATTTTCCGTGGGGTATGCGCACAACGACTTCAACAGGAGGTCCCTATATGTTTCAATTTCACCGTGAAATACTTTCAATTTCTTGCATGGAAAGAACATTAATTTGATGAAACATGCAAACGCGGACTGAATGCGTTCCGTGCCTGTCTAATGCCAGCACGCATTCTTTTGGTCGTAGGATGGCAAACTTAGAAAATCCCACTTTTTCTGCTGGGTATTTCTCTTTGAACTGATGGTATGCTTCGGATAGATTACATAATAATAATCTGCGCTGCTTGTGTACTTTTTCTCCATCTTCACGTGTGATAACATAGTCACGTGTACCTGGGCAGGCGCGGCTGTTGTCATCATTGCAGTAAAAATCTTGAATCAATTTCACCGTTGCTTCGCTGAGGGTCCTTGAGCCAAATTTCTTGGTGGGAGTCGCCAATATGCCCTTCTGTCGAACTAATTCTTTGCTTCTTCTCGCGATGTAAAAAGATGTTTGAAACTGTTCAGAAATCTTGCGTATAGACCATGATTGAGGCAGCACAGATAAAATGAGATATTTCTCCGGAAAAGTGGTCGCTAAATTGAATTTTCTTTTCAACTGCTCAATCATTTGTTTGCCGTCATCAACGTCATCTGCTTGACTGCATTCGTTATCAGAGCCTTCATCAAATATTGTCGCGATTGCACTCATAACCTTGCCTTTTTTATCTTTCCTGTATTTTTCACTTCGCAACTTTCTTTTTCTAATAGGCGTTTCACCTAAAGTGGTAATAGCCTCATTCAAAGGACTCAAAGACATATTGACCATCGGAATGTCTGCCTCACTATCAGATGAAACATTTTGTTCAATTGTCATTTCACTCTCGGATTGTGGTTGCATTTGTTTCAATGCATTTGCTTGTTGAGACAAATCGATTTTACACTTGGGGCAAATGAATTGTGCTTCTTCACCGTATTGTATATTTAATTCATTCATGTATCGCTTCGAAACACCAGTTAATTTTAATACTTTTATCTTTTTCGAACGATGTCCACTCTTGTTAAACGGATTGCAGCAAAATTTATTCATTTTACTTTAAATTGTCTTTACAGCTTCACTCTTTACTTTACAAAAAAAAAAACACTTTAACACTTTCACGTTTAGTATTCAACTGAAATTTGACTCAGAGTGTGTGAAGTATTTATATTTATTTTTTGGTAAAAAATAGGTAAAAAAAATAAGCGATATTTGCTTTTCTTTAATAGGAAAATTTGCGTGAACTACTGGTCATAAAATGTTTTTTAAAGAGGGACTTAATTGGTTACTGCCAATAAGCCGACCACAGGTCATAAAATGTTTTATAAATTTTTTAAATTACCAGGTAATAAATATTTCGCCATATTTATGGAAAATCCGTGTTTTATGACTTGTTTCTGCACGTGTCATTTTAGGCGAAATATTTATTACCTGGTAATTTAAAAAATTTACAAAACATTTTATAACCTGTAGCCTCAGTCGGGTTTGGTGTGCCATTACATGCCACTGCTGCTATTATCCATGGATTTATGGCCGATCTTGTGAAGGCAGGCAGACCATATTCACTACACACTCAACTTGGGGCTCTTAAAAAAAAATTGATTTTTTCTTCATAAATGTATTTTTAACTGTAAAATAATTTTTAAAATGTATTTTTAATAATAAAATAAAATAATGTTAAATAATTAAAAATAATTCAATTATAAAAAATATAAAAACAATGAGAACAAGGTGGTCTCTTAAATGCTCTTCTCCTGTCCAAACAAGGAGTCGGGGCCCATTTTTTTATTGCTGATTCTTAAAGCAAAAATTATGAGGAATCCAAAAAAAATAAAATTAGCCGGAAAATTTAGGAGCTTCTGTGGAAAATCGGAAAATTTAATTTTCATGGGAAAATTTAATTTTCATGGGAAAAAAGGTAAATTTCTGAGAAAAATTAGGAAAATTTTATTTTTCAATTAAAGCCTGATTCAATACCTTTCCAACGAGCTATCACTCGTTGCGATCGCTTTAGTAGTTTTTTTTAAAACAACTTTCAATGAGGTCCCTTATGAAGAATTCTTCAATTTTGTCACATGACAGTGGTGTACACCACCACAAAACCAGTCACTAAAAAAAAAAAAAAATATGTAGGTACATTATTTTTTGCTGGGCAATCGATTGAGACTATTTATTTTAAAATCGGAGAGGGGTCGTCCAAAAATTTGCCAATTTTGATCGTTTTCATATGGAATTGCTCTATATTTAGATCTGGAACCATATCCGGTCATATATGATAAGACATAGCATATGTGATACATTTTATGGCCAGATCTGATCACCTCTATTGTCAGATATATTCATATTTAAAGGGATCTAGAATATTTCGAGATTTTTATGGCCAGATATGTTCATATCTGAAAAGATGTGCCTAATATCATAATGTCTTTGTCCAGATTTGGTGTCAGATTTTAACCATTTAAAAAATTTTGTTTAAAGAATTATTTGGTAAAAATATGATTTTATAGTTATTATTTTTTTTTTTTAATTTTAGCTTACAGTTTTTGTGTTATCGATAAAATATTATTAAGTCCAGATTAAATTGGATCTGATTAAATATGGTGCGCAAGATCTAATTAGATTTCAAATTTGTCCCCAATTTCGATATCAAAATTCATCTGGTACAATCAGACCTAATGATATCATTTTAGATTTGATCTTTTTAATGCCCGTTGGAATAAACACGTGTTTGAAGTGTTGCAAGAAGTATTCAAGTGTCTTGGTTTCCCAAAACAGTACTTCTTACTTATTTATATCACATACAACTCCCATTAATGGGCAGGAGATGGCACTCATTAACGATCATGGTCGGAATGTGGGTTGTGCATAACTGTTCGATCAATATTACCATGGGAATTGTTCTGCCGAGATAAGTGAACGGATCCCTGTTGTAGTTGGGAAAATTCGTTTATAAGTCGCATGTGAAAAAAACTCCCCGCGGAAGTATTCCCTGTTACCTACAATACAGAGCAATTCAAGTTAAATGTACACAAAAACTACTCCCTTTTTCCTCCATCCCATAACCTATTTTCCTAATTTCAATACAAGTCAAGGCATTAGTAGGGGCATTCTCTGAGTGTTAAACTATCGTAAAAAAAATATTGATTGTAAAAGTATAATATGCTGACACTTAATATTATTAAAAATTATTGTGACTAAAAAATTCTTTTTTTTTTAGAAAATCCTACTTAATATATCTAAATCCATTCAATATTGTTAAGGTTATAAAAATATTTATATAAACATTTTTTGAAATCCAAATGTAAAAAATAAATGGCACCCAAATGTTTATTCACAACGTTTAGTGTTTAGCTTTGTGTGGTCTTGATAAATATTTAAAAATTTGGGAAATTAGTTTAACAAAAGTTTTGTTTTTGGAGTGTTAGAGCTTGTTTTTTTTTTTGGTTGATGTTAGTCGGTGTTATTGTATCTGTTATATGACAAATTTTTAAGTAGCATTTGTTCAAAATTTAGATCAACTTTAAATATTGTTTCGTGTTGGGGTCATTTAAGAAGTTTTTAAAAATGACATTTACAAATAGTTAATGCAAATATAAACGTTTACGGTATATTGTTTTTTTTTTTAAGGCAATCGATAAGAATTTATTTACAAAGCACCGTTGATGTGTGTTAGCGAAGGCAAAACTATTCAACATGAATTTTTTCCATATATGTAATTAAAAATTCCAAAAAGTATTTAACAAATTTGTGAAAAAATAATTTTTTGTATGATGGTCCCTATCGCATAAGGAAATCACAAATTCAGTTATTGTTCTAAACCTTTTAAGTATCATAGAAATAACACAAACAATACAAAAGTTTATCACAATTTACTCTGTCATCTAACAAGGACTATTTTTCTTAAACTCTTAAGAAACCTGGTGGTATCTCTAAGAACAACCAACAGGAAGCCGCACCATCTGGAATGCAAACGGTGGCGGTAAGTATTATTATTGTTGCTGGTACAGCTTAGGGAGTCTGGTGTATACCTTGCAGGGTAATTACGGAGGAATCTACAGGGTGGCGCAAAAATAACCTTCCGATGTTTTTTGGCTGTAATTAAAAAAAAAATTAAAAACTTTGATTCTTCTTGTGGATTATTTTTATTTGGTCTTTTAATTTTTTTTTACATCAAGTCGAGAATATGATCTCATGTAAATGGCCGCCGCCACAGTTGATTGTCATTTGAGCCCTTTTTATGGCATTTTCCATCACTTTGGCCAAAACTTCCGGCGATAGGTCCTCACATTCTTAACGGATATTGTCTTTAAGAGCTGCAAGAGTCTGAGGCTTGTTGACATAAACCCGCGACTTCAAAAAGCCCCACAAAAAGAAGTCTGGAGCGGTCAAATCAGGCGATCTTGCTGGTTAGTGCAAATCGCCAAAACGGGAGATTAGGCGCCCGGGAAATGCATCCTTCAGCATATCGGTTGTGGCACGTGCAGTGTGTGGCGTTGCACCGTCCTGTTGGAACCACATATTTTCCAATCCCAATTCATCAAGTTGCGGCAAAAAGAACTCGTTGATCATTGCTCTGTAGCGCTCACTATTCACAGTAACCGTTTGGCCCGCGACGTCTTCGAAGAAAAAAGGTCCGATGACTCCTCCAGCGAAAACAGCACACCATAGAGTGACTTTGAGCGGGTGTAATGGCTCTTCGTGGGTTACACGCGGATTTTCAGTGCCCCAGAAGCGTAAATTTAGCTTATTTACGTACCCTCTAAGATGGAAATGGGCCTCATCACTCATGATTTCAATTAAAAATCGTCTTCATTATTGCTCAAATAAATAGTCACCAATATTCCGCGTTCTGGAGCAGTGTAGCGTAACATTGTTTATTAACGTGTATTTCGCATGTGTTTACTACACAAATGTCAAAACAGAACTGCCAATCGCAAAATTTATAGCATTTTCTGATAGGAGGATTACTTTAGCGCCACCTTCTATCAGGTATGCCTTTCTTTAACGAAATTCCCAGTTCCTGATGCACGGATTGCATTGAATTTATAAAAATATTTACGAAAATATAAATTGATTTCCGAGCACAAGGAGAAAATCCATAACTAGGGATGACATTGAGTTTACGCAGTATTGTAACATTTCAGTTAACAAGTTTGCTGGGAAAATAGCCAGAAAATGTATTATCTTAATGTAATCAATTTGAAAAGCGTAAAACCTTTCCGGCTTTTGTATCTAAACATGGCAAATTAATTGTCACTGCCTTATAGAACAATGTGGAATAGACAGGAAACGTGATAGCCCAAAAATTCTGTGGGGTGGTCAAGATATAGGCAAAATAAGGGAAGTGGAATTTGACAAGATAGAAGAAGAGGAAGAACTTCCTGAGTGTTGCTTCATTTAAAAAAATAGGTCTTGCAGACTCATCAATTGGTAGGGTTGCAAGAGGGTTGACGTTACCTTGGAAAATTACATTTATAAGGATTAGGGTACGACTTGAATTTAGTGAAAATACATCAACTTCAGTTGAGGTCGGGGCTGGAAATGCCTAAAAAATTTTATCAACGAAATGGAATTCTAGAAATATATGTGAGCAGCCCAGCAAAAACATAGCATCAACTACTTACCAGCCTATTAACTCGCTTAATTACGTTTGTTTGCGATGTCTAAAAAGTAATTGGTACTCATTATTTTTTGGCTCTTTGTAAGCGATAGGGTAATGACTACCCATAACTTTGTGTTTTTTGTAAGTTAGAAGGTAATGGCACTCATTTTTGTACCCTCCACCGTATATGGTGAGGTAACATGTCGAAATATTGGTCTAAGATCCCATAAAGTATACATATTCGTGATCCTTATGCAATTTTAAGTCGATTTAATTATGTCCGTCTGTCTGCCTGTGGAAATGGCGATCACGGCGCTGAGAAGCACGCAGATTATTGAACATCTGCCCAAGCAGTTTGCTATTGAAAATGAGCAAGCAGTTTGCTATTGAAAATGAGCAAAATCGGTCTAGCGGTTAAAAACTCATGAGTGAAAATGTGAAGGTACCCTTAAATTTTCCAAATTGGTGTAGTTCAGTACAATTGCATAGTAGCGACTGGTACATAATATATTTTCTTATATATATTTTTTCACCAGTCGCTTAGAGGTAAATAATATTTAATATTCACCTCATATACTTTTCACCTCAAAAATTTTTTTCACCACTAAAATTTTTTTTCACCACTAAAATTTTTTTTCACCACAAAAAATGTTTTCACCTCAAACACTTTTTTCACCTCAAATTTGTTTTTACATCAAAAAAAGTTTTCATCTCGAAAAATTTTTTCACCTCCATCTTAAGTTTTTTTTTAATTATTTGTATCAAAAACAGTAGAAATTTTTTTTTGGATATTGGTGGAGGGTATTCAAAGATTCGGCTCAGCCGAATTTAAGCCTTTTATTACTTGTTAAATTTGTGTTCTATCTAAAACCTTAATCATAACCATTCATATGATGCAACTTACTTTAATTGTCTTTTCGGTTAAACCCACCCATAAAAAATCATTTTCTTTATTGCTAAATACACGTATGTAAAATAGTAAATCTAACAAATTAAAATAATTTGACCAAATAACTTAACGATCATTTGTAGAATAATGATAAAAAATACAAATTTTTAAATCCTAACATTTATGATAAAAATCAGACGGCTGTACATTACATTAACACTTGCACTCATTTGTCTGCAAATTTTTCAATGACTTTAAGATCTAAAAAAAAATCATGCGATTACTTCTAATACAAATAGATGATAGTGATGTCAACATTTTAAAAGCTAAAAACTTGTCCTAACATTTAAAAAGCGTTAAAATGACATAAATTTACTGACGACACAGACATTTTTAGAGTTCCTTAAATGACACCATTACTTTGATTCGGCTCTAGCTGTGCTGCTGGGAGTTTTTACTGGAAATGAATTTAAGTGGTACCGAGTCAAACGAACTGAAATTAACACATGGGACACTTTGAAGAACGAAGCAATGGAATTCCTTTTACCGAATGGGTACCTAGCTCACATAACACGACTACCTGTCGAACCTGAAGGCGATGAATATCTTCCTGAACAAAGCCTTGGATTAAGTGTCTCCAAGTCACTACTTTTGTCGAGTATTTTGGGTTAATTTTTGTTGACATTGCCAACGAAGCGTCTACACTTCCAGCTGAGAGGTAGCTACATTTTTGACAGCTGCAAAACTGTGCTTTTTTTAATATAGAAACCCCCTACAGAAAACTCTTGGATTTGTAGAGAATTAAGCTATTGAAACTATTTCGCACAATTTGATCGGTTTCTTATGGAAAATATTAATTTAAATCGAGGTTATTCTATTTTAAAAATGCCTTAGAATGTAAGGCAAATTTCTCAATTTCTAATGGCAATTTTTACAGGAAGAATTCCGCAGAATCTGCGGTTTTTTTTTTATAGAGTTAGAAAGTTTTTCTATGAAAATTTCTTTAAGAATATGTGGGGTTACCTGTTGCAAAAAGTCTTCATAATCTAAGGATTTTCATTTATTCCTCAGAGCTAGAGGGTCCGCACTCTGCCGCTGACTTAAGCCTGTTCGTCCCGAACAGATATATCTATTTCTTTTCCATAGTTGTCTAGACGTTCTAGATGAACAACCTTCATTTTGGACCTTGGGCTCTGATCTTTCTGTATTCTGTATACCACATCATTCAACTTTTGAATTACTCTATAGGGGCCGTCCCAATGCGTTTGTAATTTGGGAGATAGTCCTTTTTTTCCGTTGCGTTTTAAATAGCAGAACCAGCTGAGAGTTAGCTACATTTTTGACAGCTGCAAAACTGTGCTTTTTTTAATATAGAAACCCCTTGGGTTCTCGTGCCTTCTTCTTTAGATAAACCTTTTTCTTACAGAAAACCCTTAGATTTGTAGAGAATTAAGCTATTGGAACTATTTCGCACAATTTGATCGGTTTCTTATCGGAAATATTAATTTAAATCGAGGTTATTCTATTTTAAAAATGCCTTAGAATGTAAGGCAAATTTCTCAAATTATAATGGAAATTTTTACAGGAAGAATTCCTCAGAATCTGCGGTTTTTTTTTATAGAGTTAGGAAGTTTTTCTATGAAAAAATTTTTAAGAATATGAAGGGTTACCTATTGCAAAAAGTCTTTAGAATCTAAGGATTTTTATTTATTCCTCAGAGCTAGAGGGTCCATTGAACCTGTGCGTTTTGCTGTAGAAACTTTGCTCGGATTCTAGAAATGAGGAAATTTTAGAAAAAAAAAAATTGCAGAATCTGAGGTTTTTTTGTATAAAAAATACCACTGAACCCGAAAAGTTTCCTTAGAACTCGAATATATGAGATTTTATATTAGAAAAAATCTTCATAATCTTAAGATTTTAATTGGGTGATAGTCTACAAAATAAAAAGTCTTTTTTTTACGACAATTTTCTCAGAACCTGATGGATTTTTGCACAAAAAGTCCAAATTTCATTAGAAATAAACTTTCAGAATCTGAAAATGAAAGTTATGAATAAAGTTCGAAAAGTGCTTTTAAAATAAGAATAACCTTCTAAAATTGCTTACCAACGCACACCACGAGTACTATCTTCTTGAAGTCCTGAGTATGCCTCTTACTTAATTAAGAAATATTTTGAGACTTAAAAAAATAGATAAGATCGGACAAAATTTGCACCACAAGATACTTGCTCTTGACCGCAATACTTACGCTTGCCTTGTACATAAAATTGGTTTTAAAAGATCTGTACTATGATAATGAATATAAACAAATTTAGAATTTTGTATAAATAAGTTAAACCCCACTTACTGCCGAAATTTTATATGCGTATTTGAGTATCGATATGAAAAATACCGCCTGATTTATTTTTGATATCTTTTACTAATTCTTGAAGTTTTATTATTTGCGTATTGTATTAGAAAATGCTTTTAATTTATTAAGTTTTATTGATTGACAATCTTTACTTACGCATTAGTTAATATAAAATTATACACAAATGCTTTATAATAAACAAGAATAGAAGTTTGGCATATGTCTTTAAATTTGGAAACATGTTTATCAACATTAAATATAATACCTTTTGTGTTTACTTTTACAAGTTACGGCGGATCAATAAGTCCGTGACTTTTCGAACTTCCTTCATAGTTTTATGAAATGCAACACTGCTACCATCACGCACCACCTGTTATAATAGACTACTGTCAAATTTTGAGTAAGTTCCGTCATTTACTTTGCGTTTAACAGCTGTTCAAAGCATACAACCTCGTGGATTTTTCTAAAAATGGAAAAAAGTGAACTTTGAGTGCTCATTAAAAATTATTTTTTGCGAAAAAAAACCGTCAATCAAACCAAGGAAAAGCTTGATAAATACTACGGGGACTCTGTAACATCGATTTCAATGGTAACAATGGTACAAATGACGCTGAACGTCCAATTGAGGTCAATAGACCCGAAAATGTCGAAAAAAATCCACGATATAGTGTTGGCAGATCGAAGACTGAGGGCGAGAGAGATTCTTTAAGCCATAGGCATCTCACATGGCTCAGTGGTTTTCAATTTGAATGATCAGTTGGATTTAAGAAAGCTGTCTGCAAGATGGGTGCCGCGTTTCCTCTCAATTGACCATAAACGTAATCCTGTGACAACTTCAAAGGATTGGCAAGTTCTATGAATTGGTACCTCATCCGCCATATTCTCCGGATTTAGCCCCCAGTGACTATTTCTAAACCTAAAGAAATGGCTCGGTAGAGGGAGATTTAGCTCCAACGATCAAATTATTGATCAAACAAATGCCTATTTTATGGACCTCGAAAAATCCTAATTTTTTGGAAGGAATACAAAAAATGGAGAAACGTTTGACTAAGTGTATTGAGCTAAAAGGAGATTATGTTGAAAAATTTTGCAAAAAAAAATCTGTTTCATTCAAAAGGTCACGGGCATATTTATCAGCCCTCGTATAGTGCGTAATCTAATTTCCAAGCATAAAGTGTTAAATTATAAGCATTTTGCTTTATTTCACATTAAAATTTACACATTTATTGTAGCTGTTTTACATGCTTTTTTTTAGAGTGTAGTTACTTATTAAAGAATTTGCCGTAATTTAGTCCCTGGACACAACTGAATTACCTTAGCCAACAAAAAAAAAACGCTTGTTTAATTATATAAAATAAAACGTTCGTGAACTTAAAAATAGCTTAATAGCGCTAAGTTGACACTACTTACTTTGTGCATTACACATATGTATGTATGCAACGATTAAACATTAGCTTTTAAGTTTTGAGTGTCCGGTTAAAAGGTTTAACATTAATATAAATGTTTGTACTTTTTTTTATATTTCTCGAGAAAGAAATTGTTAATGATTAGTGCTTTAGTATATTTAAGAGGCTTAGAAGTTATGCTTTAATGTATTTTGTAAATTACATCGAAAATGGGAGGAATAAGGTCTGGCTGCTGACTGCTGCTATTTCGTAATGAAGCTATTAAAATAGTCAATGATTATACATTATATCCTAAGTGTGATCAAGTGTTTTAAAGCCATACAGAGAAAATTACACTAAACTAAAATTGTATTTAATACAATTTTAAGTTAATAATAACCACAATTAATGTGATTAACAATTTCTAATTAAAAAATTTTACTCACTATAAAAATGGCAATATATGAAGTTGTATAACAGGCCAATTATACCATTTAATAATATTTGTGTTGCTTAAGAATGACCAACAAGGAAGGTTTCCTTAAAGGATCTATCTAAATTTAACGAGTTTTGAATATGTTGTAGAGCCTTCTGTATTTCATATTTAAGACCAAAAATTGGAGTAAAGATACAACGAACTTTGGACAATGAGAAAAAATACACTCTAAATAATTTTTGCATAAATATAACCAAAAAGTTTAGTTAAAAGATGTTAAAGTTCTTCTATTGATTTATAAATTTTATTTTGGCATTGATAAAATATTGGTTGGTTTTGGAGAAAATATTTCCTCAATATTGTCTAGCTCACAAATTTAATACAAAGTCAAACAGTTGTTCTACTATATACTATTATTACTAATCAGTTGGGACATCGTACGTATGATCAATATCGAATTAATCATACGTACTGTAGTTCTATTAAATTATGGAACAAAACATTTGAACTGATCGTATATGTGAAATAGACAATATATAACAAATATTTTCTTGCCAGCTTAACCGTCTAAAAATTCAAAACTAGCTCCGAATTTTTATAAAATATTTTTTTTAAAATTATGGATAAAAAAAGTGGAATTTCGAGCATTTTCAAAATTTCATTAAACATTGGATAAGTCAATGCCTTTTTGAATAAATTATATATTTTTTTTGGCAAAAACGCATTTAAATTCTCAACATAGTCTCGTTTTACCTCAATGCTTTGAGTCTATCGTTTTATCCAATTCTTTTATTTCTTTCAAATAATTAATTTTTTCAGGTATGAAAACATGAAATAATCGCTAAGGGATTAATCTGCAGAATGGATGAGGTAGCATAACGGTGCCTAATTTATGGAGGTTTGCCATGGCGACATCACACGTGTGCGCTGGTGCTTACACTCACCAAAAAAAAAGTCTGTAAAGGCAACTGAAAATTTTGCTGTTATTGCGGGAAATTTTGCTAATTTGAGCCCAGCGGTATTTTTTTTGCTAATCTTAGCATTAGCTGCCGCTACTAAATTTAAGTAAACTTTTGGTAAAGTGGAATTTAAAATCTGTTTGCTAAAATCAGCAAAAAAAATACTAAATATTATTATCAGTACAAAATTTCAAATTTATTTTTTTTTTATCGAGCATCAACATTTTTTTTATTTTATTTATTTTTTTTCAAAAAATATTTTGGAAAAACAAAAAGGAATTTATCATTTTGTTTTAATATGTTAATTTATTTTTTAGTGCTATTTTATGTGGATGTACTATTTTTAGACATGAGTCAGTAACTTCACTTCCGATCCCTATTTTTAATCTGTTTAACATTTTAAGGCAATTGAAGTTTGTAGATGTAAGTTTTAATTATTTGAAAAAACATTTCAACAATAACAATAAATTTTTTTGCTAATTTTAGCTAATCGGTTTTCAAAAATTTGTAAAATGATTTCTCAAAATTATTAAGAAAAATTTGTCAATATTCAGTAAAAATTCTTTAAGTTGTAAAATGTAAATAGCAAAAAGATTTGCTAAGTAATAATTTTTTTTACTAAAAATCAGTACAAAAATAGTAAAGTGGGATTAGGAACCGTTTACAAGCTTTTCAACTACCTTTTTTTTCTGAGTGTATAGTTGAGCATAAGCAACTGCAGCATACATAGCGTGGATAACTTTTTCATGTCCAAATAGTTATGTGCAGTGGGATGCTCCCACCTTGTGGGAGAAAAGGGGTAAATTTGGAATTGGTGAAAGGTGAAAACGGAACCGGTTCCGAAAATACATATCACGAGGTAGGTGCAAAGAGTGTGCTTCGCTTCATTGGAAGCCTCAATATTTAGGAAAAAAAATTAGGCTGCACAAAACATCAACTTCGTTAAGTCGCCGTGCGTAGGGCCTTTCTAATCTAATCTAGATGTATAGGAGCGGCTGCTAAGGTACCTATCACCGGTAGGTGTTGGTTCTGTGATATATTCTTTGGGGTTAGTTGTGTGACATGTTCTTTTAGACCAGTACTGTGACATGTCAAAGAGGGCAATTGACCTCCCCCCATAGGACAGGCCCATGTTATAGAGACCGGTTCACCCAAAAAAGTCTGTAATGGCAACTGAAAATTTAGCTGTTATTACGGGAAATTTTGCTAATTTGAGCCCAGCGGTATTTTTTGCTAATCTTAGCAACACACGTCTGCTGACGTGTATTAAAATGAAATAAGTAGAAAAAATTAGTATCTGCTACTTAATTTTAGTAAGCTTTTTGTAAAGTGGAATTTAAAATCAGTTTGAAAAATTAGTAAGCGCTACTAAATTTTAGTAAATTGTTTATAAACTCAATGAATTGTAAAATATAGCAAAATTATAATTTATAAAAAAAAATATTGCCTTACGGATTCGAATAAAATTAAAATTTTTTTTTATCAAACAAAATTAAAAAAAAAGTAAAATCAAAGGCTTAAAAAATAGTAAAAATATGAACGAATTTAACATTTTGTTTTAGTTTGCTAATTTTTTTTTTAATATTTTTAGTAAATTTTTGGGATCCTAAAGTCAAATTTTAATTGTTTTAAGAACTAAAAAAGTTTTTAGTGCTATTTTAAGTGGATGTCCCATCTTTGGACATAAGTCGGTTGAGAATAGAATCTTCAGTTCCTATTTATTTTTTCAACCTATGTAACATTTTAAGGCAGTTTAAGTTTGTTAATATAAATTTTAATTATCAGAAATAAAGTTTTTTTCAATATCCACCTTTTTTAAAATAAGTAAGTTTTTTTTTTGCTAATTTTAGCAAATTGGTTTTCAAAAGTTTGGAAAATGATTTTTGAACTTAGCAACAAAAATTTGTAAATATTCTGTTGAAATTCTGTAATTTGCAAAATAATATTTTTTTTACTAAAAATCAGTACAATATTTTTGTAAAGTGGGATTGAAAACTGTTTACAAATTTTTATTTCTTATTTTTCTGAGTGTATCACAATGAACCGGTCGCGTGACGTGTTCTGGGATAGGTCTTTTCCCGCAAGGCACGTACTTGAGATGCCTACAGCCTCAATTAAATCACACACATCCATATTTTATCAACGATTTATGGCATGACGAGCTTTTTTGCACTACCTAAACGTAACGACTTGTACTGATACGGCCACAAAGGAATTCAGTAAACCTTTTCTGAGATACTTTATAAATTATAGTTAGTAGTTGATAGATTTCCTGTGGGAACAAATTTCTCGCAAACAATTTAGACAGGAAGTTGACTTTATCAATCGGGAGTGTATTTTTGATCGTCTATTATGACAGATAAGTTGGAAGAACTGGCATTATCTTTTTTTATTTTACAAATTTTAAAAGGGTCTTGCTGTACCTACGAGCAGAAAGAACTTTATTATGAAAGTGCTGTTCGTAAAAAAAGCTTTTTCGATCTAAGTAATTTGTCAAATTCAGTTTTCCTCTGCTTGTCAAGTAGTTCAGTACTACAAATTTTATTTTAACGCGAATTACTGAATCTAGTTGTTGCCATATCAACGTTCTTTCTCAAACTTAAGGCACATCTCAGTGTGCTTGAGGGATTAACTAGCAAGTGGTGGACAAATCCGGAACATCTGTTGGAAATATTGAGAAGGTTCTAGTCTTTGCTATATCGAAGTTGCCAGCACATACATTAATATAACATAAGTTGTATTTGTTTCTCGTCATGTAAAGAGTTGCCACTGAATTGATGGGAATTTCTGTTTCTACAAGTAAATATAATAAAATCCATTCCGTTTCATTTGAAGCATAAATAACTTAAATTCCATAACTTATAATGTGTCTACTTGGTTAGAGTATAATATTTAACTTTTATTTTGTTTTTAAAAAGATTAACTGATGTAATTGTTTTAATGTTAAGAAAATAAACATTAAAATTAAAAATTAAATCAAATTTCATGTAAAAATAGTAACAAAGAAAACAAAAACAACTGACAGTTTGTCATGACATGAAATAAACAAAAACTGATCATTTGTTATTAAAAGCCCCTCTTTAATGTCAGTCCATAGTATTGCAAAATTTATTAAGACTACACAGGAATGACCGTCACATTCACGTATAAACAAAAAAACATCATGATATGCTGGAACATGGAGATTAAAGCCAACATAGAATATGGCCAACAAACAAAACAACATGAAACTTTACTGTAAATGGTTGTAGGTGCAGTACGAAATACACTTTAGACAAGCAATGTCACCAAGAAAGACCAAAAAAAAAAAAAACAAACTATGCATATAGTGAAAATATGCAAAGATACCAATGAACACCACACCACCTCAACATTAAAAACTAGAATAGATGTCTAGGTAAAGAGGAAGGTTATACCATTGTTTAAACTGGATTAAAAGGAACAACTTGTGTTGTCAGTACAAGTCTGAATTATAACATTCATTAAGAAATTTTTAAAAAATTTTTATAAAACATCAACTGCTAAATAATTTTTTATTTTAATGACAAATCTGAGGTATACAAAGTTGTCGACAACATCCAAGAACTGGATGACTTCTTTAATAGTCGCTGTCATAATTTATCCTTATATACCGTGTAATTTATGTTTGTAAAAAAAATACTCAATTACTATTAACATTATTTGTTCATAATTAACGAATCAATAATTCTTTACCTTTACCTTTGGGATACCTTCCATCGAAAAGTTTAACAATCACATTTGCTTAGAATGACGAGAGTCTACACTAAAGATTGAAAAGGTCTAAAAGATATTTTTGTTTATTATGTGATGTTTTAAGTAATACTCGAATTCGCTCGTATTGCACTACAAAGTGTGTTCAAACTATTATTATAGCATGTAAATGCAATTTAGTAATATGGTATTATCCAGCCAACCAGTCAGTCAGTCAGCTAGCTGGCTGGCTGGCTCGCTGAATGACTTAGCCATATGTTCTTCAGTGTGGCAATAATTTGAGGATACCTTCATTTGAAATGTATAATACATTATAACAACAAAAACTAAAGAAACAATCTCGATTGTTATGTCGCTGTCATGTCAATGACACAAATAAACTATTATTACAAGTTAAAGGTTTAATCATAATGGTCCACAAAAAAAAAATATTAAAGGTTTTTTTTTATAGCCCAGCAGATTGAGAATATAATTTTTTAGTTCAGTAATTTGTAAATTTTTAGCTAAAAATGATTTCAATTCAAAATTTTAATAATTGTTCAATTAATAAATATTTTCTACACTCAAAAAAAAAAACATGAACTAAAATGTAATCAAAAATTTCCTTCAACATAGTTTATAAATTGTCCTCATTTTAAGTAAAATTTTATTAAAACTTAGAAAAATTTTCTTAAAAATAATAAATATTCCTAAGTTTGAGGAAAAATCAAAATATTTTATATACTCAGAAGTAGTTCATATTTTTCCTAAGTAATATTTCTTGATTTTAGAAAAAAACAAATCAATTAAATAAAAATTTATTAATTTTAAGAAAAACATCTTAGTTTTAAGTAATTTGCATACTCAAATGTAATAAAATTAAGTTTAATCAAAAAAAAAAAAAAAAATTAGGACATAATTTACTCCCATTTAGTTCAAAAAATGTGTCTAACTTAAATCGAGAAAGTACTTGAACTTAATGTGTGTTCATTTTTTGTTCGCGAGTAGTAAAATTAACTAAAATTTTCAAAGCCATTTCCAAATTCAGTTTTTTTTTTTTAAAAAATAAAATTTTTTTTGTTGGAAACCGTTTAAATTATTTTCAATATTCTATTCAAAAAAAATAAATAAATTAAAAAGAAACTAGTAAGTTTTCCTAATTTGCAAGAAAAAATATTATTAAAGGAAACAAATTATAGTAACCATTTAGAAAAATTAACGTTAATGATGGTAATTTTTGGTGTGTGATTCAAAAATGGCTCACATGCCCATCTATAATCTTAACAGTCTTTAACACTGAACTTAAAGTAGCTTAAAATATTTTTTTTTTAAATTTTGTTAGCAAACGGTTAAAAATTTCGAATTTGCGCTTTTATGTAATAAATTTGTTTGCTGACTACAATACAAAATATCGCAAGCACAATACGTCATAATGGCTTTCTTATAATTGACGTAGCGCTTATTAAACTTTATATTTATCGAACTATTTTTAATAAAAAACTTTAAATTTGAATATAACAAATAAAGTTAAAGCTAAAAATCCCATAAAATAAACTTATGACATTTTTCCATTTTCAAATAATAACAAGAAATGTAACTGTGATATTTTGTATTTTTGCAACAATTTCCTTAAATTAGTAAATTTAAGTAGCCAAAGGACCCCCAGTGTTCCTTAGCCATATATGCCGTGTGTCACTTAGGGCGTCCCTTTTTGTAGTTCTCTAAAGCAGAACCGTTAATTAACTACGAAAAAGATCTGACTTTGTCACAATTTATTACGTTTCAGGATATCCTGCAGTACATTTTTTAATTTGTTTACCTTTTTGCTAATGAAATTTAATTTATATTTTAAATACATGAATTTAGTATAATTCAATTTAATTTTTACACAAAATTGTATAGCAAAAAGCTTGTTAAGAGCAGTGTCCTCACAAAACGGAAGTCCTCCGAAAGTAAGGATGATTTCACTTAAAAGAAGAGTTATTTAACTTAATGTTAGAAAATATTTTCTTATTTTGAGGGAGTTAAGTCCAAGTTTTTAGTAAAAAAATTATCTAATGAACTTAAATAAAATAAAATTTTTCTTAAAACCAAGGAAACATTTCCTAACAGTATAATTTTAGATGATGTATGAACTAATTAGGAGGAAAGTTTACTGTTTTCTAATAAAAATTTACTTCTCAGTAGTAAAATTTTTCTATAATTAAGAAATTTTGACCAAATTTTAAGTAAAATTTGTTTCCTAATTTCAAGAAAAATTTTATTATATATTGATAAAAAGTGTTTTTGGCGCCGTTTTGCATTTCAATTTTTCCTCTAAATAAGCTTATGTTTCTAAATTTTTGTTTCTTTTTTTTGAGTGTAGTCTGAATCTACAAATATTTATTTTTTTATATTAATCATATAATTAGAAATTATATCCTAATACCCTAACCGAGCACTAGCAACAAAGGCCATCGGCTCGTTGTAGCGAAAACAGACCAGAGCCTCTTGTGGGAATCGCACAGATAAGCTAGCACGCTATCAACTAGCCTACCAGGGCGCTCAAAATCTAAAAATAATAATGTTGCAACTGAAGTTATGACTTAACTGAAGTAATGACTTATTCTGTTATATTTTATCAACGTGATGAAGTGATTTTTATTAATTTGCTTGCAGAGAAAATATGATTGGAGCAATCATATTCGAAGAACATGGTATATATTTTTAGGATTATGATTGTGCCAACCATAGTCATACTTATCATATTATGATAATAAAATAGCCATAATATTACCATAATATTGTCCCTGCAGTTTTGTTATTTGAAACTATGAACAAGTTCTTTAAATTTAAGTATAATTCTTTAAAAAAAGTTTTTTTCCCTAAAGAAAAAATTTATATTAAGGGCTCTTTCAAGAAAAATTCTCTGAATTTATAGACTTTTTGTGAAGAAAAATTCTTCAAAATAAAATTTTGAACTCTAGGGAGTTTTTTTAATAAAAAAAAACAAACATAGCTTCTATGGACCTTTTCCAATTAATATATTCTTAAATATAAAGGACATTTTAAAGATAGTCCTTTAAGTCTCAGAATTTTTCTTTTAAAAAAAGTCCTTAGAATCTATCTCCTGAGAATCTTAGTATTTTTTTATGATGAAAAGTCATCAGAATCAAAGAATTTTTTATTCAAAGAAAGTCCTCCTATAAAGTACCACCTGTTTATAGACTTCTGCCAAATTTTGAGCAAGTTCCGTCTTTTACTTTGCGTTTAACAGCTGTTCAAAACATACAAACAACCTTGTGAATTGTTTTAAAAATGGAAAAAAGTGAATTTCGAATTCTCATTAAACATTATTTTTTGCGAAATCAACCGTCAATCAAACCAAGGAAAAGCTTGATAAATACTACGGGGACTCTGCAACATCGATTTCAATGGTAAACAATTAGCTTACTGACTTTCGTTGTGGCCTTACAAGCACGGAAGATGCCGAATGTTCTGGACGTTCAGTTGAGGTCTGAAAAAATTCATGATATGGTGTTGGCTGATCGGAGATTGAATTTCAAATAGATTGTGGAGGCATAGGCATCCCACATGGCTCAGTGGTTTCAATTTTGAACGATCACTTGGATATGAGAAAGGGTTCCGTAAGATGGCTGCCGTGTTTGCTCACAATCGACCATCAACGCAATCGTGTGACAGCTTAGTTTCCATAGCAAAAATCCATGAAGTAGACTACGAATTTCCCCCTCATTTGCCTTATTCTACGGATTTAGCCCCCAGTGACTATTTTCTATTTATGGACCTTGAAAAATCCTGCTGTTAAACGCAAAGTAAATGATGGAACTTGCTTAAAATTTGACAGTAGTCTATTAACAGGTGGTAGTTGATGGGAGCAGTGTTGCATTTTATATAACTACGAAGGAAGTTCGAAAAGTCACGGACTTATTGATCCGCCCTCGTAGATATAGTGTTATATATATTATTCCATATGATAGAATATATACCATATCCTATTATATAAATCATATCTAATTTTTTATTTTAATATAGAACTAGATGTGGTTATATATGTCACAATATATGGCAATTTTTTGAAATTTAATGTCATATAGAAATATAATGCATACTGACATATTTAAATATATATAATATTACATATATTATTAGATGAGGCCACATATGATTATATCTAAACTTTTTTACTCGGGTTATGGGTGACTGAAATGATACAATTTTTTTTTTTCATGAAAACAAGACAGTATTATGACGATAAATGTAAAATACCCGTTTTATTTAATTTATAATTGAAGCAGAGCCGCGAATAACGTTGTAAGCGACAAAATTAAAAATGTTGAGAAATCGAAACAAAACGTTTTATAACTTGTAGGTGTATCCCACTGATTGCATTTTGATAACGAAATCCTGCATAATTTTGTCTAATTTAATTTTTAAGTCATAAAAGAGTTATTCTAACGGTAATCGAAAAAAAACAGGTTTTGTAAAAAATGTCGCTTAAAACGTTATTTGCGGTTCCGCTACAATTAATTATTAATTCTTATCTGTATTTTATTGTTCTATAATTATCATAATTTTTAGTCAGAATTTTTGTTATCACAGCATGGTTACAGCTAATCATGATATAAAATAAAAAGTGGCAATCATGAAATAACAAATTATTTACTATAATAATGATGGTTGCGATCATATTGATGGTTGGAACTTATTTATAAATCAAAAACATTATTGTGACAACCATATTTGAATGCAGCAAGCATAATATGGTAGCAGTGATTAGTGTAATAGTAGATAGGGATAGCCTTTTATAATATTTCCATACACGCAGAGAAAAAACATGGTTGCAATATGATCACTGCTACTATATTGTGCTTGCTGCAATCGGGTATGGTTGTCACAACCAAGTTATTGTTTTTCTAACCAACAACATGGTCGCTATTATCATTATTTAGTAAATATTTTACTATATTATGATTGGCACCTTCAATTTTATATCATGATTGGCTGTAACCATACTGTGGTAACAAAAATTCTGACTATGAAAAAATATGATAGTTATGCAACGATAAAATGCTGGCAACAATCAATAAATAATTTTACAATCAAAGAGAAAAGTTGTCAAAGTCTATGATTTTTTCCTTAACAATTTTTATTCAAAAAGTACTTAATATTAAGTTTTTTTAGGAAAAACACTTCTAAAGGAAATATTCTAAAATTTAAACAGCTTTTTCATAGTTTCTAAGAACTTTTCCTTATAAAAATTTCTTAGATTATGGATCATATAATGATAATCCAGGAATCATAATACAGTTATGAGAGGCCATAATATGATAACATTTTGAGCATACTATGATTACCTGTGATCATATTATGATAAATTCATTATAAAATGTTTATTTTGGACAATAATATGGTAATTTTTGAATCAAAATATAACTGTAGGGACCATATTATGGTAAAAATATGGTTATTTTATTATCATAATATGATAACCATAATATAGTACAATTATGGTTGATACAACAATAAACCCAAAAATACATGATGCTCTTCGAATATGATTGACCCAACTATGTTTTTTCTTTGCGTGTAGACGAATGAGTGGCTACATGTATTTTGTTATTTTATTTCCATTCGTCTTAAGCAAAACATGATCTGGAAGCACCACCATAGTTTCTAGAAACAGGCTGTAAAACTCATAAATACATTTGTGAATTTAAGTGCATTCATTTTATGATCTATTGATGTCTTCATAATATCGAAAAACTAATTATGTTGACATTTACAATCAAAAAATATTTTTATTTTAAATATTAAAAAAAATATATGACAATAATTCAAAAAAAATTTTCAATAAATTTCCAAGTTCAAAATGGCACATAAAACATTGAAATGTTTTTAAATAACAAATTGTGGGCAGTTTTTACAAAAAGATAAAAAAAAAAATATAAAAAAACTAATCATGTTAAAATGACAAAAAACACTTAAAAAAGTGCAAAGATCATAAAAGATTGAGTTCAATGAAGAACGCAATTTACAAGAAACCATCTTTGTAACTTTTTTTGTTCTCTTAAAATTCATTTATATTATATTTATGTACAACACTCTATATTGTTGTTGTTGTTGTAATATTTGAAACGGAAGTGTGCCATTAATCTTTAAAACAAAATATGTCTTCTTTTTCTAAGCCAATTTAAAAAAAAAAACAAAATTAACGACAACAAACAGACAACAAGTCAAACCTTAACAGAAAAATAAAAATTGAGTCAATTTGACAAGACAAACCAAACTGAAAAAAAAGAACTAGACTTAAAGTATACAAATTTGTCAATGAATATGAAGAATGAAGCTCAGAAAAATAAAACACACGAAACATGAACAGCAGACAATCCTCTTTGACGAATAAAATCTAAAGAAACATGAATGAATTATAAAGATACACACACAGCAATGGAAACAACCAATCGATTGAACTTAAGGGGGTTATATACTTAAAAAAAAATTAAAATTTATTTTATTTCCTTGGGATAAGCTTATGTTCCAAAAACATTCTTCAAAATTTAAAAGTTGCATTATTTTAATGTTTTGAAATTAAGGATAATAAATTTTAGAGGGACATATTTGACAAATATGCCAAGTATGTGTGAAGAGAAGCTAATTTATAAAATAAGCGGCTAAAAATGTAAATGTACCGGCTGAGTACCGAAGAGAAGTATAGATCGAGTCTGATTAAACTTCTTCATTATTAATTTCATAATTTTGTTTTTTCTTCGCAAGAGTAAAGAATGTACACAGAGAAAATGGTATCATTGTGACAACCGAATTCCTTGCCAACTGAATAATTTGGTTGCAGCAATTGAATCATTTGGTTGTGGTAATCAAATACGATATATCCTGAAATAATTGAAATATTTTGCTTTAACCGAAATTCTGTTGTAATTGCCGAATTTCTGTTGTATAAATCGAATTTCTCTTGTTGTATAAATTGAATTTCTCTTGTAGTGAAATCAGGTTTTAAACTAACACAAAACAGTTGCTTAGGTAATATCAAAAACTTAGCACCCACTCCCGGTCAATTTTTGATTTCTTATCTCCTTAAATATGCTGATTCTTACAGTATATATCACCCCTTTAAACATAAAACTCTCTAACCAAACATGGCTTAAAAATAATGAAATTCTTAAATTTTGTATTTCATTGTTGTTGCTTGTTCAAAACTAATTTTACATACAGTCGAACATGCTCGTACATAGCTAAAAAAAAGAAACAACAAGAAATTAATAACATAAGTACCTAATCCAATCAATCAAATCGAACAATGAATCAAAAAAAAATTAAAATAAAAAAATCTATCTATAAAACTCTTTTGATTCATTCATATTCACATGTGATAGTATTTGAGAAGGTACATATTTACTTATAATAACAGTGTTGCCAGATCACAAAAAGTATTTGACCATTTTATAGATCTATTTTCACCGCAGCGACACAACTTTTGGGCGACTACACTCAAAAAAAAATTAGCTAGAATTTAGAGGAAAAACTGAAATGAAAACGGCGCAAAAGACACTTTTTTACTAATATTTAACAAAATTTTCCTTGAAATTAAGAAACCATTTTCACTTAAAATTTGGTCAAAATTTCTAAATTATAGAAAAATTTTACTACTGAGAACTAAATTTTTAATAGAAAACAGTAAAATTTCCTCCTAATTAGTTCATACATCATCTAAAATTTTACTGTTAGTTAGAAATTGTTTTCTTAGTTTTAAGAAAAATTTTACTTAAAATTTGGTAAAAATTTCTAAATTATAGAAAAATTTTACTACTGAGAAGTAAATTTTTAATAGAAAACAGTAAATTTCCTCCTAATTAGTTCAAAAATCATCTAAAATTGTACTGTTAGTTAGGAAATGTTTTCTTGGTTTAAGAAAAATTTTATTTTATTTAACTTCATTAGATAATTTTTTTTTACTAAAAACTAGGACTTAACTCCCTAATAATAAGAAAATATTTTCTAACAACAAGTTAAATAGCACTTCTTTTAAGTGAAAATTATCCTTATCCTGCTTCTATGAAAAAGGTACTTTACACTCATTAACAAGATTTTTGCTGTACAATTTTGCCTTAAAACTAAATTAAATTATTCTAAATTCATGTATTTAAAATATAAATTAAATTTCATTAGCAAAAAGGTAAACAAATTAAAAAAAAATGTACTGCAGGATATCCTGAAACTAAGGAATACTGGGGGTCCTTTGTCTTCTTAAATTAACTAATTTAAGGAAATTGTAGCAAAAATACAAAATATCACAGTAACATTTCTTGTTATTATTGGAAAATGGAAAAATGTCATAAGTTCATTTTATGGGATTTTTAGCTTAAACTTTATTTGACATATACAAATTTCAATTTTTTTATTATTAAGTGAAAAAAAATAGTTCGATATATATAAAGTTCAATAAGCGCTACGTCAATTATAGGAAAGCCATTATGCCTAATATGAAATTTTTTAACCTTTGCTAAAAAATTTAAAAAAATATTTTAAGCTGCTTTAAGTTCAATGTTAAAGACTGTTAGGATTGGAGATGGGCATGGGAGCCATTTTAGAATCACGCACCAAAAATTACAATCATGCACGATATTTTTTTTTTAATGGTTACTTTAATTTGTTTCCTTTAATAATAATATTTTCTTGGAAATTAGGAAAACTAACTAGTTTGTTTTTAATGGAATAGAATATTGAAAATAATTTAAACGTTTTCCAACAAAAAAAAAAAAAAAAATCCTATACCAAATTTTATTATTTTTAAAAATTAGAAAACTTTTACTTGAAAAAAAAAGAATATTTTATAAAAATTTTTAAAATTTTTCTGAACTAAGTTGCATGAAATTTTCCTTAGAATTAGTTCATCAGTTTCTAAAATAAAGTAAATTTTTTTTATTACATAGGAAACAATTTATTACTTCTTATTTTTAATTGTCTGAACTAAGTTTTAGAAAACAATTCCTCAAAATTAGAAAGTGGTATACTTAAAAACTGAATTTGGAGATGGGTTTCTAAAATTTAGTTAATTTTACTACTCGCGAACAAAAAATGAAAACACATTGAGTTCAAGTACTTTCTCGATTTAAGTTAGACACATTTTTTGAACAAAATGGGAGTAAATTATATCCTAATTTTTTTGAACTAAACTTAATTTTATTACATTTGAGCATAGAAATTTCTTAAAACTAAGATGTTTTTTCTTAAAATTAATAAATTTTTATTTAATTGACTTGTTTTTTTCCCCTAAAATCAAGAAATATTACTTAGGAAAAATATGAACTATTTCTGAGTATAAAAACTATTTCGTTTTCCACAAACTTAGGAATATTTATTCTTTTTAAGAAAATTTTTCTAAATTTTAGTAAAATTTTATTTAAAATGAGGACAATTTATAAACTATTTTGAAGGAAAACTTTGATTACATTTTAGTTCATGTCTTTTTTTTAATGTATATTTTTTTTTTTAAATTTAAGAATATATGTTTAAAATGTGATTCCTAAAGAAAGAATTTGATTCTTTGGACTTTTTGTAATAGAAAAATTCCTAGATTCTAAGGACATTTTTAATATTTTTTTTAGATATTCCTTAGAGCAACAGTTCTTAAATGGCGGGTCGCGACCCCTGGCGGTCCGTATCTGCATACAAAGGCGCCCGGTAAAAATAAGAAGGTTATAATAAATAATTTTCCATCTCAGGTGCCATAATTGTATTTCAAAATCAATAAAAAGGAAACTAATAAAAAATTGTGGTATTCCATTTCTTAAGACTTCAGACTCCGGCATTTGTTTAAACGTTCTAAGAAGCTAAAAAATTTATCAGAACCTGTTTAAGAATCAGTTTTTCCTATTAAAAAATCACAGATACTAAGAAGCTTTTTTTTATAGAAAACACTTCAAAGTCCTAGATTTTTTGTCAAATTTTGAGCAAGTTCCATCATTTACTTTGCGTTTAACAGCTGTTCAAAACATACAACCTCGTGGCTTTTTTTAAAAATGGAAAAAGTAAATTTCGAGTGCTCATTAAACATTATTTTTCGCGAGAAAAAAACGTCAATCAAACCAAAACAAAAAGCTTGATAAATACTATGGAGACTTTAGATTTCAATGGTAAAAAAGTGGTTTCCTGACTTTAGTTGTGGCCTTACAAGCACGGAAGATGCCGAACGTTCTGGACGCCCAGTTGAGGTCTCTACACCCAAATTAAATAAACACGATATGGAGTTGGCCGATCGGAGATTGAATGTGCGATAGATTGTGGAAGACATAGGCATCTCACATGGCTCAGTGGTTGCAATTCTGAGAAAGCTTTCCGCAAGATGGCTGCCGCGTTTGCTCAAAATAGACCACGAACGGAATCGTGTGACAGCTTAGTTTCCATGGCGAAAATCCATGAAGTAGATTACGAATTGGTACCTCATCCGCTGGATTTAGCCCATAGTGACAATTTCCTATTTGGAAAGAGATTTAGCTCCAACGATGAAATTATGGATCAAACAAATGCCTATTTTATGGACCTCGAAATACCTTGCTGTTAAACGCAAAGTAAATGACGGAACTTGCTCAAAATTTGACAGTAGTCTATTAAAAGGTGGTAATTAACGGAAGCAGTGTTGCATTTCACGGACTTATTCATCTGCCCTCGTAATATAGAAATGAAAAAGAGTGCAACCAGAGAAAAAACATAGTTGGGGCAATCGTATTCGAAGTGCATTATATATTTTGGGGATTATGATTGTGCCGATCATAGTCGTACATAGATTTGAAAAGTGTTAATTTTATTAAAAATCACATTTTTGTAATTGTGAATAGGAAAATCAATACTAAATGATACTTTGGAATCAATGAAAAATTGATTCCTTAAGAATCACTTCCATTTATTTTTGCGATGTAAATTACACAGTTCAACACAAGAAAAAATTACGGAACTCCGATGATTAATTCTTGTTAAGGAGACCAACAAAAATATACGTGTGTCGGCGTTTTGATAGTTTACATCGGAATTTAATTTTAAAGGCGGTCAAAGTTTTCCAGCTCTGGCCTGTTCTTGCAGCATATCGATATATAAAACTATGTTTTCTTTACATCTGAGGTGTAGGGTATGTTCAGCAACTTTGTAGATAATGGTATGGCAAATATTTTTGTAGAACATATTAACCCTCTAACTCCCCCTCAAAACGCCATTTTTTGCTTTATTCTAACAAATTCTAAAAAACACCCCGAAGGGCGGGGATGAAATGTTGTACAAAAATGTTGGCCATAAAATTCTACTATATATGTCAGAACACACCAAAAGCCAAACTTAACACAAACACCAAAAACTAATCAAATTCAAGATTGCTCATCAAATTTCTAGTCGAATTTTGGGATGACCAATATATTATAAGTCAGATTTTGGGATCACCTACATAATATTTAGGTCATCCCAAAATGTGACTAGAAATTTGATGGGCAATCTTGAATTTGTCTGGTTTTTGGTATTTGTGTTAAGTTTTGGGCTTTAGTGTGTTCTGACATATATAGTATAATATTATTGCCAACATTTATGTAGAACATTTCATCCCCGCCCTTCCCCTTTTTCGGGGTGTTACAATTTGTTAGAATAAAGCCAAAAAATGCCGTTATGAGGGGGAGTTAGAGGGTTAATATATTCTACAAAAATATTTGTCATACCGTTACCTAAAAAGTTACTGAACATACCCTAGACCTCAGATGTAAAAAAAACATAGTTTTATATATCGATATGCTGCAAGAACAGGCCAGAGCTGGAAAACTTTGACCGCCTCTAAAATGAACCTCCGATGTAAACTATCAAAACGCCGACACACGTATATTTTTGTTGGTCTCCTTAGCAAGAATCAATCGTCGGAACCCCGTAATTTTGGAAAAAGTTTGAAATTGTTTTACAGTGTTATCTACCCTGCTTAAGGTTTTAATGCTGGTTGGTTTATTAAAATGGCATATCACAATTCGAACTTTAATACATTGAGTTTGGCTAATTTTTTCCACGTCACCAATTTTTTTTAAGTTTACAAATTCATTAAAATAGTTTATTTTTGATGGCTCAAATAAAAAAAATCAAACCACGTGGCACTTTGAAACTTAAAACATAACTTTTGTAAGGTTGCGACTTTTTACCAAAATATTTGTTTTTTCAACATTCAGCTAAAAAGAATCATCTGAGAATATCGAGTACAGGGGCCTAACCATTGGATTTGAGTTTACCCAAAGTATTTCATTTGAATGGTGGGGTATTTAATTTTATTATTACAGAATTTGATCTGGCATCACAACTTTTATTACAATGTATTTATATGTTATGTACTGTGATAAAACTATCAACAATCTCTGCAAGATACCATTCTTACATACGTTATTGAATATTCTTTTGTGCTTTTCTTCAATAAAGTTATTTTCATTATTGATTGTTGTAAGTCAAAAACCAATTTTAACACAATATCTGTGAGGTAAAGTACTATTCGGATATGCCCATCCTTAAATCGATAATAATCGTATCAAGTTTTAAGAACTTTATTTAGAAAGATGACAAGTTTTTCTTGAATTTTTATAAATTTCCTTAATAATGCACACACATACACACACAATAGAAAGGTGTGAAAGAAAAGATTGTATTGGAAGATTAAAATAAATAACTTTTACAATTAACTGAAATTTATTTCGTATGGTATGTTAAGTACCTCTTTTTTTTATTTACAAATTACTATTCCAGAGTTTTATTAGAAGTGACACTTGTACAGTCACGATTTTTTTTGCTAGAGATTTAAAATTAAATGTATAAAGTTTTACTTCCGTTTGAGGCAAAAAAAAAAAATAAAATAAATAAGAGATACACAATTTTGAAAAGTGTATGTTTTTTTACTTACAAATATGTTTGCGATTGTAATATATTTATTTAATGTAATACTTTTTTTTTCAATGACTGGCCATAATTAAAGTAATGCGATTCAATGTAAGATATGTAAAGGAATTTATTTAATAGACGCTTTTGCTTGCAAATCCTGTTGGATGGTTGAGGGTATATAATGCTTTGTAAAAACTTACCATCGATACGCACAGAATCAATGTTATAGGGTAAAAATTTTCTTTCCAACGCCCCAATAACAGCCCAATCTGATATATACAACATTAATGCATTAACGCATAAACCGAATTCCGCGATATTTTTATCTCATTGCTGACGTTATTATATCCTACGGGGTCAGGATAATATTTTTAGGACTTAGACCCATCTAATTGTATGTCAATCGACTCGGAATCGTTTTCGTGTGTCCTTGCCATGCTCAACGAAATTTTTTTTTCCATAACTTCATGAGAATAACATGAACAACATTTGGTTTCAACAAGACGGGGCCACATGTCACACAGCCAACGCAACCATCGATATTTTAAGCACTGTTTTATAAAATCGAATAATCAGCCGAAATTGTGATGTCAATTCGCCGTCTCGGAACTGTGATTTGAGCCCTTTGCATTGTTGTCTGTGGGGGGCCATTAAGTATAAACGTTACGCAAACTATCGAGAGAAAATTAAACATGAAATCGAAGTTGCCATTGAAGAGATTCGAGCCGAAACAATTGAAAATGCACTGAAAACTTGAGTTGATCGGATGAAGTACTGCCAAAAAAAATATACATTACTCTTTTTTTATAGAAGATTCAAATTAAAAATTTGAAATGGCCCACCCTGTATGAAAATTGGTAAATTGTTGTTTTCTTAGGACATGGGTGAAGGGTATTCAAAGATTGGACGCAGCCGAATTTAGCATTTTTTTACTTGTTTTATTTTGCAGCCATTTTTTTAATATTAATGAAATCAATTTTTAATCCGCCTTTTTTAACAAAAAAAAAATAAACATCGCGATAGCATTGGGCTTAATAAATTTATTTGCCATTAACAAATAACTGACTCTTTTATTTGCCAAAAATTAATGTAAGGTCCACAGCGCACTGTGGGCCAAAATGTCTAAAATTTGTTCTGATTAAAATTTAAAAAAAATTAGGCAGTTGCTTGCCACGATTCAATCGTGAAAAAGTTTTTATTTCACTTGTAAACTTTCTGCGGACCCTTGAGGTCAAGGTTTTCTGGGAAGATTGAATGGTATATGTGACAGGTTTTGAAGTCTGTTCAGACGATCTGGACTTTAGAATGTCCATGTGACTTACAAGTCTTTCAAACAGACGTTTTTGCATTTTTACGTCTTTCAGACAGATTTTTCTGCCATAGAATAAAAATGGTACGAATTATGGATTCAATAAAGGTCATGGAATCCGATACGATAAGATCGAGGTATGGGTATATATTGCATCCCTTGGCCAAACCCGTCGACACGCGGTATTTCTCTTCATTCAGTACAAATGAATGTTCTGTTCGCTCGAGAGAGGGAGCTGTTGAATGTGATTACTGGTATATCGGATAGAGGGATCTAGGTGCAGGTTTTTGATTACCTTTGATATATCTTGGACACTCTGGCCGTTTCTCAACCCAAGGAGAGCGTAAACTCATCCTGGGTTTGGTAAGGGGATAATAAGCCATTCGGGATACCCACTAAGCACTGGGCGCTAAACCGGTTAGCTGCTCATGTGGGAATATAGGGACAATCTTCGATAGTCAGAAGATTTGTCGAACCAATCGGTCTTTTTAAGGCAATCTGCATGGTTTAAGGATGTGGGACCACATCCTGAACCATGTGTATACTATATGAGCTAATGGAAGACTTGCCAGATTTGACTTTTCTGAATCAATCTCATAAGAATCAATCTCATTTGAAATTAATTTTGCTTTAATCGTAGGCCAAACCTTTTAAAGGTTGTGTAAAAGAAGTAGACTATGAAGCACATACTTAATCGGGTTATTTTAGGCAGTCTCTTAGTGGGGTCTTACAAATAGAAATTTTAATTTGTTGCTGCTCCAACGGGTAGCACCGATATTGAGGAATTGGAAACCATTTATTTAACATACAAAAAACTACACAGAGGAAACAAATTCATTGGGACAACCGAATTTTCTGCAAACCGAATGGTTTGGTTGGAGCTACTGACATATATGTTTTTGGTGACCAACATTCGGTTGATACAATGGAATTTCGGCTGCAACTATATATTTCAATTGAATCAGCAATATATTTGGTTGTGGCAACCAAATGATTCGGTTGCTGTAACCAGACTATTTAGTTGGCAACAAATTCGGTTGTCCCAATGAATTGGTTTCCTCTGTATAGTTTGTTGTATGTTAAATGGTGCAGAAATTACTTCATCCCATACAATCTCCTAACTATCTGGCTGGAAGTGGAATGTAACTCTTATACATATATATTAGGTAGGAACTTCAAAGTCTGCTTTGAATTTTAGATCCTGTACAAAAAGGATGTCGGTGCTTCTCATGCACAGTAGGGTATCCAGTAGACCGTACCTCAAAAAAAAAGTTCACCGTACACCCTCAAATATAAAGTATTTTAACAAGAAAATTTCGAAAATGTTTTTTTTTTTTTTGGCCGAACGTAGGGGTCGCCATTTTATATTTTTCTTTATATCTTCGCCATTTACCGTCGGATCTTAAAGTATTGTATATCAATGTTTTTTGTCTCGCGGAGACCGATGTTTTCCTCGAAGGAGCCATTGACCTCAAGTAACCCGTTCTAGTATTAACCCACCACATCTCAGTTGCTACCACCTTAATGAACTACCCTAATATTTTAAAATGAAAGCTCGCAAAAAGGCAATAAACTTTTGATAGGAAAGTATTCCAATAATTCCAGCGGAACTATTATTTTATTTTTTTTTAATTTTTTTTGTTGCCGAATGTAGGGCATTTTTAATTTTTTTGTCATATCTTCTGTATTTACAGTCGGATCTTAAAGGGTTACATATCAATGTTTTTGTCGCAATGATACCAATTTGTTACATCGAAAATCATTGACCTCAAGCACCCTTTTATACCACTTAAGGGGTAAAACCTACGTAAAAAGCCTATATATAAAAACTTCCTATTTTTATTTTCTTTATTTACGGAGATGTGTTAACAAAGATTGGTTTTCACAAGATTTATGAAGGAGTACACAAAAATATTTGTTTTTCACAAAGTTTTACAAAATGATAGTATATTTAGTGAAGAGGTCCATGGCACGCAGCATTACTTAATAAATTTTTGGTGGATTTCTCTGAAATTTATAATGCATATGGAAAACTAAATTATCTTTGGATGCGCGTAGGAGTTTTTGATAGGTCAAATACTTTTTGACTTAGAGCTGTTTCTTTACGAGTATAAAAAATAGATATTTTGACTTTAACACTTCGCTGTTTTGTCAAAAATTAATATACCCAAAAACTCATACGCTTTTCTTTAGATAATTTGGTTAAATTATAGGCATACGAACCATTGCAAAGGTCTCTGTAAATGGCGTTCCATTCTTACAATGACTCCATTTTTGTAGCCAGTGTTGGTAGGAGTTCCATCGCAACTAATAGCTATTAAGAAGTCCACATTGAAGTTCTCTTGACTCAAATAATACAGCCAACCTCAATCACGCCAACATATGATCGATTAAAATTTGTGTTATTTTATAAGTGATCCACGGCACTCAGCATAATTTAACCAATTTTAGGTGGATCGGTCTGAAACATACACTTTATATAGAAAACTAAATTATCTAAAGAAAAGCGTATGAGTTTTTGGGTATATTAATTTTTGACAAAACAGCGAAGTGTTAAAGTCAAAATATCTATTTTTTATACTCGTAAAGAAACAGCTCTAAGTCAAAAAGTATTTGACTTATCAATAACTCCTACGCGCATCCATAGATAATTTAGTTTTCCATATGCATTATAAATTTCAGAGAAATCCATCAAAAATTGATTAAGTAATGCTGCGTGCCGTGGACCTCTTTTGTAAATATACTATCATTTTGTAAAACTTTGTGTAAAACAAATATTTTTTTGTACTCCTTCATAAATCTTGTGAAAACCAATCTTTGTTAACACATCTCCGTAAATAAAGAAAATAAAAAAAGGAAGTTTTTATATATAGGCTTTTTACGTAGGTTTTACCCCTTAAGTAGTATAAAAGGGTGCTTGAGGTCAATGATTTTCGATGTAACAAATTGGTATCATTGCGACAAAAACATTGATATATAACCCTTTAAGATCCGACTGTAAATACAGAAGATATGACAAAAAAATTAAAAATGCCCTACATTCGGCAACAAAAAAAATTAAAAAAAAAAAAATAAAATAATAGTTCCGCTGGAATTATTGGAATACTTTCCTAGCAAAAGTTTATTGCTTTTTTGCGAGCTTTCATTTTAAAATATTAGGGTAGTTCATTAAGGTGGTAGCAACTGAGATCTGGTGGGTTAATACTAGAACGGGTTACTTGAGGTTAAAGGCTCCTTCGAGGAAAACATCGGTCTCCCCGAGACAAAAAACATTAATATACAACACTTTAAGATCCGACGGTAAATGGCGAAGATATAAAGAAAAATGTAAAATGGCGACCCCTACGTTCGGCCAAAAAAAAAAAAAAAAAACATTTTCGAAATTTTCTTGTTAAAATACTTTATATTTGAGGGTGTACGGTGAACTTTTTTTTTTTTTGCCTGTAAGGTGGTACGGTCTAGTATCCAGCCCTAATGATTCGTTGGATCATCATTGAAACGTAGATTATGCGACACTATTCTATCGATATTACCATGGGAAGTGTTTTACTTACAGTGGACCGCGCAACTCATTAAAGAGAGAATTAGTTCATAAGTCGGACTTGTTATATATGTAAGAAATTCCTCGCAGATGTTTTCCCTAGCACTTAGAACACAGTACGACAGTGGTTGGTACACATGAGAAATGTTAACGGAATATGAAAATAGGCTTAAAATAAAGAAATACGTGTCTCGGCGTTTTGCTGTAGCACGTCAGAATGTAATGTATTTTTTAATGGTTATTTTTTAACTTTACATGAAAATTAAAGCGCCATCTAGCGATAAAAAATCCAAATTTAATTCCTTTTCAAAACTGGCTAAAGCATTAAAATCGGTTCACCTATTCTGTTTTTATAGAACTTTTTATAATAGTATTACATTACAAGTGAACCTCCATGGTCCTTCGAAGCTCAAAAATCGATTTTCTCAAAATGACGTGCTACAGCAAAACGCCGAGACACGTATTTCTTTATTTTAAGCCTATTTTCATATTCTGTTAAGATTTCTCATGTGCATTCAAAAAAATTTAATTTTGTTGTACTGTGTAATAGACAAAAATTCAAGTACCATGCCCATAATCTACGAGTATTTTCCAAACATCAGTACAATGAATTCCAGAGTGTAGATCAAATACAAAAAAATAGAAAAAGGCATAAAATATTCGCCTTTATCAAGGAGCAATTGTCTTGGATGTCGAAACTCCACATCATTCTTTTATTGTGGGAGGTTTAATATAATTCAAAGGTATGGAATTCACAATGCAGATCACCATTTATTATGGTGTCTTATCCATATACTTGTTTTGAGCGAAATTACATATTTTGCTCAAAATACGTGTTTTTGTAAATATTTTCCCATTTATTTTTATGCCAGTAAAACATGTGCAAACAACGTGTTCATAAAATAGGTATTTGTTTGATCAATAATTTCATCGTTGGAGCTAAATCTCTTTTCACTGTGCCATTTCTTTAGGTTTGGAAATATTCACTGGGGGCTTAATCCGGAGAATCAGGGGAATGATGGGGCAATTTGTAGTCTACTTCATGGATTTTTGCCATGGAAACTAAGCTGTCACACGATTCCATTGGTGTTCGATTGTGAGCAAACGCGGCAGCCATCTTGCGGAAAGCTTTCTTATACCCAAGTGATCGTTCAAAACTGAAACCACTGAGACATATGAGATTGATCGGAGATTGACTCCGATCGGCCAACACCATATCGTAAAGTTTTTCAATTGTTTTGGCTGTAGCGACCTCAAATGGGCGTCCAGAACGTTCGGCATCTTCCGTGCTTGTAAGGCCACAACGAAAGTCAATAAACCACTTTTTTACCATTGAAATCGATGAGAGTCCCCATAGTATTTTTCAAGCTTTTCCCTGGTTTGATTCACGGATTTTTTTTCGCAAAAAATAATGTTTAATGAGCAATTGAAATTCACTTTTTTCCATTTTAAAAAAAATCCACTAGGTTGTGTGTTTTGAACACCTGTTAAACGCAAAGTAAAGAAAATTTAATAAATCAAAGGAAAAAAATGGCTACACAAAGTTAATTTTTTTTTATTTTATTTGTTCGAAAATTCGAACACTCAAAACACATTTTTGCTAGTGGAAACAGTTTGAAATGTTTTCCTTAAAACATGTTATTTTGGTCATAATGGAAACATGGTATTAGTTATCTGCAGGATTTCATTACGAATTCAATACTTTATAGAGCTGATGCAAATTACTTACATGTGTATCTTATATGACTATATATAAGAGCGTGTATGAATAACTAAAACTTTAGTTTGTACGTCTATAATGTGACTCTTTTGTGGATGTGGTTACACTATTTTGTAACATACGTACGAAAACAATAAAATATTGACATAGCACGCGCCTTTTTTTAGCCACCAGCTGAGATGACTGTGTCAGATTTTTTTTTTGTTTTTTCAGTTTTTACTCTTAAAGATAAAGATTTGATTTTGTAGTTCCCTTTTTGTTTACAAACATAATTTAGACAACAAAAAAAAAAAACAAAACATGCTGTTATAAAGGTACTCAATAGGTAGACATGTTTGATTAAAATATGACTGGACAAATTTTGATAAAAAAAAATACAAAAAAAATTCCTTAAATATTTTTAAATAAGCCAAAACAAAGTTTAAAATTTGTTGTTGATAAATATTCAAATAATTTCCTATCATTAAACTTTTCTGTTGATGTTACTGAAGAAGTCTTATGTGCTTAATTTTAAACACACCGCTTCAAAACAACAGCTAAAACTGCAGTCAAACATTGAAGACATAACGATAAAGAGTTTTTGTTTTTTTTTTTCAAGTAAACGACCGGAAATAAAAAAAGGTTTGGTCCATGTTTTAAGACATAGACATTCAAATACACACAAGATATTTTTTTCAAATAAAGCTTCATACACCTTGACATACCCTACACTTAGGGAAAAAAGTTTCACCATATTGATGGAACTGCAGTAACTGTCTCAGTCTTGACTGTTAATTCATATGCGTTTGACTGATTAAATGACTGGCTAACAATAAATGCATAATTTGTTGATTCTTTTTTTTTAAGGCTAAATTGTACCAACATACTTTGAACAAATCTTAAGAATTAGTTTGGTAGTTTATTTGTTTTTAACAAGGAATATCTCCTGAGTGAATTTTCTATTATGTCATTAAAATTTGTAACAAATAAGAATCAATAGGATGTGAACAACTTTTTAACATGTTCTACTTTTCAAGTTATTTTTAAACCTTTCACTACACATGGTTAATTGATTTTTCATTTGAAGCTTTTGTTATTTTCCAATCGTGATTTGTATAATATATGATAGTTTTAATACTTTGACCAATATGGTCCTAGAGTAGAATAGAGTAACGCCAAGTCAAAAAAAAATATATATTTTTTTTTCATAATTTGTCATATAACAGGTCAATTGAAAAGTCTCCGGTCTCTTTGGCAAAATTCGTTTTCTTTATTCAACATAGTTTCCTTCAAGGGTGATACTCTGATTATAGCGACCCTCCAACTTTTCGATACCATTTTTGTAGTTCGATTTGTCTTTTGCTTTTTTTTCCGGCGATTTCGTCCTTCAGACGGTCCAATAACGCTATGTAATAGTCGCTGCTGATGGTTCTTCTTCTTTTAAGGTAGTCAATGAAAATTATTCCATGCGCATCCGCCATAACCTTGCCAGCCGACTGTTGCGTCTTTCCACGCTTTGGAGTTGGTTCATCACGTGCAGTATACTCGGATAACTGTCGATTCGACTTCGGAGTGAAATGATGGAGCCATATTTCATCCATTGTCAAATATCGACACAAAAACTCGGATTTATTACACTTAAACATCTCCAAACACTGCATTTAATCATCAACTCGTCGTTGTTTTTGGTCGAAAGATAGCTAGCGTGGCACCTACTTTGCACAGAGCTTTCTCATACCCAAATATTCGTGAATGATATAATGTACACGTTCAGTTGATATCTTTAGAGTACCTACTATTTCATTCAATGTTTTCGTCCGTAACAACCTCTTTTGGGTGTCCACTGCGTTCACCGTCTGCGGTGCTCATTTCACCACGTCTTAACTTAGCATACCAATCCTTGATGGTTGATTTTCCTGGGGCAGTGTCCGGAAACTCGTCATCAAGCCAAGTTTTTGCTTTAACTGTATTTTTTCCCTTCAAAAAGCAATGTTTTATCAACACGCGAAATTCTTTTTATCCATTTTATTCACAATAACAAAAGTTGCTTCACTCAAAATGCTATAATTCACAAACTAATTATGCGACAGCTGTCAAATTTATACACGTGTCTTTTGAAGGTTAGGGCTAACTAAAAATCATGTCGATTTAAGTCTAGTAGAGCGATCTATGTGTCAGGCCGGAGACTTCTCAATTTTATTAAAGAAAGCACGGGATCAATTTATGCGTAGGACATTTTAAGATTAGTTTATATATGCTGCCTAGGGATTCACTAAAGATTCAATCTATCAACGAAGCTAATTATCATATTAGAATACCCAGAAACATAAGTCTCTTATCTCAACGCCTAGGACATTCACAAAGAATATATTTTTACGTTTTTGGGGCTAGCTCACAAAACTTAAAAACATCAGTGTTTGATTAACCCTTCTTGTGACTGAAATCACAGTGTCTAGTAAAATATCCTCTCAAGGTTTCTAAGTCCTTTCTGAGAAGAGCCAAAGGCGGCACTTATCCTCGGCTAGTCAGAGAATAAATAAATCTCTTGGCTTGGCATGAGCCATGAGAATTTTCCCAATACCCAGAATATGCATACTGCCTTTACAACCTGACATTTTCCCTAACATTACCCATTGGGTCGATGAAGAGGCGAAGGGACTCGCAACTGGCCAAAGCATCTGACTTTTTGCTACCCTCTTGGCTAGGAATCTACCCTAGTGTTACTTGATTAAGAGTCTGAATAGACTTTGTGAGATCATTAGAGCTCTGAGTATTACTAGTTTGTCAGAAATAATTCAGATTTTCGCATTTATAACCGCATATCTCCGTAGGCACTCTGCCGTACAGATAATATGTCAAAAATTTCCTCTTAAAAAAGTGAGAAGTATGTGCTCATGAAAACAGCACGTTGGAACCCGGGTTCAAAGGCACCCGCACCCTTGTACATATTCGCCTTTTACGAGCCATGAATAAACCATATCTGTGTAACTCTTCCAATATTGGTCTATCCGCATTTACCTATCATATAATACAATCTCAAAATAATTGACCATAATCTGTTCCGAAAACATTCTGTCCGTTGCCTTTGCGATCGAGTCATCGATGAAGATCTTGGTGATCCTCATAAGACGCCTTATGTCGCCAATCTTCATATTCCTGAATTTCATACTTGCCGTTTCCTTTACGGAAATATGCAGGGGTTGAATTTCCAGCATTGCCTCGATGATATCCATGGCCCATGTTTTGCAATACCATAAGTTCTTCTAAAAGAATACCTTGCATTTTATTGTTCGACATTTGGGCAACATGCGAGGGCTGCATAGGTATTAAACTCCAGCCTATCATCGTACTCCCATTAACAGTTATATACAGACAACTTTGCACTTATTTGTTAATGGTATCACGACCGTCTTAGATGAATTAATAGACATCTCCTTTTCTTGACGCCGCGAAAAAAATCAGAGCAGATAACAAGTTTATAGCGGTAGCCATAGGTTCTGAATCCCAAGACATTCAAACCCTCTACCAACTCCTAAATAGCCACAGTCCATAATTTTGGTGAAAAAAAAGAAAACATCGCCCTAAGGTTATCCCCTGGACACATTCACGGTCCAATATAATTGAAGAGATGAATCTTTATATTATTACTACCCAAATCGTATCACATGACTTGTTCTAAAAGGAGCCCTCTATAACAATAAAATCACAAAGGGTAATGTTTTTTGCCTCTAGTGCCCTCTCTATCATCGTGACTTACTGCCATTAAAACGCGAATTGAAGCTCATGTAGCAGTCGAAAAATTTCTGAATTGTCTTAAGGAAAAACGAATTAAAGCTAATTGGACTGTACGATTTAAGCAGCTGTTTGCACTTCGCCCTGACTTTGGTATAAAGACTACTTTAAACCTTTTTGCAAGGTGTTGGTACAGGGTGTCCACCGGGAAGGTATACTACTTTATTTTGCCGCCATTTTGGTAAACATTAGTCTTGACAGTTTATATTTGGCAGTCGTGTTGTAGACACGTGGCAAATTTAATATGGAAAAAATATTTGATAAGCCAACGTGCCAATAGGATGTTACAGCTAGCCCAGGACAACCCCGATTTTCATGAAAAAATCATAATGAGTGACGAGGCACATTTTCATTTGAATGGATATGTGAATGAACAGAATAGTCGGTTCTGGGCAATGGAAAACCCACAAATTATTCATCAGTCACCTTTGCATCCATTGTGACAGTCTGGTGTGCAATTTGGTTAGGAGGAATCATTGGACCTTACTTCTTTGAAAATTAAAACGGCGTAACGGTAACTGTGAATGGGGAGCGATATCGTAAAATGATTGAAAACTTTTTAACGCCACAACTGCATGCTTTGGGCTTGATTAACATGTGGTATCAACAAGACGGTGCCACATCGCATACAGCCAGGACTACAATGGAGTTACTGCGAGACCTCTTTCCACAAAAAGTTTTTTCAATAAATGGTGATGTTTTGTGGGGATGTCTGAAAAGCAAGGTTTATGCAAACAAACCAGAAGCGCTTGAGCAACTCAAACAAAATTTTTGTGATGAAATTAATGAAATACCGCGTGAAATGTGTGAGAATGTATTGAAAAATGTGCTCAAAAGGGCTCGCATTTGTGAGGCTAACAGAGGCGGACGTTTATCTGATATTGTATTCCATACATAATTGCCGACATTAAATAAAACATTTATCAATATAAGATACATTCTCTTTCATTTAAACAAAAATTATAAACAAACAAAGTAGTATAACTTCCCGGCGGACACCCTGTACATGATGAAAGTAAAGACTAATTCTAAATATAGTAACTAGTTGTGGGACAATTATGTCCATCACCTTTTGCAATTCACTCAGACCTGCAGATTGAAACAACGAAAATTACCCTATTCCTTACCTTCCTTACCTTACATTCCTACCCGTCAAGCTTGGGATTCTCTGAATTACATTGGACCCGCAGGAGGTTACGCAGCCTGGGAAGTGTGTGTCGAGCAAGAGTTAGCAGGTTTCGATGGCAGATTTAGTTTAAGAATCATCCGTTCTTCGTAGGACAAGACTCAATCCTTCAATTTTTCACATATTTGCAGTTGATTCATTCCACAGGAAGCTGATACAAAATGAGATATATGTTAGTCTGAGGTTAAAAAGAGGAGATTTTTACTTTCAAGTATTCTTTAAATGTGAGTAATTTTTATTTGATTCTGAGTTCAGCCTCAAAGATACCAAAAATTATGGCACATTAAGAGTAGGTAATAAGAAGTAAATTCTACTCCTTGAGCTTTTTTCATAGAAGGAGTTGAACAAAAAAATGTATTTTTGACAATAATTTGCTTCCAACATCGAAAATGTCCCTATTATAGAAAATTTTCCAGCGACTGATGCTGCTCGCTATATGCTGTCCTGCTTTAAGATACGATATACTTTAAAAAGGAAATTACCATTTAATAGTTATTTCACTTTTGTCACTGCGTCCAATTATTTTTAATTGAAAAGAACTCTTTTGAAATGCCTTCCTTGCAAGCTTGCTTTTGTTGAAGTTTTTTATTCCATCATTATCATGTGCGCTTTCTGTGATATTTGTCTGACTGACTGTTTGTCTCATTTTTTTTTCTTCTTAAGATGATGCTGTTACAGAGAGGCTTAACCTTTTTAGTAAACCGTAAACTTTTGCAATAACAACAAGAATCATCAACATCGTAATCGCATATAAAAAAAATTAAAAAAAAACACCGAGAAAAACATTACATGACTTTTTGTGTGTTCATATCTTTTCGTTGATTCATAAACTACAACAAAACACTAAACAACAAAAGCAACAAAATATAAAAACAACTGTGACCCAACCAGTGTTGCCAGATATATAGGCTTGCCCTCAAAATGCGGATTTTAAATCTAAAAACAAGTTTTTAGTGGAAAAATATTTGAACATATAAAGAAAACTGGTGATTTAAAAAGATCTCAAGCTAATTTTAAACAAAAATACAAATTAAGAAAATCGAAGAAAACTAAACAACATTTTCAAAATAATTTTTTCTCTAATTTAGGATATTTATAAATGTAGGATATTTATATATATGTGTTTGGAAGGGTTCGAAAGGAAACAAATATTTGTTTGGGTGTAAAACTAACGTCTTCCAAAAAAATTACTGTAATCAGATATCAGGCAGACGTGCCTTATCGGCCTTGAGCTTCAACTAATTTTGTAAAATTAATTGAAGTTATGTATTTTAACATATTTTAATTCAAAGTCTTTTAAACAGGGAAAATTCGTTCCTAAGTCGGACAAGTCGTATGTGAGATAAACTCCCCGCAGAGGTCTTCCCTGACAACTATAATATAGGGAAATTCAAGTGTAATATTCAAAAACACTACTCTCTCTTTCCTCCTCCTCATAAACTATTTTCCTGACATCAGCACAGTCACTGCATTCAACAGGGGCAACCCATAAGTGTTGTAAAATTAATTGAAGTTATGTATTTTAACATATTTTAATTCAAAGTCTTTTAAACAGGGAAAATTCGTTCCTAAGTCGGACCAGTCGTATGTGAGATAAACTCCCCGCAGAGGTCTTCCCTGACAACTATAATGTAGGGAAATTCAAGTCTAATATTCAAAAACACTACTCCCTCTTTCCTCCTCCTCATAAACTATTTTGCTGACATCAGCACATCACTGCATTCAACGGGGGCAACCCCTAAGTGTTGTAAAATTAATTGAAGTTATGTATTTTAACATATTTTAATTCAAAGTCTTTTAAACAGGGTAAATTCGTTCCTAAGTCGGACCAGTCGTATGTGAGATAAACTCCCCGCAGAGGTCTTCCCTGACAACTATAATATAGGGAAATTCAAGTCTAATATTCAAAAACACTACTCTCTCTTTCCTCCTGTTCATAACCTATTTTCCTGACATCAGCACAATCGCTGCATTCAACGGGGGCAACACCTAAGAGTTGATACATAAAAACAACTGAATACAAGTTTTTGTTTTTTGGAATTTTCCATGTTCAGTATATATTTATATGAAATAAAATTCATCCGGCAACCCTGAACACACCAAACAAAACAAAATCCCCATAATCAAAATGCATGTAATGCAATGCACAAAAAAAAACAACAACCAACAAACTAAGGTGCATCCTAAAGTGCATTTCATTTAACCAATATCCACAAGCCATCAGCCACATAGAGACTTCCTTTACTCTTCCTCCAAATAAAATAAAAAACAACAACAAAAAAAGAAAGATACAAACAAAAATAATGTTTCGCTGTTTTTTTTTCTCATAATTTTCTTTTTTCATAAACCCAACATACCAAATGACTTGAGAAAAATATTATTATAAGCTTATAAACACAAGCCTTAAGCTTGAAAAAGACTTGAGAATATATTGAAAAAGGCTTTCGTAACAATTGTAGAAAAATCAAAAACGGAACCCACGTGAAAATATTATGTGTGTATGATTACTATAAGCTTATTCTTGCAATTGTAGAATAAGCTTACAAAAATAATATATTATTAATAGTTGAAAAAGAGAAATCATAATTATTTTCTTTAATTTAATTTATTTTGAAAATAAATAATAACTCATTTTAAATATAAAAAATAATAACTCATTTTAAATATAAATAATAATAATTAATTTTAACCATAAATAAAAATAATTAAATTTAATATGCAATTCGCTATATAAAACATGCAATTCACTATATAAAATATGCAATTCACTATATAAAATTTACAACTAAATGTACACGCAAAACACGTTTGACAAATTTAAAGAAAAAGTAATGGCACTTGTTGTATGCATTATAAGCGTAGAAAAAAGACAACAAGACTAGAATGTATTGAAAAATATTTATATTTCAATCATCATATTGCGTTGTTGTTGTATGTTTTTCATAAGCATACTTGAGAAAAAGTTATGTATAATAATCTTTTCTCTAGCATTGTTAAATACTACTTGTGAATTCACATTTTATAAATATTATAATAAGCGAAATTAAGAAAAGCTTAAAACACACTGTTAATATAAGCTTATTCTCAAGTTGTATTGCAGTTTGATTGCTATATGGTATATTGGGAAGCCTCAAAATGTGTGTGTGTGTTTTTTGTTTAGAAAAACTTAAAGAATCATTTAAATAATTTTGCGTAAAAAATATAATTTTTATGTTTGTCTTTTAACTTCTTTTGTGGTTGGAAAACGGCTGCCATCGTTTTGTGTTGACCACATTTAATAAACGAAAAAAAAAATTGTCTAGTTAAAATTAAGTCAGTCAGTTTTTAATGTTTTAAGATCATAAAGTTTTTAATTTTTACGTAAGAAAGGACAAAAGATTTAAAAAAATGCCTGACCACATTCAACAACAGAAAGGATTCAATTTATTTAAAAGAATTATATTATTTTACACCTTTTTACTGTGGCTAAATTTAAATTTTAATAAAAATGATGAGCGTTAAAAAAATACATTTTAAACCTTTTTTGGAGACGTATGAGGTTAGGTTAGATTTACTTTTAAGTAAATTGACATATCTCATAATCAATAACACAATCCAGCAAAATCCAAGTAAGGAGTGCTCATTACAATTGTATAAATAATAAGCAGTACACCTAGAAAACACTGTCTGACAGGATGAGCTACTGCGAAGCCAATCGCGGCGACCATATTAATGAAGTCGAGTTTCTAATAATACCAAAATATACCAACAGAAATAAAATTTAGTTTATTTTATCTAATTTTTAAAAAGATACACTTGTATTTGGAGCACCCTTTATATTCTTGATTCCTATGCGATTTTGAGTCGATTTAGCTTATGGTGCCACAATTTCACATAATTTAACAACCTTCCGTGCAATTTGGAATTGAAAATGAGCAACATCGTTCCGGAGGTTAAAAAGTTGCGAGTGAAAATGTAAAGGTACCTCTAAATTTTCTATACAAATTGGTGTATTTTAGTATAATTTGAATTATCGTCTGGTACACTCTCCAGTATGTCTGTGATGGCAACTGAAAATTTTGCTGTTATTACGGAAAATTTTGCTAATTTGGGATCAGCGGTATTTTTTTTTTTTGCTAACATTAGCAACACATGTCTGCTGACGTGTAGTACCATGAAATTAGTATAAAATATTAGTAGCCGCTACTAAGTATTAGTAAACTTTTTATTAAGTGGAATTTAAAATCAATTTGCTAAAATCATCAAAAATATTTACTTAATATTTTTAATATTAGTACAATAAAATTAGTATAAAAACTTAGTAAGCGCTACTAAATTTTAATAAAATGATATGAACTCAATAAATAGTAAAAAATAGCAAAATTTTAATTATTAAAAATAAAACATTTTTTATTATTTATTACACCTTAAAGCTGCTAATTTTTTTTGAAATTGCCTCGCGTATCGGAATATACAAATTTATATTTTTTATGAGCAAAATTTTTTATACTATTTATTTTTTCAAAAAATATTTTAGACAAAATTAAAAAAAAAAAAAATCAAAGGCTTAAAAAATAGTTAAAAGATAAACAAATTTATAATTTTGTTTTAATTTGCTAATTTTTGTTTTGAAAAATACATTAAGTAAATTTTTTGGATTTTAAGGTAAAATTTTTAGAACTAAAAAAGTTTTTAGTGCTATTTTAAGTGGATGTCCTATATTTTGGACTTGAGTCGGTTGTGAAAAGTATCTTCACTTCCGAACCCTTTTTTTAACCTTTGTAACATTTTAAGACAATTCAAGTTCGTATGTATATCCACTTTTTAAAATTAGTGAATATTTTTGCCAATTTTAGCAAATTAATTTTGAAAAATTTTGCAAAATGAATTCTGAAGTTAACAACAAAAATTTTAAATATTCTGTAAAATGTAAATAGAAAAAAAATTTTCTAAATTATAATAACTTTTTACTAAAAATCAGTACAAAAATAGTAAAGTGGGATTGAAAACCGTTTAAAAATTTTTCTACAAACTTTTTTAAGTGTAAATAAAATAATTTTGCATATTTTTTCAGCAGTTGGTTTGAGGTGAATAATATTTTATATTCACCTCAAAAATTGTTATTCATCACTATAATTTTTTTCCATCACGAAAATATTTTTTTCAGGTCAAAAAATTTTTTCACTATAAAAATTGTTTTCAAATTCAAAAAAAAAAAAAATCATCTCAAACAATTTCTTTTCACTTCTAATATTTTTTTACAGTATTTATAACAAAAATACTGTGGTGGGCAGAGGTAATAAAGTTTGTACTATAGTACTTTTGAGGTACCAAAAGCTCCTTAAAAGTACTATGGTGCTTCGTTTACAAATGTTCACCTTTAAAAATTTAAATGTGAAAATTTTGTTTGGAATTAAAATTCATTTATATAATATTTTGATAGAAAATACTTTTCTTACGGATGATATACATAGTTGGTACTATCGTACATTTTGTGCCACTATTTAGAACTTCAAATGTACTTTTGTGTCTAAAAAAAACTTAAGACCATACAACAGTTTAGATGGTAGATTCGCAGATATTTAGGATTTTGGGGGTTTCAAAGCAGTTTCACACACTTCAAGGAAAGCTATAGGCAAATATGTCTGGCCAAAATTCACCTTAGTTTTATTATTATTACTGCAGTTTGACCATTTTTTAAAAATACTGCAGTTTATACGAGTATGTACCTCCTCAAATGGCTTTAAAATTTTATTTCAATATTTGATGAATTTTTTAAATGGAAAAACTTTGAGAAATGTACAAAATATAAGATTTAAGAACTTTTGAGGTCGAAAAAATTAATTCTTTCAAATGATTTTTGTTATCTAATAAAAAATTTGTTATGTATGCTTTTACTTGTTTTTGTTAACTTAGATTTCCGTTTCGGTCCTTTTTAGCTTGACTCTTGATTCTTAATATAATTCTAAGGGTCGCGCCTAAGATGGCTTCCATTTAGATACACTACAACAAACTGTGCTAGAACACATCAAATGTAGTTGCTGCCAGCAGCAAAACTTTTTGCCTCTGTACTTTAAATAGTAAATTAGAGGTGGGCACGTGACTCAAAATTGCCCAGCAAAATTTTGGTAATGGGTGTACGTTACCTCGTTACCTTTTTCATTATTTGTAAGCATAAAGTAATAAGTTACTCATTATTGATTACGTAATATATGATTTATAAATGTAAAGTAATAATTGAAAATTTTTTGAAAATCTATTTTTAGATACATTACTTTGTGTTTTTTTTTGTAAGCAAAAGAGTAATGTATGTTTGTTTTAAGAACACTAGCGAAAAAACGAAGCGCAACAATTCATTTAAGTTTGAAGCAATCAAATACTATGTGCGTCGATAGCTCAATGGGTAGAGTTCTTGGCTGGCAACCAGATTTCCCTGGTTCGATTCCCATCTTGACCACATTATTTTTAATTTTAAATAAAATATTTGTAATAATTTTTTTAATAAAAATTCCTCTTTTTTAAAAATCTATTTTTAGACACATTGCTTTTTCCATTATCGTAACCATATAAGTAACCCCTTACATTATCACCTCTAAAGTAATGGGTATATACATTACTTTGAGGCTCATCGTCTATAAAATTCATCAATGAAGTAAGGTGTAAAGTAATCCATCGGCCCCTATGGCTCTACATTACTTTACCCATTATTTGGTAATGTGTGGTTTTGCTGGGTGTGCTAAATTTTGATATGAAATTTATTAATACACTCACAATATTATTTCGTTAAAAATAATCTAAAATACATATTAAATTAATCGAAAATACAATCAAAAAGAGGACTACTGATTGTTTATTATATTCAACCCATTTTGTTGTTTATTTCATTGTTTAATAATCGACAAAGGTAGTAAAAGCAATCGAAAGTAGTTTAAAATAACCATCAATTTTTAACTGACAAAAAGTAGAAACAAACGATTTTTTGGTTTGTTTTTCAAATGGAATTTTTTTATTTGTATGCAATTTTACAAAACACCACACACACAGATGTATATATATATATTTTTTTTTCATGTGTGTATCTATATTTGAATAATTTCTTGTAATTTTTATTGAAATAATTTTGTATATAAACAAACTATTTTGGTAAAAAAACAATAAGGAATTATATGAATTCATATTTTTAAAAACAGAAAACATAAAATTTTATATTTAACATAAAATATCAACTCCTACTGAATGAATGTCTGTAAATTTTTATAGTTTGTTTTTTAAATGACTCAAATAGTTAAAAAATATATTTCTATGAATTTCAATTGATTCTTCGTTTAAAAACAAATTTTACGTATTACTTTTTAAATAAACTACATTCGGTTACGGAAAATATATTGTGAGTGTATGAAAAACCATTTTTTCACATGAAAACTAAATAAATTAATATGCTGCAGACCAAAATATTGTCAAGCCAAGATGCAGGCAAATGTGTTGCTGCCAATGAACAAAGGCGGTTCTATTTTCAATCCTAGCAGCATGAATTTTTCCAGCCTGCAGCTTGGAAGCAATTGTTCGTCATATAAAAAAATATAGAAAAATTTGAGTTTGCTGCTGGCGACAACTACATTTGATATGTTCAAGTATTAAGGAAGAAGATTTTATTAAAGCAACGAACAAGAAAAACTGTTTTCGCTGTAGAAGAGGTTTTATCAATACTTAATATTGAAAAAAAGAGGGAATTGTATTTCCCTAATTAGCTGATAAGATAAATATGAATTCTCAAAAAATAAACTTAACCCTTTAATGCTCTTTCTTCTGATAATATTTATATTTTGAATTTAGAATTGTGCCTAATTTCAAACAAATCTCTAAGCTAGTTTTCGATTTAGAGAATATCCTGTGTCCTGAAAGTATTTTGTAACTCCTGAAACTTTAAAGTAGCTTGCGGCAGAAGAAATTTTTGAAAAAAAATAATTCACACATTCGAAACAGATTCATTGCGACAACTGAATTTCTTGCCAACCGAATTGTTGGTTGGAGCTACATACATATTTGTTTGTGGCGAGCGAAATTTGGTTAATGCCATATATTTCAATGGGATCGGAAATACATTTGGGTGCGACATCTAAATAATTTGGCTTTTGCAACCAAACTATTCAGTTGGCAATAAATTCAGTTGTCACAATGAATCTGTTTTGTCTGTGTAATGTCTTAATAAAATATTTGTATTTAATTAAAAAAAATACTTTAAACTCCGAATACCGCTTTTTGGTGGCCCTCGGCATTAGAGGGTTAAGACAAACCTTTTATTTACTTTAAAATGCAATTTAAAAAAATCTTTAGATAAAGTCGAGATAGAAATTATCAATTTCCATATCACAAACTACGATTAATTTGAAAATTTTATATTCAGTGTAACAAGTTTCATTTTTGAATAGAGAAAGTCTCCTAAGGGGATAAATACGATTAAATATCAATATATTGGGGAAATAAAACTAAAAGGTTTTTTAAGATCATCTTTATAATAATTATTTGCAAATTGATTACAAAAATCATAGTTGAATCAACTATTGTATCATATTTAAAATAAAATATTATTTTTTACAAGCATTTTTAAATTAAGAATGAAACTTATTAAAGTAATTATGACTTTAGGTAACCTAAACTTTTTCATATTTAAATTAATAAATTAATATTTTAGATTTTATTTTCGCATTATATCAGCTTTATTTCAAAGTTGTTTCAAAATAAGTTAATGTTGTTTCTGCTTGATTTTAAAATGTCAACGAATAACTTTCACAGAATCTTAGGAGTTCTATAGGAGTTGTCTTTTTAGACCTATAACCAAATTTTAGGGCAATGAAAGCGTTGTTTTTTTGCTTAAGGATACCTTCTTTATAAGTCTACCGTTATCCATCGAAGGTGGTATTTTTTTTTTTTAAACTTTCATTATTAGATATTTTATGGTTGTTTGGAATATACTAAAGATAAGAAATTGTCAACAATTAAGTATGTAAAATAAATTGCTCCTTATCAGATAAAAAAACAATATAAACTTTTGATTTTGATGACCACTAAAAGATTAAAACATTTAATGAAATTTAAAACCAAACGACTACAAATACCCGACCCCACACAAACACAGGTAGTTGATATGACAGATTGTATAAAAACTGTAGAGAAGCTTAACAAAATCTTTAATCTAAATATTGTGTGAACACTTGTAAAATATAAATTTAAATCAGATCATCTAAAATGATAAAAAAAAATAGATTTTCTTATATCAAATTTATGCAGAAACTTGTTATGCATTTTGAATACTTTTATTAGTTAATAAAAAATTGATAAAAATTTTTTGTTCTGAATTTCTACAATATTCAAAAAAAAAAGATACATCTTGAAATTTTACATAATTTTGTTATTAAAAAAATTAGAAAACAATTTCGTTAATTGTATTTTGATAAAATCTTGACATTTACTTTGGTGAGATTTTCATTAATTATTTAAACAACCACCAAATTGAACAGCCACAATTTTTTTTAAATCAGATAAAGAGACAAAAAGTTTCGTTTTCTCTAAAGAGATGATTTAAAATATTGTCGGTATTTTATCTAAAATATAAAATAATATTTAAGATTTTTTAATTAATTATAAAACATACTAAAAATGTATTGGAAGAAAAAAAAATGTAGTAGTAAATTGAAAAGTAAGAAAATATTATTGAATTAGATTAGTTTCTAAGATTGTCCAACCAACTGAACACAGTTGGTGGGCCCCCTCCAAGGGAGTTTGTGGTGATTAGCATTCAAAACAGAAATTGTCACCGTTTTATTTAAGCATGAGATAATCTCTATTGGCTAGATAGAAATCTTAACAATTTTTCCTTTATATAATTTTTTTTTGTTCATTTCAATCGGCAAATATTTGTTGTTTCTTTTTTCAAAAACTTTAAGTGTAAATTTAAATAATAATATTTTTTATCAAAAATTTACAAAAACAACAATCTGTAAATATGGAAACCACCTGCAGTGTTGTCCGTTAATAATATTTTATGCAGATTGGCGCCATATATAAATATATATATTTCTACATTTTTATAACTGAACATTTATTCGGCGTTTAGACTACATTTAAAATAGAAAATACCATTAAAAACTAATGATATTTCATTTAAAACCCGCTTTACTTACTTTTCATTTAAATCAATTGGTTTTAGTTGTTTATTTTTATTTTTACTGACACATCAGTAACAACAAATGATTAATCAGTTAAAAATAAATGTTAAATTTTTATCTACCAATTCCGTAAATGATTATTCATTTTTTTGAATTTGTTAAAGTTTTTTTTTTTATATTTTAATCTACAAGAATTAAAATTAATATTTATTTTTAAAAAATAAATGTATGTTCCTTTATTTTTATTAAACTACAATTAGTAAACTTTAGGGTTTTCCAATAAATTTTTTATTTTATTTATTTTTTTTTAAATAAAACGCAAACCATCTGAGATATTTCCAAATTTTTATCATCGAAATCAAAACATTTATGAATGGAGCTCGACTTCGTTCATATGGCCACCGCGGACACGTCGTCAGCGGTCGATACGTTGGACCCAATTTTCGATGACTCGGTTACACATTTCGGCCGTAACGGCCGCTATTTCGCGTTCAATGTTGGCTCTGAGTTTTTCCAACGTCATCGGCTTGTTGGCATAGACCAATGATTTGACGTAGCCCCAAAGAAAAAAGTCTAGAGGCGTCAAATCGCACGAACGAGGCGGCCAATTGACTGGTCAATTTCTTGAGATAACACGCTCACCAAACTTACTCTTCAATAAATCGATTGTAACGTGTGCTGTATGGTTTGTGGCACCCTCCTGTTAAAACCACATGTCGTCCAAGTCCATGTTTTCCAATTCGGGCCAAAAATAATCAGTAATCATGGCGCTATAACGGTCGTTATTTTCGACGAAAAAATATGGTCCAATGACCCCGCCAGCATGCAAATCGCACCAAACAGTTATTTTTGTGAATGAAGTGGTTACTCATGAAGCACATGTGAATTTTCCCAATAATGCATATTTTGCTTATGGACGAACCCATTGAGCCAAAAATGAGCTTCGTCACTGAAGATGATTTTGCTCTTAAAGTTGCGGTCATCGACTCCGAATTTCGGTAGTACATTTTTATAATTTGCATACGTTGTTCGTTCGTGTACTTTACCATGATGAAAATGTTGAGATTACTAAAAAAAATCAATGTACATTCAAAGTTGTCAAGTACCTATTGGAAAACCCTTTACATTATATTCTGAGTGTACAATTTTAATGTGGTTTTATGATTCCAAATTTTGTTTAAAAATCTAGCGGAAGTTCAATAGTTATTAATCAAATCCAAATCAAATCTGCCTACAATTTGAGTTAAATTTGGCATGATTTTCCGCTAAAAAAGGTGTAAGATTTAACAAAAATTTCCTCTGATTTTCGCACTCAAAATAGTTTGTATTTTAATTTAACTGAAAATGTAATTTAGATTAAATGAAAAATCACTTAAAAACAGATCTACTAACTTTCCATGCAAATTAAAACAACATTTTATTAATTGTTAAATGTTAATAAATTAACTTAAAAAATCCATAAAATAGTAAGCGATTTTTCTTTTATTTTAACTGTTACTGAACTAACCACAAATCTGTATTAAACATATAATATTTCCTTTATTTGTCTCTATTAATTGTCAATTAATTAACTACAAAATTCTCAAAATTTAATAATAAGTATTTCGTCATTTTTTTTTTAATATGTAAAATTTCTGTAATAAAAACCATTTTTTAACAAATTATTTGAACTAAAAATATTAATTGTAACAGAAAACCCGTATTTATATGGAATATATTCTTAAAATAAAGGTAAAAAATATATTTCATGGTATTTTAACTATTAAATCAATTAAAAACAAATAAACGGATAACTTTTTAAATAATCTACACACAGTTAGTGTAAAAATATTTTCAGTGGAGTTTCAAATAAAATCATTTTAAATAAAAATTTTTTTCATTTAAATTTTTTTGCAAAAATAACGCAAAATTAATAATTTTTTTTTAACTAGGTTGATGCACCAATTTCGATGCGGCAAAATATCTTGTCAAACCCAAAATTATTGAAAAGTTAGATCTTTTACAGCTTTAAAAAATAAAAGAGAAAAGTCAAGAATTTCAAATACTTGGCAGCATTTTTATAAATTTTTAATTTTTAAGCAGTTTTTAACTAGGTTGATGCATCAATTTCGATGCGGCAAAATATCTTCTCAAAACCCAAAGTTTTTGAAAAGTAAGATCTTCCACAGCTTTAAAAAATTAAAGAGAAAAGTCAAGAATTTCGAATACTTGGCAGCATTTTTATAAATTTTTATTATTTAGGCAGCTATATCTATAACTACTTACTCAGTCTTAATATACTTAAATTTTTATAGAATATTTATATAAAATACGAAAAAAACAAACCTAACAATTAACTTTCTTTAGTGTAGTCTAATCACATTATCACTCTGATTAAACAAATTTCTCGTTCAGACTTATTTGTCTGTCTGTGCGTTAATTTGTCTATTTGTTCTGTTACAACTAGAAAAAAAAAACACATATCAATGGTTATATTTGGTAGCACTTATTAAATATTGTTGGTTAAATATTAATTTTTTTAATAAAAATACTCATAATTCATTTTTATAACTAACATCATGTTTATAAAAAAAAAAAAAATAAATAGACAGTAAAATTTGTTAAAGTTGTATGGAAGTTTGAACAAATTTTTATGGGAAATTCTATTAATATGAGCATTTTGTATGTTTCATGTTAATTGTTAGAATAATTTGAAAACATGGTTATTTTTTATTTAATAGCTTAAAGGTACATATGTAAATGATTTGAAGTGGAAATGTATTTTAACAAATGTGTTCTGTAAAATATTTTAGATCATGTATGCAAATTTAACTATATGAAAATTATATGTCGCTGGTATATTTTAATTGAATGTAATTAAGTTTTGTAATGCAAATTATATGGTGTTTTCGACACTGAATGCCAATTGAGCAACCACTTTGCTTTTACCAAATCTGTAAATGGACTGACTCTAAGACTCCGAAGTAAACGCCTTCAGACCTCAAGCAGAGCTACATCTACGAAAGCCTTTCTGTGGGTCATTAAGTGTGTTAGCCTCTAGGTAATTAATAAGATGGTAGTTAACCATGATCTTCATAACTTTTGAGAGCGTAGAGCACAGATGTTGTCAACTCCCTACAAGATGAAAAGATATCCGTCCGTTAGGACGTGCTTTGGCAGTGGACGTGGAATAGAATTGTTTGAGTAGCAGTACCTGTATGACATACAGGCCCGCTGTCTTTTTAAGGTCTCGATTTGCAAGAACCTACTTAACGGCTCGAGCGCAAAAGAAAGCTTGTGGTCTTTTGACCAAAGAACTTTTTTTCTGCAAAATCATGAAGACTTCTCACAAAAGCCTATTTTATACTCCTATGATATGAATTTTATAAGAGAATAAGAAAGTTGGTATCATAAATTTATTTGTTCTCTTAATAAAGGCATGCTAAAACTGTTTATTTTAACCAAACAAAAACTCCTTTGAAAATATTTTTAACAAAACAAACAAACAAACCAGACAAATAATTATCATGTGATCGATCAAAGGAAGGCATATCTTAATCACTATAAAAAGGGTGTTTTTTAGAGTGTCACAACTTTGAGTTGGCATCACTGCGAATAGAACAATTATTTTGATAAAAATTTCAACAATTTGCCCGCGTTGCTCTGGTGTAACTCGATTCACAATGAAATTTCAAAGCAAACTAACCAAAAAGCAACTATCAGCTGTTAAATGGGTTGTAAAATAAAGCAGTGATGTCAACTCAAAGTTGTGACACTCTAAAAAAAAAAACACGATTACAAGTGCGACAAAATTTATGTTATAAGGTCAATTAGCTGCTATTTTTTTTTGAAAATCAAAAAAAATATATATATAAATCAAATGACTACTTCCTGAGCATTCCAAACAACACTTCACCAAATATCTGACTGCTGATTACTTTTGTGGGCATTAAACAGATGTTGCGGATTGGATTTTTTTGGTGTAATAAATGAATGCTTGCCATTTTCCGTAGTTGGTCCATCCGTGAGCTCAAATGTTGGCATACTTTTTACAGAATTTTTGGCGGTATCTCACCAATGATAGTTGTAATGTTGTCTTTCAGGACTGGAATTGTGTCTGGCTTGCCCCTGTACGTATCCCCACAAAAAATTATCTAGTGGGGTCAAATCACATGATCTTGGCGGCCAATGGACTTTAAAACGTATGATTAATTGCTCACCAAACTCGCCTCTCTATAGGTTCATGGTATCCCGTCTTGTTGAACCACATGTCAACCAAGTCCATGTTGGGCAAAAATAAATCGGTAATCATCGCACCGTACCTTGCTCCATTGTCTTGAACGTTGCGATTTTTATCGTTCTTAAAGACGTACGTTTAAATGAAGGCGCCGGCCCACAAACCGTATCATACAGTGCACCTTTCAGGATGCATTGGCAGCTCTTGAACTGCCTTTGGCTGCTCTTCACACAAAATTCGGGAATTCTGTCTGTTGACGTACCCATTGACCCAAAAAGGAGCTTTGTCGCTTAATACAAATTTGCGATAGAAAAATGAATCTTCATCCAACTTTCCTAAGGCCCATTCACCAAACAAACAACATTGTGGTACATCACCTGGCTTTAGTTATTGCAGCAGCTGTATTTTGTATGATTTCATACCGAGGTCTTTACGTAAAATCCTCCTGATGATCGAATAACACAAGCCCGATTGTTGACAACGGCGACGAATTGACATATGGCGATCTTCATTGACACTGACCGATACAGCAGCAATATAACCCTCGGTACGCACTCTTCACATTCAGGTTGGTGAATTAATGTCCAATATAGTGAAATTGGTGCGAAATTTGATAACAACAACTTGAATAGCCTGTTCGGTGCGTCGATTATGATGAGCAAGCATTGTTCGTTTGTTAGTCCATTCATGGTGAAATGCTGAACCTTACTGAACATTTTTGGTATTGCCACATGTTACGAACCGTACCTTGCTCCATTGTCTTGAACGTTGCGATTTTTATCGTTCTTAAAGACGTACGTTTAAATGAAGGCGCCGGCCCACAAACCGTATCATACAGTGCACCTTTCAGGATGCATTGGCAGCTCTTGAACTGCCTTTGGCTGCTCTTCACACAAAATTCGGGAATTCTGTCTGTTGACGTACCCATTGACCCAAAAAGGAGCTTTGTCGCTTAATACAAATTTGCGATAGAAAAATGAATCTTCATCCAACTTTCCTAAGGCCCATTCACCAAACAAACAACATTGTGGTACATCACCTGGCTTTAGTTATTGCAGCAGCTGTATTTTGTATGATTTCATACCGAGGTCTTTACGTAAAATCCTCCTGATGATCGAATAACACAAGCCCGATTGTTGACAACGGCGACGAATTGACATATGGCGATCTTCATTGACACTGACCGATACAGCAGCAATATAACCCTCGGTACGCACTCTTCACATTCAGGTTGGTGAATTAATGTCCAATATAGTGAAATTGGTGCGAAATTTGATAACAACAACTTGAATAGCCTGTTCGGTGCGTCGATTATGATGAGCAAGCATTGTTCGTTTGTTAGTCCATTCATGGTGAAATGCTGAACCTTACTGAACATTTTTGGTATTGCCACATGTTACGAATCTTGTTTTTTACACTGAAAAACCAAATAGCAAAACAATTACCCTTTGTAAGTCATACATATCGCAGCGTCTTCCTTTGGTGTTCCCAAAATACTTAATCCCACCAATGCTTCAACAATTTAGCCAACTCTCCATCAAATAAGAGGACATAAGATTTATCATCTCGCACAATTACAGTATTCCCATATTTGAAGCCCTTCATCTTTCACCACATTTTATCACTGCTCATCTCCTTTCTAAAGAAAGCAACACATTAAAGAGTAGGAAGAATTTCTTAAATGTTGCTTCACTTTTTTTTAACAAAGTTTGGAGCCATCAGATTTAAAGATCTGGCCAGCCATTTTAAATCGCCGAAAAGGGAGATTAAATTGCCGAAAAATTGGTGTTTCAAACTCAACCATCGTTACCTGAGATGTGTGAGCGGTTGCCCTTTGTAAGTCATACATACATACATACCCTTTGTAAGTCATACATATCGCAGCGTCTTCCTTTGGTGTATCCATGGTACTTAATCCCACCAATGCTTCAACAATTTAGCCAACTCTCCGTCAAATAAGAGGACATAAGATTTATCATCTCGCACAATTACAGTATTCCCATATTTGAAGCCCTTCATCTTTCACCACATTTTATAACTCCTCATCACCTTTCTAAAGAAAGCAACACATTAAAGAGTAGGAAGAATTTCTTAAATGTTGCTTCACTTTTTTTTTAACAAAGTTTGGAGCCATCAGATTTGAAGATCTGGCCAGCCATTTTAAATCGCCGAAAAGGGAGATTAAATTGCCGGAAAATTGGTGTTTCAAACTCAACCATCGTTACCTGAGATGTGTGAGCGGTTGCTCCGTCCTGTTCAAGCCAAAACAATGCTTGAGACGCAATTCAGCTACATGCGGGTTTGAATATATGATTGAAGTGGTTACGAATTTTTTATTAAAATTAATTTGATAAGTTTGAATGCAATCAGTCAACTTTTAAACGTTTTATAGCATTTTTTTTAAAGATTATATAACAGGTAAGCGGGTCCTTGCTTCGATTGAAAAGAAAATTTGAGATTATAATTTTTCCTTATGTTCTGACCAAATTTGAAGATGTTATTACATTTTTAAACTTCAGGATATATGGAAGGTAGGCGTGTCCTTGCACCAATTTGCTTAAAATTTCGTTTATTTGCTAATTAACTCAAACTGAAATCGTGTACCAAATTTCAGTAAGCTACGATAAATCCTTCTATTTTTTTGGTCAACTCGTAATATGGGAACAAAGCACTGTATGTTGGCGTCTTAAAAAAAAATAAAAAAAGGACCAAACACTGCAAATGATGCACCAGACAATCACTTTGAGGGGATATAGAGGCTTTTCGTACATTTTATGTGGGTTATCCGTGCACCTAAAATTTTGTTTGTCCACCTAACTACTTAAGTGGAAATAGGTTTCGTCACTCATTGTGATTTTGAATACGAAATCATCCTCCTATTGCACCGAGGTTAACAGAGCGTGGTAGTACATTTATCTCACTTGACGGTAACTGGCCAGCAATTGCTCCGTTCACCAATTGTAAGAGAACATCTTCAGGTCTTTTACCAAAATTCGACGCAACGAATGTCTGCTGATGCCAAATTGTTGTGCCGTCGATGTTTGTGAAATATCTCGGACATTCTCGGCCACAGTAGCGATATTCTCGTTATAAACATTCAATTACAAATAATATCTTAATACCCTAACCGAGCACTAGCAACGAAGGCTTTTGGCTCGTTGTAGCGAAAACAGACCAGATCCTCTGGTGGGAATCGAACCCACGACCCCCACACTGATAAGCTAGCACGCTACCAACTAGCCTACCGGAGCGCTGGAACGACTAATACTAGACCGCCCACTAGCGGCAAATCGTACATGACGAGAAGGCAAATGATGTCGAAATTCACACTTCGTTAGTTAAATTGTTTTGCATTTCACCCGATAATATTTGTAATTATTACATATATGTTGTGTCCTGCTGTTTTAAGTGTAGCTTAATTTGAATATAACATACAAACTATAACTACTTTTTAATTTGTTCGTCCATCTTACTAAACACTAAAAGTCTATAGAATGTAAGAAACTAATATTCAATGAATATTCAACGCCTTTTTACACTGAACAATTTTTGTAATCTACATTTTAAACAATTTCATAACTCAAAACTAATGAAATATATTCATAATAAATTTGTCATTTTCACAGCATTTTACATATTTTCCACCTTTTAAATCACATTTCCTAGACAAATTCAATTACATATGCGAATGTTATATGGGAATGGAACAATTTTTCTTTCTTTTCATGTAATCAATTCATAATCAATTTCCATTTATCTGTTACAATCTGAACACCTAAACATGTCAAAAGAGAAACACTTAAGCTGACAGTTTCGTAGACAACAGAAATGCCAATGAAAATCGAAATACTACTTCCATATGGAATTGAAGATTTTTTCTTTCTTTCTGCAACGAGTATGTGCAAATGGAAAAATGTAATATATGCAAGAGTATAACTAAATATACAGTGTCTAAGTTGTGGTTAGAAAATGGCACAGAATCTACTTCTGTAGAAGTAAGTTTACATTAAGTAAGTTTGCAACATATAAAAAGAAACACTTTATTTACGAGGATTTCTGGAATAGTTAAAGTTACAGTAGTAGTAAAAAAATAAAAAATAACAACAACTAACCATAACAACAAGACCATTTCATATCCACATTCATACTTATTGGTGACTTTAAGTTGTTGTTTTTGCTGCTGTAGCTGCTGCTGCTGCTGAAGAAAACAACTAGAGCAACATGAAAAGCCTGATGAAGCATAAAAATGTTAAAAGCAAGCCATCTAGCCAACCATTCAGCAGAAGCTTTAACAGAAAGCGCCAATGGATATGCAGATTCCAATAATTTCGTTTTCGCCTGTCATAACAGAATTGTTACAATAATAACAACAACAGCAACGGAGCCAGCAACAGCAGCAGAAGAAGAAACAAACCACCACGAAAGGAATTGTTGTAGACCAGCAGCAAAAGAGCAGCCGGAAAATAAAATATTTATATAGTTGTATACAAATGTTGCGTTTATTCTTCTACGAAGTATTTAGGATGTTCAACAAACAAAGGGAATTGGAATTTCTCTTCAGTCATGTGTATGCCGGAAAAAAAATCTGTCATATATGTTTCAAATTGATTTGAATAATTTTTAACAGATTTTTAAAATTTATTTAACAGAATTCTAATAATCTTTAGTGCTTTCACTAATTTTGAGCGTTAGTTTTTAAAATTATTTACAACTAATCTTTAGGAATCTAATTGTTTAATTTTACACCATTTATTGCTGAAATATATCCGAAGTTTTACGGATGATGCTATTTTGTCACATACTCATTTTTAAAAAACAGCCTTTATCTCGAAAATTAAGAGAGAGATGTAGCAAAATGGAATTTTGACTACGTCTAGTTTTATTTCATCCAAAAGGTCATCCCTAACCAAAAATGGACTTTTGTTGGTGCCTTTGGAATCTCGTTAGTTTAACTAAAAAAAAAAATTGTTAAAAAACCTAAGCGAGACAGAGTAAAACGGAAAAATTTTTGCTCGTATGTAGTATCGATACGTGCCTTTATTGTATATGGACCAGATCCGGTGATGGTCTTTAGTTAAATTTCAAATAACATTGTAATTTGCATTAAAATCTGTTTGTAAGCCAAAAACAGGAATAAAATTTGTTAAAGTAACAAATTTGTCTGTGAAGCCTTCAGGACACCACTACGTATATACAATATGAATAATATTGAGTATACGCATTGGTGTCCTAACTGCCTTGCGGGAAAAAAGAGGTCAGTTGGAAATCGGGACCTGTTCCGTGATGGGTGAAAACAGGACCGATTCCGAAAATACATATCACAAGATTGTTGAAAAGAGGACCGTTTCCTAAAGTACCTACTACGTGAACAGTTTAAAAGTCTATATCACGTGATGGGTCTGAAAGAATCAGTCCTGTGGTAGGTGAAAATAGGATTAGTTTCTAAAGTATCCATCACGTAATCGGTATAAAAAGTCTCTATCACATATTGGGTCTGAAAGTACTAGTTTCGTGTTGGGTGAAAACACATGCACGGTTTAAAAGCCTCTAATACGTGATTAGTTTGTAAGTACGAGTCCTGTGATATGTTCTTTGGGATTAGTTGTGTGACATATAATTTTAGACCAATCCTGTGACATGTCACAGAGGGCAATTGATCACCTCCTAGGACAAGCTCATGTTAAAGTGACCTTTTCATATAAGAAAACCAGTACCGTGATCGTTACCTATTACATTGAACCCGTCAAGTGACGTGACCTGGGATGGGTCCTTTTCCTGCAGGGTGATTATATAACTAATATGTGTTGGATTATTTATTGAATATTTGAGATAGACTATATGTAGCAAATATTTTCTCTCAAACAAAGCAGGGAAATACGTTGAAACTTTTTAAATCTCTTCCATGGACATGTCACCGAACTGTGTTCATCAGAATAAATCATTCACTTGTTCTAGGTTAGTTTTGTGACAAAAAGTCAATTTACACATCTATTAAACAGAGGCTTTATTCCTTTATATTAAAGAACCGACTCGTATGAAGTATTATTTCCTATACACTCAGAAAAAAAAGTTAGAAAAATTTGTAAACGGTTTTCCATCCCACTTTACTTTTTTTGTACTAATTTTTAGTGAAAAAAATTATTATTTAGCAAATTTTTTTTGCTATTTATATTTTACAAATTACAAAATTTTAACAGAATACGAGTATTTACAAATTTTTGTTGTTTTTGAAAACCGATTTACTAAAATCAGCAAAAAAATTTATTAATTTAAAAAAGTGGATATTGAAGGAAATGCTATTTCTAATGAAAACTTACACTTAAATTGCCTTAAAATGTTATATAGATTAAAAACAAATAATGTATCGGAAGTGAATATACCATACCGACTCATGTCTTAAAATAGGACATCCACTTAAAATAGCACTAAAATTTTTTTAGTTCTCAAAATCAGCCCTAAAAACAATTAAAGTTTGACCTTAAAAGTAAAAAAAAATTGACTAAATAATTTTTTAAATCAGAAATTACCAAATTAAAACAAACTGATAAAATCGTTTACAATTTTTAAGACTTTGATTTTTTTTAGTTTTATCTAAAATATTAAAAAAAAAAAAAAAAAATAAAAAAAAAATTTTAATGCTCGATAAAAAAAATAAATTTGAAATTTTGTACTAACATTTATAATATTTAATAAATCTTTTTGCTAATTTTAGCAAATATATTTTAAGTTCCACTTTACATAAAATTTAGTAGCGGCATCTAATTTTTTCTACAAATTTCATTACCGCTGGGCTCAAATTAGCAAAATTTCCCTTAAAAACAGCAAAATTTTCAGTTGTCATTACAGACTTTTTTTTAGTGAGTGTATGCTGTTTTATCATCTCAAACTGAATACCCCTAATATTAAATTTCTAGTACTAAAATAATACCGCAACCACACAAATCACACTTTGAAGGCTCGGTATATGAAATTTTCGAATGTATTGGTAAATAGTCGTAGTTAGAGTAGATACTTACAATAGACGTTTGTCTGACTGTTGTTGATGTTGCTGTCTTTAACTGCTTCATATGGCAGGATTATTCATAGCGCATGCTAAATAAATAAAAAACAAAAAAAGCACTAAACAATTGCTAAGAATTCAAGAAATTCTGGCTTTTACTTTTTTTATGAATCGCAACAGTTTTTCTTTTTCTATGAAAGCCTTAAATATTTTTACGAGTGAATTGCACTCATAATTTTTTTCTATTGTAGCTATTTACATTAGCCTTAAAGATTTTTATATATATTTATTATATTTTTTTTTTCGCAAAACAGGTGAATTTTGTGATTCCTGTACGTCTACATATACGATCTATTAATATACTGCACATAGGAACAGGGAGTTATGTGACAAGATTTTTTATACTTTCACCTTAAATGTATTTTATAAGAAATAGAGGAAAAAATGAATTAATCCTTACAAGAAAGCTACTTTGACCTTAATTTGGATATATGATATATGAGACGTAGTTAAAGCTGTATCCAATCAGTCCAATCTCTTATTTAACATAATACCGCTCAGAATATTTGTTTTTTCGTATTTAATGCTAAATTTTGGTGGTGGAGTTTGGTCGGAAGTCTCGAAACCAAAACTGGTGAAAAGGCTTTTTATTGTTTTTGGTTGGGACGGGCATTGTGCCCGCCAGAGGGAAGTAAATTAGGGAGGGCTGGTCAAAAATTTTTTAAGCCCTGCCTTCACAATATTTACTACATCCCTTTGGAGGGTCCAAACATGTTAGCGTGTGTTCATACACTCAAAAAAAATTAACCAGAATTTAGAAAAATTAACTTATTTAGAGGAAAAATTAAAATGAAAACGGCGCCAAAGACACTTTTTCCTTGAAATTAAGAAACAAAATCTACTTAAAATTTGGTCAAAATTTCTAAATTATAGAACAATATTACTACTGAGAACTAAATTTTTATTAGAAAACAGTAAAATTTCTTCCTAATTAGTTCATACATCTTCTAAAAATTTACTGTTAGTTAGGAAATGTTTCCTTGGTTTAAAAAAAAAATGTTATTTTATTTAAGTTGGTTAGATAGTTTTTTTTTACTAAAAACTAGGACCTAACTTCCTAAAAATAAGAAAATATATTCTAACATCAAGTTAAATAACACTTATTTTAAGTGAAAATTATCCTTAAATTTATAAAAAATTTTCTAATACATATGAAACTGTTTCTATGGTAAAGGCAACATATGTTACCGTATATTTTAAAGTACTTTACACTCATTGAGTAAGTATTTTCCCACTTTCGGAGGAATTCCGCTTTGTGAGGACACTGCTCTCAACAAGTTTTTTGCTATACATTTTTGTCTTAAAATTTAATTAAATTATACTAAATTCATGTATTTAAAATATAAATTAAATTTCATTAGCAAAAAGGAAAACAAATTAAAAAAAATGTACTGCAGGATATCCTGAAACGTAATAAATTGTGACAAAGTCAGATCCTTTTCGTAGTGAATTAACGGTTCTGCTTGAGAGAACTACAAAAAGGGGTCTTTTGTCTTCTTAAATTAACTAATTTAAGGAAATCGTTGCAAAAATACAAAATATCACAGTTGCATTTCTTGTGATTATTGGAAAATTGAAAAGGTCATAAGTTTATTTTATGGAATTTGTAGCTTAAACTTTATTTGACATATACAAATTTAAACTTTTTTATTATTAAGTGAAAAAAATAGTTCGATAAGTATAAAGTTTAATAAGCGCTACGTCAATTATGGGAAAGCCATTATGCCGTAATGTATAAAATGTGCTTGCAAATTCGAAATTTTTAACCTTTTTCTAACAAAATTTTAAAATATATTTTAAGCTACTTTAAGTTTAATGTTAAAGACTGTTAAGATTTAAGATGGGCACGTGAGAGATTTTTGAATCTCGCACCAAAAATTACAATCATGCACGATAATTTTTGTAAATGGTTACTTTAATTTGTTTCCATAATAATATTTTTTCCTGGAAATTAGGAAAACTAACTGGTTTGTTTTTAATTTATTGTTTTTTGGAATAGAATATTAATAATAATTTAAACGTTTTTCAACAAAAAAATCCTATACCAAATTTTATTATTTTTTAAAAAATTAGAAAACTTTTACTTGAAAAAAAGAATATTTTATTAAAATTTTTAAAATTTATCTGAACTAAGTTGCATGAAAATTTTCCTTAGAAATAGTTCATCAGTTTCTAAAATCAGGTAAATTTTTATTATTACATAGTAAAAAATTTATTACCTTTTGTTTTTAATTGTCTGAACTAATTTTTAGAAAACAATTCTTCAAAATTAGAAAGTTTTATACTTAAAAATTGAATTTGGAAATGGCTTTCTAAAATTGATTTAATTTTACTACTCGCGAACAAAAAATTAACACACATTAAGTTCAAGTACTTTCTTGATTTAAGTCAGACACAATTTTTGTACTAAATGGGACTAAATTACCCATGTAAAAATCGAAATATATATGAGCATACATGATCGTACATGGGCCTGTATATGATCATACATGGGCATACATGGTCATATACGTCCATACATTGTTCGATATATGACCATACATGATCTCATATATGATCATATAGCTTCGGATCTGAATTTTGAGGGTATATGGACGTATATGATCATATACGAACATACATGAATAATATATGAGCATGTATGATAATATATGCACATATATCACCATATACCCTCAAATTTCGGATCCGAAGATATATGGTCATATATGAGATCATGTATTTCGATTTTTACATGGGTATGTCTTAATTTTTATTGAACTAAAGTTAATTTTATTACATTTGAGCATGCAATTTTCTTAGAACTAAGATGTTTTTTCTTAAAATTAATAAATTTCTATTTAATTGATTTGTTTTTTTGTCTTTAATCCAGAAATATTACTTAGGAAAAATATGAACTATTTCGTTTTTCCTTAAACTTAGGAATTTTATTCCTTTTAAGAAAATTTTTCTAAGTTTTAATAAAATTCTACTTAAATTGAGGACAATTTATAAACTATTTTGAAGGAAATTCTTGAATACATTTTAGTTCATGTATTTTTTGAGTGTAGCTCGCGCCATCATTGAACGGAAATATAAACTGTATAGAAAATCCCCATCGGAATAACATTCGGCCATTAAGGGTTCCTTGTTAGTGCAAACATGTTTTTGAGTTAAGAATATTTAATTTTATATGTAGTTCGTTGTACTCGTAAGTTCAGAGAGCTAAGTGTAAAGAAAGGCTAAACCGTAGCCCACTAAACGGTGAGGTCAATTGAATACCGTATGGCGCATTACTATTCCCTTAGTTTCCCATATAACTCATGGAAACACTACGATCGAAAAAACCTAAAACCATTTAGCTTCCCCCAAAAATTCCGCCAGAATGGGCAGACATACATCCTGCAGACTGTCCTCAAATCCACTGCTTCGTGTCATATTCGAGTGAAATTGATTTAAGCCCTCTAACTTAGTGAGCGAAACTGAAGTTATGTTTCAAAATTATTCTCGAATTCCAAAAATAGCTCAGGTTAGCCCTCAAACTTACTCTCCCTGTGTCGTATTCAGGAGAAACTTAAGTTATCCTTCAAACTTACTCACTCCATGTAGTATTCGAGAGAAGCTAAAGTTACCCCTCAAATTTAATATTTGTGTCATGTTCGATAGAAACTGAGGTAAGCCCTCAAACCAGGGATGGAAAATATGTTTTCTGTTATTGTACCAACCAGACAAACAAATTGTACTTTTTCGATTCTCACGGTACCAAAATTTTTTCCGGTTTTTTTTTTTTAACAATGTTATCGTATTGAGTCAGATTTGCTTAGACACTAAAAAGACTTAAAAAAATTTAAATTGACCGGGTGAAACAAAATTTATCGTTAATTTTATGTAGTCGTATAATTCCCACAAAACTTTGTAAAATTTTACTCTAATTTTTATGTCACACCTTTTTTTATGGTTAACCTTTTCAGGATTTGCTATTAAAAAATTTAAAGGCATTTAATAGCTTTTTAACAATAATAGACTTTTTTATTATTATTTTTTTTTTGTTTTGTTTTGAGAGGTAATTTAAAATCAGCTGTTCAATGTTGCCACTTCCGAATATTTTAGTACAATGTGTATGAAAACATTTGTTACATTTGATCTGACGCCAATTTAGAGCCGGTTCAACTTAAAACTGACTTTATTTTTACTATAGGAGCTGAATAAATAAAAACAGGTTTTTAATTTAAAGTTGCTTATAAAAAAAGTCGACTTTTTGTTATGTGGTTTTATCAAGTTATAAATTGAAAATTTAAAAAAATTTCAAATTGTACTAAATGAGCCGCGGTAGTACCACGGTACCAACCAAGGTAAAAATGTACCAAAAAAAGTACAATTGGACCATGTTTTCCATCCCTGCCTCAAACTTACCCTCTCCGCATTGTATTCGAGAGAAACTGAAGTAAGCCCTCAAACTTACTCTCTCCGTGTTGTATTCGAGAGTCTGAGGATAGCCCCTGAACATACTCTTCCACGTTACACTCCGCTCCTTGAGGATCGTTTAAAAACAAGAATAACTATTAAAACTATTCACCCCCCACGGATTAAAGTTCATATTAGGGTTATAGTGTCCCTTCCCTTAAAACAAGATTAAGAGAAGCTGACCTTGCCAACTGCCTAATAATTCCGATGGCGAGTGATTATTTGTATAAGGGTTAAAGGTGCCGTAATATTATTTAAATAATGTTTAAGGAAAAACTTAAAGAAAAAAGCGTGTTAAACTCTCTATTCGTCTTAATCAAATATTTTTCAACGAACCCTGGGTATCGTTGAGTTTTGCACCAGCGTACTTTGGAAACACGTCGTTACAACTGCTAATCAGCTTACTTAAATTTAGAAGAGTTTGCGTCGTCCATTGATAAGGTAACGGTCATAGGGTCCGAGATATCCCACAATTGGTCTTAGTAGTTCACCTCGTCTTCCTATTCGTTATGTCCTTTATCACTCAGAGCCATTTCTCTTACACGTAACAGTCAACTTGTTGCCCTTGTGCCCTTGTACCCAGTTTGCCCGACTGGAGGCCGACGAATCGGGCCAAAGGATTTAATACAGTCTCCCAGGTACCTTTACGTAATAGTATTGAGTTTCAGGGCTTTGAAGCATAAAAGTTAATGAATAATTTGACTTTGTTCCATTCCAGTATTACCCGCGCAATTTTGTCAATTAAATAGACTTCTGCCTAGAAAGCGTCTGGAAGTCGCATGGTGATTCAAGCTTTAAGTTCCCATCACCCTGCTCAGTAAAATCACCTCAATTCTAAAATCCTAGACCATAGTGCAATCATATTTAACTTTAAACATTCACTTGTTCCATAGAAGTGTGTGTGTGTGTGTGCGATATTTTCAAATCTCCAGCAATGATGATTTTCACCATGTGTCTACTTGTCGCTGGTGGTGGTGAAGGTGAGTGAAGTGTAATGAATTGAATTGAAAAAGCTAACGCGCATTCCGAGGTGGACGTGATGTCTTCAATGGTTGTTAGTAAATAAAAAGAATGAGAACATTTCATTAGTTTTAAAAGACCACATATTTCTTTTAACTATTACAACAACTACTAACTAACTAACTACTATGATTTTTATTTTGTTAACCACTCGTATCTGAAGTTGCCGTTTTGGTTGTATTTATTGTATAAAAAACATTATTTTAAATTTTATTGCTAGTTTGGTAGTTAAAACTTGTATTAGTATGCCTATTGTGTTATGTTAGATATGGGAAAAGGTATGAATTTATTGGAACAGACAAATTTTAAATATTGCAATATGAGTCCTGCTATATTAGAGGTTTATTCGTTACATAACCGCTAGGATTTGGTTGGTAACTTTGACTACAGAACGTAATAATGACATGACTTATAAATTAACAATTTATTTGAGTTTAAACTCGATTTTTTTAAAAAAGAAATTAATAGAATGTGTATTTTTTTCTAAAGAAAAAATTAAATTGATCCAGTACAGACGAAATAATATTTTCCCTTACCTTACATTTTTGTCGATCTTTAATTGTATGCAAACTACAAGAAATGGTTATCAGTGGATTTGTCTAATATATGGTTTTAGTTTAATATTTAATCCAAGATTTTGTTGTCTGTTGTATACATAAAAGACTTCTATAACTTTAGAAAAAAAAAAAATCATTCCTTTTAGCTTACATAGAAAGATGTATCGTCTTAAGTCTTAAAATGTAGTACAAATTTTGATCAATTAAATGCGTTATTTTAACACAATAAGATCGTTATGAAGATCTAAGATAGACTTAAGCGAGGTCATGGAATTACTATACCATTTAGAATCAAAGTACGGAATGTTCTTTTTGGAAATGTTCGTTTCTTCTACAGTGATAACCAGAGACTAAAATAATTTCCTGCTTAATCGGCATGCGAAAGGACCTTACACATTTTTAAGGGCCTGGACAATGTTATTTTACATACGTATAAGGTATATGGAGTGGACTAACAAAGAAGATTTCCGAAGGATTCTCTTTAATCTTATTAAAATACGGCTGTGAAAAAGTGGCCCACGTTTAGGGGGTAAAAGTTGGGTTAGAAATTACTCTCGTTTTGTAGGGAAACATGCCTTAAATTTATTAAGTTCTTCGAAAGATTGAAACAAAATCCCAGACATCCCCTAGATTATAGGTACAATACAATAATTTCCTATAGACAATTACTATTCGAAAAACTGTAGTTTTTTATAACAATAAAAATGGAACATGCTCGGATATGTTTTATATTTCGCTAAATAATTCTTTAAAAAACCCTTCATTTGATACCCAATCAGTCTAGAGTTTTTTGAAATCCAATGAAATAAACTAATAAAAGAAAAAAGGGTAATTTTTTGACCGCTAAAAAAATAAGTATTGGAATTTCATTAAGATCGAAGGGAGCCCATCGGCCCATCATCCTTAACAGTTCATGTGAAATAGATGTTGACCACTGAAAGACAGGCGGACATAAAGGTCACAGTTGAGGTAAGAAGAGGATGCCCTTAGGGCTGCACCTCTTTGCTATAGTGATTTTGTGTCGACTCATCTGGAAATTCTCTTAGAACAACTTTTCAGAAAATGCAAGTTTTTATACACCCAATGAACGACTGCTGCAATCTATATGGTAAGCCAGTAAAACAACATTTGAGTTGTTTTCACGGAGGACCAAACGCTAGACTTTTAGTGCTGAAGGATGTTACTTTTCAACTGTCCACACAATACAAACATTAACTGGAGTAAACCTTGTTAGGGAACTGGACAAAACAAGTTGAATCTGTGCAATTCGCCACTGTAGAGTTTCTAGCAATGTCGGAGGAAATTTGGAAAGACTTGAGGTATGAAACCTGCTGGTATATACAGGATGTACCTTGCAGTCATCACACACATAGTGAGATATGCATCGCTTGTCTGGTGTTCTAGATAGGAAAATGGCAAAAACTATGCAATATAAGCTGAATAGTTTACGAATAGCTGCTGTTCTGGGTATTATTGGTACTATAAGCCTCCACTCACTATAAGTTTCCTACGCAGGCTTCGGATAATTGATACCAGGCATATAAAATACAACTCTGGACATGTTCTAGGATAATTTTGTAACTCCGTACAATGTTTCTTTTGCCTTTAGTTAACATTTCGACCTGCATCGAATTTGTTAAAAAGTTTGTAGTGATCATTCTAAGCAGAGAAGACTACAACTACTCAAATAAACTACTGATGTATTAATCGTATTCTTCTTACACTTATGGATCTAGTATCTCTTATGAATCAATACCTCTACTGAATCGGTCTATTATCGGGATGATAAGAACAGATACTCTCAGGGTGAGAGTATGAAATTCCTTAATAAGATCCGGAAAAAGTGAAACCTGGCGTAGAGATTGCAACATTGCATATGGTCTTCTGGTTGAAAGGATTTTAAAACTCAATACGATATTTTCTTTGCCTTTAAATAACATGACACCCTGGATTAAATTCGATAGAAAGTTTGGGGTTATAATTTCGAATAGGCAAGACTGAAACTAAACTTCTGATGGATTATTCTTATATTTCTATATTTTACACTGATATATATATGTTCCCGTCATTCCTATAAGCAGCATATGGCCTCAACAAAATCTTTCCATCTGGATCTGTTCAGAGCGATGTTTTTTACTTCATTCCAGCTAGTTTGAATTTTTGACACTTCGATTTCAATTTGTCTTCGCCATGTATGAGCTGGTCGACCTCTTCTACGGCTGCCCTGAGGATTCCACTCGATCGCTGTTCTGGCAATACCTGTGAACGGTTTCCGTATGGTGTGACCAATCCAGTTCCATTTTCGCCTTTGTATTTCAGTAGTTATGGGGGACTGGTTCATTTGATGCCATAGTCTGTTGTTTGATATGTATTGTGGCCAAAAGGCTCGTATAATTCTTCTAACGCATTTGTTTATAAAAACTTGCAGGGCATGCATATAAAAACTTGCAGGGCATGCATATCACGAGGGGCTGCATTCAACGTTTCGCATCCGTATAATAATGTAGATCGGACATTGGAATTAAAGACATTTAGTTTAACATGGCGAGAGAGTTGAAATGTTACATATCTCATTAAGTTGGCCGCAGGCTTGAGTCGCCTTTTTTATTCGATTGGCAATATCTGCACCCGAACCGCCTGATGTTGTGATGACAACTCCGAGGTAGCAAAACGAATTAACCTCCTCCAGAGGCACATTATCAATTGTAAAGGTGTTTGAGTTCTCTGTGTTTATTCGCATCACTTTAGTTTTGCCAATATTAATCTTAAGACCAAAGTTATTGTCCAGCTCCGTAAGACGTTGCAGTTGCATGTTCATATCAGAGTATCGGTGAGAGAGAAGGCAAATGTAATCAGCATATTTAAGATCATTCAACCAATTTAGAAGTCCCCAACCAATACCTCTATTATCCGACATAGCATGGCTCATGATAATATCTAACACAATGTTAAATAAAAGTGGTGACATCACGCAACCTTGGCGTACTCTTGTACCAACATTAATTTTTCTGCTCAGCTTGCCTTCGTGCTGAATACGACAACTTGCACTAACATACATGCTTTTAAAGACTTGAATTATTTTCCAAATGACATTGTGATTGAGAGTATCGAATGCTTTTTCGAAGTCTATAAATATTAGATATAGAGGAGACCGCCATTCGACCGACAGTTCCACTATTATTCTGAGTGTGTTGATCAATGCATGATTTAACACTGATGGGTTTATTAATTCTACCGGTATTAGTATCTGGGCGATGATTACAGATACTTTCATGCAGCGGAAAGAATTGGGAGAATTTTTCAAACTAACATTATTGATGACATAACAGTCCAACGCGCTAACCATTACCACATAACGTCCTCCAAAATGTTTTGTGAACGACCAACGGGGTCGTCTAAATTCAATTAGGAACATTAAATTTACAATTAATGTTAATTAAGTTCAATCTATGCGTAGTACATTGTATTACAGTTTTTTTCTAATTTGGATTAGTGATGAGTTTCGTTGCATAATATAGCTGTATGCAGACAGCATCTATATCAATTTTAATGTTACATTTTTAATATATGAGATAATTAGCCCTCAGGTTAAATAAAATTACTGCACTTATAAAAATTCTCAAACCAGCAATATAAGATTTCAATGTTATGCAATTTATCCTCAACAAAGTACGCTCATGATTACGATCCACTTTATGCTCCAAATGCATTGCGGCGTCTAGTGGTAAGCAATTAGTTTTAGCACCGATCAATTACAAATATACAAAATAATCAAGCGAAAGTTTGTCATCATCAAAGAAGATTTCAGTCTACAAATGATAGGCACAGTCAGCGTTCATATTACAGACTACCCAATGATAAAGCTTAAAATAAAGTATAACTTTCCATGACAGCGGTAGCATAAATTTTTGTGTTTCTTAATTCTAATAGCCTGAGGTTAAATCACTATTTGAAAAATACAAAAATAAAAAAAATTGAACTAAGAAAACATAAAGTAACTGCTGGACATAACAACAACAACAACGATACTCAATTCTAATCAGAACTAATACATCATACTAAAATGTTAAAAACGAACACTCTCTTTTAGTATTTGTGGTTTTTATGCATCCCATCCAAGACGATTATGGGGGACAACACCTTGCTGCCAGCTCTAGCTGTGTAACTTACAATCCATTAGTTAGATTTTTAGTTATTAGCAGACACACGACTTGTCTGTTGTTACTGTTACTATTTGGTTGGTATGAAAAAAAAAAGAAATAACAAGAAATTAAATCTACCAATGTGCCGCCGACTTTGACACAAACGAATGACATTAAATTCCACGTGCATCGATTTTGTATCCCCCAACAACAGCAGCAGCAACAACAACAACAACACAACAACGGACTAGAGGAAAAAGAATGTTTGTATATCTATTGCAAACATATTTCATCGGCTACCACTTAATACACGGAATGACATCTACGAACAACGTCTACGGTAGTCATTTAGTTAGTTTGTAATGCAACAAGAAACACTGGGCAAACTAGATGAAAAATTCAAGCAGTATACAACAACAAAGCGATGGATGGGTTAGTTTGGATGCTGGTGGATAGTATATAGACACATTCTAATATTAATTGTGTATATGTTTTATATGAGTCCATAGATGATGCTTTTAAGTAGTTTACATTATTTTTAAATACCCTACACTTTATTGGTGTGTTCGAATAAGCAGGGATTTTTTTTATCAAGACTAGCTTTTCGATTTTTTTTTTCATTTTGCATCTCAGTGTTTTTTGTTGTCTTCGTGCAATTCTCCTCGGCATATAATGCCTGCGGTTGGATCCCTTAACCATTCAACGGTGATAAAATCCACATTAACTTTTTTTAGGAAGCATTTGATGAAAAGTTTCAAAGGGACAAGAATTTACGTTATGTTAGCTTTGTTCTGGTTAAAAAGCAATAAAACTTGGTTTCTAGGCAAGAGCAAAATTGTGTACCAAACGATTATAGCTGGGAAATGCTTAATGAATCCGAATTCTTTACCTATACAGTAGTAAAACCATATCAGGATAAAAAGCTTTAGTTTTTCTGTTTTACAAATATTAAAGTCAATCCTTCTGTAGACCTTAGAATTTGCTGACTTTATATTATTGTAATGCGTGATCCATTTTGAAGTTCCCTACTTTGTTAAAGAAAAAACACACAAAATTCATATTTAATGGAGAATGTTTATTATCATTTGAAAGAACATTCTTTGGCATTTATTTTTTGAAGATTTTGTCTATCAAATGTTGGCCGTTGCTACGTCGCAGATGGTCCATCCGTTGAGTCCAATTTTCGATGACTCGTTCGGGAATTTCAACTGGTAACTGGCGAATGACACGCGTGATGCTTTCCTCGAAGGCCTGAATCGAAGCGGGTTTGTCCGCATAAACTTTAGACTTTACATATCCCCACAGGAAAAAGTCTAACGGTGTGATATCACACGATCTTGGTGGCCAATCGACCGGCCCAAAACATGAAATTATGTGCTCATCGAAGTGTTTTCTCAATAAATCCATTGATTGATGCGATGTGTGGGAAGTGGCGCCGTCTTGTTGTAACCAAATGTCACCGAGATCACGAGCTTCAATTTTCTGGCATCAAATAGTCGGTTGTCATGGAACGATAACGGTCGCTGGATCTCAAAATTGGTGATGGTGTTGCGAATAGTTATCTCAGTAGGCCGATTATGTTGACCATAAGTTGAGCGAAGTGCACGAAACACATTCCTCACAGAACGTGAATTTTCGTAATAAAGCTGAACGATTTGTAAACGTTGTTCAGGCGTAAGTCTTTCCATTATGAAATGCAAAACAATACTAAACAAAAATAACATGACACTACTCACACGTGATCTGTCAAAAAAAGGCTATTGAAAAAAGAATCTCTACTTGAATCACCCTTTATATTGTCTCCTTCTCGTTATCACGGTCTTAAAAAACTGAAGAGTTTTGTTCTTGCTTACCTCGGGTTTTTCAATTCAGTGCCAAAAGGTCATGTGCATAGTCAGTGTCGTCCTTAATAACATTGCCGTTCTATGACGGATTTGAAAAAGTGTTTGATACATTTCCTAACAGACTATGATCTTATCGTTTCAAACTACAACTACATTTTGAAGCGGTAATACTGTTAACGGATTCACTAATGGATTATAAATCCCAACTCGACTCATAATTGTAGCCAACTATTATGAAATAAAATTCCATATTCTATTTTATATCTTCTGGACCGTTAGCAAGGTAGGGTTTTCATGCTTGAAAATGGCAATAGTATATTTAAATCCATTGACTTATTAAGGCTTTTCATCGCCCGTCAGAATGTGCCAGTAATACCTTATTCCACCAATGCATGCTTCAGTAATGAAGGTTCCCAGTAAAGGCTCCATTAGTACTGCAATACTTCAGCAACATATGGATTGACGACCTAGGGGATCACATGGGGGAGGGGGCTCACTAGGATCTGCTAGGACGATCTGATCTCAAGAGTAGCCTAGTTTGTTATTGTGTTATATGTTAGAATCATATGGATCAACACATCTTGGAAACCTGAGACGAGAGTTTAGGTATGGTTGACTGATGGTTGGAAACAGGCAGTGTGTCCACACTATCTTTGGACCTGGTTCACATGCTCCAAACATGGGCAAATACTCCCCCATTCTTAAGGCGGAATATATGTCGGTGCAACGGTGTGCCTATGGAGAGGCATAGCGCGATCTTGCATCTACATATTTTCTGACAGTCCGACGGCCCTCAGGACTCTAATGATGCATGTCGTGTCACTTAGACTGTTCACACAGAGAATTCAAGCTCTCTATAAACTTGGAAGAGAAAACTGGCTACACTAAGATAAAGTCCTGTACATGAAGCTAAGAAAGAGCTGACTGCGTAGCTAATTGTGGTGCTCCCAGACGGGTATGTTAGGGAAAACTCAGGTTTTTTCTAATTACTGGGGAATTTCTCTTGCCGAAAGCTAGGATATGAGATTTATTATGAGGGCGAGGTGCATCTTGTCACATTTGGATTTAAGAACCTTAAAGAGGTACTAAGATCTTAGGTAGCAGAGGCACTAAGATCTTAGGTAGCAGAGGCACAATAAAAGTTAATCGGGCACTAGTAATTGTAGATTTTGTGAGTTGGGATCTGAGACTTTTCCGTAAAATATCTAAGATTTGTGATAGAGGCTTAGGTATCTGATAATCTATTTTGGCACCATTATGATCCTTCTCCGATTGTTAGTTCGGCTAAAAAATAAACAGACTGCATTCTTCAATTTCCCTTCAATGGAATCTCTATGGATTTCGCTGTTTATAACATGTCACAGACCGAATCTAGGATAGGTATCAGAACTCCCTTCAAAAATACAATTTTGAAGCATGACCTACATTCAATAAACATGTATTTTGGCTTAATAGAAAAATTTATTAAACGTAAAAAAATGTCTCTCCTACGGATATTTCTCAAAAAATCTTTCTTAGTTAAAAAAATGGTATTTGAACTTTTCTACACTGTTGGATTCTAGGATTGATCTGAGAATTGTCGCAAGGGATCAAGTTCCCCTTCTATTATAAAAGTTATTTGTAAAGGAGGATTTCGATCAATCTGATTTAAATCAAATTTGAATATGTTGAAGCGGCTACAAAATTAATAAACTCATATTTGGGACAAGTTAAATTTTTATAGTGTATCTTAACATCGTTCTTTACTCACCTATAAATTTCTTACTTACCACAACTTTTTACTTTATTTTCTATTAGAGAGTGACATTTTTATTTTTTGGCATGCATTTGTTATTTGAGCTTTATTTCATTGCCTAAGGGCTGGCATAAGATGCTGGTCGTCATAGTCGTTTCATATGGTCTTGTTATCAACAACTACAACAACATTTTAGTCTGGTTTGTCGTTTTTCTTTTCCGATCTTGACTACTGGCTGTTTTGGCTTATGATCTTCTTAAATTATATAAAATAAAGCAACGCTAATGAATGATTTTAGCCATGTGACTGATTAATTTTCTGTTGATATTAGTGTAGTAGACGCATAAATTAGTGTCAAAACCATTTGAAAATATATGACAGTTTTTAATGTTTCGGTTTGCCGAAGACTATTCTACTCTACTTTACATTTTTGTTTTTTAAAACAAAAAAATAGGAAAAGGAAACACACCATGTTAGGTTATGCGGCTTAAATTTAAACTTAATGCTAATGTTGTTTTTCATTCGGTTGTTACGAACAACATTTTGTTTGTTTTTATATAAACACGACAAGATTATTGTAGTCACGCAATAGCTTCTGTTTTAAATACTACTGGCTTTAAGTGTAGTATTTGTATTCTCTCTGTCTGACATTCTCATTATCTGTTCACATTTTCTAATTAATATTGATAAAAGTCATTAATTAATTGTTCTATTAAGAAAATTTATGTATTATTTTTGTCTTTGTTTGTTATTAACTATTTATGTTAGTTTTCAAAAACTATACTAAATATTTCAGTTTTAGGTTATCTTAGAAGTTCCATTTAGAGTTTATGATAGCAAATAAGGTAAGACAAGGAGGTTCCTAATGAATCAAACTGTTATTTATTTAACGTTTTTATTCAATTTTATTTTATATCGGATAAATATGTTGATTTTCAAACAAAGCTCATATTCATAAATAGGAAAGAGAAGCAAAACTCAGGATATTCTTTTTACTAATTAATGTGTTGGTTTCTTTGGAAAGGAGATAAAAAAGATGGTGAAACATGAAGAGCCCGCCATCTGATCAAGAGTTAGCGGAATTATTAAAGTTTTTTAGTTCATAGCCCTGTTATATTATTTTACTTGGGTGGCGTTAAGGGATATGGGAACACCAAAGGAGGACGTTACGATATGTATGAAATATTAAAACTCATACATATAATTTTTCTACATTGATGTTGCCGCTGCAACCTTCTGTGCAACAGTCCAATGCGCTAACCATTATGCTACAATGCCTCAAAGGTTCTTAAAAAACCCTTCGACTTAAATGAAAGGCAATTTTATGTAATATTTTAAACTACTTCTACCCAATAGAATTTTCGGAAATGGGATTTTATAGAATTTTCAGGGCTTCAGATTTGTGTTTGGGAAAGTACTAAAATAAGCTATAGTAAAGATCTGTCCAAAGGCTTGTTGAGTATTTATTAATTCTGCTATTCATCCTTAGAAAACGCAGATAATATTCTAATTGTACTGTAATTTTTATTGTGAGAGGAAAACTCCTGCATTGTACGAAAATTAAAAGAGTTTACCAATGGAGATAAATTTCTCTATCTTAAGAAAATCTCTTTGACGTAAATTTGTTTTCGTTTACAGTCACTTTCAAAAGTCTGTGCTCTGGTTAAGATAAGCTAGAGCAAAGGCCATGATCTGGTAATAGAAAGTGATGAAAATGCTCATCACTCACTATGGTGGAACACTGACCTACTATCTATAAATTAACTCTGAGACTTCTGTGTGAATTTCACACCGAAAAGTTTAACATCAATAGTATTTTTCTCACCATTCTAGGATCTTTTTCGGCATTTTTCTGTTAAGAAAATGGTTCTATATAGGTATCGCCAGAAGATAAACTGGACTAATTTATGTATGCCTGGTGCTAAATTTACCATACGCTGATCAGTGTGCATGATTTGGAAAGTTCAGTGCGTCTACTGACGGATAATCGAAGGGGAAATATCTAAATTCGTGTCCCGTGCGCTTGCTCTCGAAGAAAATTCACCAACCATTGTGGACTCAGTAGCTTAAGCTATATAGAAGAGATATCTGAAAAACCTCTTGATTAGGGTAAAAAAGGCAATAAAAAAGGAGGACTAGAAGAGGTATCATCTTAATTTTAATGCTTTAAAGAAGGCAACTTGTAGGGCAACAAGAGAGACTACACAGGATTTCTTATAAGACCACATGTTTTTTTTGCTACTGTCATTAAACTTCTAATGTAAAGATGAGATCGAATGCAGTGTCCCGTTAGCTACACCATCATCAAAAGTGAGCATATCTGAACAATTGTAGACAAACGCGGAATTATCTGGGCGATATGATCACCGGCGCTGGATAGGATTTTATTATGGCATGAATGCTTCGTGTGATTACTTTTAGTTTGGAATGTGGATACGTACCACCAGGATGGAGGGAGGTCAGGTGGTGTTTTGGGAGTAAGTGGGGTCGATATCCTTGTATTATCTGCAGGATTTATGGGGCAATTATTAGACGGATATTGTTCTAAGGAACACTGGTGTGGAGGAGGGCGATATCGGAGGGTATATTGGTGACTCAGCCGAAGTTGGTGGTAATGTTCGGTACGCGGTGGCCAGACTCTTCTGCTCTCTTGAGTGAGATGAAGGCGGTGCAGCAATGCACTTGGTGTCATAGTATCATATTTCTTGAGCTTGTTAATACTGACTCGATGATGATACGGACTATATTTTACTAATTGCAAAATTCTAGAGGCCTTTTGAGGAGTGATACAGACCAGTGAGGTTTTGGCCGCAGGCTATAATTTTCTGAGTTGTAAAATCTCCTTCCGTATGGATGGTTCGTACATGGAGCTGGGCAAGAATAGGGAATTTATTTTATCGAATCCTGGGTCAGACTGATAAGGGGCCATTACAACTTGGCTGATGAATGTGCGAGAAATAGCTCTGGTTTGGTTGGAGGAGACGACGGCGAGGTGCAGGGCTTCACCGATTGTGGGATATATCAGACACTATGCCAGCTGTCTGATCAAAGGAGAACGAAATCACTTATTGGTTTAAGTAAGCGACTTGTTAAGGTTCACTGCACGATGTGATGTATGGCTGTGTGCTGGGGTTACTCAAGTGCGTATTAATGTAGGAGAGGAGGAGGTAAGAGAGACACTGCAGCATTTGCTTTACGAGTGTCCGAGACTGAAGTAGCGCTGACTTAGCTATCTGGGAAGTAGGTTCTTCGATCAGTCAGTCAGGTCAGTCTGCGGAATGTGTCTCCGTCCTCTCTTACGGATATTTTGACGGGTCTAGATAACTTTAGGGTCTTCAGGTCATGGTTTCTTATATGTGGAGATGGGGCACTTAGGGAATCCCAATGGGCCTCCGTTCATTCAAACTAATCTTCAATTATAATCTAAAAGGAATTTATACTTAGTACGGGTGCGAACTGTTAAATAAATTCTAAACTTAATTCATGTTTCCAAATTTCTTTGAAATTTAAAAATATTTTTCAAAATAATAAAAAAATTTTTCAAAATAATTTTAAACCCTTTTGTTAATTTATAGTTAGTTTAGATTTTATTAAGCCAGCTCGCACAGTTCCTTAGTAACTATTTAGTACTTACTTGCAAATATTTTTTCTTATTGTACATTTAAAGGAAGTATTAACGGTAGCAAAAATATAAACAAAAAAAAATTATTAAAAGTGTGAATCAAATGCTTAATGATCACTTAGAATTAAAAAAATATCTATGGATTATGATTGCAACAAACAACATACATTAAAAAAATTCATATTTGTTTTCAAATGGTGCTAGTGATGATGATTATAATGATGATGATGACGATGAAACGATCACAAACTGCAACTATATATCAAAGTATTGAATATGAACTGCAATATCATGCCATCAATAGAATTTAAAAAAATAAAGACAATAATAGATTGAAGTCAGTGCTACTACGTTTGCTACTATGTAATGGTAATGTGAATAATGTTGGTTGGTTCAAATAAATGTATGAATTGATGATGGTACAAGGAATTCTAATACTTCTCGGCAACATGCAATTTTGTGCATAAATATGATCGGCATAATAAAAAAAAAAAAAACAAATAAACTGATAATGCTATAAATATTGTACTATACATATGTGGAATAAAGAACATTACATTTCATTCAATTGGTTTTTACTACTGCACAACTTACCACAAATTGCAACTTTGTGGCATTAGGAAATAAAATAAATGTGCTGTTGCTTTAGTTTTTCTTCATGTTCTTCTTCGACTCATCATATTCTAATATCAATGTAAAAATCTATTGAACAGTGGCAAAATACTACTTATACTTCTTGGCGTTTTAAATGATGTAGAGATGATTATGATGATGACGATGACTTTGCTAACCGGCTTGTCTTTGTTTTGCTTTTACTGCAGCTATTTGATGTGACTGCGGCTACTGCTGCTGCTGTTGATCTCAAATGGTAGTGATCATCTTTTTCAATGACTATCCATCTAACTGTCATTTAGCCGTTTTGTGTGTTGCGTGCCACCAGTAAATGTTTGCAGTAGTATACGGGCAAAGTGTGTATTAATCGTTAAATTATTGCTTTAGATTTAGCTTGATGTTTGTTTTTTTTTTGTTCTCTCTCTTTCTGTAACCATCAGTTTTATTTCATTTTATTTACTACTACGATTTCTTCTAAATTGCTACTGGGTAATCATAATCCACATCATACAGCATAATGCAGCATGATATAGCAATATTTGTTTAATAAATGTTATGAATTGACTTTCAGTAATATTGCATGGAATGCATTTTTGAGGAGAATATTTCAATAGATAAAGGATCCCAAATTTTTGTTATAATCAGCATTATCGATTTATGGGTTGACAAATTCCATTGCTTTGACCTTTTTCCATCTGCTCAACTGTTTAATTTGTCGGATACCCTGTTCTGAATTGAAGCGTGTTCCAGTGAGAGAGTTCTACATCGGACGGGAAAGGGTCTGGACTGAAAGGCGGGCGAGGCAAAACTTCCCAACCACTTTTTAGGAAATAGTTTTTAACTGGTCTTGCAACATGTGGCCAATACTTTGTATGAACGCATATTTCAGGCGTTTTTCGACCAATGCTCGCTTCCAACGAATCAATTGTGTTCGGTACAGGTCCACTGTGATCGTCAAGTACAGAGCATTACCTTGGCGTCGCGGATATTCCGCCTTGGCTGGTTGGCCGGACTCCACATACGATTTCTTGTGATTCGGGTTGTTGTAATGGATCCTTTTTCCCCGTAAGTGATTCGATGCAGGAATAATGATTCGATGCAACTATTACTTCTTTTTATGGCGTTCAAGCAGCATTTTCGACATGTGAAACCGTCTTTCAACGTCTCTCGGCTTCAACTTGTGTGGTATCCAATTTCTTTGTTTTGGATGTTGCTTGAAAATGTTTTGAAATTGCTGCTTGAATCACTTCCAATGATTTTGCAAATTCTTCTTGAGCTTGACCATAATCTTCATCGAGTAATGCCTCCAATTCGTCATTTTCGAACTTTTTAAGCTGACCTAAGCGGTCGTTGCTTTCCGTGTCAAAATCACCATTATTGAATCGCAGAAACCATCTCCTGCACGTTGAAATCATTGGAACATATTTAGTATAAGCTTGGTTGAGCAATCGATGGGCTTTAGCTGCACTTTATTTTTTCAAATTGAAGAAGTAAAGCAAAATTTCCCTCAAATAATGCTTTGTTAGCACAAAATACGATATTCTCCAAGCAAAACAAGAATTATGTTGTTTACACTATTTCCTTTAATGACTTAGTGAGAATTAATGAGATACAGGGTGTCCGCCGCTTTGTTTTGCCGCCTGATTAACATGAAAAAATCATTATAAGTGACGAGGCACATTTTCATTTGAATGGATATGTGATTAAACAGAATAGTCGGTTCTGGGCAATAGAAAACCCTCAAATTCTTCATCAGTCACCTTTGCATTTATTAAAAGTGACAGCTTGGTGTGCTATTTGGTCAGGAGACATCATTGGACCTTACTTCTTTGAAAATTAAAACGGCGTAACGGTAACTGTGACTGGGGAGCGATATCGTGATATGATTGAAAACTTTTTAACGCCACAACTGCATGCCTTGGGGTTGATTAACATGTGGTATCAACAAGACGGTGCTACATCGCATACAGCCTGGATTACAATGGAATCACTGCGAGACCTCTTTCCACAACAAGTTATGTCAAGAAATGGTGATGATGATTCGCCTTCACGGTCGCCTGATTTGACTGCTCCGGACTTTTTTTTGTGGGAATATCTGAAAAGCAAGGTTTATGCAAACAAACCAGAAACGCTTGAGCAATTCAAACAAAATATTCGTGATGAAATTAATGAAATACCGCATGAAATGTGTGAGAATGTAATGAAAAATGTGCTTAAGAGGTCTCGTATTTGTGAGGCTAACAGAGGCGGACATTTATCTGATATTGTATTCCATACATAATTGCCGACATTAAATAAAACATTTATCAATATAAGATCCATTCTCTTTCATTTAATCAAAAATTATAAACAAACAAAGTAGTATAACTTTCCAGCGGACACCCTGTATTTTTACCCTCCAAAATGTCATATAAGTTATTAAAGGCACAAACCATGTGTAAAAGATACGCCATCTATTGTGAATCCTTCATTTTTAAGTTATACACCCAGGAGATAAAATTTAATAATTTTTTTTCGGAAAGTTTCAGCCAAATTGGAATTAATTATGGACTTACCCTATTTATTTGAAAGTCTGAAACTTTTTGGTAAAAAGAGTGAATAAAAATATATTTTCATGATGAAATTTTTACTTTGTTTGAAGATTTCGGACATTCCAAGGAAAAACGTCGAAGATTAATTTCCAATCTGAAAAGGGAACTCTCCCAAGTGACAAATCTGATTGCACACATAGTTCGCACGACAATGGACATTTAGGAGTATGCGTTTCCGGTGCGCCTAATGTCTTCTTTTGGCGATTTGCAGCGACCACCAAGATTGCCGATTTAACTGCTCCAGAGTTAATTCTTAGGGTTTTTCTTTTAAATTACGAAGAAGCCACCGGCACTGGAAGATATATCTATCTATCTGACAAATATACGAGAATTTATCACACGAAGTCCTCTCCAGAACAATGGAAAATCCGGTAAAAACTGTTCAAATGATCATAAACAATGGTGCTGTTCACTTGACCGATGTAATTCTTCGAAAATTAAGGGAACAAAATTAAAGGTCCGAATAAACATTAAAAAAAATTTAATATTGTCGCTTTATTTTAAATATATATTAAAACAAAATCAGGTGAATGTACAGGGTGGCGCAAAAATAACCTTCCGATGTTTTTTGGCTGTAATTTAAAAAAAAAATGAAAAACTTTGATTCTTCTTGTGGATTATTTTTATTTGGTCTTTTAATTTTTTTTACATCAAGTCGAGAATATGATGTCATGTAAATGGCCGCCGCCACAGTTGATTGTCATTTGAGCCCTTTTTATGGCATTTTCCATCACTTTGGCCAAAACTTCCGGCGATAGGTCCTCACATTCGTGACGGATATTGTCTTTAAGAGCTGCAAGAGTCTGAGGCTTGTTGACATAAACCCGCGACTTCAAAAAGCCCCACAAAAAGAAGTCTGGAGCGGTCAAATCAGGCGATCTTGCTGGCCAGTGCAAATCGCCAAAACGGGAGATTAGGCGCCCGGGAAATGCATCCTTCAGCATATCGGTTGTGGCACGTGCAGTGTGTGGCGTTGCACCGTCCTGTTGGAACCACATATTTTCCAATCCCAATTCATCAAGTTGCGGCAAAAAGAACTCGTTGATCATTGCTCTGTAGCGCTCACTATTCACAGTAACCGTTTGGCCCGCGACGTCTTCGAAGAAAAAGGTCCGATGACTCCTCCAGCGAAAACAGCACACCATACAGTGACTTTGAGCGGGTGTAATGGCTCTTCGTGGGTTACACGCGGATTTTCAGTGCCCCAGAAGCGTAAATTTTGCTTATTTACGTACCCGCTAAGATGGAAATGGGCCTCATCACTCATGATTATTTTTGATGAAAAATCATCTTCATTATTGCTCAAATAAATAGTCACCAATATTCCGCGTTCTGGAGCAGTATAGCGTAACATTGTTTATTAACCTGTATTTCGCATGTGCTTACTACACAAATGTCAAAACAGAACTGAGGGCCAATCGCAAAATTTATAGCATTTTCTGATAGGAGGATTACTTTTGCGCCACCTTGTATTTGGGCCACCGTGTACATATTGAAATTTTTCTGATATCAACACTATGCACTTCGATCATATATACTTAACCTAATACCGGCTAGGAATTTTTTTTGTCGAACTTCATGCTCAATTTTTGCAAATGAAATTGATGATAGGTCTTGAATTCCAATCAGGTAAAAAATATTTTTTTTTTTTGGTTGGGGTTGTTAAGGGGGAGGGTTGATAAAACATTTTTAAGCCTTGTTTCATTAGTACGAATCCACAAAACAACAACCTACTCCCCGCTTCGAACATGTTCGCGTGTGTTCACAGCACGCGCCAAACTAAAACCCATGTGATGCCATATGGCATTACTGGTCGGATATGGGTTAATGAATATATGAGTTAGTTTATTACGAAATTGCATATCTACAATACTTAATTAATAAGCACTCTTAACATATTAAACATAAGTATGTCTGTTTAACTGCCATCCAATTGGAAAATTTTTTTTTTTGAAGTTTGTGCAAATAATTACGGCCTATTTAGGTCTTAAAAACAAATGTATTCTTTAACTTGAAATTAAACTACCAAATTTGTACTCTTATAACAAGGTACGACAAACAGTATACAATTAAGGCGTTAATCAATTACTAATGAGCCGCTAATCATAAAGCAGCTAAAACTGGCAAACAAGCATTTCAACAAAACGAGAAGGAAAAAGCAACCAAGCATGGAAACAACAGTCAACAGGTAGTCAAAAGAAAGGCACACGCGCTTAAAGTGTGGTCACTTATTTATGTAGGAACAATGTAAGCAACAAAATGTTGTTACTAAAGATACAATCACAATTTAATGGAATACCTCTGCCTTTTGTTTTTGTGGTGTGTGCTATGTAGCAAATAATAGAAATTATGACATAAAGAGGTGTCTAATAAGGGAGGAGGTTAATTGGTAACCAACCATATTATTGGTAGTTATGACATACTTTTAAACAACAAAGTACTAATTTTTATCCCCAAGAGTTGTATTCAAATACTTAAAATGCCAATAGGTTTTTTTTTTGTAAATATTTAATTGCCTGTGTGTGTTACGAGAGGTTAAAAAGATGCAAGGAAGAACTGAAATCATAATTGACAATGGAAATTTGAGTTTGGAAATAAAACAGATAACAAAAAAAAAAAAAAGAAAAAAGTAAGTTCGCGGAAGACACAAAGTAGTAGGCATATAATATGTACTTATTAATGTACGGCCAGAATATACCTGTCTTACAAGGATGGTCTGCCGCGAGATTAACTCCGATTTGAATGATAATTTGTATTAGAGGGAAACAAATAACGGCCCAGCATTACTGGGTTAAAAATGGGCCATTATTTAGTTTTATGGTTTTCTTTCTTTATTCCAACGAAATATATACAAATTCAGTATAAAATGAAAGGTATTTAGGATTCCTTAAAATATTGTGTTAAACATTTATGAAACAAATAAGTTTCAAACAACTTTGAAACTGAACTTGGGCTGATATCGAGTTTTCAATTTTGTCCGCTCATCGCTTCATTGAAATCTGGGAGAAGGTCAAACAATTATTGGTGTATTCCATATTTTAGTCGTCTGTTTTCTAAAGCTAATATCATGTGGGTAAGGATGAATTAATCCCACCAGAAGAGGAATACACTCGGATGTGAAGTGACCAGTTGTGATTCCCCAAAGTTCTTTTTACACCCACAAAAAGAGTTTGTATCTGAAATTTGTTAGAAATCGATAAAATATAGATGCGTAATAGAAGTAACAGGTTGATGTTAAGGGAGTAAAATGAGTTTCATTTTTTTTTGATTTTTTCTTTGTTTGAATATCTTTTGTAGTATTCCATTTAATGGATATTATAAAGATCTTTTATTTGATACCAAATTTTGTATAAATTTCTTTGGAAAAAAAAAGAAAAAAAAAACAGAATCGGGGCCTTTTTCATCCGTTGTTCCATTTTGAAGATGAAATCATCGTAGATTACGTCATACTTAGAGCATAATATCGGATATGCATCTGCATCTAAAATAACAAATTTTTGCCGCACTGCCGGGATGCAGTCATCTTAACTGATAGCCAGGCTGCGGTTAAGAGTCTGTCTGTGGAGTCTGTGAAATCGAAGACGGTTTTGAACTGCAAAAGTTTTTTCTCGCAGGGGGTGTCTGAGGTAGATATCCGGGTACCCATATCTGTGAAGTGGAGCAAAATGAAAGGGTTGAGTAAATGGCCAGGGATGGATCAAACTTGGTATCTGAGACCTTTTCGGATGACAAGAACGGAGCTTGGACAATGGGTCACCAACATGCAAAAGGAGATCTGGAGTTGGACAGGACAAGTGGACTGGAAAAATGAGAACTGGTCAGCATGATGGAAATTCTCACGGGCCATTCTAAACCAGAAAGAGAGGAAAAATCAATAGTGAAGTTTTTTTTTGTTTATGTTATAGTCGGTCTTACAGAGAAATCAACTTTAAAAAATCCAACTTAAAAAAATCGGATTAAAAAAAACTAATATTTTTTTACTCAAATTTTTTTCTTTGACTGACTAAGTTATATTGTTTTTTTTATAAACAAATTTATCAAACTCGAGATATGAAATTAAACCTTTTATAAATATTTTGTTGTTGCTCAATTTTCATAATCGATATCTTAAATGATAGCTCCTTCAAAAGTTAAAGAAGGCTTCTCTGAAAATGTTCCACTGTGCGGCGGTTGAGTAGACCTGTGTCTTGATGGAATGTTGAATATTCGTTTTCCGAAACTTTCGTTGTTTTTGTTATTACAGATCAGTCATCTATCCCAGGGCTGAAGCTATATTTTAGATAGTCCAAAATATCGCCTTGACCTCATCCTTTTATCAGTAATGTCCCCTTTCCTACTAAAGAACTCTAAAATATTCTATCTGCCTTAGTGGCGAAAGATTTGGTAAAAGTATTTTAGATTTCCGTTCCCATAATTTGATGTTATCATCTTTCGCATTGTCAATTAGTTTTCCTTTTCATTATTTTTCAGGCGGATATGTTATACGTTATTTGGATATAAAACGCTTCGTAGTATAAAATTTTTTATCCTATTTAAATCACTATCTTCATGATTAGAACTACTTTCCAATATTTTACTTTTGAGTAAGACCCTTAATCATTGGAGGTTCGGGACCTCAAAGTAAACAATACAGAAGTTGTTTTAAGTGTACGATTTTATAAGAACTAGTATTTTTTTACAATCCCCAGAGAACATTACAAAAAAGACCTGTGGTTTTTTGACGGAATTATTTGCTCTACAATCCTTCCAATAGCTGTTAGTACCAATAATAATAATCTGATCGGTGTAAAGTTTTAAGCCAAATGAATGAAAAGAGTCTTTGTCTTGATATATGACATTGGAGACAGACGGATGGTAATATATTTTTATTTTAATTTTACATTATGCATATCAGCTCTCACTTTAGAATATAACTTATCAAATGACTTTCATTTTATATGAAATATTGTCTAAAAAAAATTTTACATTATCCACAAAATTGTTCATTCCTGCCAAATGATCGATAATATCAATTAATTTGTAAAAAACGTCAAGGAAATAAAAACAAATTAAGAACAATGTTTAATACCTCCCAAATAGGCCATAATATATGTTAGTATTTATCCAGTAGCCTAACAACAACATAGTACACTCCATATATTCATATAAGCAAATATGATTTACTAACTTTACCCAGAAGATAAGAATTTATTTGAGATGATCGAAAAGTTAAAATCTAAAAGAGCAAAAACACGGCAGCAAAATAAGGTAGAAAATGATAATTACGCAATAACGCCTAGTGGTGGTACATAAAAAGGATAAAAAGAAATCAAATGATGGAACATGGAATTCACTTCTATGTATAAGTGTGATGGTAGTTTTGAATAAAAGAGGCATTTACTCAAACTATATTACACCCTAAATGAAGAATTTTTTTGAACCAAAAAATAACTATTTCTGAAACATGGAACGAATTTTGTCCAATAGGTTAGGTTGAATGAGCGTCGAGTTCGCTCGGAGACCAAAAAGTTTGAGGGGGATTTTCTCTTAATCTCCACATTTAGATGGAAAAAGCCACGAAAACTAAAAACATCCAGTTCCATCAAAAAGTTTGCGAGACCAGACAGAGACACATTCCGCAGACTGTCTATATCATAGATCTCAGACCTGGACATTATCAAAGCAGACGCGTTACTGTCTTCTCTTCGTCCACACAGCCCCAACAGTCACTTTATTCACTTACCAAAACCAGAAAGAGTTTTCGTTCACCTTGCGTCAGTCAGCGGCCATACTGACCGAGATACCCTAGGAGCGTTTTCTTCTCCTTCGCCTCCCTATTAGATATGTCTACTATTACACCCAACAATTCTACCAGAGCACATCAGCTAACGCGATCCTCACGACACAAATGTTTTTTTAGAACCCATATTAGTCTGACCAGGTGCTGACAAATCTGGCGAAGCTTTAGACTTAATTGTATCATCATCTACGGCTTTGAAGCACTAATTGTTTGGATTTCTGCCTGAAAAACGCTACAAACTATTGAAAGTTCCATGGTGATCCGAATGTTCAGTTCGCCAGGATAAATTCCTAAACCTGCTTGTATAGATCGAGATTTCATTGATCCGAATAACAAACTCAGCGACCAAGTTTCTTTGGTTGGTACAATCATCTAAAAAAATTTTCCGGAAGTTCGTGATCCAGTCGCACATCACAATCTTCACTAAGTATGGAACTTTGCCCCGAAGTGCGTTGTCTTAACCTTTGAATCTACCTCATCCTAAGAGCCAGTCGTTACACTTTAACGAGATTAGATAGATAAGACTTCGTGTTTTTCGCTGCCCACCACACCAGTACCGGTCTAATAGTCACCGTGTATAACCAGTGTATAATATACAGCTGTCAGAAATATAAAAAAAATACAGCCTTCTTCATCCTCTCCTCGGCGTTTCTCTTCTTGGAAAGTTTAGAGCCCAGAATGACACTTACAAAGAGGAAACAGATTCGTGCTGACAACTGAATTTGTAGCCAATTGAATCGGTTGTGGTAACCGAATTTTTCGGTTGTGACAATTAAAAATCAATTGAGACATGAGAAATTTGACTGTGACAATAGAATATTGGATGGGTTAATAACAATTCGTTAATCACAACGGAAAAATTCGATTGCTACAACTGAACCATTCGATTGGCAACAAATTCGGTTGTCAGCCCGAAACTGTTTTCTGGGTGTAGGTGCTTAGTCTCTAAAAAACATTTAAGAGTGGCTCCACAACAAAACAAACTCGGTTTTCGCCGGTTCAACTTTAAGACCGTTTTCTTATAAATATTCTCACAAGGAACGATTCCATAAAATCGCTGATTGTTTGAAAAATGTGAGTACCCTTATTATTAGTACAACATTGTTAAAGTATGTCATAAACTTCTTCTTCATTACTCCCGTCGAGTTGAGAATTCCATTGATCAGAAGATTCCACAGAAGAGGAGAAATTAGCCCCCTCTTTTTACGCCTTACCATTCCCTAAATACGAATTTATTACCCTGATCCTGAGCATGTTGCCCGTCCATAAGATTATCAACGGATCAGTGCCAATGCCAAGGCAACAACTTTCTATGATATGTGTTGAACACTCTTTTCACGTCCAGGAAAGATGACAATATATACTCACGAGCATTCTTAATTGTGCCGATACCCTCAGTCGAAGCCGTTTCTTTGCTTTGCTTTGCTGAAATTATCCGTTGGGACTGTGCTTCCTATATAGACATCTATCTGTCTTTCTAGTGTTTCCAATAAAAACTTTAACTGACTAGAACTATTAATCACAGTTCTATAAGCTACATTCACCTGATATACTTTATTAAACTGACTAATCCGAGTTATTTTCCTGAAAATTTGACTCAAGTTCAATGTTATAAAGATGCCCGATCAAAGATAATATTTTTTTCAAAGCCTTTGACTATTACTTGATAACACAGAAAGAAAAGTTCTTAAAGTCTGTGATTTTTTTCCAAACAATTTTTCTTAAAAAGTCTTTAATATTAATTTTTTTATAGAAAAAATATTTAAAGGAAATATTCTTAAATTTAAAAAGCTTTTTCATAGTTTCTAAGAACTTTTCCCTTAAGATTAGCTAGGAATCATAATAAAGTTATGAGGGGTCATAATATGATAACATTTTGAGCATACTATGATTACGTGCGATCATATTATGATAAATTCAATATAACATGTTTATTTAGGACCATAATATGCTAATTTTTGAATCATAATATAACTGTAGGGACCATATTATGGTTATTTTATTATCATCATATGATAACCATAATATAGTACGATTATGGTTGGCACAACCATAAACCCAAACATATATGATGCTCTTCGAATATGATTGACCCAACCATGTTATTTCTTTGCGTGTAAATATATGGTTATGGTTTTCCCAATACAAATTTCCAACACTTTATATCACTGATCGTATAGGGCATATTCTTCGCTGGAAATCGAAATCGATTTACAATCGGTTGATAGTAGAATTCAGATGGAATGTAGGGTAACTAAAAATACAGTGATAATTTTTTAATTGCATTCTTAGAAGTATAAACATTTGTTTGATGCTTGCTGCTACCATTAACTATACAATGCTCCGTAATTATTTAATTCAATGGTACTACTATTCTTGGTAGAATAACGTAGTTGAAAATCATGAATAGTTAAAAATAGTGAAAAAAAAATAGATAATGAAAATATTGCAAAAATCGTGTTGGGTGGTTGACACATACACATATATATGCCAACTATGTACATACCAGCTTGCTTGAATGATGCTGCCAACAAAAATGACGTCAAGTATTTTTGGTGTTAAAAGGAATCCTAACCTACCGTAAGAACCTTAACGAAACACATTTCTTTTAAAACCAAATACTGGCTTGCACTACTGGCAGCATAAATTGTTTTTGTTTTTATTAAAGTTTAAGTGGTACTTTTGAGATCTTCTATAAAATGGCTACAAAAATATAAATAAAATCTTTGTTATTTTTAAGGCTGGCTGTGTTTATTATGTGGTACTTCCTTTAGCCATCACACATTTATGGCACACATGAGTAAGACAGTTAAGAAGAAAGAGTTAATACCAGAAGCCTTTTTTCTGTTGCATCATATCATAAAATAAATGACTAGAAAATTCATTTATAATTTTTCAACCATTTAGTACTTAAAAAAAAAAAAAAAACAAAACGAAGTACGGTTATACATACATTTAGTTCAAGTTTAATCATAAAAATATCTTTTAAACTGTTTTTAGTAATGCTGCGTTTACATTGACTCCTATACGGGATTTCTTTAATAGAAATGCGAATATCGAGAAGAAATGGCTTTATAGAGCAAAACTTTATCCAGGAAACTGATTCGTGCTGATGATAGAAATTGTTGCCAATCGAATGGCTTAGTTGCAGCAACCAAATATTTTGGTTGTAACTACCGAATTGTTATTGAGGCAACCGAAGTACTGTTGTCCCAATCAAATTACACATGTCTCAATTGGTTTAATATTTATTTATTTATTTATTTAATCAATGTTACACAAAAACCGAGACCAGAGGGCCATATATGGTTTAAAAATACAACTCAAACATACTACTTAACATTTTTCAATTATCACTCCTAAAAAATTCGGTTACCACAAACCAATCATTCGATTGGCTACAAATTTGGTTGTCAGCACGAATTTGTTTTCTTTGTGTGTTGTTATTCATAGAGAAATTCTGGAGTTGTTCATAGATTTAGAGCAAAATATAAAGTATTAATAATAAAAAATTAATTGAAGAGTTCCCCCATATTTCGTGGTATTTGATCCCTTTATTTTTTGGGTAATATTATGGGAAAGTTTTCAATCATAATACTTACTTGAACCACATAATCCTGTTACTGTTAATATGGATTAGGTCTTAATTTAAATTTGTTTCATTTCCAAGTTTAGTTTAGAGCTGCAATCTAAATTTTGGTTTCTTGAATTTATGTTACATTTTTAACTTTCCTGTTTCATTTATTATTCAGCGTAAAACTTGTCACTTTTGTACTGTACTTTTTGCATCATCATCATTTTCATGTTTTTAGTGCGACTTTCTTGTCTCATTGCAATTCATATTGAATGTTTGCTACATGTTGTAACTAGTAGTTGACTAGTGGTGCTAAATTGTATAGTTAATTTGGGGCGTGTAACTTTATAAATCTTTATCTGGTCAAGCCTATTTAATGTATTCAGTTTTGCTTTACTGCATACATTTTCAATAATCCGAAATCAATAAATATGATAAAATTATGATGTAATGCCATCAAGGAGTGCATACCCTACGGAAAAAGAATACAACCTGGCAAAAAAGTGATCCCATAATATGAAAAGCATTTGTTGATTTTTCATGAAATTGTAATGGAAAGGGGAAATTTAATCCCTTGCGACATGTTACAGAACTAAAATAGGTAACTGAACTCTTATTACCCCTCTAAAAACCGTATATTTACTCCAGTATCAATTTTGTTTTTCATGATCTGCTATCTATTAATAGTTGTGCCACATAAAATAAACTTCCGGGATCCCCTTTTCTTGTACGTTTTACAGCTGGGTAATCATAGTTTTTTATTACCTATTCGCCAAATTTGAGGACTGATAAGGGACAAAAAGTAGCAGCTAGATTTTTCCAACCACTATAATTTTTGTAGTTAAAACATTCCTTTACACTCGCAGAAAAAGCTTTATCATATTAATATGTAACACTTCTTACATATAATGAACATCTATAAATTTTGATTAAAAAATATGATAAAGCTGTTTCATAAAAAATATTTTTAATACGATCTAATTCGGAATTTCACTTGCACTTGGCCCAATTTTAGAATCGAAGTTTGTTAGTACTCCTATAGACTAAGAAATGTGTCCGTTTTGTCTAATCTCTCTCACTTTTTGAGATATGGGATATTTTCCAAAAAAAAAAAAAAAAAGAATTATTTGAAATTTTTCTATGAAATCTGTGGCGAAAAGAAAAAACTGCTTAAGTCTGATTTTGTCATTTTGCAGGAGAGCACTTTCCAAGTTTAAACCTAATTTTTAAAAATTAATGGTGATTCTAGTATAAGTGAAAGTCATCCATCGAATCATTGCTAATTAAGGAATAAATTGTTCTACATTCCAATTAAGAAATTATTTAATTTAAGGAGCTAGAGTCAAAAAAAAAAAAACTTAAGCACTTTTTCCTTTTCAGCACAGAAATATAGGAGAAGTTATGAAATGGTTTCATATAATTTTATGAAATACTTTTTCATATATATAAAATTTTCATTAATATGATGAAGCGATAATGACACACGTTTCATCAATATGACGATTTTTTTTCCTTAGACTCAGGCAAAAAGCTTTAAAAATGTGAAGGAAAATTTCATAGATTGTTATCTAATGTAACATTTAATTTATCTGATGAGGCTGTTTCATAAACATGCAAATTGATGACATCTTTCTTTTATTCTTCTTCTTTTTTAAATATGATGAAAAATTTTTAAAAAGTACTAAAAGAGATTTATGAAATACATCTTTATATTCTGGACGAAGATTCTTCATATTTATTGCAAAAGATTCATTAATATTTATAAAAAAAGTTTTATCATACCCAGCAAAAAAAAAAAAAGTTGCAAAAAAAAAGAGAAAAAGAAGCAGTGATTTTGATTCCGGTGTTGTGAAAATTTGGAACGGAAACAATGATTTTTATAGGCTTTGTCGCCTTAGCATTCACTTCAGGAATAACTCTTGAGTGTTTTGATACCTTTGAACAGTTGGCCGCGCGTAACAGGGCTACTCTTTACTGGATACCAGTTCATCGTGGACATGTTGATAACGAGGTAGCGGACGAACTACTCGTAGCTAGAATGGGTTTTTCCACACCTTTGGTGGAACTGGAACCGTACTGTGGGGTGAATTGGTCCACCAAAGCAGCCCTGGTTAAGGAGGGTGAACTACCAATGACAAAGGACCTTTGGAAAAATTATTTGGGGATGAGACAGGCAAAACTATTCGTCGACCCCTTTTCCAATAGGAAAATTTCGGACCTTGATAGGAACAACATTAGGTTACTAACAGGGTTTCTTACCGGACATTTCGGATTGATTTATCTTTTGTGGAAGATGATTCTGTTGGAATTCACTCTGTGTAGGCTGTGTCTTGAGGGAGACAAACAACCATTCACATTTTGTGTGAGTGTGTTGTATTGCATAGGAACAGGAGGAAAGTTTTCAATAGGAAATTTTTAGGTCCAGAAGATGTTAGGAACTCTTTTCTCCATCGTCTATATTAAAGTTCATTGGGAATATAATACAGAGTTTGGTTTAGTTTAATGATCCTTGGTACAAAAGATCCATATGGGTCGCAGTGCCGGCCAGATCTTGACTTAATAAATAGAATGATTTTTACATTCGGGTGTTATAGGGTGGAAATTTTCTTTTAAAATTCTTTTTCTTTGCTTCTAAAGCCCTGTTTAGGGTTTAGTGAAAAATAAGATCTTTGATGTTTCCAAATAAATTTTGAATTTGTAATTTAGATTTTAATAGGACACTAGTAATCGGGCCTTAGCCTCATTTTCACAATGTCTCGTTAGATTCTACATGGGAATTTAACTGACATATTTGTCGACTGTTGGTTAAATTATAACGGTAATCGGGCCTTATTTATAAAATAACTTTATTCGAAATTCTTGCAATTTTTACTTTTTGTATTGATAAATTTAAAATCTAAAACTTTTATACAAACCACTCAAACCTGATAATTTGTTTCAAAATAACTAAAGTTAAGTATTAAACCATAGTTATAAATGTCAAATTTATGTGGAAATATCTGTGGTTAATGTTTAACCTTGGTGTTTTTTAAAAAAAAGGTTACCCGTCAATGATTTGAAAATAGTTAATTTCATCTAAAATCGCACTTTTTTATGTTATGAAAAGGAACTGCTTTAGAAGAGGAAAACCAGAACTAAATGATACTATGGAATCAATGAAAAATTGATTATCTAAGAATTACTTCCATCTAATCTTGCTGGGTATTTATGAAGAAGTTTATTTTTTAATTTTAGTTTGCTCTTTTGAAATTTTTTAAGCAAATAAAAATGCATATCCAATAAGAATTACAACCGTATTAAATAATTTGTTTTTTTTTTCATATAAAATGATGAAGATTTAGGAAACATTTGTCATAAATTATAATGAAACCCTTTTAGAACTTCACCACCTGTTAATAGACTGCTATCAAATTTTGAGCAAGTTTCGCCATTTACTTTGCGTTCAACAGCTGTTCAAAACATACAACTTCGTGAATTTTTTTAAAAGTGAATTTCGAATGCTAATTGAACATTTTGGGGACTCTGCTCCATCGATTTCAATGGTAAAAAAGTGGTTTACTGACTTTCGTTGTGGCCTTACAAGCACGGAGGATGCCGAACATTCTGGACGCCCAATTGAAAAAATTCACGATATGATGTTGGCCGATCGGACATTGAATGTGCGATAGATTGTGAAAGACATAGGCATCTCACATGGCTCGTGGTTTCAATTTTAAACGATCACTAGGGTGTGAGAAAGCTTTTCGCAAGATGGCTGCCGCGTCTGCTCACAATCGACCACCAACGGAATCGTGAGACAGCTTTGTTTCCATGGCAAAAATCCATAAAGTAGACTACGACTTGCCCCCTCATTCGCCTTATTATCCGGATTTGGCCCCTAGTGACTATTTCCTATTTACAAACCTAAAGAAATGGCTCGGTGGAAAGAGATTTAGCTCCAACGATGAAATTATTGATCAAACAAATGCCTATTTTATGGACCTTGAAAAATCCTAAATTTAGAGAAACGTTGAACTAAGTGTATTGAGCTAAAAGGAGATTATCTTAAAAAATATTTTTTTTGCAAAAAAAAACTGTGTTTCATTCAAAAAGTCACGGACTTATTTATCCACCCTCGTACTATGGCATAGAAAACACAAATTTTTATATGTAAAAAAGAAGATGAAAAAAAACTTTCGAACTGAACGTCCAAGTTATCGTCAGCCTCATCCTGAAGCACCACCAACCACCCCCGGCCTCACACATAGATGGCGCTACTAGACTTAAATCGATATGATTTTTAGTTAGCCCTAACCAGCGAAAGACACGTGTATAAATATGACAGCTGTCGCATAATTAGTTTGTGAATTATAGCACTTTGACAGAAGGAACTTTTGTTATTGTGAAATAAATGGATTAAAAGGAATTTCGCGTGTTGATAAAATACTGCTTTTTGAAGGGAGAAAATACAGTTAAAGCAAAATCTTGGCTTAATAACGAGTTTCCGGACACTGCCTCAGGAAAATCAACCATCAAGGATTGGTATGCTAAGTTTAGAAGTGGTGAAATGAGCACCGAAAACGGTGAACGCAGTAGACGCCCAAAAGAGGTTGTTACAGACGAAAACATCAAAAAAATTCACAAAATGATTTCGAATGACCGTAAATTGAAATTGAATGAAATAGCAAGTACTCTAAAGATATCAACTGAACGTGTACATCATATCATTCACGAATATCTGTGTATGAGGAAGCTCTGTGCTCTGTGGGTGCCGCGCGAGCTCACTTTTGACCAAAAACAAGTCAGTGAAAACGAAGGCGAAAATCCATGAATTTGCTTCTGCATCCACCATATTCTCCAGATCTGGCTCCCAGCGACTATTTCCTGTTCTCAGATCTCAAAAGAATGTTCGCTGGGAAGAAAATTTCGTCGAATGAAGAGGTGATCGCCGAGACTGAGGCCTATTTTGAAGCAAAGGACAAATCGTACTACAAAAATGGTAATGTAAAGTTGGAGGGTCACAATAATCCGTGTATCACCCTTGAAGGAATGTTATAACTAATATTTTGAACAGGCTTATATAGCAACCACTCAAAGGAAAAGGAATATGCGAAATTACTTTTACCCAGTTACCTTAACAAATTAACTTTTTTGCATCTATTTTTAGAATATTTTTTTTTCAACAAGCTTTGGTTGTCAAAAGCACTTATTGACAGGGTTACCAGTTCAACTGCTAATGTTTTCATTTCAGGGAATGAAATGCAACAACTGTTCTCAGATTTATCATCTCATGCAATCTTTCACAACCTTTCAGCTGTTCTTCTTTCAAAGAAAGCAATACTGAAACTGCAATTTATTCTTCAACTGAGTTATTTTTAGAAGCTAAGCTAAACTAAAATACAATTTTAACTTAACCCTAGAAAAGTAAACTTAGGCCAGACCAAATTCGATTTTGATGAGTAGTAGCTGTCAACTGAATTGTTTGCCAATAGAGTGATGTAGTTAAACCAACCAGATATTTAGGTTTCGGCAACCGAACTGTAAATTTGGTGAAAACAATATTGGAATAACAAATAAATTATAAATAATTACAATCCCTGTTCCAGATATTTAAAAATTTCTTCAAACACTACCCGGTCGAATTAACTAATTATCATTAAGAATTTCTGCTAACTTATTTTTCTTAAGTGTAGAAATAAAAATTTTCTCATATTACTAATGGCGCTAAAAATCAAAGAAAAATATATTGCATTTTATGGAAATGAAATAAATTAAAGACAAAATTTTACAACTACAAATAAAGTAATTTTTAGAAAATATAAAAATGGTAATTAAAATAAAATCATTTATTAACATATAATAAATTATGCAATACTTCTAAAAAGAAACATGATTTGAATATGCATTCATATTTTTTTACGACTTTTGTAAAGAAATGAAAATATTTAATTGTTTAAATGATACTACCCATACAATAAATTTGTACACAAAAATATAACTTGGAAACACTTTTTGTAAATTATATTAGCCAAGAGTGAATACCTCCTAGGCAAACAAAATTATTCGATTGTGTTTACAAAATAATTTTGTCAAACTTAAATTGGTTAATGCCACAGAATTTTTGTTTTAAATATTTTCTTCAGTTTATTTTTAATAATTCAATTAAATTAACACCTTTTAGTAGCCATAACCACTTCGTTTTAATATTTTTTTTAATATCTTTACTGCGAAGCTATTATATTCAATACTTTAAAAAATTTTATTGCACAAATTAAGATGTGTTATATTTTCATTTGAATAAAAGTTTTCCTAGTTATGTCATTATGTGCAAAATCATTAAGTTGATAGTTTAAGCCTCCCTTAGGTACTAAACTCATGCTTTAAATTTTTGGTCTCGTTTTTTATAAATAGGTTTTCTTATGGCTTTTTCTCTTAGTGCACAGTTCGCAAATATATTGATAGGATTTTGAGTAGCATAATTTCTCTTATACAATTAATACTCTTTGGCTTAATGTGGTCTTTATTTTATGTTTGCGTTTTAGTTTTAATTTTTTAACTTAAATTTCACTTAAGTAAGAAATTTTCAAACAAAATTTCCTACTGAAGAAAAATTTTAGTGCTGACCAAAAACTGGCCCTAGATCTCTTAATGATAAAGTTTTTCATACGCGGAGAGAATTTTATTAGAGGAAAATTTAATAAAATTTTTCCGAAAACTTCACAGTGAAAGAAAAATTTCTTTAAATTAATTAAAATCTTTTTGATTTTTTATGAAGCTAGTGTTTTAATGAAACTTGTTTATTGATTTTATAAAACTTTTAATATAAAAATTTATTGGTTTTATAAAATTGAATGAATATTTTTCGAGTTCCAGTGGATGAGTTCCAGTTTCATTGCTGTTATGCAAAACCAGCGGACAAAGCCCGTTGCATTGTTATCATAGAAAAAATGTTCCCATCAGTCCCCAGATCTAAATGGTTCATAAATAAAGTAACTATTAAGGTTCTACAAAAGGAAAATCCCTGTAGATGCGAAGGCTTATTAGAAGCTTAAATAAAATATAAATAATTCAAAATATTATTTAGAGGTACCTTATTAGAATACACTCCAGGGAACAGAACACATATTTTAAATTTAAGCTTTCTAGTCGAAAGAGATTTGGACAGGCCGCCACAGGGGAGGACTTTTGCGATTTTCGTAGACATTTTTTTTAAAAATCCGGTCTTGTCAGTAGTTAGCTTATTCTGCGAGAAATAGGTATATCAAATTTCAGTTTTTGCCTGAGGGATTTTGCAGGCCGTCAAGATGGAGAATTCCCCTTTTTGTTCCTCACCGAATGGATGTCCAAAAATATTTTGTCTAACCTGTAAGAGAATGTGCTAACTCTAGCGAACATTAATTTCAAATTTCAGGTTTCCAGACAAAGAGGACTGTGCAGTCCGTCAAGGGGGAGACTTTTGTTCCTCTGCATAGGATTTTCCAAAAATCCTATTTGCCCAGATATCTACGGAGGAAGAGGAACCTACATACCAAATTTCAACTTCCTAGCTCTAGCGGTTTGAATAGGCCGTAAATAGGAAGGCTTCACCCTTTGAACCCACGTTTTTACCACATCCCTATTACAAATTCTTAAATTTACCTCATTAATGAGTTAGCTCACGTTTCTGGGAATACATGCCGGCAGGCTGTCGATGGGTATATTTTCCCCTTTTTCCCAAAAGTACTGTATTAGGTGCATATTAAATTTTAAGTTCCTAACTTTAGAGATTTTGGCGGACCATTAAGGGGGAGAATTTTAAATATTTAAACCATATCTTTAGCAAATTCGTGGCGAAAATTCTAAAATATATCTTATCACAGAGTTAACCCATCCCTAAGGAAACACATGTTTTAAATTGCAGGTCTGTTGCCAATGAAGTTTGATCAGGGCGTCAAGGGAGACTTCCTCTTTTAGCCTCTTTCCCAAAGGGGGAGAATTTTCTCCTTCTCTGAGCCTCGATGTAGCATTTTCCAAAAATATTGTCTTATTTTGTGGCTACACCGGACCTTCTCACCAAATTTCAACTTCTATAATAGGGAGACTTTTGGCCCTCTGAACACCAATTTTTACTATGGAAAATACTCCTGGGGGCACGCTGTCACAGTGTTACATTCAAACAAAACTATTCAACAAAAATTTACTGCCCAGACAACTACTCCTCCTACACCAAAAAAAAAGAACGGTTTTAAATCCCATTTTACTAATTTTGTACTTATTTTTAGTAAAAAAAATTATTTAGCAAATCTTATTGCTATTTACATTTTAAAAAATACACAATATTTACAAATTTTGTTGTTAATTTCAGAAATCATTTTACAAATTTTTGAAAACCGATTTGCTAAAATTAAAAAAAAATTACTAATTTTAAAAAAGTGGATATTGAAGGAAATGTTCCCAGCAAAAACAGACCTTACCAAATAATGAGTCTAATAATATAAACTCCAAGGTTTTCACCTATTACCCTTTATATTATAATTCTAACTTTTTTATATCGGATGTCCCAAAAGGTAAGGTGTTCTGCTTACGTGCAAGCTTAAGAAAAAATAAAGAAAATTGGGTAACACGTATGCATATTATGAATTGGTTACTTATAACCAATTAATATTTAATTTTACGTAAGGAATTGAGTATCGTAACCAATTATAATTTAACTTTGAGTAAGCGACAAGGTAATGCGATGAAGTGTTGTGAATACCAAATTCTAATCTGCTTTTATTTTTTTTTTTGGAAATATATAAATTAACCCTTTAACGGACAATGGTTGATAAATGTCCAATTTTTAGTTTTTGTCATATTTGGCCCATTTTTAACCGATTTTCTTAAATGTGGCATATATCGGCAAAGGATAGTTGTTGCTTTCACACAATACTGACCATTTGGATCAATATGGTATCCGAGCCAATAGGATTATCACAAATTCCAAAAAAAATATTTTTTTTAGCATACATTTTGGAACACATTTTCTCGAATCCTATTGGACAACACAGGGGATCAAAATTTTGGTAGGACATAGTCCATTCCTTTAATTTTTAGAAACATCGAGATATTTGAAATTGGTTCACTTAATTTTTTACAGGATACTGATACAATTTGGGTCATATGTATCCCATGGGTAGTCAAGGGCCAAAAAGAGGAAGTTTTTGCTCAGTTTTAAATATTTTTATTCGCATTGAAATTCAAGTAATTTTTTATTTGATTTGATTTTGATTGATTTTTTCTCTTGATTTCAAATTTGGTCTTCAAAATTTTCTATCTCTTTACAATTTTGAAAAATTTGCATATAAGGTTATTTCGTAACTACTGTCATTTACAAGCTAATTTGTTTTATTAAACTCCTTTAATACATAAATTTATAAAATTCACATTAATAAATAAAGTTATTTAAACTATTAACAATGACTCATTATTATTTATATTAAAATAATAGAAAAAGTAAGCCATGACAGGTAACTTATTACTATTTAGTTAAAAATTGTTAAATAAGTAACATATTATAGGCAATACATTATTTTTATTTTAAAAATAATGCTTAATGTAAGGAGTACTCGTTACAAAGTAATGTATAAAGTAATTTTATGTCATCACCATGTTTTTGCTGGGTTATTTACACCTACAAACTTAAATTGCATTAAAATGTTACACAGATTAAAAAAGGATCGGAAGTGAAGGTACCTACTCATGTCTAAAAATAGGACATTCACTTAAAAATAGGACATTCACTTAATAATAATAATCAGCCCTTAAAACAATAAAAATTTGACCTTAAAAGTAAAAAAAAAATTGACTAAAATATTTTACAAAACATAAATTACCAAATTAAAGCAAAATGATAAATTCGTTTGTGTGTTTACAATTTTTAAGCCTTTGATTTTTTTTTTATTTTTTTCTAAAATTAAAAAAAAAAACAAAATAAAATTTTTTTTATTGAATTCAATTATGATCTCTTTAAGTTCAGATAATAATAATAATTGGTAACCATATATTTTTTCTGCGTGTATACACATATAGTGTAATCAAAATTTCAATTGGTAAATTGTACGAATATTAAATGTCTTGAATGATTAGGAAATAATCATAAATTTACAAGTCAACGAGGTATGATTTTTTTTTTAATAAAAACTTGAAATATTTTTGCGCATAAAATAGTAAAAACAAAAACCATATCCACGTTATAATTGAAATTTTGTATAGATTTTATTGTTGTATATCTTTTTTAGAATAGACTACCTTAAGGCTATTCTCTTAAAACAATAACAAAAATATTAAAAAATCTCATATATAAATAGTATGAATAAATATGTTAAATGTTACACAGTGTAACGAAAAATTATTAATTGCAATAATTTTCAGAAACCACAGGAAAGAGACAATGCCTTTTTATAACCTCTTAAAGATTTATCGAATATATCAAGAAGGCAATTAGCAGAAAAAAGTACCGAGTTAAGGGGCTGAATATTATATGCACCAAATTGAAATTACATTAAAATCATACAGTTCAGCTTGTAATGGTTTTCCTGCAAGTTCTTGAGTGATTTTAAATAATTCAATAGAGCCTCACTGTGCATTTTGTAATCTGTTGGTTATTTTAGTTTTATTTAAGTAAATGCAACATTTCTACAACTGTCAAGCTGTCAAAAGATTTATAACTGCCTTAAAACCAAAAATAGGAAACTTAAATAAAATTCATACTTAATTTATATTTTTATAATTTATATTCATTTGCAACTTAACTAAAACATCATATCAGGCCCGTGTTTTTTTTTTAATTATATCAAATTGCTTTACTTAAATAATATTTTATTGCACGTATTTATTATTTGTAGCATTTCTTTTAACATGATTTTGATTTGATTGGTAGTTTGTAGTAATTTTTTTTGGTATGAATTTCAAACTTTTTTTTTAATAAAATTTTTCAAATCTGACTGTTATAAATATCATTGTATAATTAAAAACTTTTTAAGTATCCACTCAATAACACCTCGGGTGGTAGAGTAGTTTGACATAAGTTTATTTGTGTTAAAAACTAAAAATATATATAGCTGTGAACGTTGCACAGTGGGGTATATTCGGAATATTTTGAAAATAATTCTGCCATTTGTAACTCACTTGCCCCCAGCAAAAATATCGGCTGCGAAGAACCGGTTGTAGAACAACTTGTACTTGCATGCAACCTGTTCTACTTTAGGTTCTATCATCAATGATTTTTGTTTGAGTTTGTCCCAAAAACCAACTGGTTCTTTAACGCAAAAGTAGAAAATATACCCGTTCTTTGGAACCTGTTCTGGAATATGTTGTTCCATTGGTGAATTTTATATGGGAATTTTAAAAAAGGAATAGATTCCGTAAAGCTTAACAAGAACTTGGAAAAATATGGGCATCTATTTTACCCCTAACTTCGTGTTTTTGGAGCTATGTTTCTAAACTCGATGTGTTCTAATTCTGAAGAACTAGTTCTACAACGCGTTCTACAACATGTTTAGTGCCACCGATCCAGTGGAACCATTATTAGAACGGGGCCTCGTTACCAGAGAACCTGTTCTAGAATAGATAGCTATAGCAACAGGTTCCACAATTTTTTGCTGGGCCAGATTAACATGATATTTCACATAGTTGTAGCTAAAGCTATTTTGTACTTCACAGGCCCAATAAAAGCTTTGTCATAAGGATTAGCTGGAATTGGAAAATCGGAAATTTGGAAAACCGAAGTCTTCTCTCAAATTTTCTAGCAAAGGTTCTCTGTGGGTTATCTTTTAAAGTGCAAAGGTTATGGTAGGTCCTGGTTGTATTTGTTAAAAGAAACCTCCACATTAAAAGTTTCTTTAACAACAAATACAGAATTTATATTTTTGAAAGGCCATTTCTATTAGATGCGTTTATTGGAAAACATTTTCCCCCAACCTTGTTAATCCTACTTCCTCCAGTTCTTTCCGAGTACGGTCATTTAGATGTTAGGGGGCATTCAAATGTGGGCAATAACCAAAAGTTCTAAAAAAAGTGGTAAGTTGTAAAAATCACAATCTGGTGGGATTTCCTTTATCATTCCGTGATTTGGTATTGAAGTTTATATTTTATAGTTGATCTTTTTAATACTTATATGTATGAAAATGTATTTTTAGTTTGATTCGAGATCATAGGAAAAGTTTTTTCAAATGAAAAATTTTATTAGACACCAGCCGAATGGAATGCATTTTCTGGTCAGCTACGACTTTCATCAACATTCTTTGTGCCAAAATACCAATTGTAAATATCTCTATTTAACTCACAAATCAACGGAAAAAGCTATTTTATGCTAACATACAGTTGATTTTTATTATTGAGTACAGATGAAATTTACTAACTATTTTTGTGTTTTTTATATTCTCCTTTGTTTCCCGTATGTCCAAATTAGCTATTAGCTAATATTAATGATTTGTTTAAATTTTTAAATTAATATTAAATTGACAAATAATGTATTTTCAATCTGCTCGCGGGATTTTGACATCAAGCGACTCAAAATCAATTTTTGAGTCGATTTCGATAAAACTACGGGTCTCAAATATAAAGAAATGGTACCGTGTAATAAAGCCATAGTCAATAAAGCCATATGAACTTATTTCACACAGCATTGAGAAATAATGCCATATGGCTTTATTTCCAACGGCGAAGTGAAATAAAGCCATTATGACATTATTGCACCTTTTATAATTTTCTGTGCAATATTTTTTAGTACATTTGATTTCTTTTATTTACAAAAAAAAAAAAAAAAAATACAATAAGTTCAGTTAACAAATGGAAATGTGAATCGATTTTTTAAAAATTAAGAATATATGAATGTGCGTGCCATCCTTCATAATAGGCACCACAAATTGGGCACAACGCTTGGGAAGAAAAACGTGCTCATATAAACTAACAGTTATTCATGCATAGCCAGTCGCCAAAAAAAAAAAAATACTTCAATATGTTGAAGAGCATCAATCAAAATGCAATATGACACGTAATTACCGCGCCGACCGCGAAGACGCCGCTGCGGCCCCCTTCCAACTCCTGTAGGCCCTACCTTTTCAACGCTGGACAATAACAATTAATCTTTTGGCAATACTATGTATTAATTGCATTTTATACTGGTATGGCATTATTTCCACTTCAATTGACAAACGCATATGACTTTATTTCACTCCTTCTGTGGAAATAAAGCCATATGGCATTATTTCCCAATGCGGTGTGAAATAAGGACATATGGCTTTATTGCCGATGGCTTTATTACACGGCACCTAAAGAAATATCTTTATCTATGAATTTCCGCACATAAAGGGTGGTTAAATTTTAAGGGCTGATGTTGATTTTGAAAAAAAAAACACAAATTATTAAGGAAATTATTGTCATTTCTTTTTATTATAATAATATGGTATGGTTCAATTATGTATGGAACAAAATATCGGCCAAATGGCCGCCGCGACCTCGGCGGCACACCTCCATCCGATGGTCCAAATTTTCGATGACGCTGAGGCATAATTGAGGTTCTGTTGATGGCCTATCGACGTACACCTTTTCTTTCAAATAATCCCAAAGAAAGAAGACCAACGGTGTCAAATCACATGATCTTGGCGGCCAATTGACATCGCCACCACGTGAGATAACACGGCCATTGAATTTGTCGCGCAAAAGAGCCATTGTTAAGTTAGCTGTGTGGCAAGTGGCACCGTCCTGTTAAAACAACATATCGTGCACATCCATATCTTTCAATTCGGGCCATAAAAAGTTCGTTTTAATCTAACGATAGCGAACCCCATTCACAGTAACTGCCTGACCGACCTTATTTTGGAAAAAATACGGCCCGATGATGCCGCCAACCCATAAACCGCACCAACCAGTGACTCTTTGTGGGTGCATTGGTTTTTCGACAATTCCTCTTTTATTATCATTCGCCCAAATGCGGAAATTCTGCTTATTGACGAATCCAATGAGGTGAAAATGTGCCTCATCAGTAAAGATGATTTTCTTCGAAAATTGATCATCCACTGTTGCCATTTCGTGCCATCATTCTGACCATTGACGACGTTTTTAATGGTCAAAAGGCTTTAGTTATTGAGTCAATTGCACTTTGTAAGCGTGTAAATGCAAGTCTTAATGCATAATGTTCATCAACGAGCGTGAGAGGTGCAATTGTTGGGCACGACGACGAGTTGAGGTGGACGGCTCTTCAGCCACACTATCGCGAACAGCAGCAATATTTTCTGCAATACGAGCTGTACGAGCTGTACGAGCATGCACTGGTGTTTTCACATCTCCTACAGGCCCGGTTGGCTCAAATTATCGCAGGATTTTTCCGATTGTACGCACATTTGGACGATTAAATTGACCGAAAAAATCACAAAGTGCACGATATGCATTTTAATTTGAACGCCCATTTTCATAAAAAGCCTGAATAACTTTAACGCGTTGCTCGATTGTGTATCTTTCCATGGTTCAAATTGAGTTAGTCTGAAATTGAGAAATGTCAAATGAAATGCAGAAAAAAACTTGACGTTTAGGTGTGGTTTACATTCAACATCGGCCCTTAAAATTTAACCACCCTTTATGTGTGCAGAAATGAGTCAAATGTGTTTAAATTTAAGACAAATGTGTATGCAGCAAAACAGCAGTTTTTGTTTGGAAATCCTCTGCAAATACATAAAGCTTTGGCTGAAAATTTAGATATATACATGTCATAGAAACCTGTGCTAGCTTATGTGAAATTTGATAGTTATCTTAACTTAGCCAGTAAGAAATTGCTGAATTATTTCCAACACCTTTCGATTCAGCTCCACTGTTCGTTATATGTCTATTTGGAAATTTATATCGTTAAAATAATTAACAAATTTGTATTACATAATGTCGAATGAATGATTGAATGATGTTGCGATATTATTAAAGAAAATATATGAAATATTTTGAATCAACATTTAATTGCTAAAGATTGCAAAAATATCTAATAATTAAAACTGCTCTTATTAAAAATTTCAAAGTCGCTGGAAAAGCTAATTCTAAAACTGCTGACTTTTGACGTGATATTTTCGGAAGTATTTCTAAAAAAAAACATTGTTATGCCATTCAGTTTGATTTATGACTCACCGAAATTTTAAGATGATCCTTAGATATTTATATTTAAAGTCATTAAAATAAAAAAGGTCAATGGTTTCAAATATTGTCCTTAATTGCTAATACTGGTTTTTTTTAATTTTTTTTGTCTTTGCTTTAAGAAACTAAAATAATAAAAAGAGTTTCGGATGAAAATTGTAACAAAAATGATGCTACGTGATTGATAATATAGCGTGACAGACAGTATGTCGTCGGCAACTTAAGGAATTTCAAATACACAAAGTTAAAGTGTTAATATTTTAAGCAAAACAAAAAAAAAAAAACAAAATAAAAAAGCATTCAATCTGATGACATGTTTTAAACAAAAAAATACATTTTTTTTAAAAGGATGATGAAAATACAACAAACAAAACATATTTTTAAATTGAATTGAAATTTTTCAAATTTAGGGTTTCTGTAGTTAAAATAAAAGTATCATCTTATTACCAAACAATACCTTTTTATGATATAATTTATTTTTGGAAATCGGAAACCCTATGGCATATTGTGGGCCCATAAATTAACGTCTCATTTTGAGTCATAAAATTCTCACATACATATTTTGTTTATTTCTTAATTTATGATTGACACTTAGGAATGAGACAACGTACTTATTCAAATCATGTGAAAGTATTTACAGTAGTCGATAAAAATCGAAACTCTTTTGTGAAAGTTTAATTTGTGCGAATCAGTTTTAAAAATGTTATTCGCTGGTTTTGTTTAAATATTAAAAAAAAAATAGGAATACAATTATAATTATAGTTATCACAAATGACAACAGTATATCTGTGCAAGAGAGGTATCAAAAAGTTCGCCAGAAATTAAAGATGCAAAAAGTTAGACCACTTACTCTACTCTGCTCTCAAATCTTGTTACATTTGTGGTGGCGAATGAGTTTCACATTTTACTTTACAGTGACATAATACAATCAAATCGGATGTTATTCCCATTTCCGGGCTTGAGATTTGGCTCAAAAATATTTCAGACAAACAGTGAAAGTGGACTATGACCGAAAAATTTTCGTTCGCATTCTCCATAATATTTGAGGATTCTGTATTTTTTTCACTGAGTACTTGGCAGAAAGCAGATTAGTATGGACAACCGACTACAAAACTGCCATAAGCCTCATGCGGATTCACCGATTCGTTGTAAAGTTTATGACCGAGAATTTTCTGGTTATTACCCCCATATTCCAGCCGAAAGCAGCTATAAGAATGAGCCTTCCTCAGCGAAACCGGATTTGGGCATCCCACAAAAAAAAAACCCTATCAATGCCGGCTTCGGTCATACCGTAAAGTTTATAACTTCTAAGCCTGGCTCCAGGCCGGATATGTATAAAAAATTATTAGTACTTTGACCATCCCCAGAATGGGGAATATGTCGTTTTGAAAAACGGTCTTAATGCCATTGGGGAATATGTAAATTTGAAACTGGGGATTATGACCTCAATCATATTAGCCACATTCCGCCTCTCTTAAGAAAAGTTTTCGGTCATAATCGACAAATCAGAGAAGCATGCAATGTCCATAGAAATAATGAGGGGCTTTAACTCCATAAATTAGAGGGAGATATTCTTAAAATTTCGAAGAATGGAAAATTCCTCGAATATGAATTTATATCTTCAATAAAACTTTTGAGTTTATACAGCCTTATCCACTGGGTATATACCAAGATTATTAGACCGATGTCTCTCCGATCTCATAAAGGTGCAGAGAGTGGCTTGTTTGGGTGTTTGGTATCCCAGTCGTGTTCGGAAGTAATGTTCGGCATATATAAGGTATCACGTCAGCCAAGGCCGCTCTTAGACCGAGAGAGATGCTTGAGCTGAGACAACACACTTGGTGCCACAGTATTATATTTCGTGAGGATGTTCAACAGGATCGATATACAGATTACATTACACCAATTGCAAATTTAGGGAGATCAGCGATGACTCAACCGCTTACTCTATTATTCAAAATGGTGAAATCTTGATTTTTATGGATGTGTCCAAAATGGAGAAGGGAAGAGGAACGTCAATTTATGCAGGGTCTCCATGGGACTTCTAAACAATTGTAGCATTGTTAAGACAGAAGTCTATGCAACTAATAAAGTCGCAGAGATGAAAGGGAACATGAATCCATCATTCATTTGCAACTTCTTGGTAAGACAATTAGTTTCGTGAGTCTATATAAAATTCCTTAACCAAATTTGTCGGCACTCAGACAGGCTGTCATGGGTTTCACCACACGTTGGGTCATAGAAAACGAGTAGGCTGGTGAATGGTTGTGAGTTTGTTGGGCGACCGATACTGATAGATGTCCTGGGCTCACCTCTGGTAGACGTGTTCGGTATGATTGAAGACATATCGGACGGAGAGACGAAGGCGAAGTCGGCGGCCTTAATCAATTGCAGTATATCTCAGACCCTGTGGTTGTTGCCTTATCCAAGGAAAACGAAAACATTTTTTGGTTTTTAGAATCCAACAATCATGCTTTTTAAAATCCAAAATATGGGAAAGAGGAGGACATATCTGCGGCATCTGCCTTGCGAATGTCTAGTACTGAGGGAGGTACTCAGATATCTGGAAAGCAGAATCTTTAATAACCTAGAATTCGGTCTTTGGGGTACGCTGGTTGTGGCAAATGTAAACATATTTTTGAAAAGTTTCAGCAAACATTAATTTTGTTTTAAAAAGCTTTTTGTTGGAAAATTCTTAAAGTGAATTTTCGTTTTACAAATCGAAATTTTGTTAACCAAAAATATTCCTTCATTCTTTCTTATCAACGAGAAAAAAAAAACAAAAACTTTCAATCGAACAAATTTAGCGGTATCCGCTTTAAAAAATAAATTACAACTTTTAGTAATTTGAACCTTAAATTCGCTACGGAAACAGAAAAATATATTCGAAAAATTTCGATTTCTAAAAAAAAATTTCACTTTGTTTGAAAATTTCAGATTTTCAAATAAAAACCGCAGATCAATTGCGATTTGTCGGAAACTCTCAAAAATTATTTTATACATCTTTGCACAACTTGTTTAGTCCAGCCCTATGCGAAAAACTGAGTTAAATCCATGCTACTGGACAATTTTGGGCTCTATTTTCTGAATCGCGGCCTTTGTGAGAGAATCTGGATAGTGTTAGGTTTTTTAGTAATAATTTTTTCATTTGGATATAGAGGAGACTGACGGGTGTCGCAATGTGCGTTATAGACCCAGGATGAACTCGTTTTAGCATTTACAAAATTTTTCAATTTTAGGCAATATGATCCGAGGACAAAGTACCTTTCTGTTGAAAATTTATAGCACATACACGGAATATGCAGGGAGTTTAAATTTGGGGCCCAACGGTGGGGCTCTTAATAATTGTTCATGAATTCTGCTGTTTTATCAGCAGTTTCGAACATCAAAGTTGCTTTGTATGTATCTGTTAATAACAAAAGAACACTTCCTTCATTTATATTGTGAGGTTCTTCGGCATAGCTCTTCATTACTTATTTAAAATCTTGAGATACTAATTAGATAAAAGGTTTAGTAAAATAAATCTACGTCATACTCTGATATTTATATACATACAAGGTGGCGCAAAAGTAATCCTCCTATCAGAAAATGCTATAAATTTTGCGATTGGCCCTTAATGTCAGTTCTGTTTTGACATTTGTGTAGTAAACACATGCGAAATACACGTTAATAAACAATGTTACGCTACACTGTTCCACAGAACGCGGAATGGTGAGCGCTACAGAGCAATAATCAACGAGTTTTTTTGCCGCAACTTGATGAATTGGCATTGGAAAACATGTGGTTCCAACAGGACGGTGCAACGCCACAAACTGCACGTGCCACAACCGATATGCTGAAGGATGCATTTCCCGGGCGCATAATCTCCCGTCTTGGCGATTTGCACTGGCCAGCAAGCTCGCCTGATTTGACCGCTCCAGACTTCTTTTTGTGGGGCTTTTTGAAGTCGCGGGCTTATGTCAACAAGCCTCAGACTCTTGCAGCTCTTAAAGACAATATCCGTCAAGAATGTGAGGACCTATCGCCTATCAAATGACAATCAACTGTGGCGGCGGCCATTTACATGACATCATATTCTCGACTTGATGTAAAAAAAATTAAAAGACCAAATAAAAATAATCCACAAGAAGAATCAAAGTTTTTTTTTTTTTTTGAATTACAGCCAAAAAACATCGGAAGGTTATTTTTGCGCCACCCGGTATAAAGTATAAGTTTTGCTTCCTCCCTTTATTTGTCCAAAGATATCCACTTCTTTTGTTGTCTTGATTGAATGACATTGTTTTGTTCTGTATCTATATTCCATGCAGCACATAACACCAAACATTTTTACAATTTTTGTAACATTATTTGTGACTAATTGAAAACAAGTTATTAAAATTCTTGTCACCTTAACAAAAACTAAAACAGGCAAAAGAAAACATACAACAAAAACATTGTAAAAACAGCAAATTTACATGCTAAAATAATTGAACATAACAACAATTTTCCATTCTCTTTACAGACAACAAAAAAAAAAAAAAACAACAACGAAACAACGAACTAAAACACAAATTGTATTTGTTGCATGTGTAGTAAATGTAGTAAATACAAGTACATACGTTTTAGTTAGTTATACTAAAATTAGAGGAATAAATGGTAGCAGAACGCATGGAAGCTGACCAAGGGTAGGGAAATGAAAACAAGAAAATCTTACAAGAATTTATAGGAAACCAATAACACGAGCTAATCTTAAAGCTTTAAACCTTAACTAGTACTTAGTAAGGCAACAGTCTTAATTTTACACACATTGATTCAGTAAATAGTGGCAGTAGTTGGGGGTACTCCAGCAGAAGGTGGAGGCCATATCATGTTGGAGGTTGTAAATTGACTAAACACAACTTGGCTTAAACTAAACGTTAGGACAAGGACTTTTTCTTAACTATACCGCACACAGACAGATGCACACAGGTCTTCTAACATACAAGTGTTACAACGACTAACAAATGCCACCACGAAGACTGTGGAAATAAACAGGGTATCCTCGAAGAAGTCGAGGGAAGTATTCTTGGTTGAAATACTTTAATTTTGGAACTAGACATGTAATCATAGCACAAAAGTACTAAACATTAATTAGACCTCATATTATTTAGATTTCTAAAGATCTTATGAGAAATTATGATAGTACAGGGTGGCCCAAAAATACTTAATCGATGATGATGATGTTACATCTTTAAAATGAAATGATATAATTTCATAAATTTATTTAGATGATTATTTCTATCTTAAGGGTTTTTATTCCATTACTTTAGTCACTTGGGTAAAAATTATTGTTTAAAAAGTAGTCACAAGTATTCCGCTTTTTCGAGTATGACGACGTGTATTCTGTATCTGCTTTCTTCACAATTATAGAATCCTAATACAATTTTGTAAATCCGCTGTTTGGAAAAGTTTTAGCATCTTCCGATATGGTAATACCTTTTGGGTCCCCGAGTTATAGATTTTGGGGGAAAAGTTCCGAATTATTATTAGATAGCGTGCTAGCTTATCAGTGCGGGGGTCGTGGGTTCGATTCCCACCAGAGGCTCTGGTCTATTTTCGCTACAACGAGCCGATAGCCTTCGTTGCTAGTGCACGGTTAGGGTATTAAGATATAATTAGTAATTATATGTAGGACGGCCTCCAGAGAACTCAATTTATATTATAACTAGGCAACATCTTGGGAACTAAATGTTAACTCGGATAACTGTCCTGTTTTATGAGGTTTGACCATTGGCATTAAGGATAGATTCAAGTAGCTGGTAGTTGTTCTGGACAGTTAACTCTGCTGGAGCGACCACATCGAAAGTAGAATTACTAAAACTTACCGTGTGTGGATAATGGCTAGAAGAGCATTGGGCCCTAAGTGCGGTTTGAATCCAAGAACGACCCATAGGCCTTACACAAGTGTCGTCTGACCGATAAAGACATATTACGCGTTTATGTGGTGGCCTTTGATCCCGAGGAAATGTTATAAGGGGAAACTCCAAAAGGTTCAGCGGCTATGTTGTCTGTCATTAGTAGATAAACAGCTATCGGTCCATCAGACCGATGTTCAGGTTAATTATGAGGCTGTACTTGCGACTGATAGACTTATGGTGCTCGGGGAGTGCTTTCTTGGGTGCCTGCGTACACAGCACCAGAGAGTAGTTGATAATCTACAGGGCTATCCCAACGTGGAACAACGTGTATTGGGGGAATGTGATATTGTTTTATTTCGGGCAGGGAGCTGTGGAGGATGACACCAACAAAACTCATTGATACGCTAATGGGCGGGAGAACTGGTTTAGCTTTCTTTTGTGGGTATCTGGGAATAGAAATGTGCTTCCGGCTCCTAGACCACAACACCGCTTTTCAGGCGGAGGCTGTGACTAATACAGACTGAATTTAGTTTTTAACAGCAACTGATTATTCTGGCGATAAAGTCATTTTTATTGATAGTCAGAAAGCGGTTAGGCCTCTGTCATTGGAATCTGTGAAATCGAAGAAGGTTTTTAACTGTAAGAGGGTCATAAGCGCTTATTATGTCAGGGTACGTCCTAGGCACTGTGGAGTGAAGGGGTATGAGAGGGGTGACGAGCCTGGCCAGGGATGAATCAAACCTGGTCTCTGTTAAACATCATTATCCGAGAATTTTTCAGATGTCAAAAACGGAGCTTAAACAATGGAATAATATGCACAAGGAGATCTAGAATAGCTCGATCACAAAGGTCCTGGTAAAAAGGGAAATGTCCATCATGATAGAAATTCTCACATGCTACTCTACACTACGATCACACCTTTCGAAATTGGGAAGGAGTGACTCTGTAGTGTAGGGCCCGAGGGGTGGACGATGAGACTCTGAAGTACCTCCTTTACGTTTGCCCGGTTTTCGTGAGGACTAGCGTAAAACATTGGTGGGGAGAAATTTTACCTTAATTGGGGTGCTTGTGGGGGATTGATTTGGGAAAACTGATGGGATTCCTGAGGAATATTGAATTCTTCAGTTAGGCCAGAATGTTTCTTAAGGCGTACTTTTTGGAGAGCGCACAATATGCCGATTATCTGGCATAGGTGTATGTAGGTAGAAAGGGCGAATGGCTCTTTCTATCTTCAACCAAAAATTACATAACATGTAGTCTTTTATGGTTAGTTATTTGAACCGGTACCTGGACCAATCAAAAGTTCTATCACTTTAGCATGTTGTTATCCAAGGAGATACCTTATGACATGTCCAAGTTAACTTCTGACACTTGTCGTAACGAATAAAATAAACCCTTCTACGACTAAGTGATATTGAAGTGACAGGATCCGGGACTAGTGCTAAACCGATTATTTTGCAAGTTCGCTGTTAATTTTGCAGCTTTGCTTAAAAGCTGTTGCACTCTATTTTGGAATACTTCTCATATAACTGAAACTTACATTAACTACAATAAGCCGAGAATCCAGTTCAACAGTTTAGACACTGAAAACAAAATACCAAACTAAAATAAAAAGAAAGAAAAAAAAACAAACGGCTTAAATTGATTTTGCAATTTTTTAAGCTTCAACACTAAATCAGTTTAGCATTTTAGGCCTGGAGGATATGTTAGAGTTGAATTAGGAGCAGCAGCAGCAGCAGCAGCTACACACTAACAACAACAACACCAAAAAGCAGCTAGATTAAATGTAACATTTCAAACACACTTTGCATACGGTTCTCTACAATATTTGAATGTGATTTCAATGAATATTTGTATACATGTTGTTATTGTATGGACTCATCAGTTGTAGATGTCCCCTCAAGAGTTGCAAAAAAACTTGTTGCACAAGTTAATTGTGCAGGAAAATAAAATAAAATAACAACAACAACAACCAACTCCAACAATATCCAAAAACTACTACTTTGTTTCGGTGTATAATTTTAAGGGATTTCTTATATTCTTATATTCTTATTGGAAGGTGGTTTAGTAGAATTAAGTTTGTTTGTGTGTCCATCTTACAACATGTTGCAATTTTAATTGAACGAGCCCATTAATTAATTTCAACATTCCTCTTCTTTTTTTTTGTAGCTGTTGCTGGTGTCCTGACACACGCACTTGGTATTTTGGTGTGAAGTGGTTATGTTGTTGTTTGTTGTTTGTTTACCTTATACCCTGTTTCCATCAGATGTTTGTTGGTTTATTGTTGTGATAATGTTTACCGATACGTGCTTCGTTTACTGATGACGATAATGATGATTTTTGTGATAAATTTGTTACACAGTACAGTTTTTTTTTTGTTTTTAAGTATGGACATTTTTAAAAATTTTAACTATTTGTTAGAGATAATCTTAAAACTTTGCTTTGAGGATATTATTTGGAATATGCAAATTCGTTTTTGATACTGCTTATATAACTTTTTTTAGTAAAAGATTTATGACGGTTTAAAGAGAAAACTGGGTATTTATGCCCAGAGAAAACAGATTCATTGTACCTAACAACCGAAAAAATTATATGGCGGAATATTTAATCATATCCAATTTGATATTTTTATATCTGCTGATCTTATTTAATCCAAAAAATGGCAGATTAAATAAGATCCAGGAATATATTTGGGTATTTAAATGGATATAAATTGATCCGAATATTACCAGATCAAATTTGATACAGCAATATAATTAGAGTTTAAGTAAGATCAAAATTTACCCCAAAAATATCAGATCAAATTGTATCAGGTATGTTCTAACAATGTATTAGCCAGGATCTGAAATTGGTCTGCAAGAGTTGCTATCGACTGCTTATTTCAATTCACACAATGTCTGACTTTATTCGACTTTTATTAGTTCGTACAATTCTGTTATATATAATTATATCTACGGGAATTAGGAAAAATTTATACATATCATGGCTGAAATTATGAGACTAAATTGTTTTTGTACTATCTGGAAATATAAAGTTATATATGACTATTGGACCATATATTAAATGATATAACATTATAACTCACACCATATTAAAAAAAAAACAAGTAAGAGCGGTTTAATTCGGCTATGCCGAATTTTATATACCCTTCACCATGGTTGAAAAAAACTGAAGTTTGTATATGGACATATATGGAATGGACAGATTTATATACGGACGCCTTTAAGAGAAAATTAACCATTTAGTTTGGTGATAAAACTTTGACTCGGGAAGATTTTTATGGTTCCAGAAAATAGGTATTTAAAAAAAAATTTATGTTTTGGGCATGCCTTTTTTGTATCTGAACCGATATTTCCGAGTTTTTTCAGCAAATATGTTATACTTAAGATTTTTGATCTTTTGCTAAATAAGACGTATTACGACGTAGACGTTGTTTGTGTATAAAAGGTGAAGAGGTGAAAGAAAAGAATTTCAACAAATCGTTAAAAGAAATCTCTAGAATTGCATGTGTTTGATTTCCACAAAATTTAGCTGGCAAATTTGCATTTGAGATTTTATTTCGCTTTTTTATTACAAAATACTTTTCTTTAGCTTAATTTTAAAAATTTGAAGGAAAATATTTTATAATTTTTTTTTTTATAAATTATTATGTTATGACCTAAAATAGTTGCACTCAAATTATGTATAAAATTTTCTTAATATATGAGAAAATGGTTTAAGAAATCTTTTTATAAATTCTTTTAAATCGGAGCAAAATATAGAAATAAAACCGTTTGTATTTTGTTTGTATCAGAGGGTTTTTATAAAAATTTTGATGTTTTTAGCCTATTTATAGATTATTTAATTATTAATATAAAATATTATTTAAATATATTATTAAATGTTTAAAAAACAAAAAATAAACAAACAAAAAAAGTCTTAAGAAAATAAAAAAAAGTTGAATTGAGCGAGTGTAGGATTCGAACCCGCGGCCTTAGAGAAAAAAAAAGCATTTGTGACACAGATTTAGACAACTGAGCTATGAAGGTAATGCGGAATCATCGTTAATAGAATTAAATAAACAGTTTTCGTTCATTAGAGATTTGTTTGGTTTTTATTTAAATGACAAATCTTTGTATGTGTTTGTTGGGTGTGTATAAAAGGTGGAGATGAAAGAAAAGAATTTCAACAAATGGATGTGTTTGTTATGCGTTAAATTATACATACATATTAAACAAAGGGATTTTACCGAAAAAATTAGAGCTAGTCCTGGTTTTTTGCTAATATCTCAGCCATTTATTAACCGATCTGTCTGATTTTCAATAGCAAACAGAAATGGATCACATGTAACAGAAATAAATAACAATCAAGTCCTCATCATGTCTGGGTTCTTCGGAAAACCCATTTCAATACACAGACGGACAGACGGACATCGTTAAATCAACTTCGCTCTTCATAAGGACCCAGAATATATATACTTTATAGGGTCTAAGATCAATATTGTAGAAATTACAAATGGAATGACAAACTTATATATACCCTTCCCCTATGGTGAAAGGTATAAAAAAATTTGATAATGGACCATATATTACAATATCTCAAATATAAGATATCATATATTAATTTAAGCTGTATATAAGTATAAAAGTGTTATATAAAATTGTTTATGAAATATATCACAACATAAGTTATGATATAAATCATATCTAATTTTATAAAGAACAATGTATAACCAGATGTGATTATGTATGCTACAATACAAGGTAATTTAAAAAAAATCTGACATATATATTTAGATATTATATGATAGAATTAGATAAAGCCACATATAATTATATCTAAACTTTTTTACTCGGGAACTGAAACCTTAAAAATTCTATATAAAAACCGCATAAAAATAATATATATATGCAAATATGGTGGAGGGAAAACATCTGTCATTATAATTTAGTATTCGATAGACGCCAAAGTGTAAACAAATATTTTTGTTAATCGCTATAATAATGTCGAAATTTGTTCCTAAAAAAGATGTTTTGCAGAGAAATCTGATAACCTTCTTTCATTTGAAGAAAACGGGTGCAGAAAGTTATCGATTGTTGGTAGAAGCTTACGGCCCATATGTACCAACATAAAAAAATTGTGAACGACACGTTGCGCGATTCAAAAGTGGTGATTTCGACACAGAAGACAAGGAGAGGTGTGGTCAGCTGAAAAAGTTTGAACATGCGAAATTGGAAGTATTACTCGACGAAGATTTTTGTCAAACGCAAGAAGAACTTTCATTATCATTGGGAGTCACACAACAAGCCATTTCCCTATGTTTAAAAGTATCGGGATTCATTCAAAAGTAAGGAAACTGGGTCATATAAAGGGTGGTTAAATTTTAAGGCCGATGTTGAATGTGAACCACACCTAAACATCAAGTTTTTTTCTGGATTTCATTTGATATTTCCCAATTTCAGACTAACTTATAATGAAAATAGGCGTTCAAATCAAAATGCATTTCGTCCACTTCGTGATTTTTTTTTGGTCAGCATAATCGACCAAATGTGTCCACAATCGGGAGAATTGTGGGCAAATTTCAGCCAACCGGGTCTGTGAAAACACCTGTTCGTTCTGCGGAAAACATTGCTGTTGTTCGCGATAGTGTGTCATGAGGTGGGCCAAGCATTTACCGTGAATGGTGTTGGCTATCGCGAGATGGTAACGAACTTATTATGACCATGAATTGAGGATATGACCCTGGATGATATGTGGTTTCAACAGGACGGTGCCACTTGCCTCACAGCTAACGAAACAATGGCTCTTTTGCGCTCGCGACAAATTCAATGGCCGTGTTATCTCACGTGGTGCCGATGTCAATTGGCACAAAGATCATGTGATTTGACACCGTTGGACTTCTTTCTTTGGGGTTATTTGAAAAAAAAGGTGTACGTCGATAAGCCAGCAGAGCTAAAGCATGAAATAATTCGGCACATTAACGGCATAGAACCTCAATTATGGATGGAGGTGTGCCGCCGAGGTCGCGGCCGCCATTTGGCCGATATTTTGTTCCATACATAATTGCACCATACCTTATTATCATAATAAAAAGAAATGACAATAATTTCCTAAATAATTTGTGTTTTATTCAAAATCAACAACGGCCCTTAAAATTTAACCAACCTTTATTAATTGAAGCCGAAAGACATTGAAAGGCGATTTTGCATGTCGGAAATGCTGCAAAAAGAAGTCATTTTTGCATCGTATTGTTACTGGTGATGAAAAATGGATACATTACGATAACCCCAAGCGCAAAAAGTCATATGTAAAGCCAAACAGCAAAATCAACGTCGATGCGGTAATGCTCTGTATTTGGTGAGATCAGAAGGGTGTTTTGTATAACAAGCTGTTGAAATCGGGTCAGACGACCACAGGGGACCTGTACCGAACACAATTGATTCATTTAAAGAGAGCAATCAACGAAAAACGACCAGAATATTTGACCAGACACAAGGCCTTCCATCGGCCAAATGATGTAAGATCGGCCAAAAACTATTTGAAAAACAGTGGGTGGGAAGTTTTGGCTCACCCGCCTTATAGCCCAGACCTTGTCCCTTCTGACTACCATTTGTTTCGACCGAGGCAGAACGCCCTTACTGGAATAAACTTCACTTCAGAACAGGGTATCAGAAATTGGCTTGATTCATTCTTTACCTTAAAACCGGAGCAGTTCTTTTGGCGCGGAATTCATATGCTTAAAGTAAGATGGGGAAAAGTAGTGGCAACAATACTTTTAAAAATGTATCAATTAATTTTGTTATTATAATAAATGCATTTTTCAAGCAAAAAAAATCCACATTATTAACTTGTATACCCAATATTATTCGTCAAATGAGAAAATTTGATATACATAATGACTACACAGAGAAAACAGATTCAGAACAGAATTTCTTGCCAACTGAATAATTTGGTTGCAGCAAACGAAATATTTGGTCAACTGTATTCCAGATACCATTGATATGGTTTGATATATGGTTTCATCCAAAATTCTGTTGTATTAACCTAAATTCGGTCGCCACAAACAAATACATCGGTAACTCCAATCAAATCATTCAGTTGGCAAGAAATTCTCACAATGAATTTGTTTTCTCTGTGTATGCTTTAGCATATTGTTTCAATATGTACACCCAGAGAATAGATTGGTTGTAATTCGATCAAAGCCATTAACAACTACTTGTGAGGATTTCATTTTATTTGGAATAACCTAAAATCCATTAATAAAGCAAAAAAATTGTATTGGGAATTAACAAAAGAGAAAAGAAACCAAAAATCAATCCTATTATTCAATTATTGGTATTTCCAATCAACTTTAAAAATAAAATGCGTGTAGTATTTGTGTGCGGTGAAATCAACCAATTATTTAGTGAATATACAGGTTGGTTGAAAAGTTCCTGCGCTCACCAAGAGATGGCACTGCTCGCTCCAAACTTTTTTTTTCTCAAGTTGGTATAACTGTCCTGAGAACACATGCATAGTTGCAAGTCATTCTGTCAATTCTTTCTTTGTTTACAAGCCGTTTGAAGTTGACGTGTCATTGATTTTTTTTAATATGGAAAAAATTTAATATCGTGCAGTCATTAGATTCTTTGTTTTGAAGGGTTCAAAAGCAAAGGAAATTTATGAACAATTGTTATAAGTGTATAAGGAGTCCTCACCTTCAAAACGCACCGTTCAATTTTAGGCTGGTGAATTTAAACGTGGTCGTACCAGCCTTAAAGACGATCTACACGAAGGACGACCAAAAACTGCAACCACAGCAGAAATCATTGGGCAGGTACATAATATGGTTAGTGAAGATCCAAGTTTGACTAAGCGTGAAATTTCTAATGCCATAGGCATCTCAGACGAACGAGTACTCCATATTTTGCATGAAGAATTACGTATGAAAAAACTGTTTGGAAAGTTAGTGCCGCACACATTAACAATTCAACAAAAACTGGATCGAAAACAAATTTCTCAACGTAATTTGGAGCGTCTTAAGCCGAATAAAACCGACTTCTTGTATCCTTTTATAACTATGGATGAGACTTGGATCTACCACCATGATCCTAAATTGAAACAAGAACGTTTACAGTGGACTGAAGCTGGTTGTCACAACGATCAGCAAAGAAGGTTATGGTATCAGTTTGTTGGGATGCAAAAGGAATTTTGTTGATTGATTATCTTCAGAAAGGTAAAACAATCTACTCTGAATATTGTTGCAACCTTTTAGATCAGCTGGATGAAAAAATTCGTGAGAAAAGACCTGGTTTAAAGAAGAAAAAAATCATTTTTCATCAAGACAATGCACCTGCTCACAAAATTGTTTTGACGATGGCTAAATTCAAAGAATTAAAGTACGAATTGCTTGAACATCCACCGTCTTCACCAGCTTTGGCTCCCAGTGACTACTATCTCTTCAGAAATCTCAAACAATTCCTTCGTGGAAAGCATTTTTCGACGAATGAAGAGGCCATGGCAGCCGTAGACGGTTATTTTGCAGAACTTCCGGAAAACCATTATAAGGATGGGATAAAATTATTGGAAGATCATTGGAACAAGTGTATTGAGCTTCTAGGAGATTATATTGAACAAAAAAATATATTTCGTAACAAAAACACTATTCTTTCATTTCGAGCGCAGAAATTTTTCAACTAACCTGTCGATATTCAAAAGTGGTAACTACAAGTACGTTTATTCTGATCAAATATATCATTTAATTAGGATTTCAGTAGAAGCAACCGAATTGTGGATTGTATTGATAATAGACGTCACTAATGATTGGTATTGATAAACAAATTTTATACTAACATTTCTTTTCCTAACAAAAAAATTTGAAATAGGTAGAGAGGTAGCTCAGTACTCAGAACTTCCAAGTTCAAATCCCGGAAATGTCAAAAATTTTTTTTAATTCAAATAAAACATATAAATGTTTAAATGGCAAATATATCAAAGAAAATTTAAATTAGTTGTGGTGCAGTAAGCAAGAGTGTAATCAATGAATCTGAATGCCCAGATTTCGATACCGGAAAAAATTAAAAATAATTTTGTTTAAATAAAATTTTGTTAAACGTAATAATATTTCTGTGGAATATAAATATTAAATTGTACAACTGAATATTGGCTTTCACAACTAAAAATATTATTAAAAAAATTTTTTAGCTTTAAAACATTTTGTCATAACGATTTTTTTACCAGCAACATAAAAGTAGACTAGTGATTTTATTACAACAAAATGTTACATCTATGATTAACACCCAAATACCAGAACACTTGCTGGAATACTCCAAAAAAAAAAACAACAAAACTTGTAATACAAAAATATTTATAAGTATCCGCCCAATTTGAAAAGAATGTCTAATAGTCATTAGTAATGTAAAAATAACAATAAACTCCAGCAACGAATGACAGTTAATTAAAATAACGAATGTTTTGTCTTAAGCGATTTTAACACTGCAATCAAAACAACCAAAATTCAAATAAATTAAGATAATAATAAGCAATAATTATGGTAGCCAGCACAGCACATGCTAAACGATCTGAAACTTTAATATAAATTTCGAGAAAATATATAATTTTTTTACAACAACAAGTGATGCTGTTCATAATGTTTATCTCATCGACTAGAAAACCTTTCAAAACTTTGTTAGCATCATGCTGATATTTTAATAATAAATTTTTGGAAATTTTTAAATATGTCATTTAAAAACAAATAAGCTGGCAATACAATACAAAGATATAATTTTGTTAAAATGCATCTATATTTTAAAGACACTTTCAAAACAATGGATGAGTTAATTTTTTTTTTTTTTTTTGGAAAAAAACATGTTCCATTTCCACTTTTTAATTAAATGGTGAAAAGACTTAAAGGGCGTAATACAACACAGTAAGGGGCTACTGTGGTTTTAATGACAACCATCTTCGTAGCTGGTTCAAATAAGTTGGAAAATAAAAAGAATTTCTTTTTTTTTTTTCTTAAGGTTTTCAAACAACACTTAATTTATTGCTAATAAATCATTGAATGGTTTTCTAACAGTTTTTTAAAAAATTTTTTACGGGAAATCTTGTACTTGTGTATATTTTTAATTTTGTCATGCAGCCAAGTTTAATGGTTATTTTAACGCCCATTGGCGGCAAAATTCGTTATAGCTATTAAATTTTAAAAAAGGTATTTAGAGATGTTTAAAATGCTTAGGATTCAATATTTGTATGCATATTTTAGGCATATTTTATACATATTTTATACCTTAATGTGCATCAGCTTTTTGGAGGAGTTGCCTGTTTGTAAAGCTTAACTTAGAAACATATTTATTAAACATTTTAAAAATTTTATTTATTTTTATTTTTTAATTTTATTTGGGTCAACTTTATTTTTATTTTAGCACTAAAAGTCTAAACAGAAATAATTTATTTTTAAGCTGTGTCTTGGTCCTGACGTAAACGCGTTAACTTATAAAAACGCAAAAGTGTAGTGTAATTATAAAATTTGCTGGACAATTTAGCAATAACATTTTTTGTCAAAATTTTCCGAAAACATCTTAAAATTGTCCATTAATAAGAGTTTAAAATTCATTAAAATTAAACTGCATATCGATTGATTAATATAAAAAGGCCCTAAATCGATTTTTTGTTACGTGACAGGAGAAGGAAAAAACTTAATAAATTTTTGATAAAAAAAAGTTTTAATGCAATTTTTAATAAAAAGAAGGAACATATTTTTGGAAATTGCATTAAAACTTTTTTTATCTAAAATTTTACGGATTTTATTAAGTTTTTTCCTTCTCCTATCAAGTAACAAAAAATCAAGTTAGGGACTTTTTATATTAAGCCATCGATATTTAAGTGTTTGCATCCATTAGAAAGTGGGTACACTATTGTGAGGTCATTTTGCATACAAATTTTGTTTTCGGATACCGTTACAACTAAAATTTTCCATTTTAAGAAGGTTGTCGGTATTGAGAGTACCCGTTTTTGGAGGTTTTGCAGTATTTCATGATTTAAAAAAAAATTGTAAATGTTAGTCTATTTCTATGTGAAAAGATCGAAAATATGCTGAAAAATATGCAGTAAAATATGCTATAAAAATATGCATGTAAAAGAAAATATACACTAAAAACCAAGAAATATGCATTATAAATTTAAAAATATGTATAAGAAGTAGGAAAATATGCAGTTAAATTCTGCCGGTTATTTAAAATCAGATCTATAACTCGAAAGAGATGATTTAACCTGGAATCCAAAAAAAAAAATATCTAATGGGCTGTTCACCTCCCATATAACTCAAATTTTTAATTTCTTTACCTGGACTGTTGCAAAATATATTTTGGAAAAACTTGGAGCGTTGAATTGCAAAAAGCTTTTAAGCACTAAGCGAAGATTGGGCGTAGGCGCCTCCAGTAGAACCTAAAAATTGTTTCGGTTTCTGTTATACGGCATGACGTTTTAGAGAAAAGAGGAATAGTTCGTTCCTTATATTGGAGTGACAGATTTCATAAGGAAGAAAAATTAAAATCGAGTTTCAATTAAAATATTTGTAAATAACCAATAAAAAATTTATTTGAATTTGGTCCGGAAAAAGAATATGTAATATCAATTAATTTTTTTTGTTAAAATTAATTAAAATAGTGAAGTTTATATTTTCTATAGTTGATCTTTTTAATACTTATATGTATGAAAATTTATTTTTAGTTTGGTTCGAGATCATAGAAAAAGTTTTTTTTTTCAAATGAATTTTTTTTTTTTAAATAGAGATATTTACAATTGGCATTTCGGCACGAAGAATGTTGATGAAAGTCGTAGCTGACCAGAAAATGCATTCTATTCGGCTAGTGTCTAATAACATTGTCCAACAGCATTTTTGGAACAGAATAGCGACCCTATAATTCTGAAAGGGTATGTTGAGTAGATCATTTTTGTAGAACAAACTTATGGTCCAGCACGTCTGAGTATTTTTTACAGTGGGTCAAAGTTTTCATTTTTCGGTCGAAGGGAGCATTATACTATATGAAAAAAATGCTGTAAGTTAATGTCTGAGAGAATTCTTATGGTCAGAGTTGTATTGTGGAATTGTATGAGGATTATTTTTGTGGAAGATCTTGACCCTCTAACAGGTCTCTTTATGGGTCAATTTGACCCTTTTTTCGAGAAAATAAAAAAATATCCTTTAAAAAAGGACATTTATCGATTAAAATATTCTACGAAAATGTTTGCGGAAAATTTCAGTGGGGGTCACCAAAGACACCATTGTTGTAAATAAAGCTCTTTACGAATAATTAGTAAAATTATACACCAACATATACAAAACAGGTAAAAACGGCGTCAAGTTCGGCCGGGCCAAACACTGTTCCATTCAAAAAGTCTTAATTTGTTGGACAGTGTAACTTTTTCTGTCTATTCTCCATGATTACTTAAATAAAAAAAAAATAATAAAAAAAAATTTATTTGAAAAAAGCTTTTTCTATGATCTCGAACCAAACTAAAATTAAATTTTCATACATATAATTAATTAAAATTTTTCAATTATTTTTTTTTCATATTAATTAAATTTTTAATTAAAAATCTTCAACATTTTCAATTAAAGTTATAAATATATCAATTAAAACTTTACTTAAAGTTCTAACCAAAAATAAATCAAAATTTTAATTGAAATTCCAGCATCAAATCAATTAAAATTTTAATAAAATTTTTGATTGAAATTCCTGATTTAAATCCATTAAAATTGAAATTTAATTTTTAATATTTAAATATTAATGAATATTTGTCTGTGTGTGTAATTCACAAACAAATGAAAATTTCCATAGTACTTTTGAGGTTCCAATAGCACCACAAAAAATACTATGGTACCAACTTTATCATAACTGGTACATGCGTATCCGCAGTGTTACCAAAAAAAGTTTGTTCTCATGTTACCATTTTCAAAGTTGAAATACACAAAAATCCTTAACAAATTGTTAAATAATCAAATTTTTTTATACCTTTCACCACAGGTGGAAGGGTATATACTAGTTTGTCATTTCGTTTGTATTTTCTACAATATTGATCTAATACACTATAAAGTATATATATTCTGGGTCCTTATGAAGAGCGAAGTTGATTTAACGATGTCCGTCTGTCCGAACCCAGACATGATGAGGACTTGATTGTTTTTTATTTCTGTTACATGTGATCCATTTCTGTTTGCTATTAAAAATCAGACAGATCGGTTAATAAATGGCTGAGATATTAGCAAAAAACCAGGACTACCTCTAATTTTCTTCATAAAATCCCTTTGTTTAATATGTATGTAGAATTTTACGCATAACAAACACATCTTGTGTTAAAATTATTTTCTTTCATCTCCACCTTTTATACACAAACAACACAAATACAAAGATTTGTCATTTTAATAAAAACTAAACAAATCTCTAATGGCCTTTTATATATGTAAATCTATTGACGATGATTTTGTGTGAGCTTCAATAGCTCAGTTGTCTAGACGCTATGCCACAAATACTTTTTTTCTCTAAGGCCGCGGGTTCGAATCCCGGTTAATTCACTTTTTTGTACATTTTTTTATTATTTTCTTAAGACTTTTTTTTTTTTTTGTTTAGTTTTGTTTTTTTAACATTTAATAATTAATTTGAATAAAATTTTATATTAGTAATTAAATAATCCATAAATAGGCTAAAAACATCAAAATTTTTATAAAAACCCTCTGATACAAACAAAATACAAACGGTTTTACTTATATTTTTTGCTCCGATTTAAAAAAAATTTATAAAAAGATTTTTAAACCATTTTATTTCTCATATATTAAGAAAATTTCATACATAATTTCCCTTTGAGTGCAACTATTTTAGGTAATAACTTATAATAATTTATAAAAAAAAAAAAATTATAAACTATTTTCCTTCAAATTTTTAAAATTAAGCTAAAGAAATTAAAAATATTTTTGATAAAAAAGCGAAATAAAATCCCAAATTTTATCACCAAACTAAATGGTTAATTTCCTCTTAAAGGCGTCCGTATATAAATCTGTCCATTCCATATATGTCCATATATAAACTTCAGTTTTTTCCCAACCATGGTGAAGGGTATATAAGATTCGGCATAGCCGAATTTAGCCGCTCTTACTTGTTTATTTCTAAAAAGATTTTTCGCAGATTTTGTTTGCTAAAAATTAAATTAAAAAATAAATATTCTAGAAAAAAGGGTAGCTTCATAAAAGAATTAAAATTTTAACAAGTTTTTAAATTTTAAAATAGACCTTTGAAAACATGGTTCCTTGATTTAATTTTTAAAACTGCTTCAATTTTCAACGAATCGATTTGCAAAATTCAGTTCATTGTTTGAATAATTTTCTACTTTATTCAATTAATATCAAATTCTGAGAATCAAATTGATTTTTGTTGATTCTTTTTATAGAATCAATCAAATTGACGCTTAATATTAAAAATATTTTTAATAAACATTTTTTATTTATTTTTTATTTTTTTGTAACCTTAAATCTTAAAGGTGATATTCATCTGCTACTGCTGAATGATTTTAACGACAATTTTGTTCGACATCTTATAGCAATTGCTTAAATACTGTGTCAAATATGGACTGAAATTGAAAAGAAGGCGTGGCACCTGCCACACAACCATAAAATATTTAACATTTGTAAGCTGCACTCCTAATGATAGCACGAGTAGGCGTGGCTTTTATCATATAACCCAACATTTTTTTTTATCGATTTACCTCACTTTAATAAACGGTGTTTTTTTAGCCCGTTAGAACTTTAAATTGTAAAAAGTAACACAAAAAATTAAATTTTAATCCAAAAAATTTTTTTATTCAAAAGATCAATACATGGCATTAACATTTAAAAATTCTTTCGGGCGGCTGTTCTTGACGAAGAGCATTCTAGATGTCCGAGCATTGCTGGCTATAAGTCAGGAATAACACGAACAATGTTAGCCTGCAAAGCATTAATTGTAGCTGGTTTATCAGCATAAACCAGTGACTTTACGTGGCCCCACACACTCATCAAAAAAATGTCTGTAATGGTATCTGAAAATTTTGCTGTTATTACGGGAAATTTTTGTAATTTGAGCCCAGCGGTCTTTTTTGCTAATCTTAGCAATACATGTCTGCTGACGTGTAATACAATGCAATTTGTAGAAAAATTAGCTGCCGCTACTAAATTTTAGTAAACTTTTTGTAAAGTGAAATTTAAAATCTGTTTGCTAAAATTAACAAAAAAAAAAATTTACTAAATATTATTATTAGTACAAGATTTCAAATTTATTTTTTTTCGAACATCAAAATTTTTTTATTCTATTTATTTTTTCAAAAAATATTTTAGACAAAAATAAAAAAAAATCAAAAGCTTAGAAATTGTAAAAACAAACGAATTTATCGTTTTGTTTCAATTTCTTTTTTGAAAAATATTTTAGTCAATGTCATCCATATTAAAAAAATATGGTGCGGTAACAATCTCCTTTGAGTGTAACGCGAGCTCCTGCTTGGTTTATGAAGAAATAAGGTCCAATGATGCCACCGGCATGTAAACCGCATTTTTCTGGATGTTATGGATATGTAGCAATTTTTTTATTAACAAACCCGTTAAGCCAAAAATGGGTCTCATCGCTGCAGACAATTTTGCGACGTCTATAAGTTGCGCGAATTGAAGCAGTGATTTTCAAAATATATCTTGATAGTTTGGAAGGGTTGTTTAGGCGTCAATCTATTCATGATGATCTGCCAGAGTGCCAAAAAGTGAGCGAAGTAGGACAGTTCGTTTGACTCTTAACCGTTTCGTAAGCTTTATATGGCTTCAAAAAACACCGTTTATTTAAAAAAAAAGAATCAAGCACTGAGTGAAAAACGGATAAAATGTAACGAGGGGGCGTGGCACCTTATTCCCTTATTTCGGTTTATATTGATCGTTTGAGCGGAGATTAACAACATAACTAAGAAATCCTCAAATGTGGGAGGGATTAGCAAAATGGAGCGTATTTCAACAATGGAAAATTTGTAGCGCTATGAACTTACTTGTCTCTGTGCTTGTCCAAACCACATTAATCAAACACCTGGATTATTACTGTGGGTTACTAACATGCAAATACCCAAAATGTTCAATTCTAAAAAAAATTTAGTTATACTCTGGCTCAAATAAAGCAAAAAGGTATTACTTAAACCAGAGTTCAGTGACAGTCAACTTTGAACTCACGCTTGTAACCGATTGAAAATTTATATATTTTTCACACTGGTTTGAAAACATTTGAAAAAATAATAATAATGTAACTTTTACTTAAAATTTTATTTTTTACATTAAGTTGAAAAAAATGATTTTTGCCAGAGCATAAGCTCTCTTTTAAAAATTGTAGAAAATTATGTATTAGAAGTTAATCTGAGTTATCTCAAATTAATCAACTTATTGATTTTAAACCTGTAAAATATTTGATTAAATCCAATATGTATGAACGACTATTTTGAATTAAGAACCATTCGGATTTTATTGGTCTTTAAAAAAAATAATCAAAATGCATATAAATGCTAATTAAACAACTAATATTTAAGTTGGTATTCAATGCAGTGTTGCCAGATTTGATGATGATTAATAGTTAATTATTTATTTAATGATTTTAGTTAAAAAAAAACTTGTAAAGTATAATTTAAGTCAAATTTCGGGAAGCGGGCGGAAAATAAATAAAAAGACAAGTAAAAAAGGGCTAAATTCGGCTGTGCCGAATCTTTGAATACCCTCCACCATAGGGGCTGAAGATGATATACGTATATACTAAATTTTGCATGAACTGTAATATGAATATGTTTTGTCAATTTATGTAACGAACTTTTGTTATTTAGTTTTAGTAATGTTATTTATTTAGTTTTAGCAATGTTATTTACAGAGGTCTGCTCTGTTAGCGACTTTAACATTGTTGATTTTTACGTTAACTTAGTTATCAGAGTAAGACACATATAGTTCTAAGAATGTTATTATTCTCATAGTATGTAAGACAATAAATGTAATCGAACAAGAAGAAGACTTAATAACATTTTTACTTAACAGAAAAAAAATAGATACAGAAAAATTGTACAAATTTGTATGGAAAATTTAGAGGTACCTTCACATTTTCACTCATAACTTTTGAACCGCTTGACCGATTCTGCTCATTTTAAATACCAAACTGCTCGGGAGGATGTTAAATAATCTGGGTAAAAATAGGCACACCCGCTTGCGTCTTCGCGTCGTGATCGCCATTTCAACAGACAGACAGACGGACATCGCTAAATCGTCTTAAAATTGCATAAGGATCACGAATATATATATTTTATAGGGTCTTTAACCTATATTTCGACATATTACAAACGGAATGACAAACTGATATATACCCTCACCATATATGGTGGAGGGTATAATAAATATGAACGAAATTATGCGCTGAGCGCCCCGGTAGGCTAGTTGGTAGCTTGCTAGCTTATCAGTGCGGGGGTCGTGGGTTCGATTCCCACCAGAGGCTCTGGTATGTTTTCGCTACAACGAGCCGAAGGCCTTCGTTGCTAGTGCTCGGTTAGGGAATTAAGATATAATTTGCAATTATATGTTTAATAAATAAATAAAATAAATGAACGAAATTGCAAAAAAAAAGTTGATTTAAACAAATATCGCTCTAGGTCCATATATATGCCAATTCTCGGGAAATTTAAAGACATGATTTACGGCCCCATATGACATTTACAAACCAAATTACAACCATGGATTTGTGTGTCTAAATATCATTTAAGTCCAATTCAGAAAGGACCTTTCTATGGGAGGTAGATCTTAATAATCAAATTCAATAGTGTTCGTCCTTGGACCAATAGAAACTTATGTACCAAATTTCATTGAAATATATTTATATTACAATGTTTACATGAACACACGAACGGACTCACATTGTTAAATCAACACGGAAACTAAATTTAATTCAATTGTTTTAAGTCTGATATTTTTGCTGGTTAAAAACATCAGCGCAAACTCATTATACCATGGCTGCGTAATGGTACACCCAGAGAAAAGATTGGTTACAATTCGATCAAACCCGTTGACATTTATTTGTGAGGATTTAATTTTATTTGGAATAACCTAAAATCCATTAAGAAAACAAAAATGTTGTATTTGAAATTAAAAAAAAAGGGAAAGAAATCAAATATCAATCTTATTATTCAATTATTTCTGTGCGGTGGAAGCAACCATTTATTTAGTGAATATATTAGTAATTTGGTACAATCTGTCAAATTTATTACAAAATTGTGGTAACTACAAGTACGTTTATTCTGATAAAATATATCATTTAATTAGGGTTTCAGTAAAAGCAACCGAATTGTGGATTGTATTGATAATAGACGTCACTAATGATTGGTATTGATAAACAAATATTATACTAACATTTCTTTTCTTAACAAATTGTTTAAATTCTAAATTAGCTATAAAAATTGATAAGTGTTTGTGGTGTAGTAGGTAGATAGGTAGCTCAGCATTACTCAATTGCGGAAAAGGCAAACATTTAAAAAAATATATTTTTTTAATTAAAATAAAACATTCAAATGTTTAAATGGCAAATACAGGGTGGCGCAAAAATAACCTTCCGATGTTTTTTGGCTGTAATTAAAAAAAAATGAAAAACTTTGATTCTTCTTGTGGATTATTTTTATTTGGTCTTTTAATTTTTTTTACATCAAGTCGAGAATATGATGTCATGTAAATGGCCGCCGCCACAGTTGATTGTCATTTGAGCCCTTTTTATGGCATTTTCCATCACTTTGGCCAAAACTTCCGGCGATAGGTCCTCATATTCTTGACGGATATTGTCTTTAAGAGCTGCAAGAGTCTGAGGCTTGTTGACATAAACCCGTGACTTCAAAAAGCCCCACAAAAAGAAGTCTGGAGCGGTCAAATCAGGCGATCTTGCTGGCCAGTGCAAATTGCCAAAACGGGAGATTAGGCGCCCGGGAAATGCATCCTTCCTTCGTCTTCGAAGAAAAAAGGTCCGATGACTCCTCCAGCGAAAACAGCACACCATACGGCTGTAATGGCTCTTCGTGGGTTACACGCGGATTTTCAGTGCCCCAGAAGCGTAAATTTTGCTTATTTACGTACCCGCTAAGATGGAAATGGGCCTCATCACTCATGATTATTTTTGATGAAAAATCATCTTCATTATTGCTCAAATAAATAGTCACCAATATTCCGCGTTCTGGAGCAGTGTAGCGTAACATTGTTTATTAACGTGTATTTCGCATGTGTTTACTACACAAATGTCAAAACAGAACTAAAATTAGGGGCCAATCGCAAAATTTATAGCATTTTCTGATAGGTGGATTACTTTTGCGCCACCTTGTATATTAAAGCAAATTTAAATTAGTTGTAGTGGAGTAAGCAAGAGTGTGAACTATGAATCTGATTGCCCAGGTTCGATACCGGAAAAATTTAAAAATAATTTTTTTTTAATAAAATTTTGTGGAACGTAATACTATTTCTGTGGATTATAAATATTAAATTGTACAACTAAATATTGGCTTTCACAACTAAAAATATAATTTAATATGAAAACAGTTGTTGTAACCAACCGCCAGAATTCGATTGGCAACAAATTCGGTGGACAAAACTGATACAGTTTTCAGGGTGTATAGGCTATACTAATATTTTTAAAATTCCAGAGAATGATTAGGAACATAAATGTCTAAACTTTCAATATTTCTTAATGGCAACATTAAAACTTTCCATTTTTAAAAAGGAAACATTATGAATTTATAATCAATTAATGAATCTCCGGAAATATTTTCAACACATTTTTTTTCAAATTCTTTGGCTTTATTCTTTTAAAATATTATATTTCTCTAGAAATCTAATAAAATTACGGTCGAGTTTTTATTTAATACTTCAAATTTTTTTGCTATAAGTTTAAACGATTTTCAACTTAATATATCTGGCAACTATGTATGATTCAATGATATAAAGATTAGAAATACATAAAAAATCAAGTTGAGATATAAATGTGCATAGTGTTTTGATAAATAAAAAAAAAAACATCTTCTTACTTTGAAGCATGAAATCAATGAATTGATTTAATTGATTTAATAGATTTTTAATTTCTTTGGGACACACTTAAAGAAAAATCAAAATCATATATTTTCCCTAATAAAGATAATGAAACTGATAGAATTTTATAACTGAAAATTATGTTATGGTGTTTTGATCATTTCCACTAAATCGTAGGCAATTCATTAAAAGTTTGTATAGGTTTTAATTTTGCGATACGATCAGTAGACCATAGCCATCAATAAAGTGATCAAGTTCATGCATTATTGGGTCAATATAAAATTCGATTTTTTTTCCACTAATTAATTGGAAAAGTGTGTTTTGTTTAAAAATTGGAATAAATTAAAAAATTTTATGTTATAAAATTTTGCTTAAATATTTTGAAATTTAAAACACTTGATTTACTTCTCAAAAGTTTAGAAATAACTATTTTTAGTAAAATAGCTTGAGATTAAAAATTATTGATAAAAAAATATATTTTATGTTTGTAGTTTAACAAAAAAAAAAATGTAAGTTTAGCTTCCGAGAAATATCTGTATACTTGTGTGTAATTAAGAGAGTTTGTATATCATTCGATATAAATATCGATTTTCTTTTTTGTAAAATGTTCATAAAGAGCTTTTTTTATACATGATCGTTTTTCTGTCTCATAGTTATTTATATTTTGATCTCATAAAAAATCAGACTTAATAGCTTTCGATTTAAGATCATAAAAACATTGTTATTCCATATGGGTTACTTTAGATATTTTTTCAATATTGTATAAAGTATCTATAATCTTATATCTTTGTATCTATAAATACGAAATCTTAAATATCATGTGTGTCATATACATTACAATACATATAAAAAAAATGTTAAAAGTATCATTAACATTTTATTATCATTATTGCTTTACTATTCAAAGAACTATTTCTTATGACTGTATTTCTATAATAAAGTTGTAATAAAAATGTTTGATCCATTTTTCTTTAATCGTTCTCCTTTTTTCAGGCATTTTCCCAAACAACAATAAACAAATTATGTGGAAACAATAAAAAATGGGGAAATCAGGACAAAAAAGATATTCCCCTTGAAATAATAGTCAAACCAGTAAAAATATTAAAGTCTGGCGTACGCTACTTTAAGTATAACCTGAGTCAAATTTCCGAATGTGCTGTAAATTTTGGGAAAAGCCCTTATTCGTAAAAATTTAGAGATAAACCTGAGAGAAATTGCCGAAAAATTTTATATGAGAACTACATATGTCCAAATATGGTCCGATTTTATTTTAATTTGAATGCATGAATTTTGGTCCCATATAACATCAATAACCCTTCGTCAGGCACATATTTTGAGCCCTTAGTTCTGGCACATGGTGTCTGGCCAGACCCCTATACATTTACATGCATTGTATGGAAATAAGGGCTGTTTGCCGTTAAATTTTTTACTAAGATAGGAAAATATTTGTTATATTTTGTGTTTCTATTTCTTTTTACTATGTTATTTGCTACCTGAGGAAGAAAAAATAGACCTGAAAAATTCTTTGGAATGAAAAGGGCAACAATTTTTTTGTTCCATATATATTTCTCTTTATTATGGGTAAAGTAATAAATGTTTATGACAAAATAGAAAATTATTATGAAGAATACATTGATTTTTTTATTCAGAATTTTGCGGAAGGCAACAAAAACATTAATAATCTGCTTTTGAATGTTGCTGACAAACAGGATTGTTGCATTTGCAGCAAAAAATCGTGTCTTACGGCGTATTTTGTCACCTTGCTGCAGGCAAATTCTGCAATCTTTTTTGGCAGCTAGTGTGTCTGGACCACTGCGTGAAGCCACATTACGGTTTGCTATATTGAGAGGTCTCCCAAAGTACGCTTCAAATGCTATACGAGTTGTTGGTTGAGCCACAATGTGCGGATTATTGATGCGATTTTCAACGTTGGCCAGTACCAATTGCTTTGCAAGTTTATATAAAAATATGCGTCTTCTTTCTTTTCTTGTATCTTCATCATTTAGCTTACATATAATGTAACTTGCCAATGCCATCACATCAATCATGTTGCAGAAAAACGCGTATGTCCAGCGTCGGAGTCGTATCGACTCCGGCTTTAGTTGAATTATAAAATAAAATTGCTTCCGGTTTCATGGCTACGCCTTCAACATATTTCGTGTAATGCACGGTTGAAATTAAATTGACTGCCTTATTTTTTTTGGGCACGTAGCTGCAAAGTGCAACAAGATTTTCATGAAAACCAAACACACTTGAAAGAATTGGTCGTCTGGTGCTCTTCATAACTTACTTAGGAAGACATCTTTTGTTTGCTCGAATGGTGCCAACAAATGCCAGTCCCATAGCAGCCAGTCGTTTAGCGCCGTTCAATGAGGTGAAAAATTATCAGAAATAATTGTTCTGCAGCTGTTTGCGTAACAATTTGCGAAATACATTAGAACGTTTTCACCTTGATTTATCTCCCAATTGTCTCCTTCCTTTCCAGTGTATAGTTTTCCTTTCAATGGAAATTTGATCTTAGCATCGCATGCCCACCAAACTTTGATCCCATACCTTGCAGGTTTTGATGGGATATATTGGGTGAACTTTGTGCGCCCACGATACGGAAACAACTGCTCATCGATGGTGATATTTTGATAAGGTTCATAATAATTTTGCAGATTTTCATTGAGAAAATTCCAAAGGTCCCGGATAGGAGCTGCTTTATCTGTTTGCTGTCGGAATGCCCGCGTACGACTATTATCGAAACGAATATATCTGGACAGAGTAATGAATCGTTTGTGCGACATAGCCGCACGGAATATGGGCAGCGAATCAGAACGCCACAATATACTGGAGTCTTGCATATTATTATGGCTGAGACCAGAAGCCAACAAAATCCCAATGAATGCATCTAGCTCAGAGCTTGTCAAATCAATCCATTTTCTTTGGGTAGACTCTGGATGTTCTTTATTCCATTTTCTAATTGATTCTCGCCCATGCCGATTTGTTTCACTAATGATGACGAACGTAATATTGGTTGAGAAAAATAGCTTGAATACCTCAACTAGATTGGTGAGCCTTGTTTTTGTTCCAGATCGAAAACGCATGATATTATGCTGGCGCAAACGAGATGCAGGGGTTTCAGTTTCGTTCCATTTAGTACCGTCTTTACCATAAAAACAGCCTGAGTCGACTTCATTTGCTGCTTCAGCATCATTTCCACTTTCTTCTTCTTCATCTACGTCTTCATCACTATCATAAAGTTTGTTAGGTTCAATTTCCAAATCATTTTCTATGTCTGATGCATCATCTTCTGGCACATAATCAGCAGTGTCGACACCATCGTTTTCAAAAACATCATAATTTTCATCAGCTTCTACCTGACTTTGAAAATCAGGCACTAATGCCTCTGACAATTGGGGTTGCAAATTCGCGCTACGCAAGCGTGTATTATAAATAAATTCCAGTTCATCAGCCATAATATGCTAACAACGCAACAAATCTACCTACGTAAAATTATTCACAAGTTCAAAATTACCGCACAAAAACTAGATTACTTCTTCACTGTTCAACGTTTAATGAATAACTAACTCACAAACAAAATCAGAAGAAAGAAAGAAGCATAAAAGAATAAAGTAAATACAAATTTCCAACTCGTGCCATGTGCTTTGCCTATGCGTTCATACAAAATGCATAGGGGTCTGGCCAGACACCATGTACCAAAAGTAAGGTGAAGATTTTTTATTTGGCTTTTTTGTCCTGTTCCAAGGACTTTTTTTCAATTATTAATTTATACATCGAAAGCCAACAATATTTTGGGAGATTACCTGAAATTACAGCCATGTACCTAAAATAGAAGTATGCTAAATTGAAGCATGAAAATTAAATATGTCTGGCCAGAACCATGTGCCACTTCGAGGGATAATTCAAATTTCAAACATTGTAGCCAAATTTAGAAAGGACTCTTCTATGGGAGGTATGTAGGAAAATGTACCGATTCTAACCAAATTCAACGAGGTTCCTCCTTGGGCCAATAGAAGCTTATGTACCAAATTTCATTTAAATATCTTTCTGTTTGCGATCTTAAGTTTGATTCAAGTTCGTTTGTACAAATGCCGGGAACGTGTTTTATATGGATAATAGGTCTTGATATGATGCGATTTTCTTAAAATTTATGATGCCGTGTAATATTCACAAAACAATTTTAAGCGAAATTCAGAAAGTACCGTAGGGTTGAATATGGACCGCTTTTTACCAAATTAATTAAAGGACGAAAGTAATTAAATATAATATTGCAAAAATTAAAAAATTTAAGAATTCAGCTCTGTTCATATTTTGTGTTGCTTTTACACCCTCCACCATATATGGTTTGAGTATATATCAGGTGTAAGTCCCCAAAAATATATTTATTCGTGATTCTTATGCGATTTCAAGTTGATTTTGCGATATCCGCCCGACTGTCTGATGAAATGGAGATCACGGCGGAAATGCGTAAGCAGGGATATTTATTTTTAATTTGCTTAATGGATATCCTCCTGAGCAGTTTGCTGTTGAAAATAATCACAATCGGTCTAGCGGTTAAAAAGTTATGAGTGAAAATGTAAAGGAACCTCTAAATTTTCCATACGAATTGGTGTATTTTAGTACAATTTAATAGTTACGACCGGCAAACAAAATGCTTCCGCGGGAACCCAATCTTACCAGAAAGCGTTTCTTGTAACAAAAATTGGGTAAATGAGAGCGTTCATGAGAGAGTAATAGTGTTTCTCATTTTACCAGAACTTACTCGTACTTTTTGTTTGGGTAAAATGGTAAAATTGTCAAATCATCAGCCGTTGCTAATAAATTAGCTGCATTTTTGAAAAAAATTAAAGTTAACTAAAAACTTTTCATAAAGAACTTTTCCTTCTTAACAATGAAAAATATATTTAAAAATGTAAGTAGATATTTGCCATTTCAAATATATTTATCAATTAAACTGTTTTTTAATATGAATAAATTTGACGTTTATTTTTGGGTATGAAATGTGGTTTTGTGCGTTCGCAGTATTTTGGGCATTTTTATGGTTTTGTGAGAGAATCTTTTGCTTACTCTCATTTTACCAGACTTTACCCAAAATAACCTCGTACAGACCTAATATTTTGTAGTCGATAACCACTCACATCTCTAACCATTTTTATACTATAAATAATAACAGCTGATATCTAAACATTTTTACATTGTAAACAATAACAGCTGATCTAAATAAAAACATCAGATGTAAACAAAACAAAAATATAGAACATAGAAAATAAGCATAATTAAGTACCGTTATTTTAGTTTATAAGCAGGACGATTTTGTTAAATAAAGATAAGTTTTATATCGAAACTCAGCCGAGCAATTGGATCTTTGTTTTCTATTAAAAACACCAGCACTTATTTGTGTGCTTTACCAGGAAGCCAGTGGCGTTCTTAAACGCCGGCTACAAAACCCTAGGTAGGGTAATTTATTATAAGAGGTGCTCAAGTAATTACAATTTTACATTCAAATATTTTTCACCGCAAACAATTTTTTTTACTATTCAAATTTTTTTCACCACAAAAATTTTTACCACCACAAAATTTGTTTTCACATCCAAAAAAAAGTTTATCACCTAAAAAAATGTTTTTCACCTCCATAATTTTACTACTGAAGTTTTTTATATTTTTTGCATCAAAAATAGTATAAAACATTTTTTATGATATTGGTGGGGGGTATTTAAAGATTTAAGCTTTTTTTTAATTGTTTTTTGAATAATTTTTATTAATTTTGAACCGTCTAAATGAAAATAAATTTGAAGAAATTTTCTATGAGTTTCAGATTTTTTGTGGTAGAATTGTTAAAATATTAATTGCATTTCAGATAATATAAATTATTCTTGAGAAATACAACAATGACCTTTGTTTGGTAATTTCAGAAATAAAATAAGAAATATTATTAAAAAGTTTTAAGCTAAATAATTCTTTTTTTTAACAAAAACTCCTTAAAAACATAAACAGAGTTGTATTTTTGATTAAATTAACGTACATTTTTGGGATTTAAGCTAAAAAATAACACCGGGATTAGAGACTAATTTTTATTGAATAGTCCTGGATTTCAGGACTTCGCGGTTAGTATTTCCACTTTAAACACGTCATTAAAGGCCACATTTTGCCTATTTATATCACGTTATTATTGGACATACCAAAAAGTAAATTATCACTAAATTTTCCCATACCCCTGTAAAAATATATATTTTTTATCTTTGGGCTGAATATTAAGGGGGAGACTATTCCCCAATTTGCTCCCCTCCGTAAATATTTTAAGAATTAGTGAATATTTTCACCGGAATAGAAGCATACAAATTAAATATTCTAGCTCCCTTTTAAATTTTACCTTACTACCCAAAGCGATTTAAGCAGGTTGTTAAGGAATGTACTTTTCTCTTTTGAACCCCCATTATTACCAAGTTTTTAGTGAAAACTCAAAAATAAACATTATCAGAAAATTAGCAAATGCTCCAGGGAACATATTTATATTTTACATAATTGTTTTTAGCTCGAGTGGTTTTAGTTGATGGGACTAAAGAATTGAGAGGACCAATTAACTGATGATTTCTTTGACATCGTTACATATCATGATCACGTTTTAGGGATTTGAATTCATTGATTAATGAATATCGCTTTAAATAACATTATCATCCGCTGAAAAATCGATGGGTGGCGCTTCTAATAAAAAATTCATATGATTTTTTAGAGCTACCAACCTTCAGATGATACCTTTTAAAATTTAATGTCAATTTCTTCATTAGTGAACAAGTTACAGCTGTTTTAGTGACGCTACTTTGAAAACAATGGATTTAAAGCAATTTTGTGTGTTGATGTATCATGTTTTTTAATAGGAAAATACGCGGTTCAAGACAAGGCTAGACTTGATAAGTATGTATTATACGGACTCTGGTGGTGACACCGGAAAAAAACTTCAAAAATCGTTTTGGCAAACCGTAAAGTGAAGTTGCAGGAGATAGCTGATATCTTGGAGATTTCAAAGGAACGTATTGGCTTTATTTTACATGAGAAAGCTGTTTTCAAAATGGGTGCCGCGTTTGCTCTTAATCAAGACAAATTGCACGAATTACACTTTCAATTGCTTCCGAACCCACCGTATTCGCCAGATTTGGTTCCCAAAAATTTTTACCTGTTTTCAGACCTCAAAAAAATGCTCGCTGTAAAGACATTTGGTTGGAATGGATAGGTGATTGCCGAAACAGAGGCCTATTTTAAGGCCAAATATAAATCATTCTATAAAACGCGTTCCTCTTGCCTAGTGTTTTAATTCCACACGTTTTCCATTTCATTTCATCACATACCATTTCTACTGTTCCACTGCTCTAATGTTTTAATTCCATTTATCTCATAGGTGAATTAACCCATTCACCAGGACATACATATTTTATATTTTAGGTTTCTAGCCAAGTGGGTTTTCACTTAAAGGGACCTTTTTCACTTTTTGGCCCTCCCCGTCTATGACGGAGGAGGAATCTGCTTCCACTTTTTTGGCCCTCCTTATAGCAATTTCCAAGAACCATGATTATTGCTAATATCTACAGTGGAGGAGGAACCTTCACACCAAATTGCAACTTCCTAGCTCCATTGCTTTGGGCAGGCCGTTAATGAGAATATTTCTCCTTCTTGTATACTTGTTAATACAGGGTTCAAGAAGAAAATTCCAAATTGCAGCTTATTAGTGAATTACAAAATTTCCAAAAATCCCGACATATTGGATATCTACACAGGAGGAGTAACCTACATACCAACTTCCTAGCTCTAGCGGTTCAGGCTGGGCGATATTGAGTCAGTCAGTAAGTCCATGTTACTTTTCTTATACTTATATCAAATGCCAGATATAACAATATCTAGTTTATATGATGTTATATGTAACAATACCAAGGACTATCTAACAATAGGATGTGCAAAATGCAAAAGCTATGAATCCAAGTTCGGATGCTCCAGTTGAATCGTTTCTGATGCTCGAGTTGAATCACTTCTAATACGTAAATTTTAGCCAAGTTAAAGATAATTAGCTAATGCTTGGCTTGATCCTTTTAAATCTCACTATTTTTGGATCCAAATTGGATCGTCCTACTCGGGTTGAGAAGATTTTATGTCATATAAATCCAATTGTAAATTGTATTTCAATATAAATCTTATGTAAAAATGAATCACAGAACTTATTGGTAAATATTCGGTTCGAATATACGGAAAAGTGCCGAATAAACTATTGCTAATATCTGTATAGTGTTTCCAATTCGGTTAATCGATTAACCGATTCCTCGATTAATCGCCAATATTTCAGTTAATGTCGAAACAAATAATTTAAAACTCAAATAATTATTTGATCCGAATATGTCGATTAACTGGTTAAATTTTTAATATGAATTTTTTTCTTATATTTTTAAAAACTTCCTAATTTTCTTAACTTTGGCAAGAAAATCGTAGAAAAAAACATCAACTAAAATACAATTAAATTATTTTCAAATCGACTGAATCAAAGCAAATGTTATATAGGCTTTAGAAAATACTCGTATGATAGACAATTTTTATTTTTGTTTCAATTCCTTTCAAAAATAAATTTTAAATAATATAAAATTATATTTTCATGTCCAAAAAATTTAAATAGAGCTTTCAAACTCCGTACACTTAAAATAGTTTGTACGTTAAAATAACAGAAAATGCCATTTAAAAGAAATGATATTTCATTTAAAAACCGGTCTACTTAATTTTCATTTAAACTAAATGCCTTTTGTTATTTATTTTTAAATGTTAATTAATCAACTGACACACCCGTAAGAAACAAATGATATAATCAGTAAAAATAAATGTCAAAATTTTACCTACCAATTGTTAAAAAAATAAATTTTTTTTTTCTTTATTTGAAATTGTTTCCCTTTTTGTATTTTTTTTAATATACTCGTACAATACAAAATGTATGTATGCATAGCTATAGACACTTTTTGTGTGAATGTGTTTGTGTATGTATGTGTGTTTATGAAGTTCTTGTAATTTGTATTGAAAAATTTTGTATATATACAACCAATTTAAGTAAAAAAAAAACAAATTGAAACTTTTTGAAACAGACAGCAAACAAAATTTAAATTTGTAATAACTGTAACGGACACAAATAAACCACAAGTTTTCGTTTTGTGGATAAATTTTTATTAAATTTCAAACATATGAAAAAAATAAATGAAACTGAAAAAAATAGTAAATGATAGTAAATTATTTCGAATAAATGTATAAAAAAGTTAATATAGATATTTCTTTGAAAAATAAATTTATGTTCCTTTATTTTTAAATGGAACGGAAAACTTTTTTATCAAACTACAAACAGTTAACTACATAATATTTTTAGTGTACAGATATATTCCTAGCTGATAATAGATCTCATCAGAAAGCTAGATCCTCTAAGCAGAGCTTTAACGAAAAATCTATTAAAATATATATTTTTCTCCTTAGCAATGAAACGCGTGACTAGGTATATTCCTAACAAGCACTATGACGTTACTTATGTTATAAAATATTTATTTATTTATTTTATTTATTAATCATATAATTACAAATTATATGTTAATACAAACAAAGGCCTTCGGCTCGTTGTAGTGAAAACAGACCAGAGCCTCTGGTGGAAATTGAACCCACGACCCCCGCACTGATATGTTATAAAACAATAATATAAAATTGCTTTAAAAATCAAAAACTGTATTCTCTTAAAAATTTAAAAAAACTAAAAAATAACATATTGTTTCTAATTGATTCTAATTTGATTTAGCAACAAATTTTGATAAAGTAGGAACTTAAGGAATTAAGTTGTTTAGTAAAAACTTTTTAAAAATTAATTTATTTTTATCGGTGAGGACTTGTCAGGAATATGCGAGATTTTTAAATCTTTTTTAATAGATAACCTCTTAAATCCTAAAGCTTAAACCAGGCAGTGAAAGAGTCAGGAAACAGTGGCAGTTTTATAAAACTTTGTTTGTAAATTTCGCAAAAATTATTCATATTTTTAAGAACTTAATATTTTTAAAGACAGCTCTTGTTTATCTAATCATTTTTATTTTTTTATTCTAGACAGTGTCATATAAAGAAAATAAAAACCAACAGTATCGACAAAATTTCCCACTTCGGTAAAACATTATCTACACTGCGTTTTTAAGGGTTTACTTCCACTGAATACATCTGACATTTTCTTTTTAAAAGTTGTCAGATTTCTCTGAAAAAACTTAAGATTATAAGGCATGATTCTTTAAAAAATCTCAGGATGCTTTAAATTGTCCTAAACAAACATTTCAAAGACCAATGAAATAGACTTAACTTGATATTTCAGCAACTCTTTGTGTTCTTATTGATAAAGGAAATACATTTTTTTGCGATTAATAGTTAATTTTGCATTAGCGATTAACCGATTAATTAATTTTCTTAATTTTTCGAATAATGACCAAACCGATTAACTGGCAGGGTCGAATAATTGAAAACACAATATCTGTAGTATTGTAGTAATGAAAATTGTATCTATTGTCTGAAACAATATCATATACTTATTCTATCACATACCACTTTATGATGGTTAAAGTAAAAGTCATGCTCAACCTGATGCCAAAAAAAAATTAAACGATTTTAAAAGTGTGACATTAAATATTTTTATAGTCATAAAATAACAACATACCAACATAACTATAACAACAATTCTTTAATCTTCCTTACTTAAGAATTTGAGTTTAAGTTTGAGTCTGCCTGTATGGTCAAGTTCATTATAGTTGTTATGTATGCTTTGCCCTACCTTCGATAAGAGGTAATTTTAACCATTTCAAAGGGTTTGTAACAAATCTCTGTGTGAGTACAACATATAAATGAAATTGATGAAATTTTGTGTTATTTTATTAACCATTCTGCCCAACCAAAAAAGAAAATGCACTTTGGGTTATAACATTATAAGTCTTGATACCTCGATACCACATTACATCTTTCCTCTGCTGCATTTTTATACCAATTTAAATAGGTTATTATATATTCGATCTTAACTTAACAAATTGTATTCATTATCTTTTGTAAGGTTATTTTTTTTAACAAATGAACAAATATATATTTTTTTTACCTTATAAACATTATGACCTTTTTCTGTGGTACGATATAGTCAATGGTTTGTTGGCTGTTTTTGGTGGTGCATCTTGTTCAAACCGGGAAAAATTTAATAATGTGAGCATTTAGAGAAAAAAAAAACGGCAATGTGTTAAAATTCAAAACAAGTTAAAAATACGTTTCGTTTTTTTTTTAGTTGTTTTTTTTTATATCGGTTTTTGTTAATTTAAGAACCTTGTTTGTTGGTTGTGATAACTTTAACAACCTTCTTAAAATGTCATTGTGTGAAACACCATGTTTAACAGCGTTGTTTTCTTCTTCTTAACAACATGCGTGCCAATTTTATTGTCACTTTAATAATGACAAGTAAGAATAAAAAAAAAAAAAAAATGCAAACAAAAAATGTTAAAACCTTTTTTGAAGGACTTAAAGGAAAAAGTCCAACAATAATTATGAACATTCTGAAATTATATGACTTTATAATAGAGCAAATGTGTGAATAAAAATATAAATCTGTTCCACTTAATTTACTATTTTTAAAAATTTTAATAATTTTAAAAAAAATCTTACTTAAACTAAAAACTTTGCATTAAATTTCATTCTTTAGCCCATATTGGATACACTGTCCCATTTTTAAACCAGTACATTTAAACGGCTATATTTTTTTACTGGATTCTATTTTTTTCATTAGTTTAAGGTCCATAATATATTTTTAGATCTTGACTACAATCACAAAGGGAAAATAATATATTACTGTTTTCCAGAGTTATATGGAAGCTATGCCGGCAACAATAGTGATGTATTTTAAAAAAGTAACAAAAAAAAATGATTTTATTTTACCTTTTTGCGATATATTTTTGAGAATTTTTTTTCTTACAAATTTTCTATTCTCATGAGGAAATCGAAATATATATGAACATACATGGTTATATACGTCCATGTATAGTTCAATATATTTATAACCAATCATAGTCTCATATATGACCTTATAGATTCAAATCCGAAATTTGTATATTTTCATATATGATCATATATGATTAATGTATTCTCATATAAATATATTATTATATATGATTATATATGACCATATACCGCCATATACTAAATTTCGAAACCGAAATATATGAAATCACGTTCGGTCATGTATTGAAGTATGCATTGACGTACATATATGATACTGTGTGACTATGTATGATTATATACAAACCAATATATGGAACATTTCCAATTTTTGAGTTTTTCCTAATGCAACTCCGTAACTCAGAAACTACCACTTTTCAGGAGGGACAAAAAACGTTTTATAATAAACTTGTGTAATTTTTTTAACAATTTTGGTTCTGAACAAGTTCAGGCAAGGGCATCGACGCCTGCATAGTTCCCTAAATTATGGTTTTTTGGGGTCCCAGTTTGTGTTCCCAAGATTTGTTGGTTCATATGCCCCTCTCAAAAATGATAACGTCGTAATTACTGGAAAAAATCTGCATCAGTAACATCTTCTCCGTAATCCTGGCCAGTGGGTTGCCAACGAACAACCCCGCTATATTCCTATGGCCCAGCTAGTCACCACCCTTAATATTACCAAGCTCCTGGATCCATACAGGCGTCCTTATTTACCGAGTTACGAAGTGGTGGTATAAAAAGCATGGCACTATTGTCGTTAGTCCCACACGTCCTACACGTACCAGTTGTGCCTATACAGGTTTTTTTAAGGAAGTAACACTGAAAAAATTCTTCCTACTAAAGTGTTGCTTTATTTGGACAGGGGATATATGAGAGACGAAAGGTGAAAGTTCGTGAAAAATGAAGGGCTTCGATTATGGCCCCACTACAATTGCGAGAAATGATAAATCTTAGAATAGTTGGTGCCTGCCATCTTGGCGAAATGGTTGAAGCTTTTTAGACCATAGCCATGTTATGTTATGTTTACTTCGGTGGGGTTAAGTGCTATGGGAGCACCGAAGGAGGACTTTGCAATTTGTATGAGGTATAGAAAACTCATGTGTATTATTTCCCTACATTGATGTTGCCGTAGCTGGGGGAACCCGCAACATTCTCTGTAACATTTAAACGCACAACGCCACTTAGCTATAAATTCTGGTTATCGCCCCTTTTGTGTGAATTTACTCCACCTGGGGACACCATCCCAGAGCAGCCATTGTCTCCACGATGGTGTTAAAAGATCAGTAAACCATTTGAGGCCCTACCAAAAAGCCTCTGACAGGCATTTAATATTATAGTTTATTTTTTGTTTACGTAAGTAGTAGTCTTCGGGTTCCAGTTAAGGCGTCTATCCAGATTAACCCCAAGATACCTAACAACGTCAAAAAAGTCCACGGCTATTAATCGTCGACTCCAGCTAGTCAAGTTTCCTACGTTTAGTTTTAGGATCGTCTTGAATGGGTTCATGGATAGCCCCTTTTTCTGATACCATTGGACAGTTCACAGTCTGTTGTATGCGGTCAGAAATTGTTCTCCCATTCCAAACAGTGATGGAGATCATAAGATCATCTGCATAGCCATAGATTTTGACACCGGATAATAATGATTTTAAATGCAAAACACTAGTCATTTCCGAGGGTTCTTTCAAAAATTTGCGTACCTCTTCAAAAGGCACAGGTTCGAAGAACTATTATATTGGACACTGAAAGAGATACTTTTTGCGAAGAGAAGTTTTTTACTTCACCAGCAAAAAAAAATGGATGTTATTCTTTACGAATCTCTTTTTCAGAACATCCAAAGAAGTTAATAGTGCAAATTTTTCGATTTGTAAGAAGTCATTTTAAACAACTTCCAAAATGTTGATATTAACCCCTACTAGTAAAAAAAACAATTATTTACTTGGTCCATAAATGGTTAATTCCTGCAGTCATTAAATGCCTTATTGAAAACATATTTTGCATATTTTGCCCTGGTCGGAATTATAATTCCTGGCGTGTTTAAAATCACATTTTTAACTTACAAAAAGCCTATATTTAACAACTTCCGTAAACTCCATCTTTTAAATTTTATTTGAATTGATCAATTTAACATTCCTTTCCATTACAAGTTTTAAACCACATTCATTATAACATCTTAATACAATATAAAAAATATAAAAATCTAAGATAAAATTATAATTTGTCATTTTTATCATGATACGAAGACTCTTTGTGCTTAACTAAAAGGAATTAATGATAATTTGTCAAATCGAGTGTATATTATGTCATAGAAATTGAAAACCATACCTTTCTATTATAGTGTTGATCTAATGAATTGTTGTCTATTTAAATGACATAAAGTCATTATTTATAGAAACAAAATGTATAATACATACATCTAAATAAACAAATACAATGGAAGAGAAAACAATATTAATATGGTATGATTTAATATATATTCACATATGAATATTTGAATAAAATTGAAAATAATTTATAAGAATTAAATTAAATACGAAAAACGAAAGTGTTTGAATTAAATTTAACACTCTTAAGAAGAGGAAAGGGTAACCCTGTCATTAATATAATTCATATTTTCATTTTTTTATTTTTTCAAATTACCAAAAATATATTTAACAAAAATTTTTAATTCCATGTTGTTATTAAGACCACCCATGCTGTGGCAGAAATTCAATTCATTTAGAGGAGAAAAAAAAATTGTCAAATAAACAGTTATATCTAACATGATCATTAACATATGATGAACATACTTTTTTTTTCTTTCTCCACCTCTATTATCACAAACCTATGTTTTTTAAGTGTTGATTAAATTTTCATTCAGTACTCTTTTATAAACACTAACTATGACTTTAAATACAAAAAAAAAAAAGAAAAAAAACCACCAACATCGAAAAATGTCATAAAATTTCATTTCAATCGTTAAGATAAGAAACATAAATTTCCATTATATTGTTGTTTGCTTGGTTGACATTTGCTTGGAATTGTATCTGGAAAATAGAGCACTTATTGACAACTTTTAACTGGTTTATCAACACATTAGGTTATCAATAAATTTTATAATGTACCTTAAGAAAAGGTTAATTAAAATAAAGAAAATACCAGCATTTTTATATATATCTATAAACTACACAGTGCAACAGGAAATATCAGCCTTAACGATTGCAATGTAAAATGAAAGCAAAGTTAACTCGGACTTTTTCTTTATTTCCTCTTTAATGTTTGTCTGTTGTAACGGAGTTTTTGGCAAATTTTGGGTGTTTACTATGAAGCATTGGTACAATATAAATTTATTCAAGATATTGACCATCGTTAGCTATGACATTTTCCCCTATCTTTCTTGCAACATATGGATACCGCCCCAAAGAGAAATGCTAATTTTTTGAGGCCAACAACGAATTAAGCTAATTTCGGATACTCTTTTCTGTTCGATCAAAACAAATGGTTGCCCTGGCAAGGTCTGGACAATAAGGCGGGTGAGATAAAACTTTCCAATCATTTTTTTCTAAATAGTTTTTAACTGGTCTTGCAACATATGATCTAGTTTTGTCATGATGAAATATTACGGTTTTGTGTCTGGTCGCATATTCCGAGCGTCTTTCGACGAAAGCTCGCTTCAAACGAATCAATTGTGCTCGGTACAGGTCCGCTGTGCTCATGTGGCCCGATTTCAGCACCTCATAATTGATAGGACTCTTCTGGTCCCACCAAATATAGAGCATTACCTTGACAATATGTATCTTCGGCTTTGGCGTTTCTTGCACTTCGCGTTATCGTAATGGATAAATTTTCAAAGCCAGTAATGATTCGATGAAAAATCTATTTCTTTTTATGTCATTTAAGCTGCATTTCGGACATGCAAAATAGTTATTTAAACGTCTCTCGGCTTCAACACGTGCGTTACCCAATTTCTTTGCTTTTGGATAAATCGAAATTGTTGCTTTACTGGTCTTTCAACACCATCGTGAGACCAATGGTTACTCGTTCTGCTGTGGTGGCCCAAGGTGTAGCAAACACAGGAGAAGGGGGCGCTTAACAGGATCTATCGCTTATCCTGTGTAGGCATAACTGGTGTCACGGATAAGGTGTTACCAAGGCAGATTTTTTACCAGGAATTATGATGTGGTCATATTTGAGAGGCACATTGGACCAGCAAATCTTAGGAACCCAAACAGGGATCGCAGGTTTGTTTCACTGACGGTTGGCCAACTGGGGACCTGTGGTCACTTCTTTGGCCCCGAATCTTTTTTTGGTGGGCTCTTGGGTTATACATATCAGAGAAAAACTTAGGGTTTAAAGGGAATCCAAGACCATTGAGTACTTTATGCATCGTCCCATCTTGTGAAAAATCTAGGAGACTTCTCTCTTTGAACAGGAAGGCCTTAAGGACTTTAACAGGGTTATTCACTGGAGACTGTAATCTCAGATACCATTTGAGGATCAGAGGACTGTCTGATATAGATACTTGTAGGTTCTGTGAATTAGAGGCTGAGACAGCGGAGCATATACTCTGCGTGGGTCGCGGCAGGAAATTCGGAAATCTATGCCTAGTAAGGTGACTTCATTGGAAGCCTCAATATTTAGGTCAGAAATTAGGCGGCACAAAAGATTAAGAATCTTTTGGTCGCGGGGCACAGGGCCTTTCGAATCTAATCTACACCTGACTCCTAATAATTTTGCAAGTTCTTCTTGAGTTTAACAACAATCTTTATAGAGTAATGCCGCCAATCCTGGGCGGCAAACGTGTTCCGTGTCAAAATTACAACCTATGAACAGCAAAAACCATCTCCTCTACTTTTAAATCGATGGAACATAGTCAGAATAAGCTTTAGTGAGCAATAGATGTGCTTTAGCTGCACTTTTTTTAAATTAAAGAAGTATAGCAAAAATTTCCACAAATGCAAAGTACAAAGTTCTACATTTTCGAAGCAAAAATAAAACTTTGTTGTTTACACTATTTCGTTCCATGACTAAGTTAGTATAAATGACAGATGTTTGCCCTACAAAATGTCATATAAATTATTAAAGACACAAACCATGTGTTAAAGGTACGAGGGCGGATCAATAGGTCCGTGATTTTTGAACTTCCCACGAAGTTATATGAAATGCAACCCTGCTCCCATCAAATACCACCTGCTAGTAGACTACTGTCAAATTTTTACTTTGCGTTCAACAGCAAAAAATAGGCTTTTGGTTGATCAATAATTGCATCGCTGGATCTAAATCTCTTTCCACCCAAGCCATTTCTTTAGGTTTGGAAATAGGAAATAGCCACTGGGGGCTAAATCTGGAGATTAAGGCGAATGAGGGGGCAACTTGTAGACTACTTCATGGATTTTTGCCATGTTAACTAAGCTGTCACACGATTACGTTGGTGGTCAAATATGAGCGGCAGGTATCTTGCGGAAAGCTTTTACATACCTAAGTGATCGTTCAAAATTGAAAGCACTGAGCCATGTGAGATGACTATGTCTTCCAAAATCTATCGCACATTCAATCTCCGATCGGCCAACACCATATCGTGAATTTTTTTAAATTGTTTTGGGTGTAGAGACCTCAACTGGGCGTCCAGAACATTCGGTAAGGCCACAAAGAAAGTCAGTATACCACTTTTTTACCATTGAAATCGATGGTGCAGAGTCCCCATAGTGTTGCATTTCATATAACTACGAGGGAAGTTCGAAAAGTCAAGCACTTATTGATCCACCCTCGTACGCCGTCTGCTGTAAGTCCCGCATTTTAATTTATACAACCAATTATTAATTCTGCATCAGCTGTTAACAAACTTGTTGCAAATTTGTAAATTTCCCCTTTATAATTTTTTAAAAAAAATTTCTTATTGAGTGTATATAAAGGGTGGTTAAATTTAAAGGGCCGATGTCGAATGTGAACCACACCTAAACGTCAAGTTTTTTCTGCATTTCATTTGACATTTCTCAATTTCAGACTAACTCAATTTGAACCATGGAAAGATACACAATCGTGCGACGAGTTAAAGTTATTCAGGCTTATTATGAAATTGGCGTTCAAATCAAAATGCACTTTGTGATTTTTTTGGTCAACATAATCGACCAAATGTGTCCACAATCGGGATAATTGTGCACATATTTCTGCAAATCAGGTCTGTAGGAAATGAGAAAACACCTGTGCATGCTCGTCCAGTTCGTTCTGCGGAAAACATTGCTGTTGTTCCCGATACTATGTCATGAGGTCGGCCAAGCATTTACCGTGAATGGTGTTCGCTATCGCGAGTAAAACGAACTTATTGTGGCCAGGAATTGAGGATATGACCCTGGACGATATGTGCTTTCAACAGGACGGTGCCACTTGCCACACAGCTAACGAAACAATGGCTCTTTTGCGCGACAAATTCAATTGCCGTGTTATCTCACGTGGTGGCGATGTCAATTGGCCGCCAGGATTATGTGATTTGACACCGTTGGACTTCTTTCTTTGGGGTTATTTGAAAGAAAAGGTGTACGTCGATAAGCCAGCAATAATTCAAGAGCTAAAGGATGAGATAATTCGGCACATTAACGGCATAGAACCTAAACTATGCTTCAGCGTCATCGAAAATTTGGACCATCGAATGGAGGTGTGCCGCCGAGGTCGCGACGGCCATTTGGCCGATATTTTGCTCCATACATAATTGAACCATACCATATTATAATAATAAAAAGAAATGATAATAATTTCCTAAATAATTTGTGTTTTTTTCAAAATCAACATCGGCCCTTAAAATTTAACCACCCTTTATTTCTTATTCTCTCTATATTTGTCAGTGAGTAATTCTTACTGGACTTGATTGACAAAAGTACTTGAACGGACCTTAAAACAATCAACCTGTATTTTGTTTTTAAAACAAGATCACCGTTAAAATCGACATAAATTTTAACGGATCATATTCATTTCGTGTTGAAACCGTACGATATACTTAGAATATGTTACACAGTGTTATAAAAAACCTGTATAAAACCACACGCAGTTAAATTTGAAAAATATTTGAACAAACTTTAAATTTAAATGATAAATTTATACCAAATATATAAAACAATGTTTTTGGCTAAAAATATTTCAAAAAATAAAAAAAAATTAATACATAAATTAAATCCTCCCACAAACAGTCCAACGAGAATTTGGCATTATTACCAAGTGCTAAAATTGAATAAAGTTACTTTGAGTCACAATAACCTAAAATTAATAAAGATTCACTTTCATTACCGTTTTTTGGAATTTTTATACCCTTCACCACAGGTGGAAGGGTATATATAAGTTTGTCATTCCGTTTGTAATTTCTACAATATTGATCTTAGACCCTATAAAGTATATATATTCTGGGTCCTTATGAAGAGCGAAGTTGATTTAACGATGTCCGTCTGTCCGTCTGTCCGTCTGTCCGTCTGTCCGTCTGTGTGTTGAAATGGGTTTTCCGAAGAACCCAGACGTGATGAGGACTTGATTCTTTTTTATTTCTGTTACATGTGATCCATTTCTGTTTGCTATTAAAAATCAGACAGATCGGTTAATAAATGGCTGAGATATTAGCAAAAAACCAGGACTACCTCTAATTTTTCCAGTAAAATCCCTTTGTTTAATATGTATGTAGAATTTTACGCATAACAACATGTGTTAAAATTCTTTTCTTTTATTTATCTCCACCTTTTATACACAAACAACACACATACAAAGATTTGTCATTTAAATAAAAACCAAACAAATCTCTAATTAACGAAGACTTTTATATATGTACATCTATTGACGATGATTTTGTGTGAGCTTCAATAGCTCAGTTGTCTAGACGCCATGTCACAACTACTTTTTTTCTCTAAGCCCGTGGAGTTCGAGGTTCAAATCTCGCTCAGGTCAATTCACTTTTTTTTTTTGTAAATTTTTTTTGTACATTTTTTTTTATTATTTTCTTAATATTTTTTTTTTTGCTTATTTTTGGTTTTTTTTTAACATTTAATAATTAATTTATATAAAATTTTATTATACCCTTCACCACAGGTGGAAGGGTATATATAAGTTTGTCATTCCGTTTGTAATTTCTACAATATTGATCTTAGACCCTATAAAGTATATATATTCTGGGTCCTTATGAAGAGCGAAGTTGATTTAACGATGTCCGTCTGTCCGTCTGTGTGTTGAAATGGGTTTTCCGAAGAACCCAGACGTGATGAGGACTTGATTCTTTTTATACCCTTCACCACAGGTGGAAGGGTATATATAAGTTTGTCATTCCGTTTGTAATTTCTACAATATTGATCTTAGACCCTATAAAGTATATATATTCTGGGTCCTTATGAAGAGCGAAGTTGATTTAACGATGTCCGTCTGTCCGTCTGTCCGTCTGTCCGTCTGTGTGTTGAAATGGGTTTTCCGAAGAACCCAGACGTGATGAGGACTTGATTCTTTTTTATTTCTGTTACATGTGATCCATTTCTGTTTGCTATTAAAAATCAGACAGATCGGTTAATAAATGGCTGAGATATTAGCAAAAAACCAGGACTACCTCTAATTTTTCCAGTAAAATCCCTTTGTTTAATATGTATGTAGAATTTTACGCATAACAACATGTGTTAAAATTCTTTTCTTTTATTTATCTCCACCTTTTATACACAAACAACACACATACAAAGATTTGTCATTTAAATAAAAACCAAACAAATCTCTAATTAACGAAGACTTTTATATATGTACATCTATTGACGATGATTTTGTGTGAGCTTCAATAGCTCAGTTGTCTAGACGCCATGTCACAACTACTTTTTTTCTCTAAGCCCGTGGAGTTCGAGGTTCAAATCTCGCTCAGGTCAATTCACTTTTTTTTTTTGTAAATTTTTTTTGTACATTTTTTTTTATTATTTTCTTAATATTTTTTTTTTTGCTTATTATACCCTTCACCACAGGTGGAAGGGTATATATAAGTTTGTCATTCCGTTTGTAATTTCTACAATATTGATCTTAGACCCTATAAAGTATATATATTCTGGGTCCTTATGAAGAGCGAAGTTGATTTAACGATGTCCGTCTGTCCGTCTGTCCGTCTGTCCGTCTGTCCGTCTGTGTGTTGAAATGGGTTTTCCGAAGAACCCAGACGTGATGAGGACTTGATTCTTTTTTATTTCTGTTACATGTGATCCATTTCTGTTTGCTATTAAAAATCAGACAGATCGGTTAATAAATGGCTGAGATATTAGCAAAAAACCAGGACTACCTCTAATTTTTCCAGTAAAATCCCTTTGTTTAATATGTATGTAGAATTTTACGCATAACAACATGTGTTAAAATTCTTTTCTTTTATTTATCTCCACCTTTTATACACAAACAACACACATACAAAGATTTGTCATTTAAATAAAAACCAAACAAATCTCTAATTAACGAAGACTTTTATATATGTACATCTATTGACGATGATTTTGTGTGAGCTTCAATAGCTCAGTTGTCTAGACGCCATGTCACAACTACTTTTTTTCTCTAAGCCCGTGGAGTTCGAGGTTCAAATCTCGCTCAGGTCAATTCACTTTTTTTTTTTTGTAAATTTTTTTTGTACATTTTTTTTTATTATTTTCTTAATATTTTTTTTTTTGCTTATTTTTGGTTTTTTTTTTAACATTTAATAATTAATTTATATAAAATTTTATTATACCCTTCACCACAGGTGGAAGGGTATATATAAGTTTGTCATTCCGTTTGTAATTTCTACAATATTGATCTTAGACCCTATAAAGTATATATATTCTGGGTCCTTATGAAGAGCGAAGTTGATTTAACGATGTCCGTCTGTCCGTCTGTGTGTTGAAATGGGTTTTCCGAAGAACCCAGACGTGATGAGGACTTGATTCTTTTTATACCCTTCACCACAGGTGGAAGGGTATATATAAGTTTGTCATTCCGTTTGTAATTTCTACAATATTGATCTTAGACCCTATAAAGTATATATATTCTGGGTCCTTATGAAGAGCGAAGTTGATTTAACGATGTCCGTCTGTCCGTCTGTCCGTCTGTCCGTCTGTCCGTCTGTGTGTTGAAATGGGTTTTCCGAAGAACCCAGACGTGATGAGGACTTGATTCTTTTTTATTTCTGTTACATGTGATCCATTTCTGTTTGCTATTAAAAATCAGACAGATCGGTTAATAAATGGCTGAGATATTAGCAAAAAACCAGGACTACCTCTAATTTTTCCAGTAAAATCCCTTTGTTTAATATGTATGTAGAATTTTACGCATAACAACATGTGTTAAAATTCTTTTCTTTTATTTATCTCCACCTTTTATACACAAACAACACACATACAAAGATTTGTCATTTAAATAAAAACCAAACAAATCTCTAATTAACGAAGACTTTTATATATGTACATCTATTGACGATGATTTTGTGTGAGCTTCAATAGCTCAGTTGTCTAGACGCCATGTCACAACTACTTTTTTTCTCTAAGCCCGTGGAGTTCGAGGTTCAAATCTCGCTCAGGTCAATTCACTTTTTTTTTTTGTAAATTTTTTTTGTACATTTTTTTTTATTATTTTCTTAATATTTTTTTTTTTGCTTATTTTTGGTTTTTTTTTTTAACATTTAATAATTAATTTATATAAAATTTTATTATACCCTTCACCATAGGTGGAAGGGTATATATAAGTTTGTCATTCCGTTTGTAATTTCTACAATATTGATCTTAGACCCTATAAAGTATATATATTCTGGGTCCTTATGAAGAGCGAAGTTGATTTAACGATGTCCGTCTGTCCGTCTGTGTGTTGAAATGGGTTTTCCGAAGAACCCAGACGTGATGAGGACTTGATTCTTTTTTATTTATGTTACATGTGATCCATTTCTGTTTGCTATTAAAAATCAGACAGATCGGTTAATAAATGGCTGAGATATTAGCAAAAAACCAGGACTACCTCTAATTTTTCCAGTAAAATCCCTTTGTTTAATATGTATGTAGAATTTTACGCATAACAACATGTGTTAAAATTCTTTTCTTTTATCTCCACCTTTTATACACAAACAACACACATACAAAGATTTGTCATTTAAATAAAAACCAAACAAATCTCTAATTAACGAAGACTTTTATATATGTACATCTATTGACGATGATTTTGTGTGAGCTTCAATAGCTCAGTTGTCTAGACGCCATGTCACAAATACTTTTTTTCTCTAACCGTGGAGTTCGAGGTTCAAATCTCGCTCAGGTCAATTCACTTTTTTTTTGTACATTTTTATACCCTTCACCACAGGTGGAAGGGTATATATAAGTTTGTCATTCCGTTTGTAATTTCTACAATATTGATCTTAGACCCTATAAAGTATATATATTCTGGGTCCTTATGAAGAGCGAAGTTGATTTAACGATGTCCGTCTGTCCGTCTGTCCGTCTGTCCGTCTGTCCGTCTGTCCGTCTGTCCGTCTGTGTGTTGAAATGGGTTTTCCGAAGAACCCAGACGTGATGAGGACTTAATTCTTTTTTATTTCTGTTACATGTGATCCATTTCTGTTTGCTATTAAAAATCAGACAGATCGGTTAATAAATGGCTGAGATATTAGCAAAAAACCAGGACCACCTCTAATTTTTCCAGTAAAATCCCTTTGTTTAATATGTATGTAGAATTTTGAGCATTTTTTACTAACTTTGTTGTTTTTTTTTCTTTCATCTCCACCATTTATACACAAACAACACACATACAAAGATTTGTCATTTAAATAAAAATAAACAAATCCCTAATGACGAAGACTTTTATATATGTACATCTATTGACGATGATTTTGTGTAAGCTTCAATAGCTCAGTTGTCTAGACGCCATGTCACAAATACTTTTTTTCTCTAAGCCCGCGGAGTTCTAGGTTCAAATCTCGGTAAGGTCAATTCACTTTTTTTTTGTACATTTTTTTTTTATTATTTTCTTAATATATTTTTTTTTGCTTATTTTTGGTTTTTTTTTTAACATTTAATAATTAATTTATATAAAATTTTATATTAATAATTAAAATTATTTTCTTTCATCTCCACCTTTTATACACAAACAACACACATACAAAGATTTGTCATTTAAATAAAAACTAAACAAATCCCTAATGAACGAAGACTTTTATATATGTACATCTATTGACGATGATTTTGTGTGAGCTTCAATAGCTCAGTTGTCTAGACGCCATGTCACAAATACGTTTTTTCTCTAAGCACGCGGAGTTCGAGGTTCAAATCTCGATGAGGTCAATTCACTTTTTTTTTACATTTTTTTTTATTATTTTCTTAAGACTTTTTTTTTTTTGCTTATTTTTGGTTTTTTTTAACATTTAATAATTAATTTATATAAAATTTTATATTAATAATTAAATAATCCATAAATAGGCTAAAAACATCAACATTTTTATAAAAACCCTCTGATACAAACAAAATACAAACGTTTTTATACCTTTTACCACAGGTGAAAGGGTCGCGGGTTCGTTAAGATTTTTTTTTGTTTATTTTTTGTTTTTTTTTACATTTAATAATTAATTTAAATAAAATTTTATATTAATAATTAAATAATCCATAAATAGGCTAAAAACATCAAAATTTGTATAAAAACCCTCTGATACTAACAAAATACAAACGGTTTTATTTCTATTTTTTGCTCCGATTTAAAAGAATTTATAAAAAGATTTTTAAACCATTTTATTTCTCACATATTAAGAAAATTTTATACATAATTTACCTTTGAGTGAAACTATTTTAGGTCATAACTTATAATAATTTATAAAAAAAATTATAAACTATTTTCCTTCAAATTTTTAAAATTAAGCTAAAAAAATTACAAATATTTCTAATAAAAAAGCGAAATAAAATCCTAAATGCAAATTTGCCAGCTAAATCAAACTATTTTGTAGAAATAAAACACATGCAGTTCTAGTGATTTCTTTTAACGATTTGTTGAAATTCTTTTCTTTCACCTCTTAACCTTTTATACACAAACAACAAACACTATTCTAGAGCTGTATTATGACCTATGGATACGTCTTATATAGCAAAAGATCGAAAATCTTTAGTATAACATATTTGCTGAAAAACTCGGAAATATCGGTTCAGATACAAAAAAGTTATGCCCAAAACATACATTTTTTTAAAATACATATTTTCTGGAACCATAAATCTTCCCGAGTCCAAGTTTTATCTCCAAACTAAATGGTTAATTTCCTCTTAAAGGCGTCCGTATATAAATCTGTCCATTTCATATATGTCCATATATAAACTTCAGTTTTTTCCCAACCATGGTGAAGGGTATATAAGATTCGGCATAGCCGAATTTAGCCGCTCTTACTTGTTTTTTTTTAAATTAAACAAATTTATTTTACAGTTTAAGTCGTTTCAAATTTGAAACATTTTTTTTTATTGTAAATTTTTTTGTTGAAGACTTTTTGTTTATTAAATATAATGTAAAATATAATAAAAACAAAACAAAAAATGATTATAATTTTAATTGAAATTTATAAATAGTTAAGTATAGTTAGAGATTAAGCAATTTTTTTTGTTGCTATTTTTTTTTAAGTTTTATAAAACTAAATTAATTTTTCAATAAAATGTAGTATCCATTGATAAATGAATACAAACATTTTTGAAAAACAAAAATAATTTCTTACTTGATAGATTTAGTTAAAGATAGATAAAGTTATGTTAATGTTTTTTTTTTTTTTTTTGTTTTTAAAAATAAAAAAAACACAGAAAAATGAATTAAATCCAGTCTTACTTATGAGATAAAATTAAGGGTCGGTGTATCTAGTACGAAAAATGATCTTAAAACTTTGACCATTTTCATAATACATAAATTAGAGCTAAGTTTTGTATTTTTTTTATGAATTCAATTCTTATAATTAAAGTTTTAATATTACGAATATTTTAAGCATTCAAGTCTTTTAATTTTATTATTTTTTTAATAAATTTCCATTTAAATTTTTATTTTTTAATTTCATTAAGATAAGTAATTGAAAACACAGCAAAATTTGTCGTTTTTAAATTATTGATATTTAACTATTAAAACAAATTGTAAATTATTTTAAATTATTTTTTAAAACACTAAACGACATTTCCTTTATCAAAATGTTTTTTGACTTTTAAATTCCCATAAAAAAAATTTATACTATCTTGTGATAAAAAATATACGCATTAATAAATAAATTAATTAATTAAATCACAATAATTTCGAATTAAGTCAATTAATCAGTTAATTGTATTTTTTTTTAATTTAGATTCGGAACAATTTTTTTGTAATAAAAGTTTCAAATTCTCTTGTAGCTATTTGTAAAACTTTTTAAAAAATCTGATAAAAAAATTACGGCTGATTTCAGCAATTCTCAAACCCAGCGCCGCGCCTAAATCGACATTTCTTGTATTTGCCCACTTGAATTAAAATTCAGGTTAAAACTGGACGAGGCGTATGATAATTTTGCTGATAAGTAGTTTTTGGATTCACATTTTATTTATATCTGTAATTTAAAATTTCAATTAAAAATTTAGAATTTCCAATTAAAATGTAGAAAATATTAATTAAATTGATGAATTTGCATTTGAAATTTAGAAAATAAAAATTCATAATTTTGTATTGAAATTTAGAAAAATATCAATTCATATTCAGAATTTATATTTGAAATTAGAAAATCTTAAATGATAGTTCAGAAAAAATCAATTGAAATTCAGTATATATCATTAAAGGTTTAGAAAATATTAATTAAATTTTAGAAAGACATCAACTGTAATTTAGAAATATATTTTAGATGTTAAGAATAATCAGATATATAGAATTTGGAAATAAAATTCAGAATTTGTATTTGAAGTTTAGAAAATATTAATTGATATTCAGAATTTGCATATGAAATTTATAAAATATCAGTTGCAATTTAAATATTCCGAAAATATCATTTGAAATCAACTTAAGTTCGAAAATATATATTGATATTAAAAAAAAAAAAAAAAAATAAAAATTCAAATTTTCAAATGTGACCTTCTCCGAGAAAAAAACCTAGTATGTGAAAATGAAGTTTTGAGAAAAACGCATTTAAAGTTTCATAACGCATTATCACTGTGAACACACCTTCAGTTGGGAGATGCGATTTGGTATGCCGACTTTGGTGACATCATGCCTATGTGGTGACGTATTTTTTTCGTGTGACTACACCTTTGCTATTGTTGCTGTTCTGTTAGATCTCAGCTATCAGTTCGCTCTCAGCAAAGGGTTGATGTGCGTATACTAATACGAAGAACATTGTAAAATAACTATAAGAAAATAAAAAATAATAAAGTGACGCTTCAGTCTTGTGCCAACTGTATAACGAGTGTTATCAATAACTTAAAAGTTGTTTTGCAATTTTGGTTCTTTGTAATTTTGTTACTAAGTTGATGTTAATTTGAAAAAGAAAGCTAAGGTTATAGCGCCGAAAAAAGAAAAACTGAAATAGTCAAACGGAAGAAAATCGAAGTACCAAATCACGAAACACCGTAAAAAAGTCCAAACTACAAAAAAATTCGAAGACTGACAAAAAAAAAAAAACAATTTAAAACCAAAAAATCAAAAAAGTTAAATTTTAATGGTTTTCTCATTTTTATCGATTTTCCCAAGTTCGTTTTGTACGATTTTATGGCGTAAATAAATTTTTATCAGAAACCTAACTCATTTCATCTTATTCTACACCCTTTTAGGTACCAGAATCCACTCTTAAGTCCAAACCGGTTTTTTGACACACTAAGTCCCCTTTTCTCGGAGAAGGTCACATATTTAATTTTAAATACACAATTCTCTATTTAAAAATCAGAAAATCTTTATGATTTTGAAAATCTTTTTGAATTTGATATTTATAAAAAAACAATATCAATTAAAATTTTTATTTAAAATTCAGAAAAAATAAATTTTAAATTTAAATTAAGAAAATAAAATTTTAAATTCATTAAATATTAATTTAAGGTATATTCAATTAAAATTAATAATAGAAATGTTGTCACATAAAATATTAATTGAAGTTCAACGACTTTAATTGAATTTCAGAATATATGAACTGTGATTTAGAAAATTTCAATTAAAACCAAATGAATTTTTCTCTTTTTAATGTTCTGATTTATAATACAAGTTTTCTTAATTCCAATTGACTTTTTCTGACATTTATTTCATATATTCTAAAGGCTGAAACGGAATTAAGTCACTTAAGCTAAGTATCATCATTAAACAAAAATTTAAAAATTTTGAAAATTAAAAATCTACATTCTAAAATTTAGTTTCATACCAAAAAAAAAAAAAAAACAAAATATAAAAAGCTTAAGTCAGTTAAGCCAATTATGTTTGGGTCTTGAATTTCATTGAATGCCTCTTGAATTATAATTAATATATTTTGAATTACAGTTAATGTTTTCCGAATGTTGGTCAATATTTTACTTATTGAATTTCTTTCTCTTTCTCTTAATTTTATTTTTATTTTCTGATGATATTTTCTGAATTTAAAGGAATTAGTTTTGAATTTCTAAAAATATTTTTTTAAGTTTAAATATGTTTTTTCTATTTTAAATAATATTTTCTGAATTTAATATGGAAAAACCACATTTTAATTGATATTATCTCAATTTCAAATGAAAATGTCATTTAAAATAAATGAAAAATCTCTTAAAAACCGGTATACTAACTTTATATTGATATCAAAAAAAACCCTTTTATTTATTTTTAATTATTAATAAATTTACTTACAATAACTGTAAATAATAAATGATTTTTCATTTATTTTAACTGTTAACCACAAATACGTAAAAAGAAATAATATTTGCTTTAATTTTTTTTTTCTTTTAACTGTCAACTTATTATATAGAAATCCGTAAAAATAAATAATATTTTGGTTATTTCGCTTTTTTAAATGTCATAAAAATTAACTACAAATTTTGCAAAAATAAATGATTTTTTCATTTATTTTGTTTATTTTAATTAAATGAAAATATATTCTGTTTCTATTGATGTTCGTGTAGTTTTGTTGTGTCAGTTAAGCCTGGCATGCATTTTACAATATTTCATTATTTGTGTCATTGTTATTGTTGATTTTTTTTTTTTAATTTAAATTAAATTTGTAACTGTAACCGAAAATCCGTATTTAAATTTTTTTTAAATAACATAAATATCAAAAAGGTTTCTTTATAATTTAACTATTTTATCATTTTATCAAGCAAATGTATGGTTAACTTTTTACATAAGCTACAGTCAGTTACTGTAAAAATATTTTGAATAATGCTCCCACCGGCAACCTTCTGTGTAACATTCTGAATTTTCTGAATTTCTATTAATATGTCGTAAATACTTCTTCATGAAAGCTTAGTGAAGTCTGACTTGAAGATTTGCTTCCATACAAAATATTTATAGAAACCCGCTTAAATTTTCAAACAGATGTAAAAAATATCAAAAGAACAGTTAAACAGGAGGTGATTGTGTCAAATAAACTATTATACATCATATATCGTTAGCTTATTATGATCCACTGACCATTAAAAAAAATTGTATTATGAGTAGATTATTTATATTTTCTCTTTATTATTCCGAATCCTGTTCCTCGACATCTTGTAGCATATCTAGATATCTGGCATCGACTTAGCTCTATATCCGTAATTTTAACAATTTATGAACATTGGTTTGCTGCTTAGACCACTGTTTGGCATATTCATCAAATTTTGCATACAAAAATAATAAAATGTAGTATTGTTTTGCTGCATATGGCATGTGCATCAAATTTGCATGCAAAAAATCTGAAATATGTTTCTAAATGTATTTATAATAAAATAGAGAATTATATTTGGTCGTACATAAATGTATGAATATACAGCACAGACAGTCAAATTAAAAATAAAAAACAAAAATTGATATGAAGTACAAAAAAAAAAAGAATTTTTTCTTTTGTAAAAGCTAAATAAATTATGACTTATTGCATATAAAAAGGTACCGAATTTTTGGCATATAGCTGATATCAACAATAAGTTGAAGATATACATAGAAAGGCGCCAATGGCATTTTTAGCATACATCAGAAAGTTGTTAGTTAAACTGCTAAAAATTAGTTGTTCAATGATTGGCTCAACGATTTTAACTCTGTACATACTATTGTTTCACAGTGCTTCGCTTGGCGACCATTTTTTGATATGAAGAAATTTAGGAACAATAAACCAAAGTGGTATTTAAATTTGACGTTTTTAAAACAGATTTGTGTTTCTTTTGCCGTCTAGTGTTATTTTTATTACAATTTGTTTTAATTGAAACATTAATTTTTCTTTAATAATAATTACAACAATTAAACATTTATTAAATAACACTATCTACAATAAATATTTTGTCATTAAATATATATATTTAAAAAAAAATTATTATTATTATTTTTAATATATTTTTTTATAAGCGCAAAATTTATTTGTTACATTATGCAAGTAATTGTTTATTAGCACTAGAGTACATAAAATGCGGTATAATGATTTTTTTTTTAATATTTTTTCTCACTCTAGCTAATTGTTAAGTTTTGTTTATTTCTTATTTTTTCACTAAATAATGTTTAATTTACAGCTAAGAATAAAATGTGAACATTAGTATTTTTTTTTGAAATGTAATAAATAATAGGAAGAATTTTAAAATTTCGTGAAACAACGCTTAATCCAGCCCAGAAAAACTTCCTTTTTCGAAAATTAAAAAAGTATATTTGATTAAAAAAAAATATTAATATTTTTAATTCTTAACTGTAAATTTTTTAAAATAAAAGTATTTATTTAGTTTTTTTTTTCAATATATGGAAGAATATGTTACAACTATATTATAATTATTTTTTATTTAATGACTTGTTTTAATTGAGTATAGTTTTTTTTCTATTAATGTTGTAAATCGCAAAATATTTTTTTTATTCATTATTTTATACATCTTTTTCATAAGGCCAATAAAACCTGCGTTATTTTTCTTTATATTTCGTTACATACTCGTACTTTAATTTTACGAAAATAAATACTATGTTTCACCAAAATGTCATAATGTATGTTAAGTTAAAATGGGGAATCTTAATCTAATTAATTGCATATTTGGTTTTCATATTAAATTGCATATTATTATATTATTATAATACCGCATATACAGTTAACAACAAATTATTAGCATTTATAAATTTTAAAATTTGAAAAGTATAAAAAAAATTTAAAATTTCGTAGAACAACGATTAATCCAGCCCAGAAAAACTTTCTTTTTCGATAATTTAATAAAGTATATTTTATTTAAAAATGCTAATTGTTTGCTCCCAACTGTATAATTTGTTGATGGTAATTTAATTTATTAATAATATCACTGTGTTAGTCGTAAATTTTAACAAACTGGGCATCCAACTGTTAAAGCGAGTACGAGTGAGCTGAATTCAGTGGTGATAGCTATTTTTCAAAAATAGCGCTCGTAATGGTGATATTCGCGATTTAAAATTTTGAATACTAAAAGTCCATAAAATGATATTTTTTCTAACTTTTATGATCATTTTAAAATTTAAATCAATCCAATTCAGTTAAATACAATTTTTCGGTATTTTTTTTCGCGGAAAACTTTTTTTCGCGATAGTTTTTTTTTTCAAAAGAGATTTTTTCCTAACTGTATTTTTAATCTAACTCAGCTAAACACAATTTTTCGGTATTTTTTATTTCGCGGTAAAATTTTTTTCGCGATAGTTTTTTTTTCGAAAGAAATTTTTTTCTTCACTCAGCGCGGAATATACTAAAAATAACATAACATTGTAGTTTTCATTTACAGAAAAATTTTTTTCGAAATTTTTTTTATTTAAAAAAAAAAAATTTTTTTTATAAATTTTATTTTTATAAAAAATATTTTTTCAAAAAAAAGAATTTTTTTTCTTTCATTATTGAATATATACAGAATAGATAACATTGTAGTCTTCATTTACGGAAAAAAATTGTTTGCGATTTTTTTTATTTAAAAAAAAAATTAATATAATAATATAAAAATAATATTATAAATAATTTTGCAAATTAATATAATAATTCTGCAATTAAAAACAACAATGATATGATATTTTGTGTACATTCAATAGGATTTAGAAAAATATTTAATAAAATTAAGAAAAAAAAATATTCTCAAGAAAAAAATATCGCGAAAAAAAATTTCAGTTATTCAGTTTTTTTATAATAGATTTTTAGTAATTCTTACTGAAGTAACGTGAGATTTTCGTGGTCGATTGAGATTTTAATGAAATGTTATCTGTAAAAATAGCAAAAAAGCAGCAGAAAAAAACAATAAAAATCAATCTGCAATTAGCAAAAATGTTGCTAAATATTAGTAGTATACAAGATATAGCAAATTATATATTTTTTGATCATTTTTTTGTGATCATTTTTAAATTTAATTCAATCCAACTCAGTTAAATATAATTTTTTGGTATTTTTTTGCGAGGAAAAATTTTTTTCGCGATAGTTTTTTTTCTAAAGAGAATTTTTTCTTAACTGTATTTTTAATCCAACTCAGTTAAAGTAAATTTTTCGGTATTTTTTTTCGCGTTAAAATTTTTCGCGTTAGAATTTTTTTTATTTTTATTTTAGAAATATTTTTTTTTTATAAATTTTATTTTTATAAATAATTTAGCAAAAACATTTTTTTCTGCAATTAAAAACTAAAATGTTATGTTATTTTGTGTATATTCAATATGATTAAGAAAAATATTCGATAGAGTTAAGAAAAAAACAGAATTCTTTCAAAAAAAAATATCGCGAAAAAATTTTCAGTGGATTTAGTTTTTTCATAATAGATTTTTAGTAATTTTTACTGAACTAACGTGAGAATTTCGTAATTGATTGGAATTTTAATAAAATTTCGTCTGTAAAATAAGCCGAAAATGGACGCAGCAGAAAAAAAAACAGCAAAATGTTGCTTAATATTAGTAAAATACCAAATATATCAAATTAACTGAACAAATATTAAAATTTTAGTTATATTTAGGTAAATATTAGTTGAATATTAGTCTGAATATAAGTAGATATAGGGAGCAAAAAGATTGACAACATATTTCTCCTAATTTTAAAAAAGATAAATTGTTAATTTCGCATTAGAAAAATATATAATTTCTTTTTTTGAATAACTACATCACCATTTTTGTGAATAACTACATCACCATTTTTTGTCTACTAATATTCAGCATATATTTCCGCTGATTTCAGCAGCATAAACTGTTATTTGCTATTTACTGAAATATAATAATTATTTTGTAAATTTAACACACATTCTTTTTGTTTTTATCTTACTAATATTTTACAAACACACTTCGCTAATTTTATCTTGAACGCTCTGCCATTTGCTTTTTTTTGACTAACTGGTAAATGTTTATATTATACAAAATCTAAATTTGGTATGAAAATCGACTAACAATTTTAGGGGAAATTTTAGGGAAATTTTTTATAACTTTTGGGGATATAAAAAATTGATCGTTGTATTTAATTATTTTTTGAAAATTTATATATTAACTTATTATGTATAAGTTTTGACATTTTGGCTCGAAGTTAAATATATGTTGCACCATTTTTTTATTTTATTTTTTAAAACTTAATTGCAAATTATTTTGCATTGTATTACTAAGCGGCTACACCCGAAATATTTTTTTAATTTATTTGTATATATTTCAAATGATTAATTTTTTAAACAACATCGATACAATAAAATAGTTCGTTGATGGGATAGTAAATAATAAAATTATTTTTTTATATAAACACTTTTAACACTCAAAATAATACGTCAGCAATTTAATAGAAATTTTTTCTTATTTTTGGATTAAAATAAAGTATTTTAAAATTATAAAAATTTAATAATTTTGCTATGCTTTAACAGAATTTTAGTGAAATTTTGTTAAAATTTTCTAGATCCACCTACTATTATTTAAATGATTATTTATTTGTTGGAATTTTAAATGGGAGTATTTTTCTTTTATTAAAGACGTGTTATTTGAAGTGAAACAAAAAATTTAACTAATTTTCCGCGAATATTATACTTTGTGAAATTATAATTTAAATGATTTAAACATGATTTTTTTTTAAAGATTTTTATTAAACCATTTATCAGTTTAGCAATTAAAATATTTATTGATTCATTTCGTGACAAATCTTGTTTTCATTTATTTATTTTATTCGAAATTTGAATTACTTTATTTCGTACATAGTTCATTAATTATGATTTTGATTAATTGAAATAGTGATTAATCTTTTATGTAAAAGTATTGCTTAAACAGTATCGCTTTATCATCAAAGTAATCCTAACTTTTTCAGAAATAAATTAATATTTATGACGCAGCCGACCCATTGCCTGGCTTTGGTGTATCTATTTTGTGATATGTCCGAAGCGGCCATCGCCGACTAAAGTTTCTCTGGGTGAACGGCCTTCAGATGGCCTTAGTTGTTTTGTACTCTGTGGCATGTTCGAAACTGGTTTCTCTGAGGAAAGATTTTTCGCTTTAAAGCCTTTGGTCAGGCTAAGGAGTTATATCGTCTGTGGAACGTCTGAAATAGGTTTCGCTTTGACAAACCACTTTCTGTTGGGGACTATGTTCGAAAATTTACGACAAAAATTAAAATGGTGCAAATGTCACGTATTTATGGCATTAGAATAGAGAATCCAATATGGCGGATACAAATTTTAAAGTATGGGTTTGCTGCAAATTTTTCATCTAAATGTTTTGCAAGTCGCTAATTATAAATTAAATAAATTTTAAATGGCGTATGGTCAAATTTCTTTTAAATTATTTATACAGGAATTTTTATTGTAGCCGAAAAATTTTAAACAGAATTTAGATTTTTAAAATGTGGTACATAATTTTTTAAAAATCGCTCAATTTCTTCGTTTCCACACAGAGAGAACCAATTAATCATAACAACCGAATTTTGGTTGCAGCAACCAAATTATTTAGTTGCCCCAACCAAAATGTTCCCAGATACAATTAAATAATTTGGTTTCTACCGAAATAATTAATATTCAAAATGGCGGTTTTATTATTCGGGGATGATTTTTTGTAATTTTTTATATATCTAAAAGTTTTCAGAAAGTATGATTTAGAATTTAAAAAAAAAGTAGCGGAAAGAATTTGGCGGATGACTTTTAAGAAAAGGGATTAAATTAGGTTTGGAAAGAGGAAGGGCCATTCAGGCGACATACACCTCTTAGGTGTATGCCGCCCGTGAACCGGCAGCTCCAGTCTACCTGAATAATTCATTAATCCTCAGGTATGCCTTTAGTTTTCCTAAATCAACCTCCACATGTACTCCATTGACAGTATACCGTCGCTGTGCAAATGCTTTAGCCTACAAAAAAATAGAAGTACTCCAGAGTCTCATCGACCTCCTCGAAGGCCTTATACACCACAGGGTCACACTTTCGAAAGGTGTAATCATAATGTAGAGTGGCCTGCGAAAATTTCCATCATGTTGGACAGTTCCCTCTTTCGCGGCCCTAAGATTCTCCTTTAATGAACCGCCAGTGGGCTTTTATAAGCAAAGATTTTTCCCTTTATTTTAAGCTAAAATACAACTCTGTACATTATCAACAATTTTGAAGAGCATGAAATTTGAATTAATAATATTAATTATTGTTCTAATTAATCAAAAACTTGAGAATTTTATTCGAATTCAGCCAATTAAATTTTTCTTTTTTTACTTAATGAACGATTTTGTGGCAAACATTTTTTCTTAAAAATATTTTAACATTTATAACGTCATTTTGGAAGGATTTTTTTTTTTTTCAAAAATAAAACTCAAAGTATAAAGTATCGATGCTAAAATATCACACGGAATATAAAATAAATTGCATGCAAAAATTGGGAAAAATAAAACTATAGAAAATAAAACACATATATTTAAATTTTTTTTAATCATTTGTTATATATTTTTCAGAGAAAATATTAAAAAAAAAATAAAAATAAAAAATTTTGTAAAAAATAATATATAAAAAAACAGTTTTATTTTTGATTTATGTAAAACAATACAAAAAAGTTTAACAAAATAATAATTAAGAACAGAAATGATTTAATCATTTTTTTAAGGATTTTTCAAAAAATAATGTAATAATGGAAGGAGATTTTGTTTTTTATTTTTTTTTTTTTTTGCAAAAAAAGGGATATTTTAAATTTTTTCAAATTTTAACAATATATATTTAAATGATTTTTGTTTTTTTTTTTTGCTTTTCTAAGCTTAGTTTTTTGTAATAAAAAATGTTTTTTTCATTATGATATGCTAATTATAACAATTTTTTTTAATATAATTTTATACAATAGACTTATTTAGCTAAAAAAAAATTAATTTTGTTTTGTTATTAAATTAAAATTAAGTGTTAATTTTTTGTGTTTAAAGGTTTGTTTGTTTTGCTTAAAATAAAAATTTAAAAATAATTGGACTATTATAAAAATTATAAATTTTATTGTAATTTTATGACAAAAATAAGTTTTAGTTTATTTTATTAATAGAGTAGAAAGAAACAAAATAAAATTGGCTAAAATTTTATTTTAATTTAGGAAATTTGTGTTATTTATTAAATTAAAATTATTATTATTTTACAAATAAAAAAAGGAAGAATTATTAATAATTTATTACACATGAGATCACAGTATTAGAGATATAAGTATGTTTTTTTTCCTTATGCTTTTGTTTTAAATTAATAAATTAGTTTATTTTTTTTTTGTAATAATTTATAATAAATTAAGCTTTTGTTTATTTTTTTTTAATAATTTTAGTATGTTAGCTTTTTGTGTAGTAGAATTGTTTTAAACAATTTTATTAAAATTTTAAATTTATTTACATAATTTTTGTTATTTTGAAAGATTTTAACTAAATGTCTTATATGTTTTATGTAGATTTTGTAATATTTTAATTTTTTTTTATTAATTCAGCAAAAATTGTTTTATATTTTTAAGAATTGTTCTTTGTTTTTTTTTGTGTATTTTACAACCCATTAAAAATATTTTTTATTTTATATGTGTGTTTTTTATGAATAACATCATCATTAAAATCCTATAGAATTTGTTTTTATGATTTTTTTTTTTTATGTTGGCTCTACTGAAAAATTTGTATTTTATTTAAAATTTTTAAATATGTTTGTATGTATGTTACAAAATATTGGCACATAAATACAGCTCTGTGTTTTATTTTAATTAATTTAAAGAATTTTCTAATAAATTAAAAGATTTTATTGTGGAAATTTTATAATTTATATAATTTTCATAAAATGTACTAAAATTTGTATATTTATAGAAAAAATATAAATATCTAGAAAAGTTGTTATATCAACTATTTGGCAGCCTAAGTATGGAATTAACAAATCGCTACTTTTTGTTTAAAAATATACAGTTGACATCACTGAGTTGAAGATATTTTTACTTCAGGTTTTTAGAGTGTTCATTTTTTCTTTCTAATAACAATTACTGTAATTTATTTATATATAAATTTGATCTAATTTTTACCGTAATTGCTTTAACAATTAGCTAAATCATATTATGTCTTTTTGTTTGCTGTCACAACTGCATTGACATTTCCAGCTAAGGTTATTGTTATTGTATTTTCTGTCATTTGCAAATTTCTTTTTGACACACAAATGTGTTATACATTTTGCATTTTGCTAATTTTTAAAGTGTCATAAAAACTTGTTTAATTAATGATAATATTCGATAATATTAATGGCGTCTACTACTTGACTTAATGACTTATTTTATAGTCTTTTTTTGTTTGCTTTTCTTTTTTTCAATATTTTGTTTAACGCTTTTTGCATTTTAACAAACCGTTACTAAAAGCCACAAACAAAGGGGGAGGAGTTTTGTAAATTTAAAATAAAAATAGCCAATTAAATAAATTGTTATAAATGTTGGCAAAAAGTATGAAAATTTGGCTTGAAGTCTATGAGATACTTAATGAAAATGTTATTATTAACCTTTTTCTATTACCGTTGTTACTTTATAAATATCGGACATTACACAAATATAAGGTCAAATTTAGATTTAAAATGTACCTTTTAATAAAACAGTACCTTTGATTTTAATTAGTACCTTTTACTTATACAGTACCTTTGTTTTTAATCGGTACCTTTTATTTTAATCAGTACCTTTTATTTTAAAAAGTACTATGTATTAAAAAATAAACTTTTATTAAAAAAGTACCTTTTATTAAAAAAGTACCTTTTTTAAAAACGTACCTTTTATTAAAAAAGTACGTTTTATTAAAAAAGTACCTTATATTAAAAAAGTACCTTTTATTTAAAAAAGTACATTTTATTAAAAAAGTACCTTTTATTAAATAAGAACCTTTTATTAAAAAAGTACGTTTTATTAGAAATGTATTCTTAATTAAAAGTTTTTTTTTTATAAAAAAGTTCATTTTATTAAAAATGTATCTTTTATTAAAAAAGTTCCTTTTATAAAAAAGTACCTTTTGTTTAAAAATACCTTTTATTAAAAAGTACATTTTATTATAAAAGCAACTTTTATTTAAAAAGTACCTCTTATTAAAAAAGTACATTTTATTAAAAAAGTACATTCTATTAGAAAAGTACCTCTTGTTAATAATGTGACATTTATTAAAAAAGTACATTCTATTAGAAAAGTACCTCTTGTTAATAATGTGACATTTATTAAAAAAGTACCTTCTATTAAAAAAGTACCTTTTATTAAAATGATACCTTTTATTAAAAAAGTATCTTTTATTTAAAAGTACCTTATATTAAAAAGTACCTTTTATTAAAAAGTACCTTTTATTAAAAAGTACCTTTTATTAAAAAGTACCTTTTAATAAAAAAGTACCTTTTATTAAAAAAGTACCTTTTTATTAAAAAAGTACCTTTTTATTAAAAAAGTACCTTTTTATTAAAAAAGTACCTTTTATTAAAAAGTACCTTTTATTAAAAAAGTACCTTTTATTAAAAAAGTACCTTTTATTAAAAAATACCTTTTATTAAAAAAGTACCTTTTATTAAAAAAAGTACCTTTTATTAAAAAAGCACCTTTTAATAAAAAAGTACCTTTTATTAAAAAAGTACATTTTATTAAAAAGGTACCTTTTATTAAAAAGGTACCTTTTACTAAAAAAGTACCTTTTATTAAAAAAGTACCTTTTATTAAAAACGTACCTTTTATTAAGAAAGTACCTTTTATTAAAAAAGTACTTTTTATTAAAAAAGTACATTTTATTAAAAAAGTACCTTTTATTCAAAAGGACCCTTCACTAAAATACGAATGAATCAAAAAAATACTTTTTAATAGAAAGTAGCCTTAATTAAAAATGTACCTATTAAAAAATCTACTATACAAAATTTTATGCAATTTCAGAAAAATTTATCTGTCAAAAATTTGTTTATTTTTAACCTTGTTCTTTAATTCCAAATCTTTTAATTTATCTAGAAAATTCTTGAAACATTTAAATTAATTTTAATATATTTTCATTTCAACCATTTGTAACTATTCTGTTATGTATTAAATTTATTTTACTAAATTTTAACTTGAAAAATATTTGTTCTACTAAAAGTTTGTTTTATTGTCTTTTTTCGTAAATTACTTTAAGATTTTTTTTTATGTATTTTTCTATTATGGATAGATAGATTTGTTATATAATTCTTTATCTAAAATTTGTGTTAGTTTTTTTTTTTTGATTTTGTGACCTATTTAGTAAGGAACAGTATAACCATTTCATGATTATTATTATCTTGACTATCGGTTACTAATGTTATCTGATTATTTTTAATCAAAGCCTTGTTAACATTTAAATATCTTTCGGTTGGTTGTAATATTTCACTTACAAACAATTCACAATCTTCTTCGGATTCCTGTTCTGAAGAGCCTATTTCCATTTGCAGGGAAGACTGAGAAGCGGGTGGAGTAGTATTGGTGGCCTTATCGTGAATGATGTCATCCAATTCAACAGAGTATTCTTTATGTTGTTCCGTATCTACAAATTCATTGTTGATGATTTCGGGATCAAAATGAAATTGTTTGTTTGTGTGCTTCTTTAGGGTTAATTCTGAGGTTGGCATTGTATCTAGGGGCGTAGTTGGTGATAACGGAGAATGCCATACTGTAGTAAGATCTGGTTTTATCAGTGGTGGTAAGCTTTTTATTCTATAGGATTCTAGCAATGATGCTTTCTTCTCGACCTACAAACTAGTAGCACTGGATGATGTTACTATGGAAATATCAGCGGAATGAAGCATATGAGCATGATGAGAATGGACGTGTTGTTGCTGTTGATGATGTTGTTGTTGTTGTTGCTGCTGTTGTTGTTGCTGATGAGCTGCTGTTTGTGTTAGTTGCATTTGTTGCTGTTGCTGCTGCTGTTGTTGTTGTTGCTGACTTAATTTCTCTTTTTTCACTCTTTGCTTTAGATGTACCTTGGCATGTCTTTTCTTTTCATCGGATCGTGCAAATTTTCGACCACATATATCACAGGAGAAGGGCTTCTCACCGGTATGTGTGCGTATGTGGGTGGTCAAATGATCTGAACGACTAAAGGATCGCATACAAATGCGACATTGGAATGGTTTTTGACCGGTATGAATACGTATATGGCGGGTAAGTTCATCGGATCGTGAAAAGCGTCTATCGCAATTTTCCACCGGACAGGCATAAGGTCTCTCATGAACTGGAGTCTTACTGGGACGGTTGGGGTATTTACGTGGTTTGACTGGGACTAGTTTCAAAGGCATGGCACTTTGTTGATAGACTTGCGAGAGAATTTCATGACCCTTGCTGGTGGATGGAGAGTATTCAGCTAACTGGACAACCGAATAACCGGTTTGAGATCCTGTACCCGCGGCGGAGGTTGTCGTTTGCATATGATGTGTTGGTGTGTGAGTAGGTTCAGCATAAGCTTCTTGTTTGGGTATAATGCCACCACCCAAAGCCGTACTCGATGAAGCCGATGAGGGTCCAGGTAATACTAAAGTGGCAGTTTGTTGGGTACCCGTCGCATACTCAGCCGGTGAATCCAACCATTGATATTTTGGAGTGGACACACTCATTTGTTGACGATATTGTTGCAGATCATGGGAATTTTGAGCTTGTTGCATATCCGCTAAGGTGGTGAAAGTACTGGCACTGCCATAACTAGGTGGGGCGGTTTGTTTAAGTATTATGGGTGAGCAATCCATTTGCAGACCCAACAACTCAACATGACGTGCATCATCATAGGCTGCAGCATGCATGTGATGAGACGATGGCGAGGGTGTAGAGGCGGGAATGGTTGCTTGATGTTGTGTAGCATAATGAGCTTGTGTAGCCACCACAGAATTTTGGGGGCCAGGACCCAATAGACTAAACATGGGTGGTTGGAATAGAGTCTTATCGGGACTAGGTAAACTCCAACTATTGCCCAAACCAGCCGAAGGAGGAGACATAGGACCAGACAATACTGTCAAAGAAGGTGAATGCATTTGAGACTGATGTTGTTGCTGCTGTTGCTGCTGCTGGTGTTGAGAATGATGTTGTTGTTGCTGCTGTTGCTGGTGTTGTTGTACCGTCGCTGTGTTTAGGCCACTCATTGCGGTATTATTATTACCTGTGGTAGTAAAAATGCCACGATATGATATTTTACCACTACTACTACTACTATTATTATTGTTTGCATGCTGGGATTGTTGTTGCTGTTGATAGGGATGATGGTGATGATGATGATGGTGGGAAATATGATGGGTATGTGTTTGGTGTTGCTGTTGGTGCTGGTGTTGATAGTGTTGCTGTTGTTGTTGTTGCTGCTGTAAATGCTGATTGTGTTGTTGTTGTTGTTGCTGTTGTTGCAGGTGTTGTTGGTGTAATTGATTGTGATATATTTGGTTTTGTTGTTGTTGTTGTTCATGATAGTGTTGTTCTAAATGTTGATGTGGTGATTGTTCTCCTGTTTGCTGCTGGTGTTGTTGATGTTGTAGTTGTTGTTGTGTAAGATGTTGATGGTGTTGTAGGTGTGATTGTTGTTGTTGTTGTTGTTGATGGTGTAATGGTGTATTACTTTGTGTTGTATTTGTATTATTTGTCCCTAATGTTGTTGTGGTCGTTGGTGTTGTTGTCTGACTTAGTTGTTGATGTGTGGTAGTGGTAGATGTGGAAAACATGGTACAACTATTATTACTTGTTTCTTCCTTAACAATTGTTAAAGTGGGCGGGGTACTACGTTCCTCCTTCAATGGACTGCACAATATAGGACTGGCCACAGATTGAGGTTCCAGTGATAAATCTTCAGATTCAATAGAACCTGCAAAAGAAATATTTAAAAAAATACAAAAAACAAAAATTATAATTAAATTTAAACAAAATTTTAAGAAAATTATAAAAATTAAAAAACATAAATTTAAAAATTAAAATATAATCAAATTAGTTAAAAGGTACACTAAAGAAATATACGAAAATATAAAATTTTTTTAAACAAAAATTAAAAAATTCCAAAAAGTCAGAATGACAGTTATCAAAAAGTTATGCGAATAATTATTATCCAATAGTAGTAAAATTGTGCATGATTAACAGTTAGCATTTTTCCAACCATTAGTTAATGAACCTATATTTCAGTAGTCAAATTAATATTAACTTGTGCTCAACAACATTAAAATATTTAGAAATTTTTATAAATATTACTTATAAAAGTGTGTATAGTAATTTTTTTTTACATAATTTCCGGTATTCTTAATCTTCGATGCAATAATTTCATTAAATACCATTTCATCTTCGTTTGTGTCTTTCAATTTTATGAAATCCTTCTAATACATCAAGTGTTTTGTATTAAGTGACAATAAATTCTGCGAAGCTTTTATTTTATTTTTTGATTTTTTTTTATACCACCAAAGTGACAGTTTTGTGTCGGTTTTATTGACAAAAAATCAGTTAAATATATTCTACATAAAACGTGCAAACACCAATAAACAGAAAACAACAGAACAACAAAAAATGAAGTGGTGCCTCAGCAAATGACTTCACAGCAACATGAATTAAAACAAAAAACCCGAGATGTTGCACATGTTCAATGGTGGCAAATAAACCAGCAAACAGACTTAATATATAATTCCTGAGAAATCTCAACACGGGAGGTCGTTTTGTATTGTTCTTGGCTACTCAATTCTTTTTGGTGTTGTTGTTGTGGTTCGATCAATTACGTTCTCAAGAATAAAACAAGTCAAAAGACGCAAACAAAAAAAAAAAAACAGAACAGAACAGAACAATCAACAAATATTGCAACAAGAAAAAAACAAGAGCTATTTGGCTGGCACCTAAGACTTAGTTGATCGTATACCAGCTTTTTAGATTTTCAAGCATGAAATAAAAACAAACAACAAAGTGTCAGTTGAAACGTCTCTATAAGAGATTGTAGAGTATAAAACTGATAGATAGCTATAGGAATTTCCTACTGACATTGCATTAGCAACAATTGTTGCTGTTATTTATTGTTTACTTGCATTGCTTACTTTTGCATGGCGCTGCAATGTTAATGATGCATTTCCAATTCATCTCTACATTATATTATGGAGTATCGTATTATTATTATTATTGTTATTATTTGCTGATGTTTTGTGTAGCTTTAAGATCTTAATGTGAGGTGACATCAATCTTTTTTTAAAGTCTCAATGTTTATGGACATTTATTGGTTTTTATATGGTTGTTTATTTTCTGATCTGCTGGACAAGCGCTATTAATGATGACTTTATTTATAAGGTTTACAAGTTTATTGACATGTCTAAGCTGTCGGTAGCAATGTCAATGTTTTTTATACAAGAAAAACTTACATTTTTATCACACTTTTTTTTGAATTGGTTTATATTATTACATAATAATTGCATTTCTCAGTAGACTGGTAATGAAAGTAATGATATATGAGAAATTTAAAATGAAAAACTTCAGCGATAAGGAATTTTTCATATGAAATGGATATTTTTTTTGCCAATATAAATGAAATAAAGTTGATTTTATTTACTGTTTATTAAAAGACACTTGTGGATAAAGGGTACTTTCGAAATAAAAGGTACTTTTTTATAAAAGGTACTTTTTTATAAAAGGTACTTTTTTATAAAAGGTACTTTTTTGTAAAAAGTACTTTTTTATAAAAGGTACTTTTTTTATAAAAGGTACTTTTTTGTAAAAGGTACTTTTTTATAAAAGGTACTTTTTTATAAAAGGTACTTTTTTATAAGGGTACTTTTTAATAAAAGGTACTTTTTTATAAAAGGTACTTTTTTATAAAAGGTACTTTTTTATAAAAGGTACTTTTTTATAAAAGGTACTTTTTTATAAAAGGTACTTTTTTATGAAAAGTACTTTTTTATAAAAGGTACTTTTTTATAAAAGGTACTTTTTTATAAAAGGTACTTTTTTGTAAAAGGTACTTGTTTATAAAAGGTACTTTTTTTATAAAAGGTTCTTTTTTATAAAAGGTACTTTTTTATAAAAGGTACTTTTTTATAAAAGGTACTTTTTTATAAAAGGTACTTTTTTATAAAAGGTACTTTTTTATAAAAGGAACTTTTTTAATATAAGGTACCTTTTTAATAAAAGGTACTTTTTATTAAAAAAGTATATGTTTAATAAAAGGAACTTTTTTAATAAATGTACTTTTTGAATAAAGGTACTTTTTTAATGAAAGGTAGTTTTTGAATAAAAGGTACTTGTTTAATGAAAAGTAATTTTTTAATAAGAGGTACGGTAATTTTTTAATAAAACGACTTTTTTATTAAAATGTACTTTTCGAATAAAAGGTACTTTTTTAATAAAATATACTTTTTTAATAAAAGGTAATTTTTTAATAAAATTTACTTTTTTAATAAAGGACACCCTTTTAACAAAAGGTACTTTTTAATAAAAGTTACTTTTTTAATACAAGGTACTTCTTTAATAACACGTACGTTTTTAATAAAAGTTAATTTTTTTAATAAAAGTTACTTTTTTTAATAAAAGGTACTTTTTTAATAAAAGGTACTTTTTTAAAAAAGGAACTTTTAAAAAGGGTACTTATTTTAGAATAGGTACTTTTTAATAAAAGCAACTTTTTTAATAAAAGCTACTTTCTTAGTAAAAGCTACTTTTTTTAATAAACGCTACTTTTCTAAAAAGTTACTGTTTTAATAAAATGAACTTTTTTAATAAAAAGTTAATTTTTATTAAAAAATGTACTTTTGTAATAAAAAAGGTGTTTTTTTAATAAAAGGTTTTATTTGACAAAAAGTAATTTTTGCAGAAAGCATATTTTGCAAAAAATACCTACGTCAAAATGAACATTTTGTAAAAGGGAACTTCTGGTACGAAGTGTTAATTCTAATGTGCTTTTATAAAAAGGACCTTTTTGAAAGAGAGTTACTTAACAAAAAATACTTTTTGTAGCAAAACTTTGTTAAATTTTTGATACAAAAGTAAAGGGTGTCTTAAAATTCACGCAAGTTTTGAATTAGCCGCCATTTGTGCTGTAAAGAAAAAAAAAAACTGTTTGAAAGCTGACCCTTTAGGGCTAGTAAAAATGAAGATCGCCTTTCATTGTTTTACAATATTTCAAAAATAATAATAGTTTTGCGGCTGTTTTGAGGTTTAAGTCTGATCGAAATCGCAACATGATAGAAAAATTCGTTGTGCCTAAATTGGATAACATTGATGTGGACGACATGTGGTTTTAACAAGATTTTGCTACATGCACGGGCTGCAGTGCAACAATTCAATTATTGTATGAGATATTTCCTGTACGTGTACTCTCTGGCTTTGATGTACTTTATAATTCACTAAAAAAAAATAACTATATAAAGAAATAAAAACTGTGTTTTCTATTTAATTCAAATCTTGTGTGAATTTTAGGACACCCTTTTTAAGTGTTATCTATAAAATTAATAGAAATTTATAACATGGTAAAATTTGCTGCGTATGAGTACTATTAATTCAATATAAAGGGTGTCCCAAGAAGAACGCAATTTTTAAATCTGGCAACATTCGAAGTGTCATTGTTTGACATTTGAACAATTGTTATTGTTTGCTAGTAGAAGGTACGAGGTTAGTAAAAATGGAGCGCTACACGAATGAACAACGCATTCTCATTGTGAAATTGTTTTACCAAAATGGTGAAAGTTTTGCGGCTACAGTTCGCAAATTGCGATCAATTTGGGGTCACAATAATGCTCCAAAAGAGTCAACTGTAAAGAGATTAATGGATAAATTTGCCGAAACTGGGTCTGTTAGTGATGTAAAGACAACAACGCGCCATCGACCAGGTCGATCGACCGAAAATGTCGCAGCTGTACGTGATGATGTCGCTCAAACTCCATCCACCTCAATTCGACACCGAGCTCAGCAAATTGGTGTCTCCAAATCCACTTTGCAGCGAATTTTGACGAAAGATTTGCATCTTCATGCATACAAAGTTCAATTGACTCAGGAACTGAAGCCAGCTGACCATGGACAGCGAAGGGAGTTCGTTAATTGGGTATGGGAGAGACAACATGAAAATGCTGATTTTGCCGATAAAATCATCTTCAGTGACGAGGCCCATTTTCATCTTGATGGCTTCGTCAATAGGCAGAATTGTCACATTTGGGGTGAGGAAAATCCTCGAGTGATTCACGAGAAGCAAATGCATCCTCAACGTGTCACTGTGTGGTGTGGTTTTTGGGCTGGAGGAATCATTGGACCTTTTTTTTATGAAAATGAGGCAGGTCAAGCGCAAACAGTCAATGGTGTTCGGTATCGTGAAATGATAACCAGTATTTTCTTGCCTAGAATTGAAGAAATGAATGTGGAGGGCATGTGGTTCCAACAAGACGGCGCCACATGTCATACAGCCAGAGAAACAATTCAATTGCTGCATCAGTCATTTCCCGGTCGTGTTATTTCGCGTTTTGGAGATCAGAATTGGCCGCCTAGATCGTGCGATTTAACACCATTAGATTTTTTTCTTTGGGGTTTTTTGAAGTCGATGGTTTACGCGAATAAGCCGACGACGACTCAAGCCTCAAAAGAGGAAATTGGACGCTGCATTAACGAAATACCGCAGCATTCATGCAAAACGGTCATTGAAAATTTCATTAAAAGATCGCGTGCATGCCAGCAAAGCCGCGGCAGCCATCTGCACGATATATTGTTCCATACATAACCTCATTCTGTCTACTTTACGATATAATAAAGTTTCACGATTTTTTTTAAATATCTGTGTTTTATTTAAAATTTAAAAATTGCGTTCTTCTTGGGACACCCTTTACATGTATATACCATGTTAATTTGTTACGTTCTCTGTGATGAATTTAGTCTTACATAGAGTTCATTTAACTTTTTGTTGTTGTTGTGCAATTTTTCTTCAATTTTAAATAATTATTTTTTAAAATTAGAATAAATTTCGATTTCGACACTTTCTTGGTTTTTAAACGTTCAGGGCACGTTTTTGATAAAAAAAATGTTCTATCAATTAAATGAATTTCGCCTAAGAGCAATTTTCCCGCTTAAAGGGTTAAGAGAAGTGTTCGTTTAAAATGAAAAGTACTTAAGCTTAATTACGTTTCAGCCAAAAATTTTAAAATAAAATTTAGAAACTGACTGAATGTTAGAGAATATTTACGGCTCATAAAAACATAAGTCTTAAAAAAAATTACAAAATATATGATGGTTTTTGTAAACCCCTTCTATCACTGTAATTGTGACAAACAAATGCTGCAATTTTCTTTTATTAAGTTTTATAATAAATCATAATGTAATTACCAAAAATTTTCTTAATTTGTTTTTATAGACCATAAAAGTCGACGAATCTTGTATACAACACACTGACTTTCTTGTAACAAACAATACAATAACACTTGTTATAATGATTTAAATGAACCATAAATGATAAAAACGCAGACTAAAAAGGAAATAAATCCTTGATGATATAAGAAAATTGTATGCATTTTTATAACTACTTATGCTCAATAATTTTATGGCAATATGCCGAAATAATTATTATAACTTGTATGTTTTGAAGTTTTTTTTTTTTTGCTTTGACATTTTATTAAAATATTGTTTCTTAAGGAATTATTTATTTATTGTTTTTTGTTAGCTTATTATAAGCCATAGACCATATATGCGTTTTGTTTTTGTATTATTACGCATGAGTTAAGTAAAGAGTATATATTTTATTGTTTTAATTTTTGGAGGGTATTTATGCTGATTTTATGTCATTTCAAAATAAATGGTTTTTCGTTGCCAAATTGTACGATTAAAAGCTTATTTATCAATGTCAAATATAAAAATTAATTTAAATATTTTATGTATTTGAAATGAAAGAAAGCAATGTTATATTAATATAATAAAAAAAAATATATATATATAATAAAATTTGAAAAAGTTTTATTAATTTTTGTTTTTAGCCAACAAATGCAAAAAGATAAATAAAAAATTTCACTTGTCTAATAAATTTATTAAAAACATTTGATATTTTTTAAATAATAGAAATAAATTTTATTATTAAAAAAAAAGAAAATTCAGTTATTTTTGTTAAGATTTTTGAATACAAAAAGACAAATTGGTTAAGAAAATATTTTCACTTTTGTTTCCACGTAGAATTTTAAGTGGGTGTATCTATAAAAAAAAAAAATTGTCTATCATATAAAAATTAAGCAAAATTTATTTTTTATCAAAAAGATTTTGTTTATTATACAAAATTTACAAAAACAAACAAATAAAAATGAAATAAAATAAATTTTTTTTTTCAAACTAATATGAAAATAATTACCCTAACATTTTATATATTTCAGTGTTTTTAAAAATATTAAAAATATATAATTTATACTAATGTTTTATAATTTCTTTAAATTTATTGCATTTAATTACTAGAACTGATATCATTTTTGAATTCAACAAAAAAAAAAAAAAAAAAAAATCCAACTCTATTTCATATATATTCATTAATTCAATTAGAATATGACTCTACAATCCATCAAAAGCTTTGCAGTAGATTACTCTGAATTTCTCAGACTAAATATTATTTAATTATCTAGATTTGTTGTTTTTTATGATATTTGCTGAGCTCTTTATTTCTTTTAATACAAAAAAAATCTTATGTACTTTGATGTGATAATAATAATAAAAACAGAAGTCGTAGTAAATTTAGAAGGAAAACAAAATAAAAAAAATACTATGAAATAAAACATTGACACTGAACGGAAATGTTTAATAAATGATTAATTAATTTTGTAGTTTGCATGTTTGTTTTTTTTATTTTTAATACCCTTAAGTTTTAATAAAATCAAAAATAATTGAAGAAACAAAATTAATGACTTAAATTAGATTTGTGTGAAGTTATTAAGAAATAATTTCATTAAATTACATTTAAAAAAATTTAAAACTAATTCTTATAAGTTCTACAGCAGCTAAATATAAAATTTAGTCATAATTAGCCCTCTAACTTAAGATTAATAAAAGAACCCAATAATTAAATTCTTTCTGTACAATGAAGGCAGAAACAGAATTTGATAAAGTGACTTAACCCATTCACTACTAATGAAATCATGCAACCCAAGCAAAATTTAAAAAATCATATCTCTGCCGATGAGATATTTAGCACCATTTTATGTTGTTCAAAAAAGCCAATGGGACATAAAATTCCAGGGCATATCTTCCTTCTGAAGGGTACTAGAATTTTAATTTTTTTTACTGAAATAATAAAATTTGATTTTAAAATTTTTTCTTTCTGAAGTTTTGTTTATAGTACGGTTGTGAAAGGGTTAAGCTACGTATTGGTAGGAAACAAAAATGAAAAATATTTGAAAATTTATAATGTGTATTTCAAAAATTTTATTTCATACCAAATCAAATCTTAAGTCACTTAAGCTAATTGTAGTTGGGCCTTAAGTGTGGCAATTACATTTTTTTTTAATTTTGAACAGCTGAATTATTTTTAAGGTATTTATTTGTATTTTTTAGATTTTTTTTAAATGTAGTTTGATTAATTTGCTTAGGCCCAGGAACAACGAATCTGTTTACTGATGTTTAGCAGTGTAAATACATTGAAAATAAAATTAAAATGTATGAATGTGCAAAAAATGTTCTTTTTATTTTAAATGTAGAATCTATATAATAATTAAGAAATCGAGGTGTAATATGACCAAATTCATGGATAATTGTCGGAGCTACAGCCATTTGTATATGGGAATTTTTTCACTAAATTACTACAAAAAACGAGTTGTATTACTAAGCGTATGAGTATTTATTATTACTAAAATGTAATAAAAAAAAAAAGCAATTGCATCGGAATTACTTTCTGAGTCGATTTAGCAATGTCCGTCCGTCTGTCCAAGAAAAACTTGTAATCTAACTACAGGACGCAAATGGAAATATATTAATCACAAAATATTGAAGAACGAGGGCAGATTGAAAATTAACTTCCCCATAGTTATTTTAAAATCAACACTGCTCCTATCAAAACTACCATTTGTTGACCTAGAGAATTTAAACGAAAGTTAAAAAAAAAAACTAATTTTTGGTGCTTGTCTAGCATTATTTTTTGCGTAAAAAGAACATCACCGTAGTTAAAGAAAAGCTTGATAAATACTATGTAAACTCTTCAATGTTTAATAAGTCGTGTGCTGAATTTTGTTGCGGTCATATCAGTACATATGAGGCCGAACGTTCAGATCGCCTGAATGAGATTATAAAGCCAAAAATCGTATAAGAAAGAAAGTGAGTGAGATACCTAAATCTCTAGGCATCTCAATATTTGAAAATATATAGGAATTGAAAATATATAGCGATTGTCCACAATCGACCATAAGCGCAGCCGTGTAACTACTTGAAAAGTAAATCCATATGTTGAAGGACCCCATTCAGCATATTTTCCCGATTTAGTTCACTGCGACCTTAAGAAATTACCACCGAGCCATAAGTTATTGGGTCAAAGGAAGAAGATATCACTGAAATAAATGTCTAATTTAAAGTCCTTGAGAAATTTATCATTTGGAAGGTATATAAAATTGGAAAAACGATTGATTAAGTGTAGACTATGTTGCTGAAAAATATGTTTTTATCAAAAACTCACTGAATTATCAAACCACCCTCGTGTATACCGGTGAGGTGAAAGAACAAAAGAGTGGTTTTTATTTACAAATCTGGAAAATTATCACATACGATTCCTAAGGTCCTTACACCCTTCCATCATAGTTTCATTTGAGAACACTGAAAATGATGAAGAATTCTTACTTGCTTGAAATCATTGACCGTCATTGACAGTATGGGAACGTCGATGAAGACTGCACTTCACGAGTTTGTAGATACCTCCGAATCGTCATTCTCGGTCGGAGTGCGTCATGACAACTTGTTTGAATAGCAGGAAGAGGATCTTTTAACTGCATCGAGCATCGGTTTTAGCGTTCACTACAGTAATCGGAAAGTTTCTCATCAATAGGCCTATAGCGGCTGAGTTGGGTGGTACTCATATGATCAGATTCGGAACACAGGGACTCCTAAGGAAGTTGTTCTATCTCCACTTTTGTGGAATATTGTACTTAATCCTGTACTTTTTTCCTTAAGAGGGGGCGGTGAAAAATTGCTGGCCTATGCTGATGATGTGGCGATAGTGGTAAAGCGGAAGATTCTTTTTCCTTCAAATTATTATATTATGCAGATGGCTCTGAGGGATTTGAATGTCTGCGCAAGTGTCTATGGACTTAGGATCAATCCTAAAAATGCAACTTTTTAACTTTAACAGGGGACATAACGATCCTTCTTTTGCGCCTCTTACTCTGGGCTCTGTGAAAATCCACAACTCTGAGGGAGTTGAATGTCTAGAGCAAGGGTATCAATCCTAACAAAACGGAGCTTGCTATTTTTAACAGGGGACATAACGATCCCGCTTTTGCGTCTGTAACTCTGAACACTGTGGAATTCCCACTTTTTGACAGAGCCAAGTACGTTGGAGTCATTCTAAAGAGCCAGAGCGATGCGAGCACAACGTCTAAAAAAGAATGAAAAATAGTAATAATAGGTGTGACAATATCACAGTGTGATATTGGGTAATGGTGATTATTTGCCGCGGCTGCGCATAAATGTCTCTTTATCGTCTGCTAGGTGGGTGGCGTACCGGTTAGGAGCCGTGGCGTCGACTTTTATGCCCAACTGAGTTGACTTTGGGGTCTATTCCGTTGAGCTTGGTTCAGAGCTGGCTCAGAAATTTTCTGATCACTGCTGAGGTGATGGCTATGGCGAAGATTGCCGCTTCGCTTGACCGAAATGTTCTAACCACGACCAGCATTAACATTTTATCGCACTACGGATAAATCTTTACGGTCAAATCCTATGATTTCTACAGAGACGTAACGGGGACTATGGAGCTGATAAACTTGTAAGGCTGAAAACCACCTTACATGTTCCTGTAATATTCGGAAGTGCTAGTATTCCACTGGAAACTTGTAAGTAGGAATCGGAAATCTACTATTAGAGGGTGATTTATCTGAGGTGGTGTAAAGGAGTAATTTTTAGGATGACCCGTTCTTGATTCGGGTCGTTCAGGGTTACATTCATGACCGACTTGGTTTTTAATTATTATTTTTTTTTCAACAAAAAAATTAAAAAGTAAAAAAAAATATGTTTAAAAAAATTAAGAAAAAAGAAAATACAAATTTTCCATAATCTATAAAATGGAAGGAGTATAAACAAATTTAATTTAAAGACTTATCCTCATGATATTTTTTTCGTTTAAAATCGCTTGAAACTTAAAGTAAAATTTCAATATTTTAAATTATTTCCAAAAAAAAAAAATGCTTTCCAACGAGCAAAATTACAAGACGAAATGATAAATAATATTTGTTTCAAAAATTTTAAAATTATTTAAATTAAAAAAATTTTGCAAGACTTTTGTGTAATTGTTATCCAAAGCTATTTCCATACGTCGACCAAGCACCAATACACAAAATGAATAAATTATCCAAATTCAGTTTATTATACATCTTAACATTCTCTCTGTGTACTTTGGTTAAAGTTTTTCCAAAATGTATTAATATTGTGAAATGCTTACCTGTAATTGGTGGTGGTTCTACAACAGTTGAAGGGCCAAAAAATGAAGGTATATCACTTGAAGTGGTTACCGGAGTATTTAAATCACCCGGTTGGGCCTCAATATGTGAATGTTTAATATCTACACTATCGGTGACCGACGAAACACTAGATCCACCAACCGGACTATGTTGGGTGGTATTGAGTAGACTTAAGTGAGAAGCTGAATTGCGACCACTTGTTGTTGTTGCAGCTGTATTAACTGTAACAGCAGCACTGGCTATTGAGGGACTATTTTGAAGGGGAGAACTTTGTTGTTGTTGTTGCTGATGATGGTGTTGGTGATTATGCTGATGTTGGTGCTGTTGTTGTGTCTCAGCTGCCACTGAAATGCTGCCGAATCTACCGGTACCGGTATTATAATGACGTGATAATGCTGAATTCGTTGAAGGTATACTAATGGAGGACGATGCGGCTGTTGCTGTGGCGGCTGCTGTAGCTGCCACCGATGATGATTCAGCTGTTGAGGATGATGGCGAAGATGACGTTGAAAGATTGTAATGCAATAATGTTTGTGAACCCAAATGTCCTCCGCCAAAGGAGGAGGGTGTTGTGAGATATGTGGCGCCTGTAGAGACCGCTGTTGAGGGGCTCGTTTGAGCAGTGGTCTTAAAGAGGCATGTGTCAAAGCTTAAAACATTAAAATGCGCCGCAGCAGCTGATTCGGTGAGTAGGAATGCGTGATGCGATGGCGCCACTAGGGTTTCAAGCCCTTCCATGATCATGGCCGCTGATGGGGTTCCAGGGGCTACGCCACCTAAAAAGAGACACAAAAAATTAAAGAAATTAGTAAGTTGCTCCTTGTAATATCTAAATTAAATACATGATTTTTAACTTTATGTTTTAGAATTTAGAAAAAAAAATTTAACACCTTTTGGTAAATTTAAAAATATGTAGGCAATAATTTTTTTAACAGTAATTCATCTACAAACGAAACCTGATATATGAGCACTATTAAAAAATTATAAAAATTGTTATATGTTAATGAATTTTTGATCCTGAAAACTTGTATTTAACAAAACAATTTTTTTTACGCGAAATGATTAAGGATTTCGCGCTTAAAAACTTATTTTTTTTTTATAGGATATTAACAAAATTTCCAAAAAAGAAATTTTAAAGCGGAAACAAATTTTCACCAAAAAAATTTTTAGTAAAAATTGTTTAGTAAAAATATTTTAGTAAAATTTTTTTTCACATAAACTTATTTTAAATGAAATGTTTTGAGAAACTTTTGCTCCTGAAAACTTGTATTCAACAAAACAAATTTTTTTACGCGAAATGATTAAGGATTTCGCGCTAAAAAAATTATTTTTTTTATAGGATATTAACAAAATTTCCAAAAAAGAAATTTTTTAGCGGAAACATATTTTTAGAAAAAAAAAAATTAGTAAAAATTTTTTAGAAAAATATCATTTTTTAATTTTTTTTTTTCACATAAACTTATTTATGAAATGTTTTGAGAAAATTGTGCTCCTTAAAACTTGTATTCAACAAAACGATTTTTTACGCGAAATGTTTAAGGATTTCTCGCTAAAAAAAATTAATTTTTTTTAATAGGATATTATGAAAATTTCCAAAAAAGAAATTTTTTAACAGAAACAAATTTTTAACAAAAAAAAAAAAAAAAATTTTAGTAAAAATTGTTTAGTAAAAAATTTTTAGTAATTTTTTTTTTCACATAAACTTATTTTAAATGAAATGTTTTGAGAAATTTTTGTTTTCAGTGTGAAAAATTAAAATCATTAAAGAAAAACAAAACGGGCTCAATCAGTGTTCTCTTATGTAACTCTTTTACTTATCTTTAATTTATTTTTTAAATATTTTGTTAGCCTTTGGCTAAAAAAATTTATTTTATCTATAAAAATTGTTAATAAAACAAGTTAAAAAATTTCACTTTCAACACTTTTGTATTTGAAGAGCCCTCAATAAACATGTCATAGTCCCATTATTATGACCAACAAATCATCAAATAGTTTTTTTTTTTGTCTATTGTTTTGATTTCAAATACATCAGAGAGCCAACTTTTTTCTTCTTTGTCATTTAACACAAAACATTTGTAAAAAAAACAACAATTAAACGGTAGTGATTTTAGCGCATAGATGCTGTCATTAAGTGCACTTAAAATGCAAAAAAAAGCTAAAAAAAATAACAACAAATTTTTTTAAAGTTTTTTATTTTTTTTTTATCAAGACACACAAAATCTAATGTTAAACATTTGTGAGCGTGTCGAGGTGTCTCTGAAATCAAATACAACTAGAACTCGATTTGCGTGGTAGTTCAATTTGATTTTATATTCAAATATATAAAATTCTAATTCATGAAATATATTTTTTGAATCAGTAAAATATTTATGTTTTTAAATATTGTATGGCAAGGGTCTACATGTTTTGCTACAAAAAATATGTTTACCTAAAAACAAAATGTTTTGCTAAAATCTATATATATTGTTAAAAACTACATGATTTCTTTAAAACAACAAGTTTTGCTCAAAGCTACATGTTTTGTTAAAAAAAAACTTATTTTGCTCGAAAGACTACGATTTTCTTGTTAATAGCTACATGTCTTCCCAGCATAAATAAATGGAAGTGATTCTTAAGGAATTAATTTTTCATTGATTCTAAAGTATCGTTTTGTTCTGATTTTTCTCTTCTAAGGAAGTTCTTTTTTCACAACTTATAAAAATGTGATTTTTAATGAAATCTAGATTTTTAATGAAATCTATGACGCTACAAAAAGTAAAAAATTTATTGTAGTAAAAATTGCAAGGATTTCGAATAGAGAAAAATAAGGCCCGATTGCTGAATTTCCCGCTAAAATTTAACGAACAGTAAAACTCAAACTTTGTATGGGAAACAACAATATATGTGTCAGTTAAATTCCCAGGTAGAAGCTAACGGGAGATTGTGAAAATGAGGCTAAGGCCCGATTACTGATGTCCTGTAGAAATCTAAATTTCAAATTCAAAATTTATTTGGGAAGAACAAAAGATTTAATTTTTCACTAAACCATAAGAAGGGCTTTAGATGCAATGAAAAAGGATCATAAAAGAAAACTTCCACCCTATGACACCACTATGTAAAAATCATTGGTTCCGATCCAAATTTTCACAACACTGGAATCAAAATCACTGCTTCTTTTTCTCTTTTGTTGCTACTTTTTTTTTTGCTGGGTTGTTAAAAATTACATTTATTGCTGAAAACCACATGCTTGGTTTTAAACTTGATATTTTCTTAAAAACACATTGTTTTGGTAAATCCTTTGGTTTTGTTAAAAAAAACTAAATATTGAAGTTTTTTATGAATTGTTGATCTTAAATCCTACTAATAGTACTATTCATTTAAAAAACTTAATATTTTGCTAAAAACTACATGGTTTGCCAAAAACTACATGTTTTGCAAAACCTACATATTTTGTCAAAATTTTTATATTTTCAAATTGGCTGAAAACTTATTGTTTTGCTCAAAACTACATGATATGCTATAAATTTTATGAAAGCTGTATGTTTTGCTTTCCATGCAATTATACACGATCTACCTTACTTGATAAAATCCTTATATTATGGTAAAATCTTGATGTTTGTCTAAAATTTACATGATCTGTGACAAGCATGTCGAAACTTAATTATCTGTGTAAATTGAGGTATAGATTTAATAAACAAATAGCAAAAGCGATCAAAATTATTTTGAAAAATAAAAACAATACTAGCAACAATAACAACAACAAGTGAAAAAAAGATGACGCCACAATTGAGACAAAGTTGATTTTAATAAAATTGAGTGTTGTTATTTTTCAACACTTCTTTACTAAAAAGCACACAAATAGTAAAATATCGTAATGATGATCATTTTAATAATGATCATCATTATTAATATGATAATTATGTTGTTTCAAATATAATAATGATAATTATTCAAATAGTGGTTGGTATTGGTTTAGATTGGAGGTGATGTCGTTGATATTTGGCACGGTTTTTTTTTGTCTTTTACTTTATGAAGAGATATAATAATTTTTTTTTGTATTTGTATTTGTTGTATGGAAGAAGATACGTTAAACGTGTAAAAGGTTCTAGCTTTTGGATAGAGTAAATTATACCACACAGATTGTAAATGTAGCGTAAAAATTAATTTAGATATGTATATTTTTTTCTAGCAAACAAAATCATTGACAATTTCATGCTCATCTTTAGGAACTATGGTTTGATTAAATATCATTTCATACTTTTACACTTACAGTAATATGTTAGTTAAACCAACAAAAGAGATACTCTACACTACACTAAGAATTGTGTAATTTTCGGGGATGGGTTTTGAGAAGGGATTTGAGAAGAGAATTTTGAGAAGGGATCTCATATATGGATGGAAAACGATTTAAAAAAATATGGAGTAGAATCTGAGTGAACTCGCAGAAGAAGTGCATTTGAGCAAATATCAGGTAGGTGGAATGTATGACCACTAGGTCCAAAAGTAGTCAGATTTTCTTAAAATTTGCGGTCTTGATTTATTATGCATTTTTTTGTCAAGCGATTTTTCGTCGTAATAGCATCTATTTTATTTTTGCAACGACGCACTAGTACACACTCAAGTTCTTTGTCAATTTGTTGCCATATCTTTATATAAATAAGGAATACCTATCAAAACACAGTTGCAAAAATTCGTACTTTGTTTACAAAAAATTAATTTTATTAGCAGAAGAAAATTATATAGCAAAATTAACCCTCTAATGCCCAAGGCCTCTAAAAAACGGTTATCAGATATTTAGTTACAGAAGTTATATTACGTCAATAGAAAATATAATTTATTATTTTTTCTGCCTTTAAACTCTTTTTGTACAACTAAGGAAGTAAAGTTAAAATTTTGTAGATATAAAAAAAATATTTTTTCATAACGAAAAATATTTAAAAAATCATCAAACGTATGTGAACGATCTGGTATTCAGTATTTATTACAAGGTTATTATTTTAGCTCTGGGATTCACAGAATATCATCAGAAGAGCATAAAAGGGTTAAATACAGTCAAATTTGAAACAACAAAAATTAAGGCAAATCTTATGGAATTAGTAAATGTAAAAAATTTGCGACGGTAGATTTTCACTGAAATTGCATTAATCGCGAAGTCATTTGTTGTCGTCAGTCGTTAGTCGACTTATTAAGCTTAAGAGTTATAAGAGTTATAATAATTTTTCTTTGTATATAATTCGCTGCAACTTAAGTACTAATCCATGGAATTTCTTGAAATATAACTTGTTTTATTTGTTAAGAAAACTGATTCATTTTAAAAAGGATTTTAAACTTATTCCAGTTGTGAATTAATATCTAATAATTTTTAACTTCTTAAATTTTTTAAGGTTGGTTTTTTCTAAATAAATATATAGCATCTTCAGGTAATAATAATAATTATTAAAAGTTAAAAATAAGAGTAATAACATTCTTTTTTCTAAATACTTCTTATTTCTTTGCACATAATTGATTGTAACTTAAGAATTAATCCATGGAATTTCTTGAAATATAGCTTGTTTTGTTTGTAAAGAATTTAGGAGCGTTTTTTGCTCTATCTCTAGCAGTATTCTCTCGTCTGTAAATGTTTCTTAATAAATATTATTATTTTGTTTTTAAAACAATAAATTTGGTTTTATGGATAAATAAAATTATTTTCTATAATTACACTGCACAACAATTTCAAACTTTTTCCAAAATTACGGCGTTCCGACGATTGATTCTTGTTAAGGAGACCAAAAAAAAAAAATATTCGTGTGTCGGTGTTTTGATAGTTTACATCGGAATTTCATTTTAATAGGCGGTTTAAGTTTCCCAGCCCTGACCTGTTTTTGCAGCATATAGGTATAATACTATGTTTTCTTTACATCTGGGGTGCAGGGTATGTTCAGCAACTTTGTAGATAATGGTATGACAAAAATGTTTGTAGAACATATTAAACCTCTAACTCCCCCACATAACGACATTTTTTGGCTAAATTCTAACAAATTGTAAAAACCACCCCGAAAAAGCGGGAGGGCGGGGATGAAATGTTCTACAAAAATGTGGGCCATAAGATCATACTATATATGTCAGAACACACTAAAGCCCAAAACTTAACACAAATAGCAATCTTGAATTTGATTGGTTTTTGGTGTTTGTGTTAAGTTTTCGGTTTTGCTGTGTTCTTGCATATATAGTATAATCTTATGGCCAATGCCATTATGACGGGGAGTTAGAGGGTTATTATGTTCTACACAAAAATATTTGTCATACCGTCTACAAAGTTGCTGAACATACCCTACACCTCAGATGTAAAGAAAACATAGTTTTATATACCGATATGATGCAAGAACAGGCCAGAGCTGGGAAACTTAAACCGCCTGTAAAATGAAATTCCGATGTTAACTATTAAAACGCCGAAACACATATATTTTTTTTTTTTTTGGTCTCCTTAATAAGAGTCAATCGTCGGAACCCCGTAATTTTTTTTTGTGTTGAACTGTGTTATTTTATATAAAAAAAATTTGTTAATCATTTAGTTTTTTTTTTATAATTCAGATTATATTACTATAGACATTTTTGGCAACACCTTTTAATATTATAATTAGTACATGAACATTAAATCGAAGTGAACACAATGATGATATTTTGTGGCAAAATCATAATTTGTAATACGATTAAAAAAATACACTAAAAGAGGTGAGATAGTGTTTATAATATCTTCAGTGATCTTTTTATAGTTTTCTGCCATAACACAAAAAGCTGCACTATAATATTTGTAAATTTGAATAAGAAGAATATATAAAAATTTAATTAAACGGAAAATTAAATTAAAGACTATAAGAAAAAAAAAACATGCTCACGGTACTTAGAAAAAAAAGTATTTTATAAAATGTTTAAAGTAAAAGAAAAACCTATAAAAACATGTTATGATAATTTAATAAATTTACAAATTTAATATTTTCATTAAAATTGTAAAAAAAATTGGCGCCAAAGAAAATTCAATTTTAAAAATTTTGTTCCCATAGAATTTTATTAACAAAAAATATAAACGCAATTTGTTTTTTTTCTCTATAGTATTTGCAAAGTTTTCTATATTATGCTGTCGTTCTCACCATATGTGGGTCAGTAGTTGATTCCTTGATTGTTTGTCAATGGTTTTTGGCATTATGGGAAGTCAATATATTGTATATTGAAACTTTCTACCGTTTGTCTTGTCAGATTGTTGTTGTAATAAATACATACAACTACTGTACGCGTTTGACCATCATGATTTTTATATTTTTTGTTGTTAAACGTTTAATCGATTTTAATTTAATTGTTTATGTTACCCCTCTCTCAATGACAGCTGTCACATTTATGCGTTTATATTTACTTTAATATTCAACATGTGTGTGGGTGATTTTTTTTTTTTTTTTGTTTGCTTATTTTATAGATTTTTATATGGTTTTTATATGAGTTTTTGTTGAAAAAAAAGATGTCAGATAATGTGGTTAATTTATCGAAATTAAATAGTTTTTATATAATTATTTGACATATAAAATGTTTATGTAATATATTAATAAAAAACGCATAACAATTAATTATTTAATTGTTAGTTTGGAAATTGTTTAGTAACATTTTGAAACTAAATTAAACAAAAAAACAATTTTTATTTTGCTTTATTTTGTAATTAATTAAGATTTTTCTTTGAGTGTATAAAACTTCAACTGGCCCTTAAGTGAAAATGAGAATTAAACCCACAGATAAAGATAGTATATATATTATCTCTCACTAGTATTCCAAATAAGAATATTTTTTCATAAACTTAATGAGAATTACAATTAGTGTATATGTTGTTTTCGACAAAAGGCAGCATTTATTACAGACTTAAATTTAACATTAAATTATGTTAATTAAAAAAGCTTTAAATCGCAGATTTTTAGTGGATATTTAAAGTTTGTTGGAAACTTAAGTGCACTATTTACACCACTTTAGAGAAAATTCGTAATACTACTTTTTAAGCTGGAAATGATTTAAAATCTTAAGCTTCAAATGAAAAAAAAAATTTTAAGTGGCGGAAATAAATTTTACTTAAGTGGTAGATTTTACTTAAGTGTTCACTAAAATATCGGCTCTATGACTACGTATAAATATAATATAAATCAATTATTGCTGACTTTGAATGGAACATTATTTCGACGCTACAGATAATCTCTTCAGCACACGCAGAGAAAAAAACATAGTTGCAATATGATCACTGCTACTATATTGTGCTTGCTGCAATCGGGTATGGTTGTCACAACCAAGTAATTGGTTTTCTAACCATCAACATGGACGCTGCCATCATTATTTAGTAAATATTTTACTATTTTATGATTGGCATCTTCTATTTTATAATATGATTGGCTGTTACCATACAGTGGTAACAAAAATTCTGATATGAAAAAAATATGATAATTATGCAACGATAAAATGCTGGCAACAATCAATAAATAATTATACAATCAAAGAAAGAAAAGTTCTTAAAGTCTTTAATTTTTTCCCTAACACTTTTTCTTCAAAAAGTCCTTAATATTTTTTTTTTTTAGAAAAAATACTTCTAAAGGCAATATTTTTAAATTTAAAGAGCTTTTTCATAGTTTCTAAGAACTTTTCCTTTAAGAAATTTTCTTAGGTTATGGATCATATAATGATAATCCAGGAATCATAATATAGTTATGAGGGACTATAATATGATAACATTTTGAGCATATTATGATTATGTGAGATCATATTATGATAAATTTTTTATAATATGTTTATTAAGGACCATAATATGGTAATTTTTGAATCATAATATGACTGTAGGGACCATACTATGGTAAAATTATGGATATTTTATTATTATTATTATGATATGATAACCATAATATAGTACGATTATGGTTGGCACAACCATAAACCCAAAAATATATGATGCTCTTCGAATATGATTGACCCAACCATGTTTTTTCTTAGCGTCCAATCATTATATTAAAAAAAACATAAACTCAATGAGAATTTTAGGTTTGCAAATCAGAGCACAATTGAAAACAATATGGGTTTATACATAATTTTCTGTCTGCTTAGAATTTTTAACAGCTTTTCAAATATTTGTTTAAATATTATTAAAAAAATTGTATTAACTAAAAATGTATGTTATACTAATAACTCCAAATTTAAGATTATTAAAATTGAAAAAAAAAAATTGCAAAACATTTGTTTTTTGTATAACGCTTTATAAAGTCAACTCAAAAAACTCTTTTTTTTAAAGCTTTACAGGTTATAAATAATTAATTTATGTTAATCGTTTTTATATTTAAGAATGAATTCAAAAATAAACTAAAAACGTAAAATTTTGTATTTTATTACAAGCCACCAAATAAAACATGACACATAAGCTGTCAAAAAAAAAAACTAAATTCATTCATAAAAATTTGAGACCCTAAAAAAAAAAAAAAAATCCCAAACAAAACTTTTTTTTTGAAAAGAAACAAAAAAAAAAAAATGTTGAACAAAAATATATTGAAAAAAACTACTAAAAACCAACAAATTATATTATCAAACAAAAGAAACGATGGATGAGTTTTTTGTTTTTTTTAACATCCAGCTTCATTCATTCTTTAAAATCGAAAATATTTTTTAATACAATAAAACCAGAAATTTTGAAATCTTTTTTTTTTTTTTTTAATATAATATTTTTCTTTAGACTCTGTGTATATTATTATTTTTAGTGTTGTTGTGCTGTAAAGGCAATTGACACTCCTTTAAATTAAACTCAGAAAATATACAAAAAAAAAACTGTATATAAAATGTTGAAAATATAAAACAGTATTAAAGTATAAAAACTAGTTTTTTACGGTGTTGATATTATACTAAACTTGTGTCTATTCTTTTTAAAAAAGACTATAAAAAATTGTCTTTTATAGGATGTTTAATAATGTTAAATTTTATTCTCGATTCTACGTTTTCATTCATCTTAAGAAGAGAGAAAAAAAAATTAATGCAAAAATATAAAATATTCAACGAATTCGTAGCGAAGTTTGAAGCAATAAAATCATTAAACATTTTTTTTCTTCTTATAATTAGTACACACTGAAAAGTTGATTAGTTTTTATTTACTGGATAATTTAAAAGTTTTATTTGAATTTCATTCCAAAGCCCCTCCCCCCCTCCTAAAAAAAAGAACAATATTTTGGGCACTAAATTTTATTTGCAATGAAATTTAAGACCCGTATTTGGTAAGAAAAATGAATCTCAATGTTTCAAAATTTTGTTTATCACTTAACTTAATTAAGAAAAATATTGCTAGAAAAATATTCGTAATTAACTCCTTTCTAGCCTTAGATTCACATCGTATCAAGGTAGGCTTGTGCACATAATAGGCATTTACACTGAACAACATCTTTTTAAAACGCATGGAAGATGTCGAAAACGTAAAACATGTGTTTACATTGGCAACATCTTTCTCTGTTATTTATTCAGCTGTCAAGAAATAATAGAAATATACGCATAATTTTTGTTAAAAATAAGAAAAGTATTTAGAGAAAGCATTAATCATTGGAGTAGTTGTTGCTTTACAAGAACAAACCCGAATTTTTATGCAGTACATTGAAATATTAGAGGCCATTCTGGAAAAGATAATGATGAAAAAGAATTTTTGGTAGACATGAGTATGAAATTCTTACATGTGCCGCTTATTTGCCTTTGATGAATAATTTTTATTGTTTATTTTTTGCAATGTCAGTTTGCTAGTGATGGTACAAAGAAAATCGATTTTTTTTGTAATTTTTTTAGTGATGACACTTAAAATAACGAAAGATGTAAGATGGAACAAAATGAGAAAGGATCTTTTGTAAATGTAGAAAGATGTAGGACTTTTGGCCTGTATAATTCTTATGGGAAGATGTTAACATATTTGCAAACTGATGAAAGATGTAAGATGTAGCTCAGTGAAAAAAGCCTATAAGGGTTAAATGATAATCGACGTTAGGAAATTTTTTAAAAATTGTTTGTTGTTTATTAAAAAATTTTATAATTTTTCAACAAATAAATCAAATAAATAACCCATTTATATATATGATCATATGGTTATATTTAATCATATATACTCTCATTTGATTCATATATATATATATGATCATATGGTTATATTTAATCATATATACTCTCATTTGATTCATATATATTCATATATTATTTTGCCCATGTAAATTTGTATATCCTCATTTTTCGACGGTTATATGATCATATATGGTCATATACGAACATATGTGCTCTCATCTGATTCATATATATTCAGATATGATATGATTCATATATATTCAGATATGATTATATATGACCATATACGGCCGTATACCCTCAATTTTTCTTTTCGAAGATATATGATCCTATATCATGTCTGTCAAAGAAATTTAATAAAAAAAAAAAACATTTGTACTTGTTCTATTATTTTAAATAAATTAAAAATTGAGGAAAATTAAATATATTTATTAGGATTCATCAAATCTAATATACTTTTGGGTGTACATTGTGAATATAAAATCAAAATTAAATTTTGTCACGAATTTCGCGAAAATTTCATACAAACAAAAATGTTCGATTTTGATCAAGAAATTTTCTTTTTGCAATGATTATATATGTCCACGGAATGTCTTCCTATGTAAGACAAAATTTTTGTTAACAATTTAATATTAATACGCTAAATTATAGCGAAAAACTAAAAAAAGTCATAGTTTACTTTCAATTGTAAGGATAACTATTATCCTTTCAAAAATAAAAATAAAAATAACAATATCATGTCTAATGTTTTTACATAGGAAATTACCACAAAAAATTGAATTTTGTTTAATTTTCAAAAACCGCAAATAATTTAAAAAATATTAAACCTAGCCACACCTTTTATTACACATGTTTTATTCGAACAAGTTTTTTTTATGATTTTAAAAATATATTATTTTAATGCAGTTTTTATATAGAATTTTAATCTCTCACGATATGCTGCTGAACAAAAATATATACAAATATGCCCGAAATTCTTCCCGCTAATTTCACCCCTTCGGCACTTGAGGTGGTAGCAAAAGTGAATCAGATACTTTTACATTTCTTTTTTCTATTACATATTAAAATTTCCTTAAAATTGGAATAGTTATTGAAATTTTTGTATTTATATTTGGACTTTCTATATTTGCATATATTTACTTAAAATATTGTTTTACCTTAAGTCCAAAAATCTAATATGATATTGTCACATTAGATTTTATTTATTTATTGCCTTTTAATAAGGTTGATCATTTTCATGATAGACAATACAATTGTTTCATAGGCATCGCCCTAATCATCAGTTGTCTGCATAAAGAAAATGATGTTTAGTTAATTTTAACTAAGACATTATATTCAAATATTTATTTATTTATTTTATTAAACATATAATTACAAATTATATTTTAATACCCTAACCGAGCACTAGCAACGAAGGCTTTCAGCGTGTTATAGAGAAAACAGACCAAAGCCTCTGGTGGGAATCGAACCCACGACCCCCGCACTGATAAGCTAGCACGCTACCAACTAGCCTACCGCGGCGCTCTATTCAAATAATAATAATAATAATAATAATATTAACAATAAGAGAATTGTTTAAAGTAAAAAATTTCTGTATTCGTTAACCAATTGTATTGTCTATCATAAAAATGATCAGTATGAAAATATCATATTAGCTTTTTTGGTTTGCTATTTCTGTTAGTGTAATATTTATTGAAATTATTTTCTTCTTTTGATGCTTAACACATCGTCAGCTTATTATTGGTTTGATTTATACGCCAAAAAGTAGTTATCGAAAAAAACTCTAAACAAGGTTTACATTTTTTTAAATTTTGTATGCAAATCTGTTATATGATACGGAATATCGAAAAACGGGTTTTAGAATTATAAACAGGATATTTTTATTATATAAAATTTATTCCTAACTTATTTTTTTTTAAATGGTGAGTAGGTCAAGCCAATAATAAGCAGACGACATGTTGTAAATAAACGAATAAATTCCTTTTAACCTCTGCTTCATATAACTTGTTGTTTGTCTATCGGGTATAGAGTGAAGTGTTATAGTTAAAAAAAAAAATAGTCTCAATTTTATTATTTTATTTATGTATTTATTATTATAAAAATAACCATATTAGAATTTTGCATTTCGATTAAAATATTATAGGTTTTTTTAGTTACTCTATAAAAAAAGGAATCTCAGTAGGAAATATTATCAGTAACTTGAGCTGTTTTCAACTAAAATACACTTAGAAAATATAGTCTGATAATACAAGTTCCACCAACATTAGCTTATGGCTGACACAAACAACTTAAGTTAAAGCTGATAAATTTAAAAATTCTTTTGATTAATATATTTTATATTATTTGTTGACATAATTTACTGTTGTTTATTAATTTGGCAATAATTTTAAATAAACAATAGAATATTTTATTGTTTGTTTTTTCTTAGTTTAAAAAATTTCTATAAAAATCATTTTATCAAAATTTCAATTCAAATATTTCGACTGTAAAAAATTAAACTTTAACAAAAAGATTTTGTGCCATTTCGTTGGGATTGCCAATATTTATACTGTCTGCTAAGTTAAAAACTCATATTTACTAATATAATTGCCAACCGATAGTAGAATGATTCGATATATGCAGTTTTTTAACCCATTGCATTTATTTCTTACCGTGCTTAAAACGAAGAAGAAGTGTTGGTTACATATTTTAATTGCCATAAAATCTTTTTTTTTATGGTTATAAGAAAATCATACACTGTATAATTAGTTATTTTACAGTTTGCAATATTACAAAGTTTGATAGGAGGGGAATAAAATCTAACAAACTGGTTTGCAAAATTGATAAAATTATACAACAGATATAAATCATAAATAAGTATTATAATTTTTTTTTTATATATCTTTCACGTCCATATGAATTTTTTGTATATTTTTGCTAACAGCCTTAGATTTTAAGCCATTATTAAATAAACATTAAATATATATATAATTTTTTTCGTTCATATAATATTTAAATGTAGATTGTCTACTTAATGGCTCCAATATTAAATAATTGTTGTTGTTTATTTAAAATTGTAAAGTGTCTATATTTTGATTGGATGTATGCAATTTGTCTATGACTTTTAAATAGATTTAAATGACAGTAAAAAAAATAAATATATAAATATATTTAATAATATATGGAAAAAGATTAAAAGTTATTTTGTATGGATTTTTTAATAGCTTTTTAAAAAGGGGTAGTAGAATTATCATAAACTTATTGTTAGTAAATAATTGAAATATTTTTTAAACTCATTGAGAATTATAAACATAACTTATGCGAAAATAATAGTCACTTTAAATTTATTCAAGTGATATTACAATTATTATTTAGATTTATATGAGGTTTTCATAGTGTTAAAATATTCTATTTATATATCCTTGTCAAAATCGAAATATATTAGATCATACATTATCATGCATTGGCTATTAGATGATCATACATGGGCATACATGATCTTTAACGTACATGCCTAGCTCAATATATGACTTAACATGATCTTACATCCGAAATAGAATCCAAAAATATTAAGTAAATAGCCAGATATCATAATATATATATATAATCATATACGGCCATACACCTTCAAATTTCGGATCCAAAAATATATGATCATATATGGCATCATGTATGATCATATAATGAACGTCTATGATCATGTATGCCCATGTATGATCATATGGAAAACTATGTATGGTCATGTATGTTCATATATAATTTGATTATCACATTAAATTCCATATTAAATTTATATTGACAGTCACAAATTGTTAATTGTCCGCTGCCATTTAAGAAAAATAAAGTAATTTTGCCTAAAGTAGTAAATTGCCCGGTAACAGGTGTCCAATTTATGACCGTCAATACATTTCTTTATCTTTTTTTTTTAAATACCGGTGCGGAAACGTAATATTTTAAATATTTTTAGTTTGATCAAAACATAAAGAAAAAAACCGTACAACAAAAAATTATGAAAAAAAAAAAATCTAAAACCGACGGACAACAAACACTTACCAAACAACTAAAGTCAATCAGTCACTCAGCAGGTCATAAATGTTAAATGGTGGCTATGAATATGAAACGTCACACCAGTTCATGACAACAACAACGACAACAAAAAAAAATAAGTTTAAAAAATTAAAATAAAAAAATATGACAAAATATATATACACACAAAAAAATATTTCTAAAATTCCTGCAATTGAAAATATTCGTTAATATTTAATTAATGCAATTAAAAAAATTATCAAACAATAGTTAATTGTAAATTTTTTTTAATTGAAACAATTACAGAATTCAACAAGAACTTTAATTTGAGGAATTTAAGAGATATATTTTTTTTTTTATTTATCGAAATACAATTTTTAAAATTCCATTATTAAAAAAAAAAAAATAATTATACTTAAGTTTTCAAAATTTGTCATATTGATTAAATATATTTTAACGCAATTAAATTTAAATTTTTGGCAATTCCAGATAATATTATAAGTGAAGGTTGAGAAATTTAGAATTTTTGTGGAAAGGGTTGATGTGAAGTCTCGAATCCAAATCCGTTAAGAATTAATATTTTTGTCTTTTTTTGGATGGGGCGGGCATTTTGCCTGCCCGAGGGGTAGTTAAGGGGGCTGCGTTAATTAAACAATTTTTGAGGCCTTACTCGACAATGTTGGTGAGCCCGTATTCAGACTAAAAATTTCACGGAATCCGCGTGATGCCATAAGCCTTCCCCGATCCAAATTCTGAACTCTTTAGCATTTAAGTTAAATTTAAGCCCGACATGTGATATTATACACTTAATAAAAAATAGATTGAATTGAAAAAAATATTTCTATCAAAATGTACTTCCAATTCCGAATTTTTATCTATAAATGTAACATGGGCTTGCCAGAGAAAGGAAACGTCAATTTTTAATCCCTTTAAATGCAATTTTTCCCAAATAAATTCTTTGAAAGTTTGAAAGGTTTTGGATATTCTAAAAATGTAATTTTGAAAACATCGTCACCTGATGACGTCGAGTCAATTTATACGATGCAATTGATTGCGTGCCATTTTCTTAATTCCCTCTTCGAAATTGCACAAAAAACTGTATGTCAATGAAGCAACAAAAGAAGAATACATATGTGTGTGAAAGAGAGATAACAAAAGCATGCACGAAAAACGAAAACCGTGCATTTTTTGTTACTTCGCTTGCTTCTGTACCCCGTTCGCCAACAAAAATTGCACGCAATAATTGCATGCAACAAAGTCTACCTTAAGCAAGGATAAGCCCAACTATTTTTACAATTTGTTAAATAAGTTTTGTGTGTTTTTAGCATATTTAATTTTTTTAAAACAATATCCCCAGAATAATAAAGCAATGATTCCCTGCCTTAAGAAGCCCATGGTAAATTCAATAATGCAAATAAAAAATCAAAGCACTTTTTGGTAACCAAATTTTACTACGTGTGAGGCCTGTAATTTATTAAATCTATTTTATTGTTTTTCATATTAAAAAAGTTAACAAAAGGTGTTAAAGTCAATTTTCTAAAAAAAGTAAATAGGTATGGATATGGAAAATGTGTGAAAATAAAAAATAAACTACTAATAGTTTTAAAAGTTTTAATTTTTAAAACAAATTTAGCGGCTTCTGTTTTTTTTTGACATACACCTAGGACCCGATTAGTGAATCGTAAGTTACAAAGAATTTTAGAATATATATTTTTTTTTTAAATGAAGCAACATCTATGAAATTCTTTCTATTCTTTCTATACCGAATAGAGAAAAAATCAAAGGTTGTTAATGATGAAGAGCTAAGTAGTGTAATTGCACGAGATGTTAAATCTTAAAACAGTTATTCTGCGCCATCTGGTGTTGAGGTGGCGATAGAAAAATTTTAGATATACTGAGTATATGTGTCATCTTTGACATACGAAAATTAAATTTTCGTTAATTTTTTTTTAGAAAATCTAAAATGCCGTTAATTAAGGCTTTAGTGTTTTAACAAATATTTTAGGAAAATTACTTTATAATTGAAAAAATAAATAAATACATTTTACCGACAAACATAAATTAAATAAATCAATGTGCCACTGTTTTCTATGGTTTAATAAATTTACTGATCATGGAGCTTTTAAATAAAAATTATGAATATGAACTTTTTCTCTTATGAAATGTTTCTTTTTTTTTTGCCATTTAATAAAATAAATCATATTTAATGCAAAGTATAACAGTAACAACAAAAATGCCCGAAATAATCATAAATATATCTCAAAAGTGTACTAAGAAACAACAAAATACAAAAAATAATCACTATAATTTAGGCCGTTTGTATATTATTTTAATAACATTCTTTGTCTTTAATACAATTCTCTGTGACATTACACTACATTTGTTTTTTGTTGTACTCGTATACAACTGATCCTCTTAAGAACCATCATCAAGTATTTGTATAATACCTTGCAGAATACTAAATGTCTTTAAACAAAAGTGTTGTGTTTTTTTTTGAGATTTTGTTAGAAAAGAAAAAAAAAATAGAAAACAGACGGACGGACGGACTTTGTAGAGATCAGGCATTAAAAAACAGACATGTAGTAGTGTGTCAACGTCAGTCACACCCCACTTAGGTGCAAAATTTGTTGGCGACAATACGATCACATTATAAACTATTAAATATAATGAAAAACGTATTAAATAATAACACGAAACAAAACAAAAATTTTATGAAGGAACACTTGTAGACGTAAATTAATATACCGCAAAAAATTTTAGAAAAAAATACTCAGTATACAATATGTTTTTTTTCTTTCTTATTTTAAATAACATAGACAATATAGATTATTGTACTTTGGTTAAGCCTTAAAAAATGTTGTTTTGTTTCATAAAAATATAAAAAAGTAATACATCTGGATTAAAAGTAAACTAAAAATAAGATTTAAAAAAAAAATCCGACGGTACTTTGTTAAAAAAAAAAAAAAAAATTATTCATTAACTTTAAAATTTATGAACTTAATGAGAATTATTTTGATCCTAAGCTATAAAGAAAGGAACGTGTTAAAATAAATGGGAATTATATTTATAGACTTTGTCAAATATAATAAATTTCTGCCTATAAAACATGTTGATGGATTTTAATGAGCTAGATCTTAAATTTATAGTTATTCTCCTCTCTTTACGGGTCTTTTAGAAATTTTCAAAATGGCGGCTGGAAACCAAATCGGTAGTTCAGGCTAAAAAAAAAATTGATTTCCGAATCGATTGGTTTTTGGCTTAAATATTTGGTAATTAGCATTCTCAAAAAGTTGATTGGTGAAATCCAACATGGAGGATCCAACAATTTATAAACCTTCAAAATTCTCAATTGTGACGGTTTTTATACAAATTTCACTGTTTTAGCTGGATTTATTGCATTTTGAGGTTAATCGGAGCCGCCATTTTGGATTCAGAGGATTTTTTTAATATTTTGAATGATTGAAACTCAACATTTATGAAGAATATAATTCAGTTAAAGATACAAAATCGTATTCCGCGAAGTGATTTTTTTTATTTTAAGACGACTTTGAGATGTCAGCAGCAGGGATTTTATCAACCTATCAAGCCAACTTTTTAAAGACGTTAATTACCAACAGTTTGAACCCAAAACCAATCCATTCAGAAGACAATTTTTTTTAAAAATTTTTAATCTGAAATTTTTATATTCCTTTGGATTCTAGCCGCCATCTTGAGTCGCCATTTTGAAAACTTCAAAAAAAAAGAGAGACAATAAACGAACATTAAAATCGATTTGCATTAATTTTCAGCAGTGTTTTGTTACGTTTGATAAAGAACGTGCCAACAGGCATGTAGTTGAAAACATTCTTAACTATATGAGAATTATTTTTTTTGGAAAATTTTATATTATAGTTAAAAATTTTCATGTAGAAAATTTATTTTTTATAAAATTAATTTTGTATAAATTTATTATTAAAAATTTTAAATTTCACTTTTTGAAACGCATCATCAGGGTCTTATATGTTTTTTACTCTAAATTGTAAATTTTACAGTTTTAAATATATTTTTCAACGCATTTTCTTTTATACATAGCATTTTTTTAATATTTTTTTTTTTGCTAATTTTAACAAAATTTTTTATTAATGATCTTTTTGACACAAATTGAAACGACCTTCGTCTAATTTTATACAAAAAATATATTTTAAAAAAGTCATTTAATGTTATACAACCAATATCCAATTTTATTTAAAAACTTTATATTATATTTTTGCTAAAAAAATGTTTATTATTTGTTGTTTTTTATAAACTAATAAAATTGTAATAAAAACTTAAATTATTTTAAATCGTATTAACTCGTTCATTCACAAATTTAAAATATTTTTTTTTAGTTTTTTTTATTTGTTTATTATTGAGGAAATATAAATTAAAAATAAAATAATATATTTATATTAATAATAAAAAATATATATTATATGTTATTATAAGCTATTTTTAAAATATTTTAAAATTACAACATATTTGTATATAAAAAATATATTACGCATAAAATAAATAGTTAATAAAAAAGCTATAAAAAATTGTTTTTTTTTTCTATACTATTTTTGGCCAATAATGTGTATTTGTGTCTGTTAGAATTGTGGTAAGGAAAGTAAATTTGACAAAAAAAATGTATTACTCTTGATAAATATCTGGGCTCTTATCATGCCACTTCCACCAGAATTAGGCCCCTTTAAAGCGATATTCATATTAATTTTTTAATATTTTTTGCTAAATAAGAAAAGTTTTAAAAAAATTTTTCAAAACATCCCAGCAGGTTATCACATATTTTATTGTTTTCTAAGTTTTCGTAAAGGTTCTTTTACTGCTCTTTTTGGAAGATATTCTGTGGATATTCTAAAAGAATTCATATCTACACCTTAAAAAAGTAGCGATTTGTATATTAAGCCGATGCTTTTTTTAAAAATCACTCCTTCCCAACTTGCGTAGCATATATTATTGCCTATTTTCCGTTTCTTAATTTCACAAATTCATTTGAAATTTTGTTAAAAATATTTATTTAAAAAAAATACATTGAGCGCCCCGGTAGGCTAGTTGGTAGCGTGTTAGGTTATCAGTGCGGGGGTTATGGGTTCGATTCCCACCAGATGCTCTGGTATGTTTTTACAACGAGCCGATGGCCTTTGTTGCTAGTGCTTGGTTAGGGTATTAAGATATAATTTTCAATTATATAATTAATATAAATAAATAAAAATACATTGTAAATATAGTTTAAATTTCCATAAAAATTGGATTATGAAAGAGAAGATAAAATTACCGGGCCACATCTGTTTTCTTTTCGTGTCCAAAATTGTTAAAAACTTGTTTGTTTTTAGCCTTTTAAATGGCTTTTATGCACAGTTGGAATATTTTTTTAAAAACATTTCATTTAATACACATTTACTTTGATAGTTTCACCCGCTAAATATAAGAACTTGTCTCCTTTATTGGCAAAATTTAAATTCTCTCTTGGAAGAGTTTTTTCGTAAGGGCTTATTTAATGCGGATTCCAATTTATGATGATTTAAAATATTTGATAACTTAAAAACTGATTTTAATGCAGTCAAATAATTCAAAAGAATACCGTACCATTGCATTTTCAATGCTTCCTTAGAGTAGAATAAAAGTTATGAGCGGTAGCTGTTTTTGAATACTCCCATCCTATGACACGCCAATCTTACATTCACCGATGAAACCATCAGAAATCAGAAAAGATGTTAACATCTTCCCAAAAATTAAAGATTTTCTACATCTGCAAAAGATGATCCTCTCTGATTTAGTTCCATCTTACATCTTTTGTTACTTGAGGTGTCATCACTAAAAAAATGGCAGAAAAATTGATTTTCTTTGTGCCATCACTAGCAAACTGACATTGCAAAAAATAAACATCATCTTCTTACAGAATGGCCTTCAATATTTCAATGTACTGCATTAAATTTCGGCTTTTTTCTTGCAAAGAAACAATAACTCCAATTATTAATGCTTTCTCTAAATCAATTTTTTAATATATTTTTTTTTAAAAAATAATGCGTATTTTTCTTTTATTTTTTGACAGCTAAATAGATGAAAAATGAAAGATGTTGCCAGTGTAAATTCATGTTTAACGTTTTCAACATCTTCCATGCGTTTCAAAAATATGTTGCTCGGTGTAAAAAGCCTATAAACGAAATTAATAAACGAAACGAATAAAAAAAATTAGAAACAGCACTTTTTGGACATTATAAAATATAATTCATATCCCTCGAGTTTGTGCTTTCGAAAATTCGTGGTATCCTAGTAAAAAAAATGAAATGAACGAAATAAAAAAATAAAAAAGGGTTCATGAACGAACTAGTTCAATTGAATAATATGAACTAGTCCGTCTTTAAGTTTGTAAAAAGGGCAGCACTTGAGCTGGGGTACTTAGGGCTTCAGGTTGAGTTTGGAGTGGACTGTATAGCATGGGCACCTAAATATGAAGAAGAGTTAGGCCCTTTTTTCTTAGCTTATAATTTCTCGCAGCTCGAGACAATTATAAAGGAGTTAATGGTTGAGTTGGGAAAAATGGAAAAAGTATAAAAATAAAAGAATTCGTATAGTGTATTTTTGGAAATTGCTTTATTGTGCTCACCGTTTCTGTTGAGGGTTACAAAGTAAGTGAAGTAAGTAATTATTTTAGGTATAAAGAAACTTCAATTTATCTTTATGTTTCAAAACCAGAATATGAATTTAGATAATTTCTATGTTATTTACAATTCACAATAATTCATAGTTCATAGTTCAAACATTCCAACTACAACAATTTTATTTAAATTCAATTTTGTTGGCAAATTCAATTACTTAATTTCAATTCTATATATATAAAAAATGTAGTTTATTTTTAATTGTTTATTGTCTAAATTTATGAATTTAGACAAAGTTCAATCATTATTTTTGTTATTTTTATTTATCTAACAAGTGTAGCCTTTTTCAAATAAATTGTAGGCTCAATATTAATTTTTTTTAGCACATAGTAATATTTTTTCCAAATTCAAAAACATTTTATGGATTTCTTTTGTGGCTATTCAATCACCGTATATTTACGAAAACAATGCAAATAAATTATTTTTAGCTAGGCCGATATATGTTTTTCGAACCGGAAAATTGAAGTTTTGGAAGATCTAAAGCCGCCTTTTATTAATTTTTATAGTAGTTGTAGATTTATTTGACTATAGTGTTCCAAGAAAAGATTGAAAAAATAATCATATGAACGAAAAACTAATCTTTTGAACTAGAAAAACGAATTAATTCATTAAAAAAAAATTAACTAGAAAGAGCTCTTACCAAAACCCACTACAATAACTAGACTAAATCTAATCGAACTAATCGAACCTATGAACTAAATAGGTTCAACAAAAAAAATGTTTTACTATACGTGCATGTAGGATTCATATATGACCATATATATACATTCATGTGTGTCCATATGTAAGCCTATGCGGCCATATATTCTCCATATTAAAAATCCGAGGATATACCCAGCAAAAACAGACATTATCAAGTAATTAAGAGAGTAAGAAGTACACAAAGGGTTTCACTAGTTACCAGGCTATTAATACGCTTAATTACTTTTGTTCGCGATACTCAAAATTCATGGGTGGTCATTACCCTCTCGCTTACAAAAAAAGTGAGAATAATCAGTTACAGATAGTGAAGAAATAAGTGATATCTTTCAAAAGTAAAGTAATAAGTTACTCTTAGTTAAATAATAGTATACCTTATTCAAGTATAATTTTTTTACTTAAAGAAATCGACAAGAATAGTTTGTATATAAATTTATAAAAAGAATATTTAAAATATTTATTTTTTACATTCAAAAATTTAAGTTTATATAGATTGACTGCTATTTCACATTCAAAACCCTTTAAAATGTTAAAATTTTTGCAAAATAACTTTTTACAGCAGATAATTTTCTATTTTGTTGTATAGTTTTTCAAAACAAATTAATCAATAAATATAAAAAAAAACAAACAGATAAACCGGTTCAGTTAATAACAACAATTACTAATTACTACACAAATAACTGATTTGTGGTAAATTATATATTTTTTTATTTTGAAATGAGTACCGGTTGAAAATTTTTACCTGAAGGTTTATAACATACTCACAAAAATTTTTCTTTTACAAGTTTTAATTAAATTGTTCAATAAACTAATGAAGTTTTCTTTACTAAATGTTTCAAATTTTTTTTTTTAATTTCTTGAGAAAGTTTTATCATTTTAATCAAATTAGCTTGTAATGAAATTTATTCATTAAGTGAATGAAATTTTTAAAATATATAATGAAATCTTTCAAAAAATTCATTGAAATATTGAACTAAGTTCCAGCGAAACTTTATTGATATCATGATAACTCAATATAACTCATAAAAATAAAAAATCTGTAAAAAGTCATAAAAATTAACTACTAAATCCGTAAAATATAACGCATTTTCAGTTATTTTGTTTATTTAAACTTTCAGACAATTAAATATAATAAAATAAAAACCATTTTTAAACAAATCATTTTAAATGAATATTTATTTTAATTTATTCTTTAAATATATATAAAGAATGGTTTAAATTTTTTTATATTTTAACTATGTAATCATTTGAAAACAAATGTTTAGTCAGTTACTGTAAACATATATTGAGTTTATATATTAATTTTAAAAAATCAAGATTGGAAACTCAATTTCTTTTTAACTGTTCGAATAAATTGCTTTTGCTGTTAAGGATTTTTTTTATTAATTAAAGATTTTTAAAACTATTTAAAGACACTAAGGAGATCTACTAAATTGTTATTTTAAATTTTTGTTTTAAAAATAAGAACTTATGAAATAATCATAATAGGATTATTTTTGTTAACAATCCACAAGGATTTTAATTACTATAGAGAAACTTTTAGAATTGTATAGATTTTTAAAAATGTTTTAGAATACTGATCAAAAATAACTTTTGTAGGTACTGATGAGAAACAGCTGTTGGTTGTTTCTTATGAAAAATCAACACAATTGGCTAATAAGGTTTGTTATGGATTAACAATTATATTGAAATTATTAAAAATTTATAAATAACAATTTTGTTTAAAAATTATTTGGGGTTTTTTTTGTAAATATCCGCACAATTGTGCATTTTTTCTATATAAAAATTTTATTATATTTTTCTTCTTTTGAAATTTCCAAAATTTCGAATGCATAACTTAAAATTATTGTTTTCATTCACAATACATTAATGTCTGTTTATTGTCTCCTACAGATTTAACAATATTTTTTTTTTGTTTTTGTTTTTCAACGCTGAACACCCACCTGGATATTAATGGCACGTGCAGAAGATAGACAGCAAAAATTTAATAAAATAAATGTAAAAGTTTTTCTTTAAAGGCAACTTTACTTAAATTGCAGTGACACTTTTTGTGATAACAAACATTACAATTTTTCCAAAAATTTTTTATATAAAATTTTAGTGATTTTTTTTTGTTTTCAAAAATCACTTAACAAATTTCACTTTTGTTTGTAATTTTATTTGAATATTTTGATATATATTATTTAGTTTAGTTTTGCTTTGAATTAAACATACGTAAGAGCAGCACAAGAAAAAAATCGATAAAAAGTATATAATGCAAAATTATTTTGTATTTTTTTGTGTTTTTTTGCAAAAAAAAAAAAATATATATCTAATACGTCACAAAGTTTTTATTTCTTTATGAGAGCTTTTCTCACACTTTATTGATAATTCATTCATAAAAAAAAGTAATTGTATAGTGATAGAAATTTTGTTGATTTTTTCTTTCAAATGTTTTGTAGAAATTTAAGTGATTTTTAAAAAGTTTTTCTTTTTAACCCGGTTTATAAATTTCTTTTTTTTTTGTTTGGTAAATTTAAAATTTTTTAGAAAAATATCTTTAAGATACTTTTTATGTAAGATTTGAAAAATTTTCCAATTACACTCTTGTTTCTCACAAATTTTCTTATTTGATTTATTTAGATTAAATCCAATATGAATTTCGTTTTTTCTTGACTTTTTTTTTTATCTAAATCTTGTTATAATTAGAAATTTTTGCAGTTATCTTTGGGAAACACTGTTAAATTAAGTCTTCACTTATAGATATTTAAATTTTTATTTAGTAATGTCTAGTTTTGTGGATTTTTAAGAATTTTTCTTTTTTATTTTTTTTTATTAAATAGAACAGAGTGTATTAGTTGGTTAGACCGTTACGTTTGCTAGTTCGAACACAACTGAAGCACGAGATGAGTACTCAATTGGTTTTTATGAATGAAACCGGCCAAAGCTTATAAGATACATTTGAATCTCATAGTATGCACAATTTATTTTGAATGCCCCTACCAGAAAAACACAAATACCTCTAGAGCATATAAAAGCATTGACAACAATATATTTTGTTTTATCTTCGAATATGAATATAAATTTCCCCTTTATCTTATGCTCTTACACTCTCTGTCATTTAGTAGAATAGAGAGTGTTAGATACTTTTGTATTTCATAGATACTTGTTTAAATTAAAAGAGAGGCATTTTGGTTTGCTATACATCCAATGGTGGTATAAGTTAACTCCCCGTTATGTAGCCATTTTCAGGCTGTTAGGCTGGCGCAAGCGCATTTAAACCAATCAACAGTTTGTTTTGTTTTTTACACAAAGTATCTGTAAGATATATTTTTTTTTTAAATCTCTCACTGTATCTATATCTCAAAAACACTCTTTTTGTTTCTCATATAAATTTTATTAAAATTTCGAGTTTCCCCCTCTTGTTAATATCAAACATTTACTTTTTTTCCTATAGATTTTTATTAAAAACAATTTTGCTTAAACTAATTTTTTTAACATTTAAGGTAAAAATAAACCAACAGGTATGTATGTAATATATATTGGGATTTTCAAATAATATATTTAGCAAAACAAATATCTAAAATTTAAAAATAAATTTTTCTATCATCTATTAAATACGTCATTAAAATTAAATTGTGCAAATTTTCTTAAAATACATTTTTGTTTATATAAAATATTTTTTTATTTTTTTTTTTTGTTTTTAAATAATTTTTGTTCAATATTTTTATGGCAAAAAAAAAAAGAAGCGAAAAAAATTTCATCGGCAAATTTTAGCCTAATGATTCATGATTTTTGTTTTTCAAAATGAGTGTACGTATATTTAAAATTTGTGTAAAATTTTCCAACAATGTTTAGATGAAATAAATATTTCTTTACAAATTATCTTTTGAATTAATTGAATTGGTGTACCACTTTATATTATTGTTTTTTTTTTGAATAATATTTTTTTAATTTATATTCAACCTGTTGCTGTTGTTTTTTTTAAGTTTAAGTTTTTAAATCGAATTTTTTGTATTAATTTTATTTCTTTATTTTATTCGTTTTGGTGTCATTTTCCTTCTTTTAATATGTTTTTAAATTTTATTACTAGTCCTATTCACACCTTGATTAAATGATAATAAACTTAATTTTAATAATTTTTAATTTAAAGAAACAAATATTATAATTATAAAATTTAACGCCCCGGTAGGCTAGTTGGTAGCGTGCTAGCTTATCAGTATGGAGGTCGTGGGTTCGATTGCCACCAGAGGCTCTGGTCTGTTTTCGCTACAACGAGCTGAAGGCCTTTGTTGCTAGTGCTCGGTTAGGTTATTAAAATAAAATTTGTAATTATATGTTTAGTAAAATAAATAATTACAAAATTGCATTGAATTTCCTTTTAGACTTTATAACAGACAGTAATAATATAAAATAATTAAACAAAAAATTGTTGGAATTGTCAGCAACAAATAACTGGTATTTATGTAATTTTAGTAGTATAATATTTATTGAATAGAAATTTAGTTTTGTCTGACAGAGCTTTACTACGCAAAGTAAGTTGAATTAAAAATATTTTGAAAATAGTTAAGCCATCTTCTTGTGTATGGTCTTATTGTAGTGAAATAAGTTTTGAAATTTATTTTTAAAAATTTATTTCTCAACAAATACAGTAATATTTTACTGAATGGTTCTAAATGAAGTATTTAGAACACTTGTAAATTATTCTATTCTCAGCTTCCTTCAAAATTTATTTTTTTTTTCTTCTCAAGCTTCGATTTTAACTAATTTCTTCTGTCAGTGCAAAGCTGGGAATTAAAAATCAAAAAGTTGGGTGATATTCTCCAAAGCGCCCTCTATGTAATGACATAAGTTCTTTTCCATCCAACAATTTTAAAATATCCCATTTTTGGAAAATTTTCACAATTTTTTGGGAATTGAGTTGTTTTTTTTTTTGTTAAATTTAAAATTAACAGTAGCAGCACTCCGTTCTTATATCTGATGTGAGAAGTTTTTGCTTCGAGGTATGCATGGTCACCCTAATTTATACAGTAAGTCTGAATAGATTATAATGTTTAAAGCTATGTACACAATTACTTTTGTAAAATTCCTTATTAGCTAAAGAAATAACATCAATACAGCACATGCGAATCTGCTTTAGATTCATATGTATTCAATTGCCTTTGACTTACATGTTTTTTTGCGAACATGTTTTTTTGTGAAAACTTTATCGATGCGAGAAATGCAAGATCAAAGTCTAAGAGGACACAACTTGCCAGGAAATCCTCTAAAGTTTACAAGCCGGTTTTGATGAAATTTTGATATATTGCATATTTATAAAAAAGCCTGTACAAATATTTAAAAAGTCTGCTAAGATAGCAGACAATACTATTTACCTGTATATGCAACTGCAGAATCTTCTATGAACTCGAGAATCATATTCTGCTATTTTTTAATATTGACAAAAAACAATTTTTGATTTCCCGCCTTTTTTTAACATTGTTATATTGTTAAGTTTTCATTTATTATTTTTTGGTATTATAAAAATTAGATTCCTACACTTAAAAAAGTTTGTAAGTTTAAATAACTGAAAATATCATTTAAAAGAAATGATATTTCATTTAAAAACCGGTCTACTTAATTTTCATTTAAATTAAATGCCATTTGTTATTTATTTTTAAATGTTGATTAATCAACTGACACATCCATAAGAAACAACTCATATAATCAGTTAAAATAAATGTCAAAATTTTACCTACCAATCCTTAAAAAATAAGTGTTTTTTTTTTCATTTATTTGAAATTACTTCCGTTTTTGTATTTTTTGTTTTTTTTTTTAATATACTCGTACAATACAAAATGTATGTATGCATATGAAGCTATAAACACTTTTTGTGTGAATCTGTTTGTGTATGTTTGTGTGTTTATGAAGTTCTTGTATATTGTATTGAAAAATTTTGTATATATACAACCAATTTAAATAAAAAAAAACGAATTGAAATTTTTTGTATATTTTTTTTTGAAACAGACAGCAAACAAAATTTAAATTTGTAATAACTGTTACGGACACAAATAAACCACAAGTTTTCGTTTTGTGGGTAAATTTTTATTAAATTTCAAACAAATAAAAAAAATAAATGAAACTGAAAAAAATCGGTAAATGATAGTAAATTATTTCGAATAAATGTATAAAATATTAATATAGATGTTTCTTTGAAAAATAAATGTATCTTCCTTTATTTTTAAATGGAACGGAAAACTTTTTTATTAAACTACAAACAGTTAACTACATAATATACTGAGTGTACAAAAAAAAAGTAACTGAACAAGAGAACAAGAAACGGTGATTTTAATTCCAGTGTTGTGAAAATTTGGATAGGAACCAATGATTTTTACATAGGGGTGTCAAAGGGTGGTAAATTTTCTTTTATGATCCTTTTTCATCGTAAGCCCTTCTTATGGTTAATGGAAATATGAGATCATTTAATGTTCCCAAATAAATTTTGAATTTTTTATATAAACAATAACAAACTGACAAATTAAGTTAAGCATTCTAAACAATTTTTTCATCATATAAAAGTCATTTGGCATCTTTTCTTCAGTAAATTTGTTTGATAGATAGAAGTTGGCAACTTATGACCATCGGGGTTCAACTGAATATATTTATAGACAAATAAAGTTGCAAAGTACAAAAAGTCTATTTCCGCAGTTTACAAAGCTTTCATTAATTTACATTCAGTAAAACGAACTGCTTTAGAATGGGAAAATCAGAATTAAATGGTGCTATGGAATCAATGAAAAATTGATTCGTTAAGAATCACTGACGAAATATTAAGATAAAAAAATAATAAAAAAAAAATTAATAAAAAAAATAAAGGATCTCAAGGGCATTCAAAATAGAATATTTGCTAAATTAAAAAAAAAAACAAATATTTAACTAAAAATTTCTGGTTAAATCCATGTTTTCGACTTCTATTCATAATTTTGACAGTGCTCATCCCGGCAAAACAACCGGGTATAACTTTACATCAGTTCCATCTTTTTCTTGGCAGTGTTATAAGGGCCGAAATATTCGAAAAATTACAAAAATTATATTTGCTTTTAGTGGTTGTTGAATGTAGCATAACAATATACAAAATTTTTGACATCTGACCCTGCTGGAAAGTCAAAAGTTTGACAAGTAAATTTAAATATCGCAAAAAAAATATATATTAAAATGTTTTTATAGAATTATATATTTTTACTCATGTAGTTTGCATGTCTGACTTTATGCTTTACACCCTGAAACCACTTTAAGATGAATTTGTACCACCAAAATTGACTTTTTTCAAATCTTTAAAAATATCAAATTCTTCATCGCATAACCGTATTGTTTATGAAAGAATATTAAGAAATGATATATGTACTAAATTTTAATTTTGAGTTCCATTTTATTTAGTATGCATTTTTCTAATCGTCTATAATTCAGAATCAGCAGACCGGTAATATATGCGCGGAACGCGCTATCAAATTGCCCATTGTATTTATTTGTTATGTAAAACAGCTTGTACTCTAAACTTAGAATTTATTTCATTGAACCCAAAAATTAAGTTATTTATCATTGTTATATTCCTGTGAAAAAAAAGTTTATTCAATCATATACAATATATATATAACATTGATGTAACACATATTCATATACTTATATATTGTAAACAATTTAAAAAAAAAAAAATTTTAAAATATAAAAAAAAAATTCTTAGGGGAGTTTTAGAAATTGCATTTGGCGCGTGAACTTTTTTTATTAAAAATGACCTCAAAAAATAATTTTTATTATCAGTACAACATTGCCCATAGCGTGGTGCGATGAAGACATTTAGTCAAAAAAAAATATATAACCCTAATGAACACATTTTGTAATCAAAATATAGGACCTACCGTAGAAAGGCCCTTTATAAATTGGATATGGTTAGCATTGGTCCATATTCAGATCTACCTCCCAAAGAAAATATCTTTCTGAATTAGGCTTAAATGGTATTTAAACGCACAAAACCGCCAGAAATTTGCCTAGGTGAACAAATTCAGCAATTTTATTTTGATTTTATTTTACATTTCCCGCCCTGTTTATAAAAAAAGAATCGAGACCCTTTCCAGAATTTATATTCCCGAAATTTTATCCAAATTATATTTGGTGTAAGTTAGCATATATACGTCATTCGTGTCTTAAATTTTAGTTTTACCTATTTTTTTATGTAGGGTCCGCCAAATAACTTTTTTTTTTGAAAATGCTATAAAAAAACTACTGAATATTTTCTCAAATTTCTTTTTTTATTTGAAAGTACAATCCTTCCGGTTAATAATGGAAAATAATTTCATTCAAATGGCTGCCACGGCTGGCCGTTATCGGGCCATCTTGAATGAATTTTCGTTCACAAAAATTGAAGAGGGGGATATTGGCAACAATTTAGTTTCAACAGGACGGCGCTACATGCCACACAGCCGAAGCTACACTCGATGTTTTGCGCCCTGTTTTTGAAGATCGCATTATCAGCCGCAGAGCTGATGTCGTTTGGCCACCTCGGAGCTGCAATTTGACACCGTTGGACTATTATTTGTGGGGTGCCGTCAAAGATAAGTGTTTTGCCGACAAGCCAGAGACAATTGGCGCTTTAAAGCACAATATTCGTGAAGCCATTGGTGAAATACAGCTGCTCACAATCGATAATGTGCTTAAAAATTGGACCGATCGTGTAGGCTACTGCATGGCCAGCCGAGGCAGCCATTTGAATAAAATTTTTCCATTATTAACCGAAAGGATTGTACTTTCAAATAAAAAAAGAAATTTGAGAAAATAATCAGTAGTTTTTTTTTTATAGAATTTCCATAAAAAAAAAAGTTATTTGGCGGACCCTATATTTATTTCCAATCCGTTTAATCGATTAACGATTAATCGCATCTATTTCTATATTTTCACCCAAATAATCGATTAAAATCGGTCGATTAACCAGTTAAATTTTTAATATAAATTTTTCTGATATTTTTCTTAAAACTTCCTAATTTTCTTAACTTTGGCAAGAAAAAACCATCTACTAAAACACAATCAAATTATTTTTAAATCGACTGAATTAAAAAGCAAATGTCATATAGGCTTTAAGAAATATGATAGAAAATTTTTATTTCATATAAAATTATATTTTCATGTCTAAAAAATTGAAAAAGAGCTTTTAATAGAGCCTTTATGCATGTATTTTGAGCTGACGAAAAATCTTAATAGAGCGCGAAGTTTTAGAAAAGCTAGAACCTCTAAGAAGAGCTTTAGCAAAAAACCTATTAAAATATATATTTTTCTGCTTAGCAATGAAACACTTACAAGCACTATGACGTTACATATGTTATAAAATAATAATATAAAATTGCTTTAAATTCGAAAACTGAATTTTCGAAAAAACAGTTTTATTTAAAACTCTATCAAAAAAATTTATAAAAACTAAAGAATATTGGAATATGGATTCAAATTTGAGTTATCAAAGATATTTAATAATGCGCTTATTTGAACATAAAACACAGAAAAATTGGTGAGGACTTGTCAGGTGTATGCGTGATTTTTATATCTTTTTTTTTAGCAAAAAACAGCTCTTTGTGTTCTTATTGATGAAAGAAATACATTCATTTTGCATTAAAAAATTAATCGATTAATCGTCATTTTTGTTCGATTAATCGACCCGAATAACCGATTAAACAATTTTCTTAATTTTTCCAACAATGGCCTAACCGATTAACCGGAAGGGTTGAAGAATTGGAAACACTAGTATTAACATTATTTGTGGGCTCTGGTGCGTATGATTGATATTATTTCAACTTCACATTACGTATACGCGCTCTATACAATATTTTGTGATTTATTTGATAAATATATAACTTTCAGCTGTAGAAGTTAAATAACAGGATATGCTATAGTTAATATTGCTTTTTTTGTATAGGAAAATTCATTACAAAAAATTATTTCAAAAAATATCTCCAAGTCCAATAAATTTGATAAAAAAAGTCAAATTCTGTACGTAAAATTGCTGTAATTGTATTTGAAACAGCCGTGTCTTATGTAACAAGTAATTCAATAATTGTAACTGAGGGAACTGATTGGTTAAAAATTCGATTGAGTCCCCCAAAGTGCAACTCAATATTTATCAAATACTAAAATCTGTGAATCTCCTGTTACAAGATTTTAATTTTTTTTTTACGAGAAGCAACACTCGGGAAATCTAGAAAAAATTTATTATTTTCCTATTTCTACTTTCACTTCTATGAGTTTAGTTAGTATCCGTCTATAGCTTAGACTGCTTAAAAAGTGTCATGACCATTTAAGGGTACAAAAATGATTTGTTTACATTTTTTCACAAAAAAAAAACAAAACAACAAAACAACAAAACACATGTAGAACAACAAGTTAAAACAATTGGCATCACACAAAAACAAAAATACTAAACCACCCACCCAAATACAACATGTGATTATTAGGTACCCAGAGTACGTACGACCAGTACATTGTGATTATCTTTTGTTATGGCAAGAAGCGTGTGAAAATTGTTGCAAATAATTTCATATTCACTATATAGAGGGCGTGATGCTAAAACAAAATACAAAAAAAAAACTTTAATTCACAATATACAGATTGAATATTTTACCGGTAAATCGAGTCATACCCACATATTTAAACATGTTTTTTTTTTTAATAGAATAAATAAATACACTCGTTGATATGAATATTGTTTAAAAATAACTATGAAGTATATTTAAATTCAGATTTTTTTTTTCTTATTTTGCTGAAAAGGTATGAGTTTTATCAAAAATTTGTTTATGTTTTTAAAACTGTTTACAATTTTTGTGGTTGTCTTACGTCTTTAATGTGTTTTTCTTATTTTTATTTTTCTATATGTATAATTTTAATATGAATTTTAGGAAAACTTACGTAAAAAGCAAAATAAAAATCTTTGCAAAATAACAAAATGTACGTCATAAATGTTTGGCCAAAAAAATAAAATTAAATTTTAGCCAAAAATAATTAACATATACACATAGATTTCTTTGAAATCATCCACGACATATGAAAAAAAATAAACCTTTAAGGCATTATTTTCTTGTTGTGGATTTCTTAAGAAAATTTTATTTTTAATGTATTATTGTATTCACTTGTTATTATTATTTATTTTTATTTCATTTGCATTAATTTTAGAATACTTGGGCTATTTTTACACTACAGCCACAAGTGGCTATTATATGAAAAATCTTTTAGTGCAGCAAAATTAAGTATACAGTGGCTCATGAAAGTATTTTGTTTCTCATAATTGTTACATTTAACTGCGTATATTTTTAATAAATTATAACTAATATTTATAAAAAAAGAAATGGCGTCAGTATTTAGTTTATAATAAATAAACCATGAAAATTTACAAAAGTCAAGTCTCACTAATATATTTTTAATTCTACACTCAGTTACTATATTGCAGTTGTTTGTCAGTATTAAGTTGTTGTTACTTTTAACTGTAATTATTAGCTATTTTTCTATGGAAAAATGTGAAACAACTGGTAATGACTTCATCACAGCTTTTTAATATATTAATAAAAAATCTCCAATACTGAAAAAATCGCTTCAAGTAAAAAAATTACAAAATTAAAAAAAAAAATTGCCAAGATTAAAAATCTACAAAATGGAAATAAAAAAAAATATTCTCAAAATTATAAAAATTATTTAAACAAATAAAAACTAAACATATTATCATTTCTAATTAAAAGAAATTAAACACTTTTTACAAATATAAGAAATCTAAAAAAAATTTTAATATAAGAAAACTAAATGTAAAAAATCTCCAAAACTGAAAAATTAAAAAAAAATAAAAATTAAAAATTGGAAAAATGTCAAAATTACAAAAATCGTTGAAATTGGAAATCGCCAAAATTGGTAATATCTGTGACCGATTTTCGTATGGTGTGACCAAACCAGTTCCATTTTCGCTTTTGTATTTCAGTAGTTATGGGAGACTGAGTCGTTTGATGTTCATAGTCTGTTGTTTGATATGTATTGGGGCCAAAAGACTCGTATAATTCTTCTAAGGCATTTGTGTATAAAAACTTGCAGGGCATACATATCACGAGGGTCCGCATTCCACATTTCGGATACGTATTATAATGTAGATCGGACATTGGAGTTAAAGATATAAAGTTTGACACGGCGAGAGAGAGTTGAAGAGTTCCATATCTTATTAAGTAGGCCATAGGCTTTAATCGCCTTTTTTTTGTTCGATTGTCAATATCTGCACCCGAACCGCCTGATGTTGTGATAACAGCTCCGAGGTAGCAAAACGAATTAACCTCCTCCAGAGGCACATTAAAAAATGAATAAAATTAAATCGATAAAACTTAAAAAAATTACAAAAATTGCAAAAATAAAAACGTTAAAAAAAATTTAAAAACACCAAAATTACAAAAATCGCTGAATTTCTAAACATCACAAAAGTTTAAAAACGTTACAATTGAAAAAAAAAAACAAATTAAAAAAATTTATAAAATGAAACAATCGCTAAAATTGAAAAAAAAACTAAAGTTAAAGAAACCCCAATACTGAAAAAATATAGAATTCTTAAAATCGTCAAAACTCTAAAAATCGATAAAATTAAAAAAATTCTTAAACTTAAAAAAACGGTAAAATTGAAAAAAAGGCAAACGTGAAAAAGCTGTAAAATAAAAAATCGCCTAAATTAAAAGAAATCGCTAAAATTAAAAGGAAAGGAAAAAGGAAAAATACCATACACTCAAAAAAAAAAGTTAGTAGAAAACTTTGTAAACGGTTTTCAATCCCACTACTATTTTTGTACTGATTTTTAGGAAAAAATTTTAATTTAGCAAATCTTTTTGCTATTTACATTTAACAAATTACGGAATTTTTGCAAAGTATTTACAAATTTTTGTTGCTATTCTCAGAAATTATTTTACAAATTTTTGAAAACCGATTTGTAAAATTAGCAAAAAAATTTACTAATTTTAAAAAGTGGATATCGAAGGAAATGTTATTTCCAATTTAAACTTACAACTCCAAACTTAAATTGCCTTAAAATGTTACATAGTTTAAAAAAGGGGCCGAAAGTAAAGATACCGACTTATGTCTGAAAATAGCACAAAAAAGTTTTATTTAGTTCTAAAAATCAGCCCTAAAAACAATTAAAATTTGATCTTAGCAGTAAAAAAAGAAATGACTAAAAACAATATGATAAATTTGTTGATGTTTTTACAATTTTAAAGTCTTTGATTTTTTTTTTTTAATTTTGTCTAAAATATTTTTTTTAAATAAATAAAATAAAAAAATTTGAATGTTCGACAAAAAAAATAAATTTGAAATTTTATACTTAAATTAATATATTTAGTAAATTTTTTTTTTGCTGATTTTAGCAAACAGATTTTAAATTCCACCTTATAAAAAGTTTACTAAAATTTAGAACAGGAATGGAACAAACGAAAATCGCTAAAATTTAAAAAACAGTTTAAATTAAAAAAAAAATCGGCAGCATTAAAAAAACGTCACATCGCCGACATTGGAAAAATTCGCTGAAAGAAACTACGAAAAATGATAAGTTTAAAAAAAATCACTTAAAGTTAAAAAAAAACGCTCAAATTGCAATATATCTCTAATTTTAATAAAAATCGCGAAAATTTTAAAGTCGCAAAAATTAAAGAATTTGGTATTATTTCAAAAAATCATCAAAATTGAACTAATCACCAAAATAGAAAACCGCCAAGAGGAAAAATCATCAATATTTAAAAAACGCTTTAAGAAAATTCTAAAATTTAAAAAGTTCTTAAATTTTATATCTGAACTTGAAAAAAACGCTCAAATTAAAAAATTCTTCTAATATAAAAAAATTACAAAATTTAAAAAAATCAAACTGAATCGCTTAGTTGGAAATTTAAATGTCTGAAATTAAATGCGCTAGAGAAATTTCGATATCCATGGCTAGATTTGCTTATCCCATTTTTCTGGGAAGAGTAAAATATCGCCTATTTCTCTAACTAAGGGTTTTTGGGCCAAGGAATCACAAATATATGGTTACAAAATCGCTTAGATAAAATTTTGGTCGTCAATATCTCAAAAACTTAAAGCTCTAGAGAAAAAAAATATTTACGCCAGAGATCAAAACTCACCCACCCGCGATACCGAAGCCAAAATTCCACTTTAATATCTGGATTTTATTAGGAATATCGGCCGTATCTCAATAATTAAATGAAATAAAGGAAAAATTACAACGAAAGCAAATATAAAAACCATTTCTAAAACTTTAAAAAGTATATCAAACTATAATTGTATATATTCCTAAAACTAAAAGCGTTAGACATATATTTAAATTCGCTGTATTTAAATAACATAATTGCGTTATTTTTATCAATTAAATGAAGAAAAAATTAAATAATATATTGAATTCCCAAATGTATTTCTGTAGATTGCCTTCAAAAATTGGCAAGATCAAATGAGATAAATTGGTGTAATTCGTTAGGAGTGTATTCGATCAAAGGAATTATAAAGAAGGAATTCTCAGAGACCAGTGAAATGTGAATTCATTAATCGAAAACCAATTTTATCAGATCTTTCAAAATTTGTGTAGTTACTGTTATGACTGTTATTTTTACGATATTGTTTTGTTATTTTAACTGTTTATGTTAGTTGTTTTTTTAAAAATAACTACATTTTTACATATATTAAGTGTTAATGTTTTTTAACTGCATATATATTTTTTTTAATATGAGATAAAATATTGTCTGGCATTCTTAGTTATAGTGAGAATAAATGTCATTACCTCTTCTTGTTTCGGAAATCAAAGTTTTTAGATAATAAACCATTAAAAAAGTCATTTAAAATGGATAATTTTCAGTGAATAAAAATTAACACATTTAAGTATAACAATACTAACAATGAAAATACTTTGTTAGCCACTGTAAATTCTAATATTAACAAAATGAATCAGTTTGGCATAATGAGATGAGAATCTGCATTTATATGTAATATTTTAATGTTTTTCACATCTACAGGTAAATTACAAAAAAAAAATACAATTAAATCTTGTACTCGTGCTCGTATGCATGAATTTTTATATTCTCACAGTTACTCACTCACCTTCACCTTGTTTTTCTTTCGTGCAAAATTTTGTGTATTTATTTTTTTTTTTAATATTTAGTGTATTTAACACATGTTGGAATATTTATGCCCGATGATTAAAATAGAGCTATTTTCGACTTTTTGTTTGTGTATTTTCATTAAATCTTTTTAGATTTATTAGGGGTTGGTTTATTTCTATATGGAAACTCATGTGTGTATTACAATTGGAATTTCTTGTATCATTAGTTGACGTCAATAATTGGTTGAAGAAAAATATTTTGTTTTAGAATTTTAAAGTACAAAATTATGATTTTAAGAAAGTACAAATTTTGCTAGCCCCCACCACATAGAGGAAAATTAAGTGTCAACTAAATTGATATATTTATTTTGGTAAGATTTTTTGTAGATTTTTATTGCTTAAGCCAGAATATTACAAAATTTGTTTTATATTAATTGAACATTTCTGATCTTAAATTTTTGCTATCGTCATTGTGCCTGTTAGGATTGCTAAGAAGATAAGAACGGAGCAATATATGCTTTCCAAGACTTTTTTATTGTAGAGGCTGTAGCTTGTCTTCGGGTTTTTGACGAATTGAATTATATGTACTTCAGCCTATTTAAAAACAGTTAATTTTCTCAAAAAGCAAAATTCATTTTATCCATTTTTTCACAATAACAAAAGTTGCTTCACTCAAATGCTATAATTCACAAACTAATGATCCTGTCAAATTTATACACGTGTCTTTTGAAGGTTAGGGCTAACTAAAAATCATACCGATTTAAGTCTAGTAGTGCCATCTATGTGTCAGGCCGAGGACTTCTCAATTGAGCTGTTATACACAAACAAAAGAAAGCAATAGAATATTATTGACTTTATATTGGTTCTTCGTAAAGGTACCATCAGGTTTCCTAACATTGTCAAGCTTCGAGGTATTATCTTTCTGAAAGATCTTACAGATTGTAGCGCTCTCTCTAATGCCATTTATCTAATTATAATAAGTCCTATAAAAAGACAGATTTGCTTGGGATGGAAATTGTTCCATTTAGTGTCCTGTATAGATTTCAGGGCTCTATTTAGAAGTTTCCTGGAACTTTTCCTAAGCTTTCAAAGTTCTACCAGGAACTCTCTTTTTCCTCAATGGACATTCAGTCTCATAGCAACCAATCAGAGTTTTGTCGAATTTATTTAACTCAATTTCTATTGACCATATGCTGATTAGTTTTAACAATGGGATAAAAATTCTGTTTCAATAGGTCTCCATATTCTTTCCAGACCAGCTGGAGTCATTGTTCATTGGTTGGCTGGCTTGTTCAAGTTGTACCTCACGCTCTCGAAAGCATCAAGTAGATTCATAAAGTGGATACTTTTTAAAAGCTCATATCTGAGAAACTATAACCCAGAAAGCGGTCAAGATCGCCAAAGCCTACGTTCGATATCTGCGACAGGTCGCAGATGATGGCCTAAATTTCTATATCGGATGCCGCATGCCACAGCTACGGCATTGTACAACACGCACCCACCTTAGTCTTTCGCTGTATCTGCCTTTAAGCCAGTGATTAGTCAGCATGATTGTCATTCTCTAAATGTCTTTCCTACTCCTACTAAGGGAAGACTTAGTACGCCCCAGATCTTAGTCGGACCACTGAAGTCTATGGGTTTTACAAGTTTCTAGTCCACGCCACCTAAACCTCGCACTTCTAGGAGACAATTAAGGTAGACAGTGTCTACTAGACACACTGATCGATGAGGATGGAAGATTTAATACACCGCACATAAGAGTCTGCAAGCTTCCCTGATAGCCATAATCTTCGCCTGAAAGACACCAGCAAAATCAGGTAACCCAAAAGCCATGTATATCGTAATTAGCAGAGTAGACCCCCAGAGGCTACTCCATAAACCATCCTTGAAAAGTCAGTGTATTTTCTGATGTCAAATTTAGCTTTTGAATCCCTTCTGGCCCATTCCTTTCAAGAAGGAAAGCGACTGACAAAAGTCTATCGAAGTCAATCCTAGAAGTAAAATAGTCAGAAAGTATTATGAACCAGCTGGATAAGAAATCTAGCACGTCCGTGGGTTCTGTCCTTTCAAGAAGTCGAAGCAGCAAGTCGTCTTTTTTTCTGAATCTTTCTGCAGTTGTAGAAAGTAACCGTCGCGCATTCCTTATCCAGTGCTCGTTGTTGGGATCCTACAGTATTTTCCATTCTTAGACAATGCTAAGATATTTAGGATGTTCGGCGGGAGTGAGATCGCAGTCCAGAAGCTGCGGCAGTTTGAACGTCAATTTGGTGCTACAGGTAAAAAGCACCAGTTACTCGGATTCACTCCCAGACCAAAGCGAAAGTATCCAGAGCGCTGGTTTTGATGTCACTCACCACATCCAGAGACATCTCTGATAGTAATAGCACTACATTGTCCGCATAAGCAATGACTTTAACACGCTGATATTATAGCTTTGCGAGAACTAAGTTAATAATTAGGATACTCAACCTTGAAATGTTTTTCTCCTAACTTGTTTTGACCTTGCAATTTTAACCACATGAGCATTAACAATTCGAGAGTTCAGCATGATCACAATTCAGTCGCTGACAAAACTCTGCACAACCAGATCTGAAAAGGCGTTCTTTATTGCATTATTTCTGACATTGTTAAAAGCACCTTTCATTCCAAGGATCTTTCCATTGCCCTCGCAACCTCATGAGCACAGTGTCCGTTGAGCGTCCCTTTAGACATGCATGTTGACTGCTAGGGATCTGTGGCGATCTAACAAGTGCTTGTCTTATATGTGAATCGATCCTGAAAAGGCGAAAGACTGATTAGCCTGAAGTCCATTGCAACTTTATGTCCCCTTATCCCAATCTTAGGAATAAATACCACCTTAACCATTCTCCAGCTGACAGATACGAAGTTTAGAGAGAGAGAGAGAAATAGAGAGAGAGACAAATACATCATGAGCAGCCAAAGAGTGATTGGATTCTGAGTAGTTTGTAATATTATTGGAAGAATGCCATCTAGACCTGGCGATTGGTATGAAGAGAAACTTTCAAAGGCCCAGATTATCCATACCGTGGCAATTATTTAATTTTCAGCTTCATTGTAAGATCCTCGTGTGAGGCAGTCACGCTCATTTCCCAAATTGGTTGCATAAGTGCACCTAGAAAGTTAATATTCAATAGCATATCCAACGACTAGACGAAGATTCCGTTCATTGGTTAGTAAATTCCAATCATGAACTCCTTGTAGCTGTGGTTCCATGGAGATATATCATCCAAAACGCCATCTCTTAGGAATATATACCAACGAAATGTAGTTTAGAGAAAGCAGCCAGGAAGTAACTACATTGTGAGCACTATTTTAACACTATAGAAAGACTGCCTTTAAGACCTGGCAAACTGTATGGAAAGACACTTTCAATTGCTCAAGTTATCCTTTCCAGAGTAATTATGTCATTTCAAACTTCATTATAAATTTCCCGTGTGAGTCAGTGACGGGCATTTCACAAATTGGTAACATCAGTGCACCCGGGGAAGTGTATATTAAATAGGATATCTAAAAACTCTACTGACGATTCCCTTCTCGCTGTAGCGGTGGTCGAGCAATGATCCAACCTTTCAGCTGGATAAGGTGATATCAATGACCTGTTTTGTGTGATTAAATTCTTTAATAAATATGTTACGATGTGCTTAAATAAATATGTTACGTAAATTCCTCACTTTTTTAGCCCCTAAACTTATGATTGCGCCTGTAAAAAACACGTTTCTCATATATTATTCTCTTCTACCACATATTCAAATTTCATGAAGAGAACTCATCGAAAGAGTTTCATTGTTGAACTAACTACACTGGATGGAGATATTTCAAAAAAACTTTTATGAATTCTTATTGAAAAAATTTTTATAAAAAATCATGTTGGGTCTTAATTATATAAAATATAAAATTTAAAATTTCACTAAGAGACCAAAACAAATTTTGATAAATGACAAAAAAATTACGTAAAATATTTCTTTATCAAATTATTAAAATTTACAATAAAATTGTTATTAATAACTTTACATGAGTTTTTAATTATGCATTTTATATTAATTTAAAAGAAAAAAGAACTATTAGTGATTTTTGTTTTGTTTAGCATTTTTGTTAAAATGTAAATATATGTGACTAAATACAATTTTTGATTTTTTCTCAAGTGAGTGGGCATTCAAGGCACACGTTTTTAAATACAAAACAGCCAACGTGTGGCTAGGAAATTTTCGAAACAACAAAAAAAAAATTTAAAACAAAACACTAATATAATAAAAATAATATTTTTTAAATAATATTTAAGCGTAGGGTGAAAATAAATGTAAAAACAGTCTATATGAAATTGACATGAAAGAAATATTGACATATGGCACGCGTCTTTCAGGTTTTATTCAACAGCTACAAACAAACAGCCATGAAATAAAAGTTGCATTTGAAAAACAACAATAAAAACAATCATGATGAAAGATCACCATCATCATCATCATCAGCAAATTTAATATTATGGAAGATTTTGGTACTAACATTAATACAAACTACTAATAACAATACATTAACAAAGTTACTGTATGTATGTGTTAGTATAAGTATCGTACATACTACTTTGTATTGACTTTAAACAATACAAGTATGAAAAATTAAAATGAATGAATGAAGTGTTTATTGTTTAAGGTATAGCCAAGTCTTGGCTTACCTTAAATGGTGAAATTATCAAAAGGTTGTTTTATTTTTTTTTTAATTTTTTGCTAGCAGTGCTATAAACCAAATATTACTAACAAACAACAGCAGCAGCAACAATATAAACTACCAACTTATTTCTACCAATAACATTGAGTAGGTAGTAAGTAAGTAAAGTTTAGATAGATTCATATGTAATTAAAAGTATGAGATAGATAGCATCTCATGTTGTACTTTTTGTATAAAAATATAGATACAACTAAACATCTATATATAAATATAAATTGCTATTAGGGGTAAAACATAATTTTCGTACTCTATACTTTATAAAATTTGAATGAAATAAAAAACTTTATTAGAGGTTGTCTATAGAAGCTCTTTTTGCTACAGCCACGTCACCAGCTCCAGAAGGAGCTGGTAACGTGGCACACCTATTTTTTAGTTTTCCACAAAACAAATAAGGGAAGGTCAGCAGAGGAGAACTAATCTCATGTTAGGGTTTAAGAAATAAGGTGAAAAATTACAAGTTTCGTTTTTTGTTTTTTAATTATTTCTTGCATGCAAAGAGAAAGTAAATAACAGTTAAATCAAATATTATATTTTCTAAATACAGCAGAATAACATGACTACCTGACTCAATATCGCCCAGCCCCAACCGCTGGGATGGCCGATGTTGAATTTTGAAATTAGGCATGGAAATTTCCCTTCCGCTAAGATGGGATTTTTAGAAATTCGTACGGAAACAGCTAAACTTTCTTGGCAAAATTTTTTAATTAAAAATATATATAGTATGGGCTAATCCACTGATAAGGTACGTTTTGGAATACTCGAAAAGAGGGCGAAAGTCTCCCCCTCAACGTTCAACCCAAACCGCTTTGGCTAGAGACCTTAAACTTAAGATATATTTATGTTCCATCACACAAATGGAGTATCAAAAAGGGAGGTTCAAAAGGGGAAAAGACTCGCCCTTTATAGCCTACCTTAACCGCTTTGGCCAGAGAACTGAATTTTAAATATGTAATATCTGAAGCTTAAGCTAATTTAGTTTTAGGGTATTTTTTTTGTTAGAAACACGTATCACGTATGGTAATTAAAAGGGGGAAAGTGCTGCTCTTAACGACCAGTCCACCCCACATTGAATAGAGATCTGAAGTATACCCTAATTCACTGAGATGTTAGTTTTTGGAATTTCTTTCAGAAAAGTGGTAAAAATGGATTGTTCAAAGAAAAAAATTACATTTCTTATCGGTCAGTTCAAACCGCTTTGGCTAGAAACCTGATATTTACAGAACAAGAGAAATTAAAAAATTAAAATCGGGAAGCGAAATGGAATAGGGAAAGCACTCATTCCCAATTCCATTTTAAACTCTCTACAAGGGAACGAGTGGAATTGAAACTCTGGAAAAAGGGAAACGAAATGAAAAGGAACAGGAAGCGAGTGAAATTGAAAAACTAGACAAGGTAAACGAAATAGAATGGAACGGGGACCATGTGCGGTTGAAACACTAAATACAGGAAATGGAATAGACTATAAATTGAGCCTGGATTATGGTAATATTTGTCCATTCACTCATAGGCTTGACATGGAGGTTCGGCTATGAGAAAGCTCTGTGCAAAGTGCGTACCGCACGAGCTCACTTCTGACAAAAAACAACGACGGGTTGATGATTCGGTACAGTGTTTGGAGATGTTCAAGTGTAATAAGCCCGAGTTTTTGCGCCGATATTTGACAATGGATGAAACATGGCTCCATCATTTCACTCTGAAGTTCAATCAACAGTCATCCAAGTGTACTGCACGTGATGAACCAACTCCAAAGCGTGGAAAGACGCAACAGTCGGCTGGCAAGGTTATGGCGTCTGTGTTTTGGGATGCGCATGGAATAATTTTCATTGACTACCTTGAAAAAGGAAGGACCATCAACAGCGACTATTACATAGCGTTATTGGCCCGTCTGAAGAACGAATTTGCTGGAAAACGGACGCATTTGGAGAAAAAGAAAGTGCTGTTTCACCAAGACAATGCACCGTGTCAAAAGTCAGTAAAAACGATGGCGAAAATCCATAAATTGGGCTTCGACTTGCTTCCGCATCCACTGTATTCTCCAGATTTGGCCCCCAGCCGCTATTTCCTGTTCTCAGATCTCAAAAGAATTCTCGCTGGGAAGAAGTTTTCGTCGAATGAAGAGGTGATCGCCGAAATTGAGGCCTATTTTGAAGCAAAGGACAAATCGTACTAAAAAAATGGTATCGAAAACTTAGAAAGGCGCTTTAATCAGTGTATCACCCTTGAAGGGAACTATGTTGAATAAAAAAACGAATTTTGCAAAAAAAAAAAATGTGTTTTACTATGGTTGGCCGGGACTTTCCAATTGACCTGTTATGTGTTCTCTGATATATGGACTCATACATTGATAAGGAACTTATTGCAATTTTCGGTAGGAACGTCATAAAAATCTGATCTAAGTTCCTTGCGGTATGGACTAATGAACTAATAAGAGAATTTTCGCAGGAACATAGAAAAAACGGGGGTGCAATTCCCAGACCGCTTTTGGCTGGAAACTTGAAGTATATGTATTTCCTGGATTATAGGCTTTGCCGCCAATAAGGTAATTTTATTCGTGGTCTAAATGGGGTATTAAGAGTTTCAAAAATCCCCTAATAGCCTGCCCAAACCCAAAAAGGGAACCAGCACAAACCGCAGGAACTATAAACTTGAAATATTCTCCTGCGTAAAGAAGCAAAAAGTAAAAATTCTATCGCCTAAATCTGATGCATAGACCAAATCAGCTAGAAATCTGAAATATAAAATACGTGTTCCATAGAATATGTGCTAAATTCCTAATACGAGACCTTTTTAAAGGAAAGTTGAATCTGAAATTCAAAATATATATTCTTTGAGGTTTAGGCTTATTCACTGTTAATATAATTTTTTTTTTGAAGTTTTCGTCAGGAACCTGATAAAAATGGAGGTTTTAAAGCAAAAAAGCTCTTCCTAAACAGCCAGCCCAAACTACTTTAAGTATAAATCGGAAATTTTAAATATGCATTTATTTAGTGAAGATATTTTCTTTATAATTTCCAATATAAGCGAGGTTGAAGTGGGGTTATAAAGGGAAACAAAGTCGCTTTACCATATTTAAATTTTGCCTTCGACGTAGACATTTACTAAGAAGGGATTTAAAGAAATTTTTATGGGGCAGGGGTAAGAACAAGTGTTTCCTGGGCCATGGGCTAATTCACTTAAAAGATACTTTTTAGAATTTCTGTTAACACGTGAGAAAATAGTAAAATGTGAACAATTAATTACCCTTTCTAAAACGCTGAAGCTGAGATTTTTAAATTTGTAGGGTGCTATACGTTGCAGGCATATTGGAGGAGCAATCAAGGCTATACTGTCCCCTTAACATTATGCCTATGTTCCTTCTGCTGGGTATTTGAACTTTAAAATATATTTTCCATGGGGAACAGCCTAATTCCTTTATACGTAACCCAGCCCTAGAGATAGGAACTTAAATTTGACATGTAGGTTCCTCCTCCATGTAAAAATCTACTGAGACTCGTTTACAGGTGGGGGAAATATGCCCATTAGTGTTTTTTCCAAAAACTATGGGGTTTATGGTATGTACTTATTCTCTGAAGAGATATATATTAAAATTTGGAAAGAGACAGAGAGGAGAAAAGTCTCTTTTTTTAATGACATGTACTGACTTAAAAAAATATTTTTAAATCCAACTAAAACAATATAAAATTAAATAAAAAGAGATTTAAAATCAAACTAAGTTCGTTTCCTTTTTAATTTAAATATTTTTCTATTTAGTTTTAAAATGCAAAAACAAAATCTAAAGTGCTGATATATTTTAGTTTAAATACAAAAAAGTTTATTTTAACTAGAATCATATTTATTTTATTGAACTTCATACATTATTAAAAAATTTTCATCAAAAATAGGATGATTATCAGGTGCGAGATCATAATTAAATGTTTAATAGTAAACATCAATTTTTTTAATAAAAAAATTGTGAGGCTGGGAAAAAGAACTGGAAAAAATTAAAACAAGACTATTTTTGAAAAAGTATTTTAATTTTGGAAAAAATATAAAATAAGTATTTTTTTTTTTTGATAAATCTTCTAGTTTTAATGAAGTACGCACTGACTAGTTTCTACGACTAGACCGGTCTACCCGGTTAGACTGAAAGACCGGGTAGACCGGGTAAACCATAAGACCCGGTAGACTGGGTAGACCGGTCTTGACCGTAGGCCCTACATATAACATTACAATTTACACTTATCAATTCATTGGGGAAAAAATTCATTATCAAAAAGATTTTATCTGAAGATTTTATATTTTTTAGTTCTTTTCAATACAATAATGATATTTTTATAAATATGTTTATTAATTAATTAATTTCTAGTAAAATAATGAATTTCTTGTGAAAAAATATTATATTTATAAAATTATTTTTTTTTAGAAAAAGTCTATAGAACACAATAGTTGTTTTGTACGAAAAGGCTTCTTATACAAAATACTAGATTTTTAGAAATTTTTCTGAAGAAAACATTTTTCGATTCTATCGAGGTTTCCTTAAAGTACAATTCTCACATTGTGCAAATTGTTTTCCAGATAAAAATTTATTTATATCTAAAAAACCTTTGATTCTAAAGCCTTAATTTAATAAAAAATTCTTAGATTGTAAAGACTTTTTATCATAAAAATTACTTATATTTTTTTTTAAAAGAAAAATTCTGAGGCTCTAAAACTATCTAAAAAACCTTAAAAATGTCCTTAGATTCAAAGAATTTTTCCATCAGAAACTATGTTTTTTGATTAAAAAATTCCTTAGAAATTTAAAAATTTGTTTGAAGTATTTTTCCTCGAAAAACTCCTTAAAATTAAATAATATTTTTTTTTATTTTAAAAATGCTCAATATCAAATTTTTTCTTTAGGAAAAACATTGCTACAAGAAATGTTCTTAAATTTAAAGAACTTGTTCATAATTTTGAATCATGATATAACTGTAAGGACCATACATATTATGGTAAAATTATTGGTATGCTATTGTGATACTATGTATGACTATGGTTGTTACAATAATATGTAATCCCAAAATTATATAATGCTCTTCAAATATGATTGCCCCAACCATGTTTTTCCTCTGCTTTATTTCAACTGGCGAAAGTGTTTTTTAACTTAACTACCCAATTGAGTGGTTAAAAGGTATCTGAAGTCAGAACTGTGTGGATAATGTGTATATTTTATTGTTATGTATAACACAAGATTTCATATGAAAAGTTGTTAACAATCAATTGAATCTACTACGTACAAATACACTCACAAAAAAAGTCTGTAAGGGCAACTGAAAACTTGTCTGTTTATTTGAGCCCAACGGTATTTTTTCCTAATATTAGCAACGCTTATTTGCTGACGTGTAGTACAGTGAAATTAGTAGAAAAAAATAGTAGCCGCTACTAAATTTTAGTAAAGTTATTGTAAAATGGAATTAAAAATCGGTTTGCTCAAATTAGCTTAAACAATTATTAAATATTATCAAATGAGTGTAAAAATCAGCAAAAAACAAGTAAAAAAGGGCTCAATTCGGCTGTGCCGAATCTTTGAATACCCTCCACCAAAGGGGATGAAGATGATATACGTATATACTAAATTTTGCATGAACTGTAATATGAATATGTTTTGTCAATTTATGTAACGAACTTTTGTTATTTAGTTTTAGCAATGTTATTTACAGAGGTCTGTTCTGTTAGCGACTTTAACATTGTTCATTTTTACGTTAACTTAGTTATCATAGTATGTAAGACAATAAATGTAATCGAACAATAAGAAGACTTAATAACATTTTTACTTACTTAACAGAAAACAAAAAATAGATACAGAAAAATTGTACAAATTTGTATGGAAAATTTAGAGGTACCTTCACATTTTCACTCATAACTTTTGAACCGCTTGACCGATTTTGCTCATTTTAAATACCACTGCTCGGGAGGATGTTCAATAATCTGGGCAAAAATAGGCACCCCCGCTTGCGTCTTCACGTCGTGATTTCAACAGACAGACAGGCAGACAGACGGACATCGCTAAATCGACTTAAAATTGCATAAGGATCACGAATATATATACTTTATGGGGTCTTAAACCTATATTTCGACATATTACAAACGGAATGACAAACTGATATATACCCTCACCATATATGGTGGAGGGTATAAAAAAAAAATAAATAAATATTATTTATACATATTAGTACAATCAAATTATTAGAAAAAATTAATAAGCGCTACAAAATTTAAGTAAATTGCTGTACATTCAAGCAATTGTAAAATATAACAAAATTTTAATTTATATAATATTTCTCATCGAGCTAAAAATCTTTTTTATATAAAAAATTAATTACGAATATTTATTTAACCCAATATTTCGTCACCACATTGGGTGACTTTTTTAGGAGAAATTGTTTTCCCCTGAAGAAGTCAACCAATGTGGTGGCGAATTATTGGGATAAATAATTTTTAATTTTTTATAAATAAAAGATCTTTAGCTCTATGAGAAATATTACACAAATCAAGAAGACCGAAGAAAACTAAAATAATTATTTTAATTTATAAATAAAAATTATTTAAATTTGCATATTAACTCAATTATTTTAAGATACGAGTACATTTGTTACATTTAAAAGCTGCTAATTTCTTTTGAAGTTGCCTTTGAATATAAAAATTTATGTCTTGGTTTTTTATTGAACATTTTTTTTTCAAAAAATATTTTAGACAAAATTAAAAAAAAAATTCGAATGCTTAAAAAATACTTAATATATAAACGAATTAATTTTGTTTTAATTTGCTAATTTTTGGTTTGAAAAATATTTTTAGTAAATTTTTTGGATTTCAAGGTCAAATTTTAATTGTGTGAAGGGCTGATTTTTAGAACTAAAAAGTGTTTAGTACTAATTTAAGTGGATGTCCTATTTTAGGACATTAGTCGATTGTAAAAAGTTTCTTCACTTCGGCTCCCTTTTTTTGACCTGTATAACATTTCAAGGCAATTTAAATTTGTATGTATAAGTTTTAATTATAAGAAATAACATTTCATTCAATATCCAATTTTTTAAAATTAATACATTTTTTTTGCTAATTTTAACAAACCATCTTTCAAAAATTTATAAAATGATTTCTGAAGTTAGCAACAAAAATTTGTAAGCATTTTGTAAAAGTTCTTTAATTTGTAAAATGTAAATAGCAAAAAAAATTATTAAATAATAATTTTTTTTAATAAAATTTTAGTACAAAATTAGTAAAGGGGATTAAAAACCATTTACAAATTTTTCTACTTACTTTTTTTTCTGAGTGTAGTATACATAAGTAAAAACGTACATACTTAAGTACGTACATCCATTATTTTTTTATATAATATGAATGGATGTGTATGTTATTTTTAGCATCACCTTATTTTTGTTTTCAAGTGCGATTATTTCAAGTGTATACTTTCGACGACTACTTGTTGCATTTATCTTAAGTTTTATATCTATGGTCACGCAATAGAAAATTCATAAGAATCGTAAAAAATATTTTTTTATATAAAGATCAACTAGTTTTGTTAATGTTGCTAGTGTTGTTGTTGTTGTTGTTTTTTTTGTGTTGTAAATTGCTGCTATTGTAAATGTGATTATTTATCTTGTTTGGTGACTGTCAGTAGATTCATTTTCAATTGCATTTCTGTTGTTGTAATTGTTTAATAAAAAAAAGAGATACAATGATATTTTTGATTGTTGTAGCTATATTTTCTACATAATTTGATAGCTCCACCTCTTGGTAACACAAACTACTGTGAATGACAATATGACACAATACTTATATACAACAACAATCAATATGTAGTCAGTCAGTCAGCAATACCATAAGTAACAATATTTTTCGTTCATTGTAAATTTCAATTATTCATTGATATTTTAAATTAACCAGAAAAAAAAATGTACTGTCAATGTATTAGTTGGAAGATTTTCGAACATGTATAGAGTTTGATAGGCTTTGTTAGTGTAAAAAGTTAAGAAATGCTGATAAACAATCAATTGTTATTGGTTGTTAATGGAAATCTACAACAAAAAAATTTAATAATGAATAGCTTATTAAATGGAGTAATTTAAAATTTGAAAATACTTTGTAATGATTTAATTCTTATAGCAATTTTGAATACAAATTAAAACTTAATTGTAATATATAACATAAATCAACAAATCTCCTTAAAAAATTAAACAAATTAAAAAAAAAGAATCCTTTAACCGGAAATGGTGTAAATTTCTTAATGTCTATACACAATGTGTTTTTATTGTAATGATATACACTAATGTACATATTAATATAAATTACGATATGTTTATTACACTCGTTTATTTAATAAATATTTAAAAACAAAAATTGTTTATTTTGTTATTTTTAAATAAAAATCTATTCCGCATGCCATTATCTTCTAAACTTGCATAAAGATTTTTTTTTGATAATAAAATTTTCATTTAAATTTCATTATTTTTTTTCTCTAATATTATAAACAAAATTGTTCATTTCATAGACAAACCAGATCTTGACACAGAAAAATAATACTAAAATAATATATAATCCAATGCATGAAAATTATACTATAAAATAAATATTGTCTAAATAGTCAAAATTTAAGGCCAGCCGGCCTAATTAACAACTTTGTAAGCAAAAAACAAAAAAAAAAAATTAAAAATTTGCAAAAATATTCAATAAGTACTAGTACTGCGAAAAAGTATTTATGTTAGAAATAAAGTAAAAAATTTATGATAAAAATTTGTATAATAGAATGTTTATTTGTTTATACAGTAAAATTTATAAATATTTTTTTTTTGTAGTGTAGATAAATTTGTTTCTAAATACCCGAGTAAAAAAAGTTTGTATAAAATCATATATATTACAATAAGATTTGTATCCTGATATTAAATTATAAAATAAAATTATATGCAGAGCGGCCCGGTAGGCTAGTTGGTAGCTTACTAGCTTATCAGTGCGGGGGTCGTGGGTTCGTTTCCCACCAGAGGCTCTGGTCTGTTTTCGCTACAACGAACCGATAGACTTCGTTGCTAGTGCTATTATTAAGATAAAATTTGTAATTATATGTTTAATAAAATAAATAATAAAATTATATAAAACGCTGTATATACTCACCAAAATAAGTCTGTAATGGCAACTGAAAATTTTGCTGTTATTAGGGGAAATTTTGCTCATTTGTGCCCAGCGGTATTTTTGTAGTTTTGTTAAGTGTAATTTTACTAAATATTATTAAATATTGTTCTAAAATAAGAAATTTTAAATTTCAATTTTAAGTTTCAAATAAACGAATTATCATTTTGTTTTAATTTCTATTTTGAAAAATATTTTAGTAATTTTTTTCACTTTTAAGGTCATATTTTTTTTCAGAGCTGATTTTTAGAACTAAAAAAACTTTTAAGTGCTATTTTATGTGGATGTCCTATTTTTAGACATGATCCGGTATCTTCACTTTCGATCCCTTATTTAATCTGTGTAACATTTAAAGGCAATTTAAGTTTGTAGGTATCAGTTTTGATAATAAAAAACATTTCCTTCAATATCCACTTTTTTAAAATTACTAAATATATTTGCAAATTTTAGCAAATCGGTTTTCAAAAATTTTACTGAAATATTTTGTAAAAATTCTGTAATTTGTAAAATGTAAATAGCAAAAAGATTTGCTAAATAATATTTTTTTTTACTAAAAATCAGTACATATATAGTAAAGTGGGATTGAAAATGGTTTAAAAATTTTTCTACTAACTTTTTTTTCTGAGTGTATAATTATTTATGCCTTATATAATATGTAGGATATGTAGGTATAAACAAGATAAGTTATACACTTTATCTTACAAAATTATATAAAACACTATTTTATTATTTTTATATACACTATCACATATTTAAGATATTATAATTTACACTCAGAAAAAATTTAGTAGAAAAATTTGTAAATGGATTTTGAGAAAAAAAAATATTATTTACTAAATTATTTTACTATTAACATTTTACAAATTTCAGAACTTTTACAGAATATTTACAAGATTTTGTTGCTAACTTCAGAAATCATTTTAAAAAATTTTTGAAAACCGATTTTCTAAAATTAAAAAATAAAAAATAATTTTAAAGAAGTGAATATTGAATGAAATGTTATTTTTAATAATTAAAGCTTATGCATACAAACTGATATTGCCTTAAACTGTTCCATATGTTGAAAAAGAGATCGGAATTGAAGATACTTTTCACAACCGACTCATGTCCAAAAATAGGACTAATAACTTTTAAAGTTCTAAAAACCGGCCCTTACAATGATTAAAAATTTACTTTAAAATGCAAAAAATTTACTAAAAATATTTTTTAAAACAAAAATTAGCATATTAAAATAAAATAATAAACTTGTTTATGTTTTAACTATTTTTTAAGCTTTTGTTTTTTTTTTTTTTTTAAATTTGGGTAAAATATTTTTTGAAAAATAAAAAAAAAAAATTTTGTTCGATAAAAAATAGAAATTTGTATATTCGAGACAGTTTCAAAAAAATTAGCAGCTTTTAAGTGTAACCAGTGTATCTTAAAATAATGTCCACTTTCTTAAAATTAGTATTTTTTTTTTGCTAATTTAGTAAATTGGTTTTAAAAAATTTGTAAAATAATTTCGAAGGTTAGTAACAAAAATTTGCAAATTTTCTGTAAAAATTCTGTAAACTGTAAAATGTAATTAGCAAAAAAAAAAAAAAATTACTAACTTAAAATCAGTAGAAAAAAAATAAAGTGGGATTGAAAACTGTTTACAAATTTTTCTACAAACTTTTTTTCTCAGTGTACAAATTTGTTAAATATCCTGCTTGTATTTGTATTAATCGTTTGCGAATAAGTCTCTTAATGTAAAATTTTAAATAAACCATTTTTTATAGTAAGGCACTGTGCGAGGTGGATAAATAAATTGTAAATTAAATTTAATTTAATTTGACAAAGGGATCTAAAATTTCTTTGAAAATTATTTAGCCGGTACAAACTGCAAACTTTAAAAAAAATTATTGTGATTGCGCTCAAAAAAAATAAAATATTAGTGTCTTTAAATAAGAAACCAAGAAACCAAGAATAAAAATAAGGATGTTTTTCATAAATCATAAATAATGCCAGACGTATGAGTTATATTAATTCAATTAATTTATAACAGGTTTTTCGAAATCGTAAAATATAAAGTTAAAATTATAAAAATATCCAATGGTATAGTTGGAACTAGGTTAAATTAGAACTAAATTTTGATTTTTTTTTTTGTGATAAAGAAGTTGTTTAAACATGGAAAATTGGCGTTCATTACTTATTTATTTATTTATCTATACTTTTACTGGATGGGACTAAATTTATCATCTGATTTGTTTTCTCTAAAACTTTTGTTTAAAGTGAAAAGTATTTTGTTTTTTTTAACTCACTGTGTTTACTCACACTTATAATTTTTTTGAAATTAATTGTCGAATAATTTCTCCTTCAAATGGCCGCCATAGGGCTTGATGCAAAATTTGGTTTCTTTTGATTACATTTTGCTTAACTCTGCGAAAAATTTGTGGTGGCACGTTGTCAATTTCGCCTAGAATATTGTTATTCAACTTGAAATGAAAATCTCAGGGACATTCAAAACGGGATGTCTGTCTGCCCAAGCAAAATCACTGAAATGCGAGATAACACGCTGTTGGAATGCCTTTAAAATACGCATTGTGGGGCACGCAGTATGATAATCGACCACGTGCTGTTGGAAGCACATGCCCTCCAAATCCGAATCGTCAACTTTTGTTAAGAAAAATTGACGTTAACTTCGTCGTTGAGTAAAAAAATCTATTTCTAAAGGGGCGGTGAAAAAATTATTTTGAGGTAAAATACTTTTTGCTTTTTTGTGAAAAAAAAAAAAAATATTTTGAGGTGAAAAAAACTTTTGTGGTAAAAAAATTTTAGGTTGTAGTAGGAAGCAAAAGTTATGTTCATACTAAAGCCGAGAAAGAATAGGGAATAGGGCTGACATCATTTTTGCTAAAAACCATGGAAAAAATTCCTAAAAATCAAATTGATACCTTGAATGAAAAGTTTATCCAGACCCCGGACCAGTTTGAAATTGACCGGACTCTTGTGGAATGGTTTGGTCATATGCTAGGGAAGCGATGAATTAACTGTGAAGTTAACGTACTCTGTATTAAATAGCGGATGTGTCGTGTGACACCACAAATGGATTTAATTTGTTTACTTTGCAGACGATGCTCTTAAAATTTTAGTGGTGAAAAAATAAGGTAAAAATAAAATATTTTTTATGTCGTAAACAAATATGATCTTTTTGCTTTTAAACTGTACCGGAAAGATTTAAATTTTAGACCTATTTTACAAATCAAATTTGCAATGACTGAAAAATATTATTTAATTTTTTTCTTTAATACATATTGATTCATTCAAAAATATATATGTATGTCATTGAAGCACCTACACTCAATAAAATTCCACAATTTCATACAATAAACAAGACAATCTTAAATCAATTACTTACAATTATGGAAGTTAAAAAAAATATATATATAATCATTATTATAAAAAACAAAATATTTAAAATCAACCCAAATCTGCTTTATATGGAAAATATAAAGATTGACGATAATCACATTTAAAACAATACCACTAGAGAAAGTGGGTCAATATATATTGACATTAATTACACATTTTATTTTATTGTTATTATAAGAAAAACAATTGCAAAACTTAATAATTAAAATTAATGATAAATTTAAAATCTCTGACTCAGATAAAAAATATTGCAAATAAATTGAGAAATGAAAAAAAAAGAAAAATATCAAAATAAATAAAAATGTCATAAAAATTATGAAAAATCATTTTGCATCCGATTAACATGCAATAACCAAAAATAGTTTTACGACTACGAAGCATAAAAAATTAATGAAACATTATTTTTTTTCTTTGAAAAGATGAGATTAAAATAGATTTTAATCTAAAATTAAATTTAAATTAAAAAAAAAATATATAAATCTAAATTTAGTTTATGAGTTTTTATTTTTTTTTTTTGCCAGAATATTTTTTTTACGAATATTTTGATCATCTCTTCTTTTGGACAGAGGTTCTTAAAGGGTGACATATTTATACTTAGCGAGCAGATAAATCCCTTTTAAAATGCATTCATTAAAATAAAATTTTAGTTTGAGCTAATGTTTGATTTAACTATTAGTAAAAATTTATTTGATGTTAAATTTGAATTAATAATTATATTAATAAATTAAAACAAATTTCTAACGAATTTAAAATTCTTTAGACAATTAAAGGAGTTAGCAATTATTAATTGATCTCAGAAATATTTAAGGAAGTCTGAATTTAAATAATCTTTATTGGAATCTTCAAAATTTTTAATAAAAATTAAAAAAAAAAAAACATATTTATTCGAACTTTACCATAAACTTTAATAAGTGAGAGCAGATCTTCAGCCTCAAGTTCCATTTTTATTTATGTTAAAAAAAACCGTGTAAATCCAGTTATCAGATAACGCTGAAAAACTTTATTCTTTTTTTATTTATAATAATTAATTTTAATAAAAGTTTAAGACTCCCAATACTCTCAATCAATAAACGACTAAAATAATGAAAACAAATCATTTAAAATAGCAGAGGAATAAGAAACGTACAATAACAACGAAAAACTTGGATACAGATGGATGTTTTCGCTGTTCTTTTTATTTTCTGTTAATTTTTTTTTTATTCAAGTCGTACGACAAGACGGTTAAAACGTAAGTTGTGACTTATAGATGGATTGGCAGCACCGCCTGTGTGCCCCATTAGCCAAAACATTAAATACAACACCATCATGACTATACATTACCTTATAATGATGATAATGATCATTATAATGACTATAAAGCCAGTCAAGCTAGAGAGTATTTATTCAATCTCAACCACTATCTGTAAAATAAAAGAACATGAAAAAATATTTGTTCTACTAAAACAAAAAAAAAAATTATATTTGTTTGAAATATCGCAAAATATATAGCAATTTTGTCTAAATATAACAGGTCGTCTAATCATCTCTTATTGCAGTTGTTTTGCTATTTGGCCTCCTTCCTCTATTGACCCCTCTATAGAAATTAACCCATTTGAAACAGACAACTAAAAACAAATTTTAGTTTAATGAAAATGGCTACAATATTTAAAAAAAATAAATAAACATTTTTTAAACGTTTACTCTAAAGTTACAAAATCCTCCAATAAGGAAAAAGTTATTGGTACTCCAATTACCCTGCTCCATCGGAATAAATTTGCAACACAAACTTTAATGAAAAATCTCTAAAACGGTAAGATTGTCATCATTTTGATTCAGGAACCAATCAAATGTCTCCAATTACTCACTTGATGGAAATTCGAAGCGAAACCTGTCTTATATATCCCAAAAACTTGAACTTCCTTATTCTTTGGAACTGACAACTGAAAATTCTGCGATGCTCAATCACGGGAAAACACCACCTTCTCTAAAAATTCAGGGGTTTATCAAGCCAGCCGCACTTACAGGTAAGAAATTCTTGTTGGTTGTGATGCAAACTCTCAGCACATAAATTGGTGTAGTTCAAACTACAAGAAGCGGGAGGATGTACTGCTTGAATCCCTTAATGCAAATAAACTATTTACCCTTAATATTGGGAGCTCAACTATGTTCGTTAATAAATTAAGGAAAGAAGTCATAAAGTTTGCCATCTGTTAGAAAAAGACGAAATTCAAGACTGATAACTATCAAACTTACATTCCTTTTCGGATCATCGCTACATTTTACTGTGCTGGTACATCCACCACTCGATTCAATATGAGTCTAAAACAAGTAAAAAAGGGCTAAATTCGGCTGTGCCGAATCTTTGAATACCCTCCACCATAGGGGGCTGAAGATGATATACGTATATACTAAATTTTGCATGAACTGTAATATGAATATGTTTTGCCAATTTATGTAACGAACTTTTGTAATTTAGTTTTAGTAATGTTATTTACAGAGGTCTGCTCTGTTAGCGACTTTAACATTGTTGCTTTTAACGTTAACTTAGTTATTAAGAGTAACACACATATAGCTCTAAAATTATATTATTCTCATAGTATGTAAGACAGTAAATGTAATCGAACAAGAAGAAGACTTCATAACATTTTTACTTAACAGAAAACAAAAATAGATACAGAAAAATTGTACAAATTTGTATGAAAAATTTAGAGGTAACTTCACATTTTCACTCATAATTTTTGAACCGCTTAGCCGATTTTGCTCATTTTAAATACCAAACTGCTCGGGAGGTAAATATAGGTAAAAATAGGCACCCCCGCTTGCGTCTTCGCGTCGTGATCGCCATTTCAACAGACAGACAGACAGACGGACAGACAGACGAACATCGCTAAATCGACTTAACATTGCATAAGGATCACGAATATATATACTTTATGGGGTCTTAAACCTATATTTCGACATATTACAAACGGAATGACAAACTGATATATACCCTCACCATATATGGTGGAGGGTATAACAAAGCTACAATAAACTAGACTAACTTCAGAAAAAATCTATAAAATCTTCTTAACATTTTTCTCATTTTATTAGAGAAGGGATATCAACGGGGAAGTAAACAAGTTGGCGAATGGACTTCTTCATTTGAGGAGTGCTATCCACCCAAACAAAGAAAATCTGTTGGCCAACCGGGGAGCTAATTAATCTCGGGATAGATGTCCGTAGACTTTTTAGTAGGAGCCATTGGAAGCTCAGTGGTTACATTAAGAAAATTCAAATGGCAACTCCTGGAAATTTTTCTGTCAACAGGTGTATAGAGTAAGCTGCGTGTCGAAGACTAGAAAATTCTTATCGAATACGCATAGACAGCCGGAAATCCCTATTGAGGAAAACAAAAATATGTCGGACGGATTTTTAAGTATTCTTACAACAAGTTGGACCCAATGTGGAAGAACAAGCTGAAGCTTATAAGAAGTAACATATTTGATCACATGGTAGGCTCGACCAAATTAGATCCGATGGAATGCTGGACCAAATGAACGGCGACAGGTTATATCAAATGTGGAAGAACAGGGTGGCCTAAAAATCAAATTTATACCTTGAATGAAAAGTTTATCCAGACCCCGGACCAGTTTGAAATTGACCGGACTCTTGTGGAATGGATCGGTCATATGCTAGGGAAGCGATGAATTAACTGCGAAGTTAACGGACTCTGTATTAAATAACTGGTGTGTCGTGTGACACCACAAATGTATTTAATTTGTTTGCTTTGCAGACGATGCTCTTAAGGTAGATAAATCCTAAACATTTAAGTAACAGAGCTTCAGAAGCACCTAAACTGTTATAAAACTGAGCTAGGTCAAAAGTACTTAACGTAAACCTAAACAAAACTGATATATACAATTTTACTCGGAAGACAAGTATCTTTAGTTATGATGAACCTCATTTCCTAAGCAACACTATTAGCGTCTCTCTAACGGTGAAGTATTTAGAATCACAAGAAGTTCTACTGGTAAGAGCACATCGAGAGCAAGACTATTAAGGCCGATAAAATCCCCCTGTCCGACAACATCCCCGATAACATCCTTCTATGATTGTTTTATTCGGTTTGAGTCCCACCAAATATAAAGCATTGTGTGCATATCAAGATCGTGAAAAAGTTATTCTCTTTTGATAACTACATTATTGTTGTTTTGGAATTATTTTGAATTTTGAAAATTTTCGAGTGGAGAGATTCACTTTTAAGTGAGTATATGATAGAAGCGTTTAGTGCGAATATCAGGTCAATGGGTTACATGAGATCTAATAAGAAGGGTTGCTGAGTCCCTTCAGATTTCGGTAAAATTGGGATATTTAACAGAGAGGGAAAAATTAATAACTATATCAGCTCAAGTTGAGGGGCTACAATTAAAAGCTTCAAAAGCTGTTCAAAAATTTTATGTTTTTAAAAATTTTTGAGTATTCCATAGTAAGACCTTCAAGTACCTTTCATATGATACAAAATTCTGTTAAAAAAGTTGTTTGACTTTTTGTTATTCATTAACAGTTATTCTTCCAATATTTTGCAGATTTATGTTTCTTTTGAAGAATTTAAAACAATTTATCAAGCAGTTTGTCTAGAGATGGATACGTCACACAGAGAATTTATCTCATAGACCTATAAAGGATCTTATAAAGAATTAAGATATCTCGCAGGAATTTTCGAAGACTTTTAATCATGAATTTGAAAGCAGAATTAAAAAATTAAAACAGTGGATTCAAATTGGCGGACTGAAACTGTAAAGTTTACATATAGGATCTAAAAGACTTATTTCACACTCAGTTACTTAAACCAAAAATTAAAAATACAAAATAGTGGTGAAAATTCGATATTTTATGCAAAATGTTCTCATTTTCTTTTTAAATTTTTGGTTCCAAAAGTGTCTTTTTGTTCCAGAATATAATATCTCAGACCGTGATCTCCGAATTTTTTTTTTATTTCTTCATATTACATTGCCAAGCCTGCAATGACTTTTATGACTGATTAGCAGCATCCAAAACTTCTACGTGATGATTTCTTTTCTCAATATGACCCTTAATCGATCCTCCATCAAATTTTGATCTTTTTTCTATAGACTCTATTCACTGTCCTCTAATGCATTACTTGGTGCGAAATTGACTAACAAAATAAATAGAAATATACTTCAATACATCCATCGCTTCCTAAAGCAAAGGAAAACCAACATAACAAAAAATATGAACGAAAAAATTAAAAAAAAAAAATTTATTACCGGCATCATGCCTAAATTAGCCGCACGTCTTCATAAGATGTCGATTTCAACAAAATAGCATCACACATTCAACTGTATAAGTGTTGCCAGGTTTTTTTTTATTAGAATGCTTGTAAAATGTCAGAAAATTCCCCTGGACTTAAACGTTTTAAAAAAATCGCCTCAATTTTTTTTTTACATTGGTAAAATCAAATAAAAATTTGAAATTTTTAATTTGTTTGAAAATTTTTATAAACATATATTTTGTTAAATTGTTTCTAAATTTTAGATTAATTCAATTTAATGCAAATATTTTTATTTATTAAGAAAGGTAAATTGTCAAGATCTTGACGGAATAAAGGACATCTCAAAATTTTTAAGGATAAACAATAAACTTGAATAAAAAACCACACACACTGTACGCTGCAGAATAGTTGATATTACCAACAAAAAAAATTGATAAATTTCATAGAAAAGGGTTAAAATGAAAGTATAATTGGTTTGACTCGGTTCTACTTGTCAGTATTAGCAAAAAGAGAAACAGAAAATAATAACATGTTTTCCAATATCTGCTGTCAGCTGATTTGGACATAAGTTAATTATGGAGATCACTAAACATAGCTAGAGTTCATATGTAAATTTTATCTTAACTCCATAAATCAATCAATCTAAGGTTAGCTTTTAATAGCCTATTAAGCTCTGAGTTAAAGAAGAGATATTTACAATTATTAACACTAAGACGCGAGGACTGTTAGTGAAGGTTGTAGTTGAACCGAAAATGTACTCCATTTGACATATTTTTTTAGTTTTTTCTGTTATCTTGAGCGGAACGAAAAACATCTTACCAAAGTTTAAATGGTTTGACTATGGACGATATATTAAAAAAAAAAATAATTAATAAAAATTTAATTAAATAATTCCTAAATTTATATTTGTTCTTTCTGTAATAAATCATTTTCTCCAAATAATCCCCTAACAAAATTCTTTCCCCTAAGAAATCTCCCAAATCTAGCGTAAAATTGCCTAAACTGGCAACATTGATGTGTATGAATATTTGTACTTGTGTACATAGTGGTTTTTTAGATGATCATCGTTATGATCATTCATGCTATGATTTTTAGTTTAAAAGAACATTTTTAAAGCACAGCAGGTGATCGATCCTCTAAAATTGTTCATACTTTTTAGCGCATCTCTATAAAAAGAAAATCTGTCCATAAAAAATACAAACCATAAGCAAATAATAAATTTGAAAAATTAATATCGCACTAGATGGCGCTTGCTTGTGTGTGATGAGAATGACGATGATGATGATGCCTTCGTTATTAGAAAAATCATCAAAAATATGAAAAAAAAAAAAATTAATTGCATATTTTTTTTTTCAATTACTACGTCAAATTACAACAAGACCATGATGGTTTATACTATTCAATATAAATTCCCTCCATGAGCTCCCCCATCTATTTGGTATTTAACACAGTGCAACAAATTTTACATTATGCTCACGGCTCTCCCAAAGTTTGGATTTTTATTTTATGGCTCCAGATGATCTTTTACCTCGAGCAGCTTTGCAATGAAAATGACAACCATTTAAACCCCCTGAAATTTTAATTGGTTTTCTGACAAAAAATAAAAAAGACGATTTTTTGACATTCAAAAACAAATTTTAAAAATAATAAAAATTAAAAGTTGTAAGCTTAAACAAAAAAAAAAACAAGTAAAAAAGGGCTAAATTCGGCTGTGCCGAATCTTTGAATACCCTCCACCATAGGGGCTGAAGATGATATACGTATATGAATATGTTTTGTCAATTTATGTAACGAACTTTTGTTATTTAGTTTTAGTAATGTTATTTATTTAGTTTTAGCAATGTTATTTACAGAGGTCTGCTCTGTTAGCGACTTTAACATTGTTGATTTTTACGTTAACTTAGTTATTAGAGTAACACACATATATCTCTAAGAATGTTATTATTCTCATAGTATGTAAGACAATAAATGAAATCGAACAGTAAGAAGACTTAATAACATTTTTACTTAACAGAAAAAAAATAGATACAGAAAAATTGTACAAATTTGTATGGAAAATTCAGAGGTACCTTCACATTTTCACTCATAACTTTTGAACCGCTGAACCGATTTTGCTCATTTTAAATACCAAACTGCTCGGGAGGATGTTCAATAATCTGGGTAAAAATAGACACCCCCGCTTGAGTCTTCGCGTCGTGATCGCCATTTCAACAGACAGACGGACAGACAGACAGACAGACGGACATCGCTTAATCGACTTAAAATTGCATAAGTATCACGAATATATATACTTTATGGGGTCTTAAACATATATTTCGACATGTTACAAACGGAATGACAAACTGATATATACCTTCACCATATATGGTGAAGGGTATAAAAAAAAAGAAATTAAAAATCGGTGAAGAATTGTGGAATGGAATGTTATTGACTGTGCATGCGACAAAATATTGTGAGGACACATTTACATTCACAACTTTTCAATCGCTAAACCATTTTTGATAACTTTCAAAACAATGCTGCTGGACAAAATATGGTTAAAAACTAGCATTCGCTTTTGCATCTTCTTGCCAGAATTGCCGTTTTAACAAACAGGCAAATAATAAAAGCCCGTGCTAACTTTGCAAAACCCATTGGTGGATATTTTTGTGCAATGGTCTACTTTCATTTCGCATTGAATTCATTAAGGCTAAATTTCTTATAGCACTGTGTAATTTAAACAATTATAAAAATAACGGTTTATTATCATCACTTATATTTTGCCATCATTTTTATATTCGGTGTGTTCTCTTCTTTTATTTTCAATGAATTCTGCTTAAAATCATATTTTAGTTTTAATTTTAATTTTAATTAAAAAAAAAACAAAAAGCTTCTCTCACTTTTTCAATTTTCTTTATTACTTTTGTAATCATTTAATGGTTTGTTTGTTTTTTTTTTTATCTAATTACACCCTACATTCAGAGTAGCAAAACACCTGAACTTGCTCAATGTAATCCCAGCCAATTTATTGTTGTGTACTGTATTTCTATTTCATGCTATGAAAGTTTAAGAGCATCATATATTGATTAAAATTGATAATGATAATTGTATGGTCCTAGTAATTATAATATGTGGGCGTTACCCAACAAAACTTTGGTAATGGGTGCGATATTCTCATGCGTTACCTTGTAATGATAACTCGTTATCTTTTTCATTATTTGCAAGCTTAAAGTAATAAGTTACTCATTATTGATTACGTAATATATGATTTATAAATGTAAAGTAATAATTGAAATATTTTTAAAAATCTATTTTTAGATACATTACTTTGTGTTATTTTTGTAAGCAAATGGGTAATGTATGTTTGTTTTGATAACACTAGCGAAAAATTGAAGCGCAACAATTCTTTTAAGTTTAAAGCAATCAAATACTATATGCGTCGATAGCTCAGTGGATAGAGTTCTTGGATGGCAACCAGATTTCCCTGGTTCGATACCCATCTTCACCATATTATTTTTAATTACAAATATTTTAAATAAAATATTTGTAAAAATTAAAAAAAAAATCCTCTTTTTTAAAAATTAGCCACATTACTTTTTCCATTCTCGTAACTATATAAGTAACCCCTTACATTATCACCTCTAAAGTAATGGGTATGTACATTACTTTGAGGCTCATCGCCTATAAAATTCATCGAAAAAGTAAGGTGTAAAGTAATCCATCGGCCCCTATGGCTATACATTACTTTACCCATTATTTGGTAATGTGTGATTTTGCTGGGTATGGTGTAAGGGTTAGCGCCTTGGACTGTTACACAGAAGGTTGCGGGTGCGACCCCAGCGACGGCAAAATCAATTTAGGACAAGTAAATCTTTGTTTACCGTCCACCAATGCCCTGATACAAATATTGTAAAAAAATTTTAAAGGTGAAAGAAATTTTTTGAGGTGAAAAACTTTTTTGGATTTGAAAACAAATTCTTTGGTTTAAAAAAAATTTTAGTGGTGAATAAATTATTTGAGGTGTATATAAAATATTCAATTCTTAGAAACAGGTTGAAAAACAAGTGAAAATGTCACTACTATGAAATTGTACTACAACAATTTTTATGGAAAATTTTCACTCATAACTTTTTAACCGCTGGACCGATGACGAATATATAACATATACTTTATGTTGTCTGAAACCTTTATTTCGACATGTTACAAACGGAATGACAAACTGATATATACCCTCATCGTACACTAACCAAAAAAAGTCTGTAATGACAACTGAAAATTTTTGCTGTTTTGTTGTTTACTCTTAATTTCTTTTGAAATTACTTTATACGAATTCGAATATTCTTTATTGAATATCATTTATTAAACAACATTTGTTTATTTTACTTAATTTTTTTCAAAAAATATTTTAGACTAAATTAAAAAAAAAATGTAAGGCTTAAAAAATATTAAAAATAAATTTATATTTTTTTTTATTTTGCTAATTTTTGTTTTAAAAAATATTTTTAGTAAATTTTTGAATTTTAAGGTCAAATTTTAATTGTTTTAAGGGCTGATTTTTTTAACTAAAAAAGTTTTAATGCTATTTTAAATGGATTCCTTATTTTTGCTAATTTTAGCAAATGCGTTTTCAAAAATTTGTAAATGATTTCTGAAATTAGCAACAAAAATTTGTAAATATTCTGTAAAAACTCTGTAATTTGTAAAATGTAAATATTAAAAAAATTTACTAAATAATAATTTTTTTTACTAAAAATCTGTACAAAAATTGTAAAGTGGAATTGAAAACTGTTTACAAATTTTTCTACTAACTTTTTTTTTCTGAGTGTATATGGTGGAGGGTATACAAATATTTCCTATGAGATTTCTAGCCTTCATGCATATCGCAAAGTCCTCCTTCGGTATTCTCACAACACACGCAGAGAAAAAACATGGTTGAGGCAATCATATTCGAATAGCATCATGTATTTTTGGGTTTATGGTTGTGCCAACCATAGCCGTACTATAATATAATTATAATATTATAATTATACAATTACCATATTTTAACCATAATATACACCATGCAGTTATATTATGATTCAAAAATTACCATATTATTGTTCTAAATAAACATGTTATGATATTGAATTTACCATATTATGAGCGCACGTAATGATGGTATGCTCAATATGCTCTCATATATTATGGTCCCCCATAGCTTTATTATGATTCCTGAATTACCATTATATAATCCCTACAATTATATATGATCCTTGTTATTATATTATGATTATTAATATACATAAAGTGACTATCTAATATTTCCAAGAAATGTTTTTCCTAAAAAACATTTGATATTAAGTACTTTTTGAAGAAAACTCGTTAAAGAAAAATCATAGATTCTAAGAAGTTTCTTTTTCAAGAGAACTGATTCTGTGAACTTTTTGTAAGAAAAATACTTATTTTTTTTAAATTCTAAGGACTTTTTTTAAAAAAAATCTTAGATTCTTGGATTAAGATTTTTTTAAAAAGTTCTTAGAAAGTTTTCTTTTAGAGAAAGTGTTTAGAATCTAAGTATTTTTTTATGATGACAAGTCCTCGGAATCTATGAATTTTTCTTTTAAAGAAAGACCATATAATCCAAGATTTTTAGGAATTTTTATCTAAGAAACAGTTTGCGGAAACTTAGAATTTTAGTTTAAGGAAAATTTCATGGAATCTTAAAATGTTATTATCAGAAGATAAATTTCTAAATATCTAGTATTTTGTATAAGAAACCTTTTCGTACAAAAAAAAATTTGGGTTCTTAAAAAAAAATATTTTATTAATATTTCCAGAACTTTTTACAAGAAATGAATTAATAAATATAATTTATTAAAAAAAATTTATTTATTTATTGCAAAGAATTAAAGAAAAAATCTTTAAAAAGAATCTTATAAATTAATTAGTGTAAAAAAAGCTTTTAAAAAAAATTTCTAAAGTTAAAAAAATTTAACTGCATCTTAATGGGCCAGTTAATGAAAGTTATTTTCTATCCATCTGATATTTGTTCAATTTTAGTAAAAATTTTGACTGAATTGATAAAATTTTGGTTTTTATGAAAACAAGTCAATATTATGACTGTAAATATCGACGTAATGTTTTATTTGATTTATAATTATTCATTGATTGTTGCCACCATTTTATGGTTGCATAATTATCATATTTTTTCATAATAAGAATTTTTGTTATCACAGTATGGTTACAGCCAATCATGTCATAAAATAGAAGGTGACAATCATAAAATAGTAAAATATTTACTATAATAATGGTGTTAGCTACCATGTTGATAGTTAAAAAACCAAAAACTTGATTGTGACAACCATACACGATTGCAGCAAGCACAATATTGTAGCAGTGATCATGTTGCAGCCATGTTTTTTCTCTGCGTGCACCTAATTATAAATAAAATCTTCATCAGTGATCATAATATGATTAGTAAGAATCATATTTATGATCATTACTATCATTTCGGAGCCATTATCATGTTCAACTATATTTTTTCTATGTGAGTTCATTAATTTTAATACTTTTTTACATCAGGTCGACTTAAGCAAAATCGTCCCAGCCACAGCGAGGTTTAAATTAACTGGGGTGAAAAGTTAATAGAAGAGGGCGTTATTTTGGAATTTTTATTTTATCTTATGGGGGTTTAGACTTATATTTCGACATGTTACAAACAGAATGACAAACCCATATATACCCATATATATGGTAGAGTGTATAAAAAATGTTCCTTAAGTACTGTGTAATGCAAATACTAAATGACAATTTAAATACCCAGCAAAAAAAATGGTAGTCATTCTGTGACTATAACTTCTTTCATTGCTTCCTAAACTTCAGTTGACATTCTTTTATGCTTTTTTGGTGTTATTCTAAGGCACTTCCAAAAGAATTCATGTTCATATTTCAAATGCAGTGATCTGGATATAAAAAATCACTCTTCATTACTTCTTAAGCATAAGTTGTAGTATATCGTATATTTTTTGAATCTAAAGCATTTATTCAAATTGAAAAAATAGTTCTGATGAAATTTTTGAATTTTTTTATAAAATCATTTTTTATATTTTAGTTTAAAATTTCATGAGGGTTAGAATTTATGCAGTTTTGCAATTTTTATAAAAGTTTTGAAATATCATAAAAAAAAGATTTTTTCAAACTTTAATTGAAACTAGCTGGCCTGTCATTTGCATTTTTCAGCCCTAAATATTTTTTTGACGACGTAATATGTGCGTTTTTGCATTATGTTTATTATTTAACACTATACCATTTCCAGTTTTAATTAAGAATTTATCAAAATAATTTTAAAATTGTGTAAAGATTATTTCGAATTGCCCAAAAATGTTTTGAAATTGTGCAAAAATTATTTAAAATTGTTCAAAAATATTTTAAAATTTGTCTAGAGCTTTTTTAAAATTTTTGAAAAATGTTTCAAAAATGCTTTTTCACTAATGCAGAATTATTTATTTATTCTTATAAAGAGTATTTGTATATCAATGCATACATTTCGATTCTTTAAACTTATTTATCTGAATTCTTATGAATTAAATTTTCATCAAAGCTTAAATACTACAAAGTATATGATCATTTTCCACTCATGCATTAGAATATCTAATCATTGTATTATCATTGCTTGCTTAGAGTAAAGTATGAGCATTGCTAGTAGCTCTATTTGAATACTTCCATCCTATGACACGCTGATGTTAAATTCATCGATGAAACCATTAGAAAAGAAGTGATGCCTTTGCCATAGTAGTGATGCTTTTATTGCTTCTTTGGTAGCTTCATTTTTGCTGGGTATGTGTTCCAAAAACAGCTGGTTGTAACATAACATTAATTTTAAGTTTAGGTGTCCCTCAAAAATATATTTTTTTTATAAATATTTCTAATGTAAAATATTCATCGAATATTTTCTCTTAAAAAAGCCGAATAGCATTTTTAAACTTTCTAAGTTGATAGAAAGTTCAACGGAGCTTTTTTTATAGAAAAAAATATATATAATAAAATTTGTCGATGCATTTTTTGTAGATTTTTAATACTGCAACTGCACGCTTTAGTGTTTTAATTTTCCCCCAATAATTTTCTAAAATTTTTATATATTTTCCTTTAGTTCGTATAAGCATAAATTGCAGTACCGTAACATTAAATTAATTAGATTTTTATTTTTGGCTCAATTATACATTTTGAATATTATGTTGTTTTTGTTTAATTTATTTAAACAAAAAATTCTTTAATGTTTTGTTTAATTTATTATTTCGCATTGATTTTGAACTTTATATCTACGAGTTTTTTCTAGTTCTTTGCTCTTGTGTGAAAATGGGTTTGTGTTTGTTTAAATTTAAAATTATTGTTCGTATGTTTTGTATATTGAAAACTGTATATTTTTAGAACATTCGGTCAAGGTACTCATATGTATGAAAAATATTGTTTGTTTAAATTTATTTTTTTTTAAGATATTCAGATAAGTAGAAACATTTGTATGATGAACTTTGAGAAAAAATTGTTTAAAGACAAATATTACAGTAATATTGTAAAGAAGGAAATGTGGGGAAAATTTAAAAATTAAGATGTTTCAAGTATATGAAAAATTTCCATTCAAGATTTTAGTGGCTGCCGTACGAATTAGTCATACAAATGATATAGTATGACCCTACGGAAAATTTAAACGAAATGTCATGGAACTACTTCCTTTACATGACAATGATCTGCCATTTACACTAAAAAAAAAGACATGAAATAAAATGTTATTAAAAATTTTCTTCAAAATAGTTTATAAATTGTCTTCAATTTAAGTAAAATTTTCTTAAAAATAATAAAAATTCCTAAGTTTGAGGAAAAACGAAATAGTTTATATACTCAGAAATAGTTCATATTTTTCCTAAGTAATATTTCTTGATTTTAGGAAAAAAACAAGTCAATTAAATAAAATTTATTAATTTTAAGGAAAAACATTTTAGTTTTAAGAAATTTGCATACTCAAATGTAATAAAATTAAGTTTAGTTAAAAAAAAAAAATTATTACATAATTTACTCCCATTTAGTTCAAAAAATGTGTCTAACTTAAATCGAGAAAGTACTTGAACTGAATGTGTGTTTATTTTGTGTTCGCGAGTAGTAAAATTAACTAAATTTTAGAAAGTCATTTCCAAATTCAATTTTTAAGTATCCCACTTTCTAATTTTGAAGAATTGTTTTCTAAAAATTAGTTTAGACAATTTAAAACAAAAAGTAATAAATTTTTTCCTATGTAATAATAAAAATTTACTTGATTTTAGAAACTGATGAACTATTTCTAAGGAAAATTTTCATGCAACTTAGTTCAGATAAATTTTAAAAATTTTAATAAAATATTCTTTTTTTTCAAGTAAAAGTTTTCTAATTTTTAAAAAATAATAAAATTTGGTATATGATTTTTATTTTGTTGGAAAACGTTTAGATTATTTTTAATATTCTATTAAAAAAAAAACAATAAATTAAAAACAAACCAATTAGTTTTCCTAATTCTCAAGAAAAAATATTATTAAATAAAAGAAATTAAAGTAAACATTTAAAAAAAAACTATCGTGCATGATTGTAATTTTTGGTTAGTGATTGTGCGTAAGCGTGAGTCAAAAATCTCTCACGTGCCCATCCCTAATCTTAACAGTTTTTAACATTGAACTTAAAGTAGTTAAAAATATTTTTTTTTTTAATTTTGTTAGCAAAGGGTATAAAATTTCGAATTTGCGCTTTTATGTAATAAATTTGTTTTTTGACTACAGTACAACATATTGCAGGCACATTTTAAACATTTCGGCATAATGGCTTTCCTATAATTGACGTAGCGTTGATTAAACTTTATATTTATCGAACTATTTTTTTCACCTAATAATAAATAAGTTTAAATTTTTATATGTTAAATAAAGTTTAAGCTAAAAATCCCATAAAATGAACTTATGACATTTTTCCATTTTCCAATAATAACAAGAAATGTAACTGTGATATTTTGTATTTTTGCAACAATTTCCTTAAACTAGTTAATTTAAGAAGACAAAGGATCCCCAGTGTTCCTTAGCCATAGATGACGTGTGTCACGTAGGGCGTCCCTATTTGTAGTTCTCTCAAGCAAAACTGTTAATTAACTACAAAATGGATCTCACTTTGTAACAATTTATTACGTTTCAGAATATCCTGAAGGACATTTTTTTAATTTATTTACCTTTTTGCTGATGAAATTTAATTTGTATTTTAAATACATGAATTTAGTATAATTCAATTTAGTTTTATGACAAAATTGTATAATAAAAAGCTTATTAAGAGCAGTGTCCTCACAAAGCGGAAGTCCTCCGAAAGTGGGAAAATACCTACTCAATGAGTGTAAACTACTTTAAAATATATGATAAAATATATTACCATTACCATAGAAGCAGGATTTTCACTTAAGAGAAGTGCTATTTAACTTGTTGTTAGAAAATATTTTCTTATTTTTAGGGAGTTAAGTCCTAGTTTTTAGTAAAAAAAATTATCTAATGAAGTTAAATAAAATAAAATTTTTCTTAAAACCAAGGAAACATTTCCTAACTAACAATACAATTTTAAATGATGTATGAACTAATTAGGAGGAAATTTTACTGTTTTCTTATAAAAATTTACTTCTCAGTAGTAAAATTTTTCTATAATTTAGAAATTTTTACCAAATTTTAAGTACAATTTGTTTTTTAATTTTAAGGAAAATTCTATTAAATATTGTTAAAAAGTGTCTTTGGCGCCGTTTTCATTTCAATTTTTCGTCTAAATGAGTTAATTTTTCATATTCTAGTTCATTTTTTTTTTTGAGTGTAAAGTTTGCATTATTTTAGTAGTAATAAATTGACCGCTTGTGACCTGCCACAAAATTAAATTGTTACCCAGCAAAAAAAAGTGGTAGTCATTCTGTGACTATAACTTCTTTCATTGCTTCCTAAACTTCAGTTGACATTTTTTATGATTTGTTGGTGTTATTCTAAGGCACTTCCAAAAGAATTCATGTATTCATATTTCAAATGCAGTGATCTGAATATAAACCCGAAGCATATCTTAAAAATTCACTCTTATTTATTTATTTTATTTATTAATCATATAATTACAAATTATATGTTAATACCCTAACCGAGCACTAGCAACAAAGGCCTTCGGCTCGTTGTAGCGAAAACAGACCAGAGCCTCTGGTGGGAATTGAACCCACGACCCCCGCACTGATAAGCTAGCACGCTACCAACTAGCCTACCGGGGCGCTCAATTCACTCTTCATTACTTCTAAAGCATAAGTTATGGTATATCGCAAATTTTTTTTTGGAATCTAAAGCATTTATTCAAATTGAAAAAATAGTTCTGATGAACTTTTTAAATTTTATTTATTAATTCATTTTTTATATTTAGTTTAAAATTTCGTGAGGATTAGAACTCATGCAGTTTTGCAATTTTTATAAAAGTTTTAAAAAATCAAGAAAAACTGATTTTTTTTTACCTTTTATTGAAACTAGCTGGCCGTCATTTGCATTTTTCCAGCTTTTAATATTTATGACGACGCAATCTGTGCATTTTTGCATTATTATTATTTAACACTACACCATTTCCAATTTTAATTCAGAATTTATCAAAATAATTTTAAAACTGTGTAAAAATTATTTCAAATTGCTCAAAAATGTTTTTAAATTGTACAAAAATTATTTAAAATTGTTCAAAAATATTTCAAAATTATCTAAAAATGTTTTCAAATTGTACAACCAGTTTTTAAATAATCCAAAAATATTTTCAAATTTGTCTAAAAATCCATTAAAATATTTGAAAAATGTTTCAAAAGTGCTTTTTCACTAATGCAGAAAAAGAAATAAATATATTTGTTTTATCAATGCATAAATTTGTATATCAATGCATAAATTTCGCTTCTTTAAACTTATTTTTCTGCATTCTTATGAATTAAATTTTCATTCAAGCTTAAATACTACAAAGTACAGGAACATTTTCAACTCATGCATCAGAATATCTAATCATTGTATTATCATTGCTTCCTTAGAGTAAAGTATGAGTAATGGAAGTAGCTATATTTAAGTACTTCCATCCTATGACACACTAATGTTAAATTCATCGATGAAACCATTAGAAAAGAAGTGATGCCTTTGCCATAGTAGTGATGCTTTTATTGCTTCTTTGGCAGCTTCATTTTTGCTGGGTAGCGAACAATTTTTTATGTACAATTTACAGTTTACTTATGTCAGTTTTGTATATACTTGGACATTATAGTTCATTGTTCATTTAATTTATTTAGTTTAACTAGTTTCGTCACCATTTCATTCAATTGTTTATAACATTGGTCAATGGATTCATGAACTAGTTCATGAACTAAAGCAATCTGAAGATAGTACTTGGGCGTACTTGAAAAATTGTTCACTGTCTGCCTTGGTCTAGGTTAGATGTTTTAGTTATAGTGTTGTTAATTTAAGTAATTAATTAATTAATTAATTAATTAATTTAAGTTTTAAAAAAAAAATTCTAAAATATAAATATAATATAATGCCCAACTCTACTCTAACAAATGTCATACGACATTTTACAGTACTTCTTCTTTTGAGAGGTAAATTTTTTCTCTCATATGACTTCGCCATATAAAAATGTATATAAATTTCCTTTAGAACAATTAATCTCTAGGAAAGGTATTTCTATTTGAGGAACTTATATTCTTTTTGTGAAAAACTCAAAAAAAATAGTAGATATCTCTAAATTTATATAAAAAATAATTTTCTAATTTGATGTTATAACAAATAATTCATTTCCTATATGATATCAAAAGAAAAGGGTTATTTACTGTGACATCAATTTTTTTTTAGTAGAGTAGACATTTTTGTTGCTCCCAAAGTCTATCTTTTAAGAGTTTTTGATATGTATTTTTGTTTTTAATTTTATAATTTTCAATGTTTATTAAGTATTTTACAGTTTGTTGCTACAACAATATTTATTGTCACAGCACAAACTAAAACCTAAAAGACAAAATAGAATTAAAATACTCTTGTCTCATAATATGTGGGCGTATTTTGATTATGATATACTGGCGAATTATGTTGTCATTTTAATTTTTTATTTTGTTTTTCTTTTTCAGTATTTTTTTTTTAAATATATTTTGTTGTTTTTGTAAAAACATAATGCAAGCTCTGGCATAAATGAAATGCAGCCAAAAATAAAATGAAAAAACAAAATCTTGCAAATATTTAATATACGAGTGATGTTATTAACATACATACATACATACAATTTATCATTTAAACACTCATAGAAAAATAATTGTCAAAAAATTTTAACAAATTCAAAAATTATCCAAGATAATTTTTTTAAGGTAAAACTATACAGAAATTTGATTTCTTATATCGATGCAAAATTAACGCTGCATACATTTGGAAGATATCTTCTAAGAAGATATTAAAGCAGTATCGTGTAATTTTTCATTTGTAAGTAAAATCTCAAATAGTGGTTTTGATATTTTTTTATTATTTGTAATATATTCCAGGTAATAAGTATTCAAGCTTAAGGATTTTTTTTTTCCCTGAAGAAGCTATCCATTTAGATAGCGAAATATTGGATAACAAATAAATAATTTTGTATAAAATAGACCTTAAGCTTGAATACTTATTACCTGGAATTTGTATTAAAAAGGTCGAAGAAATTGAACTGAATAATTTATTATTTGTAATATATTTCGGCGGTATTTGGGGAAAATAAAAAAAGCTGTATTTTTGTGCCATATTTTTTTTACAGAACTTAGTTGCCGATAGTTTTAAATATCGGAATATACACAGAATAAAATTACAAAATTTTGTTTGTAACATTGAACATCTTTCATAGAACATTTTTGTAAATACAAACAAAAATATTTGTGAAAAAGACACCAACAATGAAATTTGTTAATACAAAAAACATTTTGTTATTTTTAAAGAATTTCTATATGAAAATAACAATTTACAAACAATTCAAACAAAAAATTGTTAGAAATCGAATTTGAATTTTAACAAATATTTTTAATTACTTTAAATTTTGTGATATTTTTTTCTGTGTACATTGATAAGAACATTGAAGACTTTTGTTCCAGGATTATTCTGTATAAATAAATTTGTTTAATCGTTTGTGTAGTGAATGTTTCAATTTCAAGTTTTAAAGGTTTTGAACAAGTCATTAAAGAGGCAATTTCCGCCTTTTTTAATCTCAATTTTTCTCAACTTTTAATTGTTTATTCCAAAAAGATTCAGTTTTATATTTCGAATATCGTATTTCTAACTAAAGGTTTTTGGACAGGACATTAAATGGAAGATTTCCCCTTTTTGCCCTATTCGTAAAATTCCATTTTAGTGGATGTCTACGCCAAATTTCAAGTTCCTAGCTCCAGCGGTTGGGATGAGTAATCAAGGGAAGCCTTTTCTCTGCTTATTCCTATTTTCCAAGTTCTTATTCGACATTCCGTTTACTAAATTAACCCAAAGCTCGGGAAATCATATTTTAAATTTCAGATTTCTAGCAGAAGGAGTTGCGTAGGGCATTAAGGAGAGATTTATCCTTTTTTAAACCCCATTTCTACATGGGTTTTATCAAGGAATTAACTCATACCACAAGGAACACTTATTGTAAATTTTAGGTTTCCAGACAAATTGGTTTGTGCAGTCCGCTAAAAGGGTTACTATTTACTTGATATCAGTGATTGATCCTCTACCCTAGAAAACAATTATTTTAAATTTTCTTAGCCAAGGCCGTTAAGGCGAGGACTTTACCCTTTTAAAATCCAATTCCCCTAAATATTTTAAGAACCCCAATTCTAGTGGATGTATACACTGCAATAGCAGGTTGAAAATTTCAAAATCCTAACTGCAGCGCTTTGGCATGGGCACACTAATTTATTTGAAATTCCAAAAGATATCTCTGTAGCGACTTAGCCCATATTTTAAATTTCAGATTTTCAACCCCTCCCCGTAAACATTTCTTAAAATCTCGTCTTAGTAGATGTCTACGGTCGAGTAGGAATGTTGAAGGAAATTTCAAGCTCCAAGCACCAGCGGTTTGGGTTGGGTGATTAAGGATATATCTTTTTCCTCTTGAACCCCATTATTTACCACGTCGTTATACTATTTTTTTTTTTAATTCATTAAGGATTTTATTTTTTTAAAAAATGGAAATAATTTTCAACTTCTTTGCCATCAATAGTGTGCCAATTAACAAAAATAATTGGCATTGGCATTTAAGTTTTCGGTAAAAATAAAAGAATGAAGAAAAAAAAGCCAAAAGAGAAAAAATATATGCATATTCCATTTCATTCTCTGTGTTACGTATTTTATTTTCACTCGTTTTCTGTTCCATTTTATTTCGTTTCACTTCTCTAGTGTTTTAAATAAACTCGCTTTCCGTTCCATTAGATTGCGGTGCCCTTGCCGCAAATCCATCCTTGTGCAAAGCCATCCGTTGTCTAGTGTTTCAATTCCACTCGTTTTCTGTTCTATTCTATTTCGTTTCACTTCTCTAGTGTTTCTATTCAACCCGATATCCATTCCTTTATATTTCGTTCTCCTTGCCTAATAATTTAATTTTAGTCATTTCCCGTCCAAATCCATTTCATTACCGTTGTCTAGTGTATCAATACCACTCGTTTACTGTTCCATTCCATTTCGTTTCACTTCTTTGGTGTTTCAATTCAACTCGATATCCATTCCATTACATTTCGTTCCCCTTGTCCAATAATTCAATTCCAGTAATATACCTTCCAAATCAAATCCATTTCATTCCCTTTATCTATTGTTTTAATTTCACTTGTTTATTGTTCTATTGTTCTTCCCTCCTCTTGTAAAGTGATTCAATTATACTCCTTTTTTGTTTATCAATTCTATTGTTTCAATATTACTCTTTGTAATTTTAAATTGCTAGCCAATGCATACCGTTAAGAGCGGAACTTTCGCTCTTTGAATTCCTATTTCACCACGTTTCTGGTGAAATCAGCAGTACTCCTGGGTACAAAAATATTTAATTATAGGTGTCTAGCCAAATCGGCTTAGACAGGCTGTAAAGGGGAGACTTTTCTCCTATTGAATACCCATTCTTAACAAATTCCTGGCGGAAATTCCAAAAACTACTTAATCAACAAAACATTTTGACAGGTCGCCAAAGAGGTTACTTTTTACCTTTTAGCATCCCCCGTTCGAATTTCCTAAAAATACATCTTAGCCGAGGTCTACGCTGGGTGAAAAGCCTCGGCAAAATGCCACATTTCTAATCCCAGCGGTAAAGATTGTGATATGTTGAGTGTGTCTGTCAGTCATTCAGCGATTCAGTAGGTAATTAGTCAGTCACTTAAAGCAGTCATTCGGATAGATAGTAAGTAAGCCAGTCATTCAGGCAGTCACTTACTTAATCACTCAGATAGTCACTTAGTAACTCACTCACTCACTTTCTCACTCACTCACTCAGTCGGTTAGTCAGTAACTCATTCATTCTCTCAGCCAGTTAGTGTATCAGGCTTAATCGGTCAGTCAGTTAATCAATCAGTTGGTCTATCAATCAATAAAGACAAATTGTTTAAAATATTTGGCAGTTCAAATATTGTAAGAGTGAGTTAATTTAATTTTATTGTAACATATTTTTCTCTAGCATTTTCATCAATATCTTTTTTTCGTCTCTGAGATGGTGTCCTAAAATGTTGCGAATTTATCTTCTTAACGATAATTCAACGAGATTAAATAGTCCAATATGTCAGGGAATTATTTTCTAGATGGTAGTTTGGGTTCAAAAAAATCCTAAATTTTCCTAGATTTATTTTCCAGATAATAACTTGTTGTTCAAAAAATATATTTAATTATCAAGTACTTATCTTCCAGACAATGATTTGAAGATAAAAAAAGTTCTTAAGTGTAGCGAATTTACCTTTAGAAGCATTACTTTTATATTGCTAAAAAAATTTCGCTGTAGATCGGACATTTCCTTCCAAAGGGAAGAACTTCCAATATAAAAAATTTTCCTCCAGGCTGTACTATTTCGAAACATTTTCTTATCGGAATGTTGAATATTATTGATTATTCATTATAAATTTTGTTCACGAACTTTTATCGAAGCCCTTTATCGTTTCTTTTAACAACTTTGACGAGTCCATAAATTTTATGCCGAGTTTTCTTCGAATTTCGAAAATTTTGAAGAAAAAAAAATACCAAATTTCTACCATAATTTTTACCCCTAAATACAATATGAAATTATCCATGAATTTGGTTTCTTTATAACATATCTAAATTGGAGTGTATATGTTACTTTGGGGAGATTGCGTTGTGAGTTTTCTGTACATTTTTGAAACCAACAAATTTTCTATGAGTGTAAATACTTACTACACCATACATAATTTAGCATGGCAGAAAGTTAAGCATAAATAATATTGTTGTATGTAGTTAAAGGGATTTATGTCATTTTGAAAAGACAAAAAAAAAAAAAAACTACAGCAACAACATTTTAAAGAAAAGCGAGAAAAATAGTATTTATTTTCAAAACAATGCACACACATACATACTTGCACTTTAATATACATACTAACATATACACGAGTACATATCTAAATATTCATGCAAATTTATGTTTTTTTTCTGTTTTTTTTTTGTTTGCTTATAAGAGGAGAGATGTCAACTTGTTAAAACTTTAAGAATTATTCTTTTGGACATTACAACATACGTCACAATGTGGCATAATAGAAAAAGAAAAAAAAGACAAAAAAAAATAATGTTGTTAACAACAAAGTGTTTTAAAACACAAAACACATGCAATTGGCTGGCCTAGGGATGCAATTACTAGCGTTATATATTATGTATGTATGTATATGCAACAAAAAGATTCACAAATCAAATACAATTCAGATATTATTTGAATGCCAGGTAAGATCCTAATTTTCTAATATGTAGTACATATAAATCTTTTTCATATTATTGAATTTTTTTTGTTGCGTATGAGTAATATTTTGAATAAAAATATTCATCATACGCTATCATATACTTATAGCCTGTTCCTCTCTTTCGAAAGAACACGATCGTTCGTTCGCTTTCTATGCGAAAGAAAACTGATTTGGGTTTCACTAACTCTATTTCTATACGAACGATGACTCGAAGGACAAGTCGAATGAAAACGTAACTGTTTTCATACAAAATTTGGTTTCTCTATTTGGAACAGCGCGAACGCAAATGTCAAAATCAGTCACTTGCTATATTTTTTTGTCGAGTAAATATATATTTGTTATTTTTAAAAACAAAATTAAGTGAAAAAAGCAATTTATAACAAAAGGTAAGTACAAAATAATAAAACTATTTATAGTTTATTAAGAATTTAAAATTTTAGTTTAAAAAAATCAACAATGGAGCCGAAGACGCATGTGTTTTACATAAAAGAAAATAATGATTTTGCCAGAGGGACTCTTGTGTTCGGAGCAAACAAATTTTCTGCAGAGGAGGAAAATTTGACCAAAAAACTAAACTCCGTTTCACCTCCTATAACCTTGTTGCTGATTGGTATAAGGTAAGTGTGTGTTGTTTTTGGCTTACGTTTGCCCCAAGCAGCTCATATTTACATTTTTTATTTTATTTTACAAGAGCTAACAGGACTGTAGCAGTGACCGCATTGTTGTGATTTTTAAATGCGTAAGAAACAAAAATTGACAAGTCAAGTCCATCGAAAACTTGACAAGTCAAGTCGATCGAAAGCTTTCGAAATAGAGAAACCCAAATTTATTCGAATTCGAGTGACTTACTTTCGTTCGAAATCGTGGAACAGGCTATTAAACCCAAAATTGAGTCAAAATATTCTCATGCTGTGTAAATTTCAATATTTTTTACATAAATTTGGTTTTGAAAACGTAAATGTTAGTAAAATTAAACATTAATAGTTTGTGCGGAATTGGTAAAGATGACATGGAATGCATATTTATTGCAAGTGAATAATACTTTATATTGCAATGCAACATAAAAGGTTTTGCATGAATGCTGCGGTATTTCATTAATGCAGCGTCCAATTTCCTCTTTTAAGGCTTGAGTCGTCGTCGGCTTATTCGCGTAAACCATCGACTTCAAAAAACCCCAAAGAAAAAAATCTAATGGTGTTAAATCGCACGATCTAGGCGGCCAATTCTGATCTCCAAAACGCGAAATAACACGACCGGGAAATGACTGATGCAGCAATTGAATTGTTTCTCTGGCTGTGTGACATGTGGCGCCGTCTAGTTGAAACCACATGCCCTCCACATTCATTTCTTCGATTCTAGGCAAGAAAAAACTGGTTATCATTTCACGATACCGAACACCATTGACTGTTTGCGCTTGACCTGCTTCATTTTCATAAAAAAAAGTCCAATGATTCCTCCAGCCCAAAAACCACACCACACAGTGACACGTTGAGGATGCATTTGCTTCTCGTGAATCACTCGAGGATTTTCCTCACCCCAAATGCGACAATTCTGCCTATTGACGAAGCCATCAAGATGAAAATGGGCCTCGTCACTGAAGATGATTTTATCGGCAAAATCAGCATTTTCATGTTGTCTCTCCAATACCCAATTAACGAACTCCCTTCGCTGTCCATGGTCAGCTGGCTTCAGTTCCTAAATCAATTGAACTTTGTATGCATGAAGATGCAAATCTTTCGTCAAAATTCGCTGCAAAGTGGATTTGGAGACACCAATTTGCTCAGCTCAGTGTCGAATTGAGGTGGATGGAGTTTGAGCGACATCATCGCTTACAGCTGCGACATTTTCGGTCGATCGACCTGGTCGATGGCGCGTTGTTGTCTTTACATCACTAACAGACCCAGTTTCGGCAAATTTATCCATTAATCTCTTTACAGGTGACTCTTTTGGAGCATTATTGTGACCCCAAATTGATCGCAATTTGCGAACTGTATCCGCAAAACTTTCACCATTTTGGTAAAACAATTTCACAATGAGAATGCGTTGTTTATTCGTGTAGCGCTCCATTTTTACTAACCTCGTACCTTCTACTAGCAAACAATAACAATTGTTCAAATGTCAAACAATGACACTTCGAATATTGCTAGATTTAAAAATTGCGTTCTTCTTGGGACACCCTTATAATAGAGAAATAGAATACTTTAATTTTATTAGTATTTTTGAGAAAAAAAAATATCTGGTGAAAAATCATTTGTAGCTTAGTATTAATCTGATAGACAGTTTATTTAGTTCATTTTAGTTCATTTACTTCTTTTACTCTCCAATTTAAAGTTTTTTTTTTTTTTTAAAAAAGTATATACGTATGTGTCTAAGTCAGCTGAGATCTTAAATAATCACACATTATGTTATTGTTATTCCAAAAATGTGACTAATTGTAAATTGTTGTCCAAAATAAATAAACACTATAAAGTACACACGCATTAAAAAATAAATTTAACATATTTTTTTTGTAGAATATTCAAATTTTTTGTTAACATCATTTTTATCTTAAATATACATTGTTAACAATACAATACAATTACATTATTAAATTGTTTAAAAAATCCAAACAGTTTTTTTTTTTTTTAAAGAAACTAATCAATTAAAACCGTTTGTTACGGATGCTGTGTCATTGCAATTAATCTTTAATGTCAATACAGATTGATAAAACTAAATACATCATGTACCCTTTGATGGTAAATTTAAGAGTACATTTATATTATTGTAACCTTCAATTAAATGAATCATCTTTAAATAGTTTATAATTGTGAAAATACCGCTGCTTGAAAATAATTATGCAAGCTTTGGACAACTGCTTTTTGTTTGTAGCTTATTAATAAAAATTATAATAGTTTTTGACATAAAAAAAAGCCATCGGGAGATTTTTGTTCGCTAAATAGTATCAAAATTAAACCTTTGATTGGTTTTTTTTTACTATTTTCTGAATTTGTTACTTATTCACTTAACACCACCCAGCCTATACTGCTGGAGATACGAGGAACTTGAATTTGGCATAGCGGAAGCCTCTTCCATGACGGGATTTTGGGAGATTCTTTTGGGATAGGAAAGTCTCCCCCTTGACGACCTGCCTAAATCCGTTGTTCTAGAAATCAGAAATTTTAAATATGGAATCCGTGGTATTTTCGCCAGGGACGAAGTTAAAATGGGCGTTAAAAAGAGTAAAATTGACCTCCTTAACGACCTGATCAAACCGCTAGAAACCTGAAATTTAAAATATGGATTCCTTGGGGTTCGGACTAATTCCGTGATAAGTTGCTTTTGGAATTTTGGCTAGGAACGTAGTAAAATAGGGGTTTGAAAAAGAAAAATCCTTAATAAACTGCTTAAACTGCTTTGACTTGAAATTTGAACTTGAACTTGAAATTTAAGTAAAATTGGGAAACGGAGTGGATCGGGTTTACTAATAAAATATAAATACTTAACAAGAGGATCAAAGTGATATGGAATAGGGAACGAGAGAAATTGAAGCACTGGATAAGTGGAATGAAATGAAATAAAACGGAGTACGAGTAGAACTGAAATGGTATACAAGGGTAACAAAATAGAATAAAATGGGAAGCGAGTGAAATTGAAATACTAGACAAGAGAAATGAAAGAGAATAAATGAGGAACAAGTGGGATTAAAACATAACATTAATCAAGGGGAACGAAATAACCTGGAGAGGGAAAGGAGTGAAATTAAACACAGTGAACGAAATTGAATAGAGCGAGACTGGATTATAGTGCTATTTATCGATTTTAACCTGGGCACGAGAGGCATTTGGGCAACAAATGGGACAAGAGGTTGCCCTACTGCGGGGTCCGACGTCACTTCTGTGGCCCTGAACCATTCTGTGGTGTACACGCAAGGTACATCAGAGAAATGCTTACAATATGGAGGGTAACATAAGTCCGCTGAGTGCTGGAAACTCCAGGAGAACAGGAAGGTGTTATGGACCTTAACGAAATTTTTCACTAGACACTGGAATCTTAGGTACCATTTAAGAACTAGAAGTCTGTCTGATACGGTCACTTGCAGGTTTTGCGAGTTGGACGTTGAGACAGCGGAATTTATAACATACTATGCGTATGCTATAGTCTTCACGACAAGAAACTAAAATTCGTTGGTGGATATATACTATTCCCCTTGTACATCTGTGACTAGGTTCATTGGAAGCCTAAACATTTAGGAGAAAATGAGGCTCTTCAAAAGATCGATTTTTAGTCACAGTGCATTCGGCCTTTCTAATCTAATCTATCGATTTGAACATTTTTTAAAGTATATGAAAACTCTTATGTTAATGATGCAATGGTGCATTATTAGTGGTAATAAAATTTAAGACGACTATGACAATGCTTGAAATCAAATTCTTAAATAATTATTAATTAAAATAAAATTGTAAAAGAAATTATTACATTCCAATTGATATGAAAGCAATAGTAATGAAACAATAAATAAATAAATAAATAAATAAATAAATAAATAAGTACATTTAATTAATTAGTTACATGTATGGTAGGTATCTACTCAGACGGGATTATTGGAAATTTTTACTGGTGGTGTGAAACAGATCGAATTCTGCCTTAACATTCTGCCCAAACCCTTGGCCTAAAAATCATAAATTTGAAATATATGCTCGCTGATGTATGAGTTAATTCATTAATAAGATTGCTTTTGGAATTTTCCCCAGAAACATAGAAAAAATACGGGTTCACAAGGGGAAAATCTTCCCATAATCGATCTGTGTAAAAGCGGTTTATATATAAAATTAGTGTTACTTGGGGTATATGGCAGTTTACTGAAAATGTGCTCGTTGCAATTTTCAATAAGAATGTAATCAAAATGGGGTTTAAAAAAGAAAAAGGTGCCTCCTTCAATCAACCAGCCCTAACTGATGATATGGGAACTTGGAATATGACATAAATAATAAACACTCCGGCATAAGCATTCAACAAGATGAGATTTTAATAAATTTTTAACGGAAGAGGCATAACGCGAAGGGAAATATCCCATCTACGCCAAATACGTAAAAAAATAAACTTTTAAACATCCATCCCGAATCTCTGGAGCTAGAATTATGAAATTTGTAGGCTGATATTCCGGTGTAAACATCTACTTGTGCCCGTCATTTCAAGCAACAAATACCAACCAAGTAGAGAAACACGAGCTCGTAAAAAGGACTGGTCGTTTGAGGCAATCCAATCATCGACACATTTTTTCGCATTGTTCATATCAAGTAAACTTCTGCTGTGACAGTTATTGTGCCATCGACCAAAAAAAGAGTCTGTCGGAAGCAGACGCTCATTCACAATAAGTTTTAGCAAAAAACATTGGAAACTGGAATAATGGTTCATATATATATATTTTACAACAGGATGATTCTAAATACTGACAGCGGAATTCATAAACATTTTAAACAGCATTTCAAATCAATTTTAAGCAAAAATTGTATTTATAAACGAATTTTAGCTTAAAATAGCTTTTTTAAACCTTGTGTAAATAAACGAATTTCAAATCTGGTTTGACCCTATTTTAAAATGACATTTTTACTTTGTGTTTATTTTCATTTTAAAAATTTTTTCAAAAAATTGTCATTTAATCAAAAGAAGTTATTTGTTTTTGTTTAATAAATAATGGACATTCTATATTTGATTGAAATAATTGGTAATAACCATTTTTATTTGAAAAATGTAATATTTTTAATTGTATTTTGTTTATAATAGAAACTATTACTCAAATTTAAAAAGATCGTCAGACGAAAATTTACAAAAAGAGGAGCGACCCGTTTTCAATTCCGGGTAAAGAATTTTAGCAGAAATAATATTTTTTGATATTATTTATTAAAAGTAAGCTAGTGGTGTGTTGTTTAATCAAAACAAAGAAAATAAAACCGGTTATTTGAATACATTATATCTAAAATAAAATCATTATCTATGTAACACTTTTCCTGGGCATTTTGTTTTGAGTCTTTTTCTTTTTTTAATTAATAAAAAAGTTATAATAAATTTTTTATTTTATAAAAACAATATTTTTCTGAAAAACGACAAAAAAAAAACATAGAAACGAGTACCGTATGGTTTAGTAATCATTGATTTGCATCATTACGATTAATGTGACAAAGGAAAAATACAGTGTTGCCATCCTTAAGTTAAAAAAGCTTATTACTTAAAATTCTGATTATGAATACGAATTTTTTAATAAACCTTTTTTATGCTTAAAATGTTTTTAAAATATATGTATTTGAAACTTGAATTAAGTTTTTTTTATGAATACTGCTGTGAGTATGAAATCCGTATTCAAACTCAGTAAATGTGTAATACTAATCGGTTAATACTTGAAGAAGCTGTGAAACCCTATATTTTACAAATGCATAAAAGTCCTACATATATTTTATTATTATTATTACACAATCTTCTTATGTATTATTTGTATGCCTGTATTATTTATATGGTTAAAGAAAAATCATCTAAAGATTCAAATATATTTCAGCAAAGAAGAAGAAAATTTATTTGAAAGCAATTATAACCAAAAACAGAAAATGTCAATGCCATTGTATTAGAAAAGTCGTTTAAGGTATTTGCAAGTTAAACAAGGTCAATGAACCGCCTTTGGTACATTTAGTGTTAATTTAATTTATATCACAAATAGGGCTACAACTCCTTTCGTTATATTTAATTCTATTGTTTTTTTTTTTCTTTTTAGCCTTAAATTATATTTGTGTAATTCGTATTTCCGTTATAAGTTAAACGAAGATATTTCTGCATTTTTAACTTTATAATATTTTTATTATTAATTCAAAGTAAAACAATTTATGCCCCCATGATTTTTTATATTTTGTTTTAATGTTTATATGTATCGTACATTTAAAAATTAATTTAAACACCAAATGTTGTACATAGATTACGTAAAAATCTAAAAATAATTATTATAAGATAATTACTCTTACTAAATATGAATAATGTACGGCAAACATGGAACTCATTAATTGAGTTGATAAATTAAATGAGGATTGCATTAGCATTTCATTGAAATAAAGGCAAGAATTTTTTGAATTAAGATTTCATTGATCAATCATAATGGTTTTAAAATTCAATAATTTGTCTATCCAAAATTACTATTGATAGATATACACAGCAAAAACAGACCTTACCAAACAATGAGCCTAGTAATCTAAACTCAAAGGCTTTCACGTATTACCCTTTATATTATAATTCTAACTTTTTTTATATGGGATGTCCCAAAAGGTAAGGTGTTCTGCTTACGTGCAAGCTTACGAAAAAATTAAGAATAATGGATTACGCGTATGTATACTAATAGTTGGTTACTAGTAACCAATTATTATTTAAGTTTCTGTAAGAAATTGAGTTACATATTATTTTTTATCTCCTGGTAACCAATTTTAATTATGCTTTGAGTAAGCGACAAGGTAATGGGATTAAGTGTAATGAATTCCAAATTCTACTCCGCTTATCTTTCTTTGAACGGCCAATGGTTGATAATGTCCCATGTTTTGGTTTTGTCATATTCGGCCAATTTTTTAACCTATTTTTTTAAATGTGGCTTTTATCGACAGAGGAAAGTTGTTGCTTTCACACAATACCAACCATTTGGATCAATGTGGTCTCAGAGCCAATAGAATCTCCACAAATTCATAAAAAATGCATTTTTTGCATAATTTATGGGACACATTTTCTCGAATCCTAGTGGACAACAGAGGCGATCAAAATTTTGGTAGGAAATGATCCATTCCATTAATTTTTAAAAACATCGAGATATTTGGAATTGGTTCACTTCATTTTTTACAGGATACTGATACAATTTGGGACAAAGGTCAATAAAAAGATATTTTTTGCTCAGTAATTTTTGTTTGATTTGATTTTTATAGATTTTTGTCTCCTGATTTCAAATTTGGTGTTCAAAATTTTCTATCTCTTCACAATTTTGAAAAATTGTATATAAAGTATATTTCGGAACTACAGTTAAGACTATTTTTTTGCCCCAAGTTATTTTAAAATGTTTGTCATATTCGTGATATGATTACCAACATTGATTATATAAGATGTGTTATAACACAAACAAGTTAAAAGAAATTAATTGGACACTACACTCAGAAAAAAAAGTTAGTAGAAAAATTTGTAAACGGGTTTCAATCCCACTCTACTATTTTTGTACTGATTTTTAGTAAAAAATCATTATTTAGCAAATATTTTTGCTATTTACATTTTACAAATTACAGAATTTTTACAGAATATTTACAAATTTTTGTTGCTAATTTCAGAAATCATTTTACAAATTTTTGAAAACCGATTTGCTAAAATTAGCAAAAAATTTTACTAATTTTAAAAACGTGGATATTGAAGGAAATGTTATTTCTAATTGAAACTTACACCTACAAACTTAAATTTCCTTAAAATGTTACATATATTTAAAAAGGTATCGGAAATGAAGATACCGACTCATGTCTAAAAAGAGGACATCCACTTAAAATAGCAAAAAAAAAAGGTTTTTTAGTTCTAAAAATCCGCCCTAAAAACAATTAAAATTAAACCTTAAAGTAAAAAAAAAACTGACAAAAATATTTTTCAAAACAGAAATTACCAAATTAAAACAAAATGATTAATTCGTTATTTAAAAAATATAATCAAATTTTTTGATGCTCGATAAAAAAATAAATTCAAAGCTTTTTACTAAGATTAATAATATTTAGTAATTTTTTTTGCTGATTTTAGCCAACAGATTTTAAAGTCCACTTTACAAAAAGTCTACTAAAATTTAGTAGCGGCTACTAATTTTTCTACCAATTTCATTGTACTACACGACAGCAGACATGTGTTGCTAAGATTAGCAAAAAATACCGCTGGCCTCAAATTAGCAGAATTTCCCGTAATAACAGCAAAATTTTCAGTTGACATTACAGACTTTTTTTGGTGAGTGTACTCTAAACTAATTTGTAGGATTTTTCCTGTTCACTTATGCATGGTTTTCACTATGTCATTTTTAATGTCAATTTGTCCAAATTGTTGGCAGTTGTATGAAAACGGGTTGTCATATGGTGTCATATGAATTTGCAGTCAGTTATGCACACGAATTGCCGTCTAAAATGACATACAAGTGAAATCGTCAAATTTCAGTTTTTCAGCAGATATGGCAGCATTTTTTATCAAAAATAAAATTGACAAGTTGTCAATTTTTTTTTTTGTTTGGCGATCGCAAAACTGTTATTTTTTCTTTCCTGGAAAAATAAATTTCAATGCTTCCTTTTATTTTTCCAAGCCCTTTAGTGTTTTTATAACTCAAAGCGCCGCACTAGCTACAGCCATTTGTTTCTTTTTTATTATTTTTAATTTTTTTCCACCTTTTATTTACTTCAAATTAATATTTTCTAATCAGCTGTCCGCTGTCATTTGACCTTTGTAATGAAAACGGCGTGTCAGTCAACTGACACCGAAATTTGACATAAGTCTTTGACACGCTCTGCTTTATCGATTTATTGACAGTTTTTAAGATGTAATGAAAACGCATTTGACACAAAATGACGAGAATTCATTTGAGTCAGTTTTTGTTGTCAGTTCATATGACATAATAAAAACCAGGCATTACATGATAATTTGTTTTATTAAACTTTTTTTAATTCATAAATTAATAAAATACACATTTATAACTCATTATTATTTATATTAAAATAATAGAAAAGTGAAGCCATTACAGGAAACTTATTATTATTTAATTCAATATAAATGAATAGGTAATACAATATTTTTATTTTGAAAATAATGCTGATTGCAAGGAGTACAAAGTAATGTATAAAGTAATGATGTGTTATTACTATGTTTTTGTCATATGAAGAAAAATCACTTGAAATTGAAAAAAATCGGTGAAATTGAATTTTGATGTAGATTTTAATTTAATTTAAAGTCCCTTTGAAATGCAGAACATGGCCGTTATTACCTTTTTGGATACACTATTTTATATTATTGAATATGAAGCGATCTACAATTAAATGTATTTTATACAAAACAACAAATTGTATAGCATGTATACAATGACGTTATTGGGAATGCTATAAAAAAAAGAATATTTACCTAATTTTTAGCGGTGTTTTTTTTTTTGCAGGGAGATAAACAAATTGTTATTTATATTTGAGACGTCATATGCTTGGATTGCAAATGTTTGTGGTAATAATATAACAAGTTGCTACGCATACACTGAAATAATAATTTTCAAATATGTTTTGTATTTAGCTACAAAAGTGACTTAAATTAAGTATAATAAAATTAAAGTCTTTTATTTCTTAATTCACACAAAGAAAAAGTTTGACAGTTGCCAATTCGGTTACTACGACTAAAAATGATTGATACAACTGAATAAAGGTTTCCACAACAAATTTCGGTTAAAACAATTAAATTTTAATGCCAACACTCAACCAAAATATTCAGCAATCACATTTAAATATGGTTATTCTAACCGATTTAATTGGTTGCCCCCACCAAATTACACTTTTCAATTGGGTTGGAACTTTATTTTTCGGTGTATTTGTTACCTCTTATATACAAAGTGATATCTATTCTCATTGAATTACATCAGTTTTTTTTTTTTCAATTTTCCTTATCTCTGAATAGTTTTATAGGTGATATTGATTTATATATGTATGAATATTTTAATTGTCTGATGTTTTATAAATAGTAATTTTGCATTTGTGTGACATTAACAATTTTTATGGTTAGGTTTTTATATTGTTTCGATTATATATAAATATATATTTACATATGCAAATAGTATAGAAAATTACGTAAGAAAATTGATATGATAATGGTACACATTACTCATAGAAAGGTGAATAGTTTCTAAGAGAAAAATCAAAATGTTATAGATAAATCAATCTACTAGTTATAAAATCGAACCCTTTTTTCGAGCTTAACGGTTTAGCTCTAAAAAAAACTGATTAGCCTAAATCATTCAAAAGATAATTGTCTCTGAATAGCTGTGTTACTGTAAATTAGGATTTAGATTTTTTTTAATTGTTTTCTTTTTTTTAATGGTTTCTTTAACAATTCAACTTATTCTCAACCAATTTCATTTCGTTAATTTACGTCAATGGATATACAAAAATCCATACAGACTAAGCTTACAACTAACAATATTTTCTTATTAAGTAATTCACAATGTTTTTAAAAATTATCTTAGATTGCGTAAGTTCTAATGTTAATAATAATTAATTTCTTTGGATTTCTTGTTGATTTTATTAAAAAAGTTAAGAGCTCTTGTGATTTGTTGATTAGATACATAACACGTTCTATTGACTTTAACATAAAAATAATCATTTTGCCGTAAATGTATTAATGGTATGTTACAATTTATAATGGACAGTAAAATGGACAGTCAACATTATAGTTGACAATATCATATAAGAACATAACAGCTTGACTTGATCTCATTTTTTCTAAAGTTTCTAGTCCAATTAAATTACATTGAGATTCATATGATGGAGTTTCTTCGGAAAATACTAAAGAAGGCAAAGCATACTTGATAAATTTTCTCTGAATTCGCTCAATACGGCTATTGCGAACAATATAATATGGGTTCCAGATAAAAGAGGCATAATCAAGCTTAGAGCGAACAATCCTTGAATATAAAAGTTTCTTTGTATAAGGGTCCTGAAATTCTTTACAATTTCTACGAACAAAAGCCATTAAAGAATAAGCTTTAGGCATAATATTGTTACACGAAATTTCTACACCTAGAAATTTCTTCACACTAATTGTAACAGCTGGAAAAATCTAGTGTGGTAATAAACTAGAATACCTGACTACTCATATAAATACTGGTACTCGATGACGCAGTAGTTCAGTTCATAAGTAAAACGCAGAGTGTGAAGAACTAAAGTGTGGCTAACGTTTAGTCTACATACATCGTGTAAATAAAGTGTGCTATTAAAGTGTATTTCTGTAATTTTTAGTTACGGTTATAAATAAATAGAGCTATAAACAATTTCAAACAGTGTTTATTATTTGCAATATAGAAAGAACTTGATTTATTTAAAAGGTAAATAAATCAACGATTTTATAAAGGGTAAAATCGCAACAATATAATCAATATGATTTACAAACGTTAATTTTAAATCAAATACAACACCTTAATCTAATATTTCATTCACAGAAGTAAGGGAAAATAATAAAATATTTGGGCAATTCACAACGGGTATTGTATCGTTGTATTTGTTTTATCGTGTATTACTTTACAATAGTGTAAAATTGTTGTTGGTAATTTACACTTAAAAATATGATACAACTTTACAATTTCGTTTGCTGTGTTTATTAAGTGTTGTATTGTGTATCATAACATATCAATCTCAAGTGAATGCCAGTTTGTAATAAAAAGAACAAAAAAAAAGAAAATTCATTCGTTGATAAAAAATAAAAATTAGAAAATGGCAAATAATACAAATACATCGGTAAGTTTATTTCTTTAAAAATATACGTTTATATATATCTCATATGTATTTTATCTTTTTAGTCTCAACCAAAACGCATTTGCCTAAACCCAACAAGAAAGTGGTCAGTGGCCGAAGAAAAGTCTTTAATTTACTTTTTAATGGAAAATCGGGAATTCGATGTTTGTGTCAATGAATGTGTGTTCTAATATTGAGTTTTATTTCAGAAGCCAACAGCTCAAAGCTATTACAAGCGCTTCTGTAGGGAAGAAAATGTTCCAATTGATTGGACGCAGGTTAGAGCAAAAACCAGAAATATGCGAGCTAGCTACAACAAAGCTAAAGCATAGGGGGGGTCAACAGGAGCCAACAGTATGGATGGCGGAACTGTTAAAAGTATTTTTTTTTACATATATACTCGTAGTTTTATCATTCAATAATTTTTTTATTTTCATTTTAGGTACTTTATTAAAAATGTGCAACTACTTCAATGAGCTTGGCGATTTAACAATCGAAAATTGTGTTTAATTATAAGACACTTGAAAACATTTATTAATGTTAAATTTCAACTTATTGTGTTTAGACCAAGACAATAAATGATCCAAATCCTTCTGTAATAAAAGACAATCCGAAAAATTTTAAGATCATCTGCGTACCATAAAAATTCTGAATTTTGAAAACAAACAGCTATATTATTGATAAAAATATTAAAAAATAATGGACCAATAACACTTCCCTGGACCAATAACACTTCCCTGAGGAAGTGGCAATAAATATTGATATACAGCACTTTAAGATCCAACGGTAAATGGCGAAGATATAACGAAAAATATAAAATGGCGACCTCTACGTTCGGCCAAAAAAAAAAAACATTTTCGAAATTTTCTTGTTAAAATACTTTATATTTGAGGGTGTACGGTGAACTTTTTTTTTGTTGCCTATAAGGTAGTACGGTCTAGTGGCCACATATGGAGAAGAATTATGTAAAGCCATCTATTGTAACAAAACATAGTCTGTGAATTAGATAAGATCGCATCCATTTGAAAAATATCGAATGAAATCCTATTTTTTCAAGTTTTGCAAAAAGTATTGAATGCGAAATTTTATCAAACGCCTTAGATATATCTGTATAGATTGTGTGAGTTTGTCTCCTATTTTCAAAGCCATCAATACAAAATTGAGTAAAAACAGCTAGATTTGTCAAAGTTGAACGACCAAGCACAAAACCATGTTGGTTTTAAATAATAATTGGCTTTACAAAAAAAGATAACTTGGTACAAATTATGCTCTCAAAAATCTTAGCAATAGTAGATATTTTACTAATCGGTCTGTAGTTTTCCACATTACATTTATTTTCACTCTTAAAAACTGGCGTTATGGATGTTATTTTTCATTTATCTATAAAAACACCAATTCTTAGAGAGTGGTTAAAAAGCAATAATAGTGGCAAATATATTGATAATGAGCATTTTTTTTAAAAACAAGTAAAAAAGGGCTAAATTCGGCTGTGCCGAATCTTTGAATACCCTCCACCAATATCCTAAAAAGATGTTCTCTTCTGTTTTTGATACAAATAATATAAAAAAACTTTAAAAGTAAAATTATGTAGGTGAAAAAATTTTTTGAGGTGAAAAACTTTTTTAGATGTGATAAGAACTTTTTTGGTGAAAAAAAAAATTTAGAGGTGAAAAAAAAATTTTTAAGATGAAAAAATTTTTTGTGGTGAAAAACAATTTTAGTGGTGGAAAAATTTTTGAGGTGAATACAAAATATTAACTGCTAAGCGACTGGAGGTACTAAATTTGTATAGGCAATTTAGAGGCACCTTTACATTTTCACTAGTTTTTTTAACATGGACTGCACAAAAAACACTTTTTAAAGCATAGTTTTTGTCAAATACTCGATTTTGTTCAGGCTAATGGGAACTAGCTCTGCAGCTGAATATGCCTAATGGCGAGAATGCACTTTCTGATGCGCCACGTATTGATAAATAGTTGCAACATTGTTCTTTCTTAAAAAAATTGAAGTGTGTTTGTCTAATGGAGAGAATACAGGAAAGAAATTTATTTGTTAACTATTTGTCAATAGATGGCCCACCAGAAGGTGCATTCTCCATTAGGCATATTTTGCTGCAGAGCTAGTCTCCATTAGCCATATTGTGCTACAATATGCAGTAGAATATTATTATTTTTCTATTTTCTTTGTAACATAAATGAATATTTGCCAAAAACTATAAAAATATATGTTTTATGTGCATATTATACCTTAATTTTTTAAATTAATATTCATTTAGATGTTTAAGAGCACAATATCGCACTTTATTCATCTGTATTTTTTTATAAAAGAAAAAATTAACATAAATATACATTTGTCAATCCCTCAATTCTCAAAAATACAAATGGAATTAAAAAAAATACTATTTTCCTCTATGAAAATTTCTTTTTTGACATAAAAATGTGAAACAAATGCTTTTTTTTACGTCAAACATTTGAAAAATTGACTTTAAAATTATATAATAAGTCTACTAGCAACATCTGAATGCATTATAATTTTTAAGTATGTAGTTAATTAAATATTTTTGGTAAATAAATTGATTGAAAGCCTAATCCAAGGCTATATCGCCATGGAGCAGGATATAGTTTTAATGTGATTTTGCGCCACCTATTCAAAAGTAGCGGCACTAAACCAATTATGCATTTTGCTCTTTCTTTATATATAAATTTCTTTGGACCTAGCCATGGGGCCAAAGACATTTATACATAAAGATAGAGCTAAATACATAATTGCTTTAGTGTCTATACTTAGCAGTAGATGGCGCTTAAGTAAATAGATGACAATACCCTGCGTCATGCCTAGGTCGCATGGCCCTGGATTTGGCTGTCAATTGTCTTAGTAACCACAGATATGAGATTTAATACATATTTAGAATTCTAGTACATTAAGCTGTCACTAGCAGACTTATTTCAAAATACTAAAGTCAATTTTTGAAATGTTCGACGTGATAAAAGCATTTGTTTTACATTTTCTGTAAAAAAAACAAATCTTCATCGATCAAAATGGTATTTTTTCGTTAAATTTGTATAATTTTGAAGTATTGAGGCATTGGAAAATCCATATTTATGTTAATTCTTTCTTTCAGAAAAATAAATACACATACGAAAAATTGCATGACTGTGCTCTTGAACATCTTAATGAATATTGATTTAGAAAATTAAAGTATAATATACACATAAAACATATATTTTGCATAGCTTTTGGCAAACATTCTTTTATGTTACGAACGAAATAGAAAATCAATAATACCCTGTTGTATATTGTAGCAGAATATGCCTAATAGGGAGAATTTTTTTAGATGCGCCACCTATTGGGAAATAGTTTCAACTAATGTTCTTTCTTGAACAAATTAATGTCTTTGATTTATGTAACAGAACTTTTGTTATTTAGTTTTAGTAATGTTATTTACAGAGGTCTGCTCTGCTAGCGACTTTAACATTTTTACTTACTTAACAGAAAAAAAAAATAGATACAGAAAAATTGTACCAATTTGTATGGAAAATTTAGAGGTATCTTCACATTTTCACTCATAACTTTTGAACCGCTTGACCGATTTTGCTTATTTTAAATACCAAACTGCTTGGGAGGATGTTTAATAATCTGGGTAAAAATAGGCAACCCCGCTTGCGTCTTCGCGTCGTGATCGCCATTTCAACAGACAGACAGACGGACATCGCTAAATCGACTTAAAATTGCATAAGGGTCACGATATATATACTTTATGGGGTCTTAAACCTATATTTCGACATGTTACAAACGGAATGACAAACTGATATATACCCTCACCATATATGGTGGAGGGTATAAAAAAAGACAACAGACCATCATTATCACAACCTTTTGTGTTTTTCATGTTTGCAATACCATTTAAGACATCATCTTCAGACAATTCAAAATTTCCAAATTGTCTCAACGAAACAATATTTTATACATCGTAATATTCACTATCAATTTCAGTTGGTTCATAGTTTGAACTGAAGAAATTATTAAAAATATTCGCAATTTCTTTCATATTGTTTGAAGAAATATTACCATAATATAAAAGGACGGCAACGATGATTTAGGTTTTTTACTTTTAACAAAATTCTAAAAGAATTTTGGATCAAACTTAATAGATTGTTCAATGTTAGACATAAATTGCTTATACAAGTAATTATCCAAAACATTAAATTCTTTCATGTAACGTTTGAACAGACTTTCACTGACAGCATCATTAGTAGATTTAAAGATTTTTAAATGTTTGTTGCGCAAGTTTTTTAACTTTTTTAAGCGTTTAGCATACCAAGGTATTTTGTGTAATTTAGGTTTACATTTAGGGATAAAACTATCGCATATTTCATGGATTTTAAAAAGAAAACTTTCATAATTTTCTGATAAATTGTAATTTTTAAAGAGATCAAGCCAATCAGTAGATAATATAAGATTACTAACGGCTAAAAAATTCCCTAACTTATAGTTATACGGTAAATTTTTTTTTAATACTAAAAAATCATGAGTGTAATTTCTAGTCGAAATAGTGGCATGGATAAGGATTCAAGCAAGGTATTGAGTTTATTGACTTCGTTTTCCGAATATTTTATTTGGATAACTTCTTTGTTTCTTTCATTCATTGAATCTACCAATATGTAATTCAAATCTTTTAAAACCAAACAAACCTCAATTTATCGTGGCGGCATATCAGCTCTCTGAAGCCTTTTTTTTAAAGAGAAGCTACACTCACAAACTTCTTCGTATTAATTATTTATTATTATTATTTTTATTTATTTGTTATTTTTTGAAAAGGAGGTAGAGGATAAATAAGAAGAAATAGGTGATGAAAGATGAAGGACTTCAAATATGGCATGAATTCATTAAACAAGAACCCCAATATGCATTGTTTAGCATTATAAACACAACAAACCAAAAACATGGTTGCAATATGATAACTGCTACTATATTATGCTTGCTCCATTTGGGTATAGTGGTCACCATTAAGTAATTGGTTTATAAATAGGTTCTAACCATCAATATGGTCGCTACCATCATTACTATAGTAACTATTTTATCATATCATGATTGCCACTTTCTATTTTATAACATGATTGGCTCTAACCATACTGTGATGACAAAAATTCTGACTATGAACAAACATTATAATTATGGAACTATAAAATGCTGACAACAATAAATGAATAATTATAAGTTAAATTAAACATGACTTTGACACTTACAGTCATATCAGTAACCCATGTCAGTTCAGTCACCACTGTAAAAATTATAATATATGATCATTTTCACCAGGGGTATTTTATTTTCGTAAATTCCTTATACATGTAACATTATATTTTACACTAACTAGTTCATTGTCAAAACGATTCTATATAAAGATTTCATTCTTTTGAATTGTTTTCAATGAAAACAATAATAAATTTTATGAAAAAATATGTTTATTAATTTATTTCTTGTAAAAAAAGTACTCAGAATATTAATAAAATAATTTTTATAAGAAAAAGTCGTAGTACCCAAGAGTTATTTTGTACGAAAAGGTTTTTTATACAACATACTAGATTTTTAGAAATTTTTCTGATAGAAATATTTTTAGATTCCATGGATTTTGCCTTAAAGTAAAATACTCAGATTGAACAAACTGCTTCTTAGATAAAAATTCATAGATTCCTTAAAAGAAACTTAGATTCTGAATTAAAAAATCCAATATTAAAAGGACTTTTTATCATGAAAAATACTTAGATTCTAATGGCTTTTTCTAGTAGAAATATTCTTACATTCTAAGAAATTTTTCTATTAAAAAAAGTCCTTAGAATATATGTTTTTTTTATTAAAAAAGTCCTTAGAATTTAAAATTTTTTTGAAGTATTTTTTTCAAAGAAGTTTATAGAATCAAAAAAAAAAATCTTGAAAAAGTCCTTAATATCAAATTTTTTTATTAAGAACAAACTTTTCTTAAAGAAATGTTTTTAAATTAAAAGAACTTTTTCATAGTTTTGTATCATAATATAATTGTAGGAACCATATTATGGTAAGACTATGGTTGGTACAATCATAATCCCTAATATATATGATGCTCCTTGAATATTATTGCCCGAACTACATTTTTTTTCTCTGCGTGAACGCTTGTTATGAGCGTTAAAGTTGAACTCCCAAACACTCTTGATCTCTTCCTCACTTTTCAAGCTATTAAATAAGAAGTGAGAATGCAATCGGCAATTTGGATCATTGTACAACTTCTGCAACCCTTTCGTGCACTTAACTGCCCTGAGTGTTGATTTAACACAAAAAAACTTCCTTTAAACCTTAATGTAGCGACTGAAAATCTTTTAAAGTCACTTTAAGGAGTGAGAATTTTTCGGGACTAATTTGCGAAGAACGGTATTGGGTATTGTTACCCCTATTCCTAATCACTGCCACTCATATGATATCTAACGATTAAATAAAATTTGTCTAAAGTTAACCTCGCTAATAATGCAATACTTTTTATGATTTATAGCATTTTTAAATGTAGCCAACATTACAAGAACATTATCATAAAACAAAAATCAAAATGAAAAACATTAATTTATTAACAATTTATAAAATTTTATCTCACATAATTCAAATAAAAATGTTGACCTAATTTTTTTTTTCGGCAAATCAACAACTACAGACAACAATATAGAAAACAAAATATTCTGATGACAAATATAAAGACCTTGTCATTTATTTGGATATTAAGAGGAAAGACAACAAACAGCAACATATATTTTGGTACATACATACATACATAAATATTTTGGAGCCTATATTCTAATAATTGAAAATGAAATGAAAAAGAATTCCCTGACACACTTCCGTTTTAATAGTGCTGGCAAAATAGAAAGAAAACATTAACTATTTGTGACACAAAACACTGCTGCATACGATAAATGAGGTGTATTCGAAATGAACACAAAACTCAAAACAAAAATATATTCCAAATTTTTAATGACAAATCGTGTATGTTGTGTCATTTTACAGTTGTTGAAACATAACAACATCAACATTGAAACAAAAAAAAAATTTTTTTTTCTTTTATAGTTTTTAATTTTATTTTTATTTAGGAATATTTTATGTTGCGCTGCGTTGCCTTCAAAAAAATTTTATTGCCTCTAAAAAATGACACAGAAAAATTTCCATTGATTCTATTCTAGACTTGTCTATAACACTAGGTCACAAATAACAAACTTTTGTCTGTTATTTGTTTCTAGCATACTTTTTCTCATGGATTTGGACCTACTGAACACGAAAATGAATTTTAAAAATTTTTCTGTCGATTGGTTTGCGAGATACAAATTTTTTAATTTTTTTTTTTTAATTTTTGGAGGTACACTTACTATTTTGAGCATATCTTTAGTCTTCTTTGACCTATTTTATCCTACTACTACTCAAATTAAAGACAATTGAGCCGTCTACAACTTATTCTCAGAAAATTTTCAAATCGGGTTAGTAGTTTTGATGTTGGCGGCTTAAAAAGGTTAAAAAACTGCGTTTTTTTAGTAAAAATGTGGCTGAAAAATTCATATAAAAATTCATATAAAATGTAAAACGCGATGTTAACAGCGATTTTAATTTTTTTACGTATAGCTGACACTTTTCCAAAGAAAATAAGCCCTTACTTAACAAAATCTGATGACAAATGGCCGACTTATTATTTTTTTGGTAAACGACCAAAATTCCGCTATTTCACGATTTTTTGATTTTCATTATTTGCACAGCTTACCTACCCAACGCAAACGAATAAATACATTTGAACTTAATTTAAAATAAACAAATTAGTCTTCGTATATTATTTTTTAATTTATTTACAGCACTACATGCTCAATGTATCGCACAATTAGCTAAACTAACGAAATTAAACTAACTAATTAAATTAAGCAAATCAACGCACAAAAAAATGAGTAAAAACAAAGATATAAGTGTACATTTTATGCCATGTGGAAAAACTGCTGACTTCTTCTTTGTTTTTTGTATTCGCTGCAATCGGTCTCACGTATTAGGGTCCAAATATAGTCACCCATCATAGCCGTGTCATAGTTGCCCTGATAGCGTCGTTCCATAGCCTTCAATTCCTGATGAAAGCGCTCGCCGTGTTCGTCGCTCACGTCTCCTAAATTCTCAGGGAAAAAATCCAAATGAGAATCCAGAAAGTGTATTTTAAGTGACATGTGCACTCCCATGGCTTCATAGTTCTTTACCAGATCCTCAACTATGTCCTTATAATTCGGGCTTTTGTTGTTTCCTAAAAAGTTTTCCACAACAAGCCTGAAGGAATTCCATGCTGCGGCTTCGATGGGTGATAACAGCTTTGGGAATTTTTCATCTTTCAACATTTTTTTATCTCGGGTCCTGCGAAGACTCCTTCTTTAATTTTTGCCAGCGAAAGGTAAGGGAAAATTGACCGTAAATAGGCAAAAGCTTCACCTTCTTTGTCTAATTTTTTGGCAAAATTTTTAATCGCACCCAATCGTTTAGTTCGGCCTGTGACAGTAATTTTCGCTTTGCACCCGGCTCAAATTCGTTTGCATTTGACTCAGACTCTTCTTCTGACGATTCTGCTTTTTGAAGAGATGCACCAGGGCACACTGGATATGGCACATCATGCGAATGTGGTACTGGAAGCGCAAACGATCCCACTTGAGCGTAGTTCCATTTAAAAAATCTTCCTACCCCACTGTTTGTGGTGAGGCAAAAATAACAGTCTGTGGAATGGCATAGCGGCTTTTTCCACATCATTGGTGTATCGAATTTCATATGGCGGCTAAAATTAAAATAAATTACTATATTCGCTATGTATAATGTGTTTAAATAAAAATTCTTACCTTCCGCCAGCTGCCCAGTTGGTTAAGATTATATAGCAAAGATCACACAGCGACTTAGGTGTCCATGGTTCTGTGATATTTGGTGAAATACCAAAATAATTCAAATAGTGCAATTGTACTGCTGGAGTAAACTTGTGTGCGTGATTTTTTTTTATAAACTGGCCACAAACATTGCAGAAATTGTCTGGATCGTTCAAACACTCGAACACACGTAGTCTTTTACTCATTGTCTTCCTTGCGTTTTCTAAATATTAACTTCTTTACACTTTCACAGACAGTTTTGAAATGCAATTGATAACCGTGTCTCCTTATGTTTAAATATGTATGAGCATGTAGTGCTGTAAATAAATTAAAAAAAAATATACGAAGACTACTTTGTTTATTTTAAATTAAGTTCAAATGTATTTATTCGTTTGCGTTGGGTAGGTAAGCTGTGCAAATAATGAAAATCAAAAAATCGTGAAATAGCGGAATTTCGGTCGTTTACCAAAAAAATAATAAGTCGGCCATTTGTCATCAGATTTTGTTAAGTAAGGGCTTATTTTCTTTGGAAAAGTGTCAGCTATACGTAAAAAAATTAAAATCGCTGTTAACATCGCGTTTTACATTTTATATGAATTTTTATATGAATTTTTCAGCCACATTTTTACTAAAAAAACGCAGTTTTTTAACCTTTTTAAGCCGCCAACATCAAAACTACTAACCCGATTTGAAAATTTTCTGAGAATAAGTTGTAGACGGCTCAATTGTCTTTAATTTGAGTAGTAGTAGGATAAAATAGGTCAAAGAAGACTAAAGATATGCTCAAAATAGTAAGTGTACCTCCAAAAATTAAAAAAAAAAATTAAAAAATTTGTATCTCGCAAACCAATCGACAGAAAAATTTTTAAAATTCATTTTCGTGTTCAGTAGGTCCAAATCCATGAGAAAAAGTATGCTAGAACCAAATAACAAAATGGCTGTTGCCTAGTGTAATGAAATTTAAGTATAAAATCACGATTAGCCAACAGACAACAGTATTTAAATAAAAATCAAAAGTATAATATTAAATTGGCCATGCGTATATTAAATTTTCCAATTGGACGGACAGTGCATTTTTTCATGTATTCGTCTTGTATTAAAGTTTGTCCACAGAGAAAAAAAAAATTAAAATAAATTACTTATTACGAGTATCGTATTTGAATTAATGTATTATTTTTCAACAAACATTTTTAAATTAAGAATGATCCTAGTTAAAATAAATTTTTTCGTATGCCAGCACTTAGATTCTGTTTTCCTAAAAAATAAATAGTAAAATATTTTAATTAAACAAAAAACAAACTTAGTTTGGTTTTAAAGCTATTCCCATTCCCATTTCTATTTAAATTAATGTTCTTTCTGTTTGATTTTCCAATATTGTTTTCTATGTGTACTATAGCATTTTTCTCAGTTTCGGTTTTTGCCATAAATATTTATTTTGCTGCAATGTTTTTTTTTTATTTATTTTAGTATCTTCATATTTTCTTTTACAAACAAATTAGTTGTGATTTTTTAAAGTTGTTTCATTAATTTAAAGCTTATATTGTTTAAGAGTGATGTAAGCAACTAAAAATTTCAGTATTTGGCTCTGTCTAAGTCGGTACAGAAGATATTTCACCTTTTAGCCTGAATCACATTCGATCCTTGGTTGAATTTCGTGAAGAGCAGGGATGTCAAATTTTAAATAGATATTAGAAATATTTTTTAAAAGTTTCAACCAGATCAAAATTAATCTATGACTTGTGTTTTTCAAAAATTATAGAAGTTTCCATGGAGAGTAATGCAGTCTCCACAGCGCATTATTCGTCAATTATGGTATTGGTATAGATGTTTCGTCTATTTGGGTATCGGTATTTCTTTTGTATCGGCATCCATATTACTGATACATCAATACCGGCACGTACCGGTATTATTATAAAAAAAATGGGTTTTCACTATAAATTACGTGTTCGTAATAAAAACCACAATATTGCCAATTTCATTAAAAATTGATAACCCTAGACAAGGTAAGGTTGAAAAGTGGAAGTGCCATTCGCCCTTTATGATCATCCATTCACCTAGCCCGGAAAATCGGCCTTAATAGACATTCCGGTCGACTTGAAGAATTCAGTATCCCTTCAGTTTTTCTAAATCAACCCACAGCAAGCACAACACTGACGGTAAAATGACCCCTACTTCTTGCGAAAGCCTACTCAAAAGCCGTGCAAAAATATGGGACTGCTCTAGAGTCTCATAGGTCCAACACAATACGGAGTCACTCCTTCCTAATGTTGAAAGGAGTGATCGTCCACATGCGGGTCATCCCACAGAACTTTTGTAATCGCGCCAACAATATCTCCGTTCAAAATCTCCTTGTGCACACTGGTGGCCTAATGTCCCATCCCCATTTTCGTTCTCCCAAAATATTTCGTTTTTTGAAGGCTACCAAAGACAAAGTTGGATCCATCTCTGGTCAAACCTCTCATTCCTATCTACTCCACAGTGTCTGGGTATCCGCAAGAATCTCAAACATCGCCTGCCACACTAATCGTTCATCACCGCCTTGAAGCTTAAAATCATCTTCGATTTGAAAGACTCCACTGACAGAGCCCTGACTTTGAGTGAATATGATACGGTAATAGCGATACGAATTTTATTAACAAAAATCGTAAATATCATGTAAAAATCGAAATATATATGAACATACATGATCATACATGGCATTTTATATGATCATACATTGCCATACATAGTCATATAAATCCACAAATGGATTAATATATGACCATACATAATGTCAAATATGACCATATATCTGCGGATCCAAAATTTGTGAGTATATGGCCGTTTATTGTCATACATGAATAATATATGAGCATATATGATAATATGATCAAGGAATACATATTTAAAATTGAGTTTGCTTGTCAAATAGATTTGGGAAGGTCATTAAGTCGAAGAGTTTGTTCCTCTTTAAACATCCATTTTTCCACTTCCCGGATGAAAATTCCTAAATAATATCTTACCCAGTAGCCCATACAACGAGCAAGAAATATTTTACGCTTCAAGTTTCTTATCATATAGCGTTTTATGTCTGCCCAGAGGGAGAATTTTTAACCTTTAAACCTCCATTTTAAAAACGTGCCAGGCAAAATTTCCAAAAAATCTATTCTATCAGTAAATGCGGTCGTACTCCAGTGAAAGCCTTTCAGGAAAGGCTGTTTAGGGAAAACTTTTTCCCTAAACAAGGAAAATTTCAAAAACCACCTAATTAATGAATAAGCCTGAATCAGCCCTTCGCTTTATAGAGGTAGTGTTGGAATATCCCATCCTTAAAGGGTCTCAGCGATGTAGCAATTGACATTATGTCTCAATAATCGCACATAATCGTAAAAATCCCTGTAGCTGGGGATCCATACCAATGTAATTAGAAACATGCAACTTAGCCTTAAAAGTTTCTTCCTTGTACTGACGAACGATGACAATCAGCAAGATATGGAATGAACAAGAATCGAGTGGAATGGAAACGCTTAACATACAAAACGAAATGGAATGGTGAACGAGTGGAATTGAAACTCTTAACATTGGGAATAATAATGATATGTTGTGGAACAGGGAACGAGTGGAATCGGGACACCAAATACAGGAAAAGAAATGGAAAATATCGGGAAACAAAATTCACCATCAATGTGTATTATCACGTTATCTGGTAAAACAAATAAGTCACTCTGTAGCTGCTTTAAAAAAGTGGATCCCTTGGAATCACTTTCTTGCGTGTTAACCATTAAAACAGATAGATATTTTTTTATACCCTCCACCATACATATACATATGGTGAGTGTATATATCAGTTTGTCATTCCGTTTGTAACATGCCGAAATATAGATCTAAGACCCCATAAAGTATATACGAGGGCGGATCAATAAGTCCATGACTTTTCGAACTTCTCTCGTAGTTATATGAAATACAACACTAGTTATATGAAATACGACACCTGTTAATAGACAACTGTCAAATTTAAAGCAAGTTTAGTCATTTACTTTGCGTTTAACAGCTGTTCAAAACATACAACCTCGTAGATTTTTTAAAAATGAAAAAAATTGAATTTCAAATGCTCATTAAACATTATTTTTTGCGAAAAAAACGTCAATCAAATACAGGAAAAGCTTGATATATACTATGGGGACTCTACACTATCGATTTCAATGGTAAAAAAAGTGGTTTACTGACTTTTGTTGTGGTCGCACAAGTAAAAATGACGCTGAACGTTCTGGACAGCCAATTGAGGTCAATACACCCGAAAATGTCGAAAAAATCCACGATATGGTGTTGGCCGATTGAAGAGTAAAAGTACGTGAGATTGTTGATGCCATAGGCATTTCATATGGCAGTGTGGTTTCGATTTTAAATGATCAGTTGGATTTAAGAAAGCTGTCTGCAAGATGGGTGCCGCATTTGCTCACACTCGACCACAAACACAATCGGGTGACAACTTCAATCCATGAATTGTGCTACTAATGGTACCTCATCCGCCATATTCTCCGGACTTAGCCCCCAGTGACTATTTCCTATTACCAAACCTAAAGAAATAGCTCGGTGCAAAGAGGTTTAGCTCCAACGATGAAATTATTGATGAAACATATGCCTATATTATGGACCTCGAAAAATCCTATTTTTTGAAGGGATATACATATTAGAGAAACGTTGGACTAAGTGTATTGAGCTAAAAGAAGATTATGTTGAAAAATATTTTTTTTCTTTGCAAAAAAAAACTGTGTTTTATTCAAAGAGTCACGAACTTATTGATCCGCCCTCGTGTAGTCGTTATCCGTACACAATTTTAAGTCGATTTAGCGATGTACGTCTGTCTTTTAAAATGACGGGAGTCTTTATTTTTACCCAGATTATTTGATATCCACCCGAGCAGCTTCCTGTTGAAAATGAGCAAAATCGGTCCAGCGGTTAAAAAGTTATGAGTGAAAATGTGAAGTTACTTCTAAATTTTTCATACAAATTGGTGAATTTAGTGCAATTTCATATCGTATCGTTTGGTACATAATGTATTTTCTCATACTTTTTCACCAGTCGCTTAGAGATGAAAAATATTTTGTATTCCCATCAAATATTTTTCACCTCAACAAATTTTTTTCACCACTAAATTTTTGTTTTTCACCACAAAAATTTTTTTTCACCTCAAAATTTTTTTTTACACCAAAAAATGTGTTTTCACATCCAAAAAAGTTTTTAACCTGAAAAAAAAAATTTTAACCTCCATAATTTAACTTCCGAAGTTTTTTATATTATTTGTATCAAACCCAGTAGTGAACATTTTTTTAGGATATTGCTGGAGGGTATTCAAACTTTCGGCACAGCCGAATTCAAGCCTTTTTTTAATTGGTTTTCTATAAAATTAAAATTGGGTTTATCAAAATGAGGGTTCATTTTACAATTTTACCATTCCAGTACGTTGTTATAATTTGTAATCATAAAAACCTGATTCCCATTGTATTTTGAAACGGAATTGGAACACAACACAATTAAAAATAGAAAAAAAAAATTTTTTTCATAAACATATTGTTGACCGATTTTGCTGGATTAGTCCGTATGACAATGTGGTGCCATAAATTTCTTAACAGGGGTGGTTGGGGCCATAAATTAAGCTATTAAAAATATATTTTACGTGTGTTTGTTTGAAACAAAAAAAAAAAAAACTTTAAAGAAAATCTATAAAATGTATCTAACCGAATGAAAAAAAAAAAACTAAAAGAATGTATTACTATTTCTACAAAATAAATTATGTACAAAACATTTTTGTTATAAAAAAACAAAATTATTTATTTTAATTGGCTGTAAATAAAACAAAATATGAAAAATACATAACTAAATAATTTATACAATTTTCAATTTAATATGTCAAATTAAAATATTGTTAAAATGTGTCTTTAAGACTTCCTGTGGTTTAGTTTAAAGAAATAAATTTTATTTATAAATAATAAATAAAGAAATATTTAATAAGCTTGAAAAATTTACATATACATGGATTAATTAAAAAAAAATATATATATAAATAAGTAGTTATAATTAATTTAAAACTAAACAAGATTTTTTGGATTTTATATGGATTAGTTTAAATGTTTAGTCTCTATCGATTTCAATGTATGTTAGAAGACAAAAACAAAAAGCTACTAGAGTTTAGCAAACGCCATAAACGCTGCCTACGCCTTTTTTTCTGCATGGTGTCAGTATGTTTTATGTTAAAACTACTACTATTGCTATTTTAATATTTAATTCATATTTTTTTAAAATACAAAATATAATATTAATAAAAATCATATAATGGAGACAAAAAAAAAAAAACAGTTAATATAATTGAAGAAAAAAAAATATACAGGTTGGTTGAAAAGTTCCTGCGCTCACCAAGAGATGGCACTGCTAGCTCCAAACTTTTTTTTTTCTCAAGTTGGTATAACTGTCCTGAGAACACATGCAAAGTTGCAAGTCATTCTGTCAAATCTTTTTTTGTTTACAAGCCATTTGAAGTTGACGTGTCATTGATTTTTTTTAATATGGAAAAAATTGAATATCGTGCAGTCATTAGATTCTTTGTTTTGAAGGGTTTAAAAGCAAAGGAAATTTATGAACAATTGTTAGAAGTGTATAAGGAGTCCTCACCTTTAAAACCCACCGTTGAATTTTGCGCTGGTGAATTTAAACGTGGTCGTACCAGCCTTGAAGACGATCCAAGCGAAGGACGACCAAAAACTGCAACCACAGCAGAAATCATTGAGCAGGTACATAATATGGTTAGTGAAAATCCAAGTTTGACTAAGCGTGAAATTGCTAATGCCATAGGCATCTCAGACGAACGAGTACTCCATATTTTACATGAAGAATTACGTATGAAAAAACTGTTTGGAAAGTTAGTGTCGCACACATTAACAATTCAACAAAAACTGGATCGAAAACAAATTTTTCAGCGTAATTTGAAGCGTTTTAAGCCGAAAAACCGACTTTTTGCGTCGTTTTATAACTATGGAAGAGACTTGGATCTAGCACCATGATCCTAAATTGAAACCAGAACGTTTACAGTGGACTGAAGCTGGTTGTTCAGCTCCAAAGCAGGTGAAGTCACAACGATCAGCAAAGAAGGTTATGGCATCAGTTTTTTGGAATGCAAAAGGAATTTTGTTGATTGATTATCTTCAGAAAGGTAAAACAATCAACTCTGAATATTATTGCAACCTTTTGTATCAGCTGGATGAAAAAAATCGAGAGAAAAGACCTGGTTTAAAGACGAAAAAAATTATTTGTGACCAAGACAATGCACCTGCTCACAAAAGTGTTTTGACGATGGTTAAATTTAAAGAATTAAAGTACGTATTGCTTGAAAATCCACCGTATTCACCAGATTTACTACTATCTCTTCAGAAATCTCAAACAATTCCTTCGTGGAAAGCATTTTTCGTCGAATGAAGAGGCCATAGCAGCCGTAGACGGTTATTTTGCAGAGCTTCCGGAAAACCATTATTGGAAGATCATTGGAACAAGTGTTTTGAGCTTCTAGGAGATTATATTGAATAAAAAAATATATTTCGTAACAAAAACAGTATTCTTTCATTTCGAGCGCAGGAACTTTTCAACCAACCTGTATATATATTTAAACATGTACAAAATTGCAATTACAATTGTTAAAATGAATGAGGTTGTCTTGGTAATTTAAATTATATAAAGGCAAAAGTAAGGCTATTGTAAATAATTGTAGATCTTAATTTTTTTTAAACCTTTTCTACTGCTCTAACTCACAGGTCCACTAAAACTTAGTTTTTATATTTTAAGGCAGTTTTTGATAAATCTAAAAATTCTATAACAAAAATTGTATGATTTCGATATAGAACTAAATTTTTTAAAATTTTACCACGATTTAAAACTCATAAGGCTGAAAAATAAAAATTTTGGTAATTTGAAGAAATCAACTTTTTGAAATAAAAAAATCTTCTATATTCATACCTAACCGATCGTACGCAAGCTGTTTACGTAAATAATACATGGTCTAACTCTCAAAACGTTTCTAGGGGAGTGCGTCAAGGTTCTATTCTTGGCCCACTGCTATTTTCTATATATGTAGGTTATGTTACCCCAATGCTTCAACACTTCAAGCAAAACTCACTTTTGTTTTAGTATTTAAAATTAATTGTTTATTAAATTCATTTTTCGGTTAAGAATTATTTTACACATTTTTGTTATTATTAATAAATATTTCGTTTCTCCGTCAACTTGTGTTCGTGACCTTTCCGATTCAACTCTCTAATTTCAACTGCTTGTCAGTTTCTATCTTCATGTCCGTCTGTCATTAAAAAAAAACTACAGAGTCGCATCAATATTAACCCTTTACCCTACATATATGCTAATGATTTGTCGAAACAAATTTCCAACTGTAAAATTCATATGTACGCAGTTGATGTCCAACTTTATTTAAGTAGCCCATTTCACTCTATTGCAAGTAATGTTGCTTTACTTAATTAAGATTTACGTAAAATATATGCCTGGGCAACTGCAAAGTCAAAGTTTATGATAATTCATAAAAGAACTGTTGATCCCGTTTTATATGATGATGTTGTAATAAATTTAACTGATCATTTGAAATCGAAACCACACTACCATATAAAATGCCTATAGTAATTTTAAATAAAAGGCCATTTAGTGTGCGATTCAAATTCCAAAATTTGTCATAATTTTCCGAATTTTAAATAATATTATAACTTCTAATTTCAAGCTAACCCAGATATTATTTAGATTCTGGGCTCTTTTATATGTTTAAAAATAACTGTCAAAACTAGTTTTAAATAAAGTAACCCAGCAAAAATGAAGCTGCCAAATAAGCAATAAAATCATCACTACTATGGCAAAGGCATCACTTCTTTTCTGATGGTTTCATCGATGAATTTAACATTAGCGTGTCATAGGATGGAAGTATTCAAATGTAGCTACTAGCATTACTCATACTTTACTCTAAGGAAGCAATGATAATACAATGATTAGATATTCTGATGCAAGAGTGGAAAATGTTCATATACTTGGTAGTATTTAAGCTTTGATGAAAATTTAATTCATAAGAATGCAGAAAAATAAGTTTAAAGAAGCGAAATGTATGCATTGATATACAAATACTCTTTATTAAAACAAATAACATACATAATTCTGAATTAATGAAGAAGCTTTTTTGGCCAACTTTAAAATATTTTTAAAAAATTTTAATGAATTTTTGGATAAATTTAAAATTTGTTTGTATAATTTAAAAACTGGTTGGACAATTTTGAAACATTTTTAGACAAATTTAAAATATTTTTGAATAATTGTAAATAATATTTGAACAATTCTAAATAATATTTGAACAATTTTAAAACATTTTTTGACAATTTGAAATAAATTTAACACAATTTTAAAATTATTTTTTTAAATTCTGAATTAAAACTGGAAATGGTGTAGTGTTAAATAATAAACATAATGCAAAAATGCACAGATTGCGTCCTCATAAATATTTAAGGCTGAAAAAATGCAAATGACAGTTTCAATTAAAGTTTAAAAAAAAAGATCTATTTTTCTTGATATTTCAAAACTTTTATAAAATTTGCAAAACTGCATAAAATCTAACCCTCATAAAATTTTAAACTAAAATATAAAAAATGATTTAATAAAAATATTAAAAAATTTCATCAGAATTATTTTTTCAATTTAAATAAATGCTTTAGATTCAAAAAATATACGATATACTACAAGTTATGCTTTAGAAGTAATGAAGAGTGATATTTTAAGATATGCATCGGGTGTATATCCATATCACTGCATTTGAAATATGAACACATGAATTCTTTTGGAAGTGCCTTAGAATAACACCAAAAAATCATAAAAGAATGCCAACTGAAGTTTAGGAAGCAATGAAAGAAGTTATAGTCACAGAATGACTACCATTTTTTTGCTGGGTAAAGCATGGATAATAAACATAAGTAAAGCAAAAATAAATGGAAGTGATTCTTAAGGAATTAATTTTTCATTGATTCTAAAGTATCTTTTAGTTCTGATTTTTCTCTTCTAAGGAAGTTCTTTTTCACAACTTATAAAAATGTGATTTTTAATGAAATTAAACACTTTTCAAATCTATGACGCTACAAAAAGTAAAAAAAAATGTATTGTAGTAAAAGTTGCAAGCATTTCGAATAGAGATAAATAAGGCCCGATTGCTGAATTTCCCGCTAAAGTTTAACGAACAGTAAAACTCAAACTTTGTATAGGAAACAACAACAAATGTGTCAGTTGAATTCCCAGGTAGAAGCTAACGGGAGATTGTGAAACTGAGGCTAAGGCTCGATTACTGATGTCCTGTAGAAATCTAAATTACAAATTCAAAATTTATTTGGGAAGAACAAAAGATTTAATTTTTCACTAAACCATAAGAAGGGCTTTAGATGCAATGAAAAAGGATCATAAAAGAAAACTTCCACCCTATGACACCCCTATGTAAAAATCATTGGTTCCGATCCAAATTTTCACAAAACCGGAATCAAAATCACTGCTTCTTTTTCTCTTCTTTTGCTACTTTTTTTTTGCTGGGTAATAATGATTTTAATATCCCAGCAAAAAAAAGTAGCAAAAGAAGGAAAAAAGAAGCAGTGATTTTGATTCCGGTGTTGTGAAAATTTGGATCGGAACCAATGATTTTTACATAGGGTTGTTATAGGGTGGAAGTTTTCTTTTATAATCCTTTTTCATTGCATCTAAAGCCCTTCTTATGGTTTAGTGAAAAATGAGATCTTTTGATATTCCTAAATAAAATTTTCTGTATCAATGGTCATAAGCTGACTATTCGTAACAGACAACAAACTGACAAATTTAGTTAATTATACTTAACAATTTTCCCATCATATAACAGTCATTGGCATGTTTTTCTTAAGTAAAACTGCTTGATATATAGTAGTTGGCAACTAATGACCATCGGGGCTTAACTGAATATATTTATAGACAAATAAAGATGCAAAGTACAAAACGTGCGTTTCGGCTGTTTACAAAACTTTCAATTATTCACATTCAGTAATCGAGCCTTATTTTTTAAATTACTTTATTCGAAATTTAATGTTAAAAATTGATACAAATGACTTAAACCTGATAACTTTTTTCAAAATAACCAAAGTTTAGTACTTAGCCATAGTTATGAATATCAAATTTATATGATAATATCTATTGTTAACGTTTAACTTTTATTATTTTTAAAATAAGTGTTCCGTCATAGATTTAAAAAGAGTTAAATTTCATTAAAATCACATTTTTGGAAGTTTTGAAAAAGAACTGCTTTAAAATGGGAAAATCAGAACTAAATGATACTTTGGAATCAATGAAAAATTGATTCCTTAAGAATCACTTCCATTTATTTTTGCTGGCATAATAATGATAAAAATTAATAAAAGAAAATATAAAATAAATGGTAAGATTAAACATAATACTAATTTAAGTAAAGTTATAAAACAACAATGAATTAAATAAGAGTAAGGTAAGGATTAGGGAATAATATATATATAACTTTATTTCATCAAAAATCTCACGCAATTTTACTGTTCGATCGGTCAACACCATATCGTGGATTTTTTCGATATTTTCGGGTGTATTGACCTCAATTAGCTGTCCAGAACGTTCAGCGTCATTTGTACTTGTGCGACCACAACAAAAGTCAGTAAACCACTTTTTTACCATTGAAATCGATGACACAGAGTCCCCCTAGTATTTATCAAGCTTTTCCTTGGGTTGATTGACGTTTTTTCGCAAAAAATAATGTTTTTCCATTTTTAAAAAAATCCACGAGGTTGTATGTTTTTAACAGCTCTAAAACGCAAATTATATGACGGAACTTGCTCAAAATTTGACAGTAGTCTATTAAAAGGTGGTACTTGATGGGATCAATGTTGCATTTCATATAACTACGAGGAAAGTTCGAAAAGTCACGGGCTTTTTGATCCGCCCTTGTTTTTTAAACAAAAACCGTGGAGTACGCTGAGATATTTATGAAGGATATTAGTCTTTATACACATTACCAAGTAATTAATGAAGTAGCACACAAAGGGTATCACTAATTACAAGGCTAATCACTCGCTTAATTACTTTTATTCGCGATATCTCAAAATTCATGGGTGGTCATTACCCTCTCGCTTACATAAAAAGTTAGAATAATGAATACCAGTATGGTTACATACAGTGAAAAAATAAGTGGTTACCTACAATGATAAAATAAGAATATATTCTTAATATAACAATAGTGTAGTGTAAAATATCTACTTTTTGAACTCAAAAATTTAAGTTCATAATTCAATGCTATTTCTTAAAGAAAAGAAAAAAAAATTATTTTACAGCAGATAATTTTTTTTTATTTTGTTGTAGTTTTTAAAACAAATAAGCAAATATAATTGTATAAAAACAAACTACAGTAAATCATTATTTTGCGTATACATATAAGTACTTCTTTCTTTCACTCATTACCAGTAGGTCATTATTTTGTTGTTTAAAATAATGAAAAAAGTAATGACCTATGATTACATGGTAATCTACACAGTAACGATTATATATGTCAGAACACACCATAACCCAAAACTTCACAAAAACAACAAAAACCAATCAAATTCAAGATTGCTCATCAGATTTTAAGTCAAATTTTGGGATGACCTACATATTATAAGTCAGATTTTGGGATCACCTACATTATATGTATGTAGGTTAGGGATGGAAAATATGTTTTCTGTTATTGTACCAACCAAACAAACAAATTGTACTTTTTCGATCCTCACGGTACCAAAATTTTTTCCGCTTTTTTTTTAATAATTTTATCGTATTGAGTCAGATTTGCTTAAACACTAAAAAGACTTAAAAAAAAATTTAAATTGACCGGGTGAAACAAAATTTATCGTTAATTTTATGTAGTCGTATAATTCCCACAAAACTTTGTAAAATTTTACTCTTATTTTTATGTCACACCTTTTTATTATGGTTAACCTTTTCAGGATTTGCTATTAAAAAATTTTAAGGCATTTAATAGCTTTTTAACAATAATACACTTTTTTATTATTTTTTGTTTTGAGAGGTAATTTAAAATCAGCTGTTCAATGTTGCCACTTCCGAATATTTTACTACAATGTGCATGGAAACATTTGGTACATTTGATGTGACACCAATTTAGAGCCGGTTCAACTTAAAACTGACTTTATTTTAGCTATAGGAACTGAATAAATAAAAACAGGTTTTTAATTTAAAGTTGCTTTTAAAAAAAGTCGACTTTTTGTTATGTGGTTTTATCAAGTTATAAATTGAAAATTTGGAAAATTTTCAAATTGTACTAAATGAGCCGCGGTAGTACCACGGTACCAACCAAGGTAAAAATGTACCAAAAAAAGTACAATTGTACCATGTTTTCCATCCCTGATGTAGGTCATCCCAAAATTTGACTTAGATCTGATGAGCAATCTTGAATTTCATTGCTTTTTGGTGTTTGTGTTAAGTTTTGGGTTTTGGTGTGTTCTGACATATATAGTAGAATTTTATGGCCAACTTTTTTGTAAAACATTTCGTGCCTGCCCTTCGGGGTGTTTTTTAAAATTTTTTAGAATAAAGCCAAAAAATGCCATTATCAGGGGGAGTTATGGGGTTATTATGTTCTACAAAAATACTTGCAATACCATTATCTACAAAGTTGATGAACATACCCTATACCTCAGATGATAAGAAAACATAGTTTTATAAACCGATAAGCTGCAAAAACAGGCCAGAGCTGGAAACTTTAACCGCCTTTAAAATAAAATTCTAATGTGATCTATCAAAACGCCGACACATGTATATTTTTTTTTTGTTTCCTTAACAAGAATCAATCGTCAGAACCCAGTAATTTTTTTTGTGTTGAACTGTGTAATTGATGCTTAAGTTATACAGTAGGGTGGGTCGAAAAAAAACTTATCGGCGTTTTGATAGATCACATCGGAATTTCATTTTAGATCCATCAATCACATTAGAATGCGAAACGATCTGAAAAAAGATTTTTTTGCCACGCCCCTTTACTCCGCGCTTTTAATTTTTAGTTTCTGTGCCTTTATTTATAGTCCAATACGTGTGATATATTATTGTTCTTAGAATGACAACAGCAACATTTCCTACTTTCATCACTTTTGACTCCGACGTCAAATTATAGAAGTGACTTCTGCAATCTCGATTTTACCCCCCCCCCCTCCACCACCTAATAACCATTTTTTTCTAAACGATAAAAAAGTTTTTTAAATTTCATGAAATTTTGTCTTTTACAGTATATATTTTTATTCATAAAAAAAAGTTACATAAACAAAAGTTAAAAGCGCGGGGTCAAGGGGCGTGGCAAAAAAATAAATTTTTTTTGAGATCTTCACATTATCTTTAAGGGGGTGACCAGCACAACTTTTTTTGTATGGCGTACGACCCACTCTATTGTACAGTCTATTTTCACGCTAAGTGTATATTTGTGAGGGCAGAGAGAGAGAGAGGGAGGGATGTATAATTATATAATTAAAAAAATATTAAATTTGTAATAAAGTATAATTGTAAAAGAGTAAAAATAAAACTGTTTCTTTTAGCACTCACAGTAGGTAGCTTAAAGTGTGCAGCACTTCATCGATTAAAAATTTTATATTTAAAGTTTTTAACCGGAAATAGCATCAAATCTATTATTTCTTTTGTTTGTATTTGTTTGTTTTAAAATTACCAAAATAACGGCCACAACAAAAAATCTCATTGTCTTTTAACCAAAGTTGTCAAATAAAGATTTTGTTCAAATTTTGTATTTAATTTAGTGAAATTAAAATAAATAGATATTATATGTAAAACAAAACAACAAATATTAACCGCAAAAACCACAAAAAACATGGCGCCTACAATATGCTTTAGAACTACAATAAAAATATATTTATATAAAATCAAACAGATATGAAGAAATTTTGTTAAAAATAGTCAACTTCATCACAGGTGAATTTGAAAAAAAAAAAAATTCAATATATAAACCCAGCAACGATAACGATGATTAACCAAATATTAATAGAGAAGCTCACAATATGACCATTTTTGGTCAAAGACTTGAAAGTTTATTAGAATTTGAACTGTTTTTAAGATGGTTTTTATTTTTTTTTTATCCATTTGAGAAATTGGCAGATGGCTATATTTGGTTATAACCAACAACTATTTTAGCAAATAACAAGTTACTGATCTGTTTAATGAATAAATTTCTTATGAAAATTATTTATATTAAGCACATGACTGAATGGATTAGAATCTAAATTTTAGATATATTTAAAAGAATATAAAGTAGAGTAGCTGTTTTTGTACGATTCTGCTTGTTCAATAAATTTGTATATAAAACGCGTTTAATAACCGCAACTAAATTAATCAATTAGAGCAAAGAAATAATAAAAGAAATATCTTTGCCATTTGCATAAAACTGAAACTGATTAGACATTTAAGGGCATCATTGGTGTTTGAAAATAGAATAATAAAAAAAAAATATTTCCAATGCTTACATGTCGATATTGTTAAAATTTCAATATTTGATGGGGGAAAACATTAATTATGGCGAGACTTCACACAAGTATATTATTAGTGAAAGGATTGCTGCTTTTTGTATTTATTATATTTTTTTTTTATAAAATTCCGCCATTTTTTATTTCTTATTAAATTTGAGCGCAAACATATTTTTAATTTTTCGAGTATTTCATAGTATTTCGGATGTAATCGAATTTTTTCGATGCTTTTTTTGCATTTCCGATTTTCTTTAGGCAACTTCACTGCCTTAGCTCATGCATAACTGGTCCTCTTTGGCCCTCCTTGACCGCACGCAGAGCAAAAACATGGTTGTAACATAATCACTGCTACTATATTATGCTTGCTCCATTCCGGTATAGTTGTAACAATCAATTTATTGGCTTATCAATAGGTTCTAACCATTAATATGGTAGCTACCATCATTATTATAGTAAATATTTTATTATTTCTTGATTCCCACCTTCAATTTTGTAACATGATTGGCTGTAACCATAATGTAGTAACAAAAAATTCTGACTATGAAAAAAATATGATAATTATGGAAATATAAAATACTGACAGCAATTAATAAATAATTACCCAGCAAAAATAAATGGAAGTGATTCTTAAAAAATCACTGATTTCAAAGTATCATTTAGTTCTGATATTCCCATTCTAAAGCATTTCATTTTCATAACTTCCAAATATGTGATTTTTCAAATATATGACGGGTAACGTATTTTAAAAATAATAAAAGCTAAACGTTTACAATAGATATATTCATATAAATTTGATATTCATAACTATGGTTAAGTACTAAACTTTGATAATTTTGAAAGAAGTTATCAGGTTTAAGGGATTTTTATCAATTTTTAACTTTGAATTTCGAATAAAGTAATTTAAAAAATAAGGCTCGATTACTGAATGTGAATTAATGAAATCTTTGTAAACTGCTGAAATGCACTTTTTGTACTTTGCACCTTTATTTGTCTATAAATATATTCAGTTGAACCCCGAAGGTTTTACTTAAGAAAAAGATGCCAAATGACTTTTATAAGATGGAAAATTGATGTAGAAAATTTTATATTGATCCTACAAAAAAAAAAATTCAAAATTTATTTGGGAACATCAAAAGATCTCATTTTTCACTAAACCATAAGAAATGCTTCATATGCGATGAAAAAGGATCATAAAGGAAAACTTCCACCCTATGACACCCCTATGTAAAAATCATTGGTTCCCATCCAAATTTTCACAACACTGGGATCAAAATCACTGCTTCTTTTTCTTATCTTTTGCTACTTTTTTTTGCTGGGTTATAAATAAAATAAAATATGACTTTGAAATTTACATTCATATAACTGCCTTTTTTTGTAAATTATTATTGTATCAGTTCAGTCACCCATGTAAAAATGATAAAATATGATCATTTTTACTCGGGGTGTTATTTTCGTAAATGCCTTGTACATATAACATTTTAATTTACAATAATCAATTCATTGTCGAAAAAAATCATTGTTAAAAAGATTCTTAGCCTGTTCCTCGATCTCGAACGAAAAACTAGTCGAACGAAAAACTAGTCGAACGAAAGCAAGTCGCTCGAATTCGAATCAATTTGGGTTTCTCTATTAAAAAAGCCTTCGATCGACTTGACTTACGTGTGTCAATTTTTGTTTCTTACGCATTTACAAATCACAGAGATGCCAGATCATATATTTTGAGCATTTGTTACAATTTTCTTTAAAAGTAGCAGAAATACTACTAAACTGCTTAAAGACAAAAACAACCCTGTTTAACAGTGATCAGCTGTTTATGACAAATGAAATAAAAAAATAACAATAAAGAAATCAATTTTTATTTCATAATGTGTTTATTTGTACAAATTTTTGTTATCGATTGGTTGTGGGTGAGATTGTTAATCGGAAAGCTTTTCTGTTGCCTGTTGCTGTTGTCTGTTCGGTGCGGTTACTGCTACAATGCTGTTAGCTCTTGTAAAATAAAATATGTAAATATGAGCGAGCTGCTGGTCAAATTTTCCTCCTCTGCAGAAAATTTGTTTGCTGCGAACACCAGAGTCCCTCTGGCAAAATCAGACCTTTCTTCCATATAAAATACATGCGTCTTCGGCTGGTCCATTGTTGATTGTATTATTTTGTACTTACTTTTTGTTATCCATTGCTTTTAAAAATATCAAATATATATTTACTCGACAAAAAAATAGCAAGTGACTGATTTTAACATTTGCGTTCGAGCTGTTCGAAATAGAGAAACCAAATTTTGTATGAAAACAGTTACGTTTTCATTCGACTTGTCGTTCGAGTCATCGATCGCATAGAAATAGAGTTAGTGAAACCCAAATCAGTTTTCTTTCGACTAGAAAGCGAACGAACGTGTTCTTTCGAAATAAAGGAACAGGCTATCTATGTATAATTTTATATTTCTTAATTCATTTCAATAAAAACAACATATATTTTTGTTAAATATGTTTATTAATTCTTTTCTTGTAAAATAACAATTTTTATATTTTTCCTAATACTAAAATTCTCAAATTCTACAAACTGTTTCTTAGAAAAAAGTGCATATATTCTTAAAAACTTAGATTGTAAGGCCTTTCCTTGAATAACAAATATTTTGATTCTGTTCTCAAATATATTTTTAGATTATAAGGCCTTTTTTTAAAGAAAAATTCTTAGATTCTAAGGACTATCTAAAAAAATCTTAAACATTTCCATTGAAACTAAGAATTTTTCTATAAGAAAACGTCCATATAATGTATGTTTTTCAATTAAAACAAAAACTAAAAAAAAGTACTAAGAATTTGAAATTTTTTTGAAGTATTTTTCTTAAAACTTCCATAGAATCAAACAAGTTTTCTTGAAAAAATCGTTAAAGAATTATTCTTAAATTTTTAGAACTTTTCCTTAGTTTCGAATCATAATATACCTGTAGGGACCATATTACAGTAAGTATTATAGTTATGGCTTTTTTGTCATCATAATATGATAAATATATTATTGTACGACTATGGTTGGCACAATCATAATCCCAAATATATATGATGCTCTTCAAATATTATTACGACATTTTATTCCTGTTTTTTGGATATTCCATACCTGTAACTAATAAATTTCCCATTGATTTAAAATTGTTCCCCCATATTCTGCGAATATAATACATTTTAAATAATTTTTCTCATAATATTTCTAATTTTAAAAAACCGTTCAATTTGGAATGATATGGAATAGAATGGGTTATGAGTGGTATGGAAACATTAATCACAGGTAACCCTAATCACGGAGAATGAAATTTGTTATTGAAGTAAGTTAATTTTATACATTGATTATTAAAAACTAAATGAGTCACCCTGTAGCTGTTTTATAAAAATAGATCCCTGGGAATTTTTCCAGGACCTGGCTTATTCGATATACATATATGGAAGTATATTCATTGGATAAAAAATGTTTTCTAGTTTGCGCCGCCTCTTTTAGTTTAAAAAATAGTGCAAATTTCATTCCCTGTTCCAATCCATTTCGTTCTCCGTGATTACTATTCCAATTCAACTCATTCCTTGTTCCATTCCATATCGCTCCAGTCAATACCAATGTCCCATTCCATTATTGGAGTGAATTCAGCCTCTTATATGAAAACACTAAAATTATAAAATGTCACAGAAAACGAAATGGAATGAACAAGAAATTTGTATTTTAATGACTCTTATGCCGTATTATTTTCTGAACAAAATTTTGATTTTTTTTGATTGCAAACGAAAAAAAAAAAGTTATAAATAATAAATACACTCACAATATTTTTTCGTTACAAATACTCTAAAATGCATATTAAATTAATCGAAAATACAATTAAAAAAAGGACAACTGATTTTTCATTATATTCAGCCCATTTTGTTGTTTATTATCAATCATTGTTTAATCGGCAAAAGTAGTAAAAGCAATCGAAAGTCGTTTAAAATAACCATCAATTTTTAGCTGACCGAACGTACAAAAAGAAAAAAAAAAAAAAACAATTTTTGTGTTTAAAATTTTTTTAAATTGTATTTAATAGTACAAAACACAACACACACAGATGTATATATTTTTATTTTCTATGTTTGTATCTATATTTGAATAATTTCTTGTAATTTTTATTGAAATAATTTTTTATATAAATAAACTATTTTGGTAAAAAAAAAACAAAACGAAATTATATGAATTTCTATTTTTTAAAACAAAAAACATAAAATTTTATATAACAGAAAATATCAACTCCTACTAAATGTCTGTAAGTTTTTGTTGTTTGTTTTTTGAGTGACTGATTCAAATAGGTAAAAAATATATTTCTATGAATTTCAATTGATTCTTCATTTGAAAACAAACTCTACTAATTACTGTTTAGTCATTGCAAAAGAGTTTTCGAAGTCTTTTCAGTTAAATTAAATCAAAAATTTTTTGAGTCAATACAAAATAAAAATCTAAATATCTTGTTAAAATGACCTAACTCTTTAAAATGAGGTTTGCCACTGAGTCCTATGACTCAAAATTGTTATGCAAAAGGCTCTGAGAGAATTAGATATTTGTGGAAAGGCCAGTGGACTTGCTATCAATCCTAATAAAACGGAGCTTGTAGTTTTTACAAGCTGTCCAGAATTAGGATAGGAGGATGTTTTTGAAACACAATCTACAAGAAAGCGAAAAAACGGCAGTTGAGTCCATTGTAGTTCGCTGTGGGCTGAGTCTTAGAATTGGTCGATTAATATACGTGGTGGTAGTTCGCCCTATTCTTTTGTGTGGAATATGTGCATCTTATTCCCTTTTGTGGATCATATGACTTTGATCGCTGCGTCGTCAATTTTACTCCTCGGCAGCTTGTTCGAAGCTTTTGTGATGATAAATAAACGCTTGAAAAATTAGTTAGTCTTAGGGTCTATTCCGTGGAGCTTGGTTCGGAGCTGGCTCGAAATAGCCAGACCATGCTTCTATCAATATCAAGGAGCAATATTTCTAATATAGCAGTACTAAGGAGAAAAGCAACCAACACTTTTTCTGATCGTGTCCTACGCATGTTCTCAGTGATCTCTGGATTGCTGACATCTCGTACCTTTTAAGCTTCGTACGCAGTTCAATTGATTTTATAGCGGAGTCTGATTGATAGTAATCCATATGACTAGTACCATCACAAAGGATGCCGATTTTTCGAAAAAGCTCTCGTGAAAACTCTTCATCTTGTCAGATTCGGAATTAGCGTACCATAGTTTAATGTTAAACATGCTTAGCAAAAGAAGGTTCTTGAAAAACATATAATGTGTTGAATGGTGTAATTAAAACACTTTCATGATTAAATAAAAATAATATTCTTTAAACAAGCGTCAAGCATGCTAAACGTCATCGTATACACAAATTTCTGGGAAATTCTGTACTCTGCAAAGCATTAAAAAAACAAAACCAAACAAAGAAACAGAACAAACTAGCCACCTGTTGTTATTTTAGCTCTGCGAAAATTCCAAGGCCAAACAAATATAAAATTTCCCTTTGCTTTCGTCACTACATGGTTTTATAAGCAGGAGGGCCAAAAAAATAGCAAAAAAAAATCATCCCCTTTCGTCATTTCCCTTAGATAACAATGAAAATGTTACGGTTGTACTTACGACAAAACTTATTGTTTTCATTGATTAGAAGAAACGAAAATAATGAAGAGAATTTTTATGAATGAAAAATAATTTTACGTAAATGTGGTACATATAAACTTTTGTATATGTATATGTAAAGCATTTACGTATGTATATGGTGCAGCTTAAGATAATAAAGAAGGAATTCCCCATTTTTATATAGGGAGTCATTATTTTACACACCGGCCGGTAGTATGTCCATGATAGAGAGTAATAAATAGACCGGCGCTTAACAGCTCAATCGATTTTTCGTGCAGTTTCAAAGTACAAAATGTGTGTGTGTGAAAGAGAGAGAGAGAGAGGTAAATTATTTGTAACAGGAGTAATAAGCTTTTGAGTACAAATAATGAGAGTGAAAGTTTTTCATTAAACTTGACATTGCTCGTTGATGTTTGATGGTGGATGCCACTGCAAAATTTAAGTTCATGGTTGGCTATTGACGTTACACAATATAAACTTTGTAGTTACATACTGATACCACAAATACATCACAACTAAAATAAATATTTGCCATATGTTGCCCAGTTTTTTTTTTCCTTTGACATTTTTTTTTAAATAGACTTCTTATATTTACCTGGTCTTTTTGTAACTGTAATAACAAACAATTGTAAAAAAACGTACCTGCAATAAAAATAGAAAATAAATAACATTTATTAAAAAAGTTTATTATATGTATGTAGAAATAAGTGGGTGCTAGTATTTTTTTGCTTTGCTATTATCTATGCTTAAGTAAATCTTAACCTTAGTAATAATTTTAAATGATTTGACCCATTGAAGCATACCAAAATATTATAAATTAAGTATTTAGTATAAACTTTAAAATCCCACACTAAGTCTAAGAATAAAAAGAAACAACTTGCCTCAATCAAGATTAATGTATTATTAAGAAACTACTTTAGACATTTGTGAGCATAAAAATAGCTATAGTCTAAAAATACATTAATAATGTTTTATTTTATTTTATTTTGAACCAACTAATACAATCCCAGCAAAAATGAAGCTGCCAAAGAAGCAATAAAAGCATCACTACTATGGCAAAGGCATCACTTCTTTTCTGATGGTTTCATCGATGAATTTAACATTAGCGTGTCATAGGATGGAAGTATTCAAATGTAGCTACTAGCATTACTCATAATTTACTCTAAGGAAGCAATGATAATACAATGATTAGATATTCTGATGCATGAGTGGAAAATGATCATATACTTTGTAGTATTTAAGCTTTGATGAAAATTTAATTCATAAGAATGCATAAAAATAAGTTTAAAGAAGCGAAATTTATGCATTGATATACAAATACTCTTTATTAACAAATAAATAATTATGCATAAGTGAAAAAGCATTTTTGAAACATTTTTTACCAAAAATTTTAATGAATTTTTAGATAAATTTTAAAATATTTTTGGATAATTAAACAACTGGTTATACAATTTGGAAACATTGTTAAACAATTTTAAAATATTTTTGAACAATTTTAAATAATTTTTGCACAATTTGAAAACATTTTTGGGTAATTTGAAATAAGAAACATAATGCAAAAATGCACAGATTGCGTCGTCATAAATATTTAAGGCTGAAAAAATGCAAATGACAGGCCAGCTAGTTTCAATAAAAGGCCAAAAAAAATCAGTTTTTCTTGATTTTTCAAAACTTTTATAAAAATTGCAAAACTACATAAATTTTAACCCACATGAAATTTTAAACTAAAATATAAAAAATGATTTATTAAAAAAATTAAAAAAGTTCACCAGAACTATTTTCTCAATTTGAATAAATGCCTAAGATTCAAAAAAATATGCGATATACTATAACTTATGCTTTAGAAGTAATGAAGAGTGATATTTTAAGATATGCTTCGGGTTTATATCCAGATAACTGCATTTGAAATATGAACACATGAATTCTTTAGGAAGTGCCTTAGAATAACACCAAAAAATCATAAAAGAATGTCAACTGAAGTTTAGGAAGCAATGAAAGAAGTTATAGTCACAGAATGACTACCACTTTTTTTTGTTGGGATGCAATGCATTTTTGAAAGAAAGTTAAGTTAAAGAATGTAGAAAATATGAAGTAGTATCTGTGGGCATTTAACATTTTAAGTGACAGGATACAACTCTCCAGTCATTTTATACCACCTTGTCATATTTATACTAAAAATTAATTTTTCTTGTAGTATATTGCGCGATCCGATGAGGTATTAAGAACAAAAACTCTGGAATTGCGGATTAGTTTATTTATCTCGGCCGACCAGCTTCCACAATAATATCGATAAAGGAATGTTACACAACACAAATTCCGACGATGCTAAAAAGAATCACTGTCATTGATAAGCGCCGCTACAATCCTTTGAAGACAGTCCAGAAGTTCCAAAATAGACTTTGAAGCCCCTCGGTGTTGTATACCATTTTTGGGCGAATGGACAATGAAAATATCATATAAAGTGAAATAGTTCTTGCACCTTTTAAGAAGTTGTAAACAATTGAATGCTTCTTTAGAAACCTAAATAATGTGAGTTTTTCAGCGGAAATCACATTGAATTTTCAAGGGAATCCGAATCCTCAATATCGACACCACGGATACGTACATGGGAGATTTGTGATCCCATGGCCCATCTAGACCTAACTAGACAATATTGGGCTTGGCATGTATAATAATCGAACCTATTCACATGACCCCACTCAAAGATTCTAGAAAGGTTCATAGTGTTGAGTGTGTCAATCAAATTTTATCACATGCCCTTAACTTACAAAGGGTTAATTTTATACATTGATTATTAAAAACTAAATGAGTCACCCTGTAGCTGTTTTATAAAAATAGATCCCTGGGAATTTTTCCAGGACCTGGAAGTATATTCATTGAATCAAAAATGTTTTCTAGTTTGCGCCGCCTCTTTTAGTTTAAAAAAATAGTGCAAATTTCATTCCCTGTTCCAATCCATTTCGTTCTCCGTGATTACTATTCCAATTCAACTCATTCCTTGTTCCATTCCATATCGCTCCAGTCAATACCAATGTCGCATTCCATTATTGGAGTGAATTCAGCCCTTAACATGCCCTTAACTTACAAAGGGCTTGGACTACAATCGAACCAATATGAATGACAAATCTTGCCGTCATCTACAAAAGAATGGATAAGATTTGCACTGTGACCCAAAAAATATAATTTATAAAGCTAAGAACAAGTGAGAGAGAAAGAAACAACATTACAGTGCTGCTGAAATTTATCGGATAAGATCCCAGGTCTATCATACTATCGATCGTTGAGAAGTGAGTTGGATTCTAAATAATTTACATAATGGTAATTATACTTTTTTTTTTTAAGAAAAGCACACTCAGAAATTCTTCCTGTTAATTAATGTGTTGCTTTCATTGTAAAAGGGTTAGAGGAGAGATGAAAGTTTATGAAAGATGAAGAGCTTCAAATATGACAACACTGTAATTGCGCAAAATAATAAAACTAAGAACAATTATTTTCCGCCACAAATTGGGTAGTCAGCGAACTTTTTGAAGATTTTAAGCTTATAATACTATAGGGTACGCCAAATAACTTTTTTTTTTTTGAAAATGACTGTGACGGCCAGCCGAGGCAGCCATTTAAATGAAATTATTTTCCATTATTAACCGGAAGAATTGTACTTTTAAATAAAAAAATAATTTGATTTTTCTAGTTTGCGCCGCCTCTTTTAGTTTAAAAAAATAGTGCAAATTTCATTCCCTGTTCCAATCCATTTCGTTCTCCGTGATTACTATTCCAATTCAACTCATTCCTTGTTCCATTCCATATCGCTCCAGTCAATACCAATGTCGCATTCCATTATTGGAGTGAATTCAGCCCTTAACATGCCCTTAACTTACAAAGGGCTTGGACTACAATCGAACCAATATGAATGACAAATCTTGCCGTCATCTACAAAAGAATGGATAAGATTTGCACTGTGACCCAAAAAATATAATTTATAAAGCTAAGAACAAGTGAGAGAGAAAGAAACAACATTACAGTGCTGCTGAAATTTATCGGATAAGATCCCAGGTCTATCATAACCATACTATCGATCGTTGAGAAGTGAGTTGGATTCTAAATAATTTACATAATGGTAATTATACTTTTTTTTTTTAAGAAAAGCACACTCAGAAATTCTTCCTGTTAATTAATGTGTTGCTTTCATTGTAAAAGGGTTAGAGGAGAGATGAAAGTTTATGAAAGATGAAGAGCTTCAAATATGACAACACTGTAATTGCGCAAAATAATAAAACTAAGAACAATTATTTTCCGCCACAAATTGGGTAGTCAGCGAACTTTTTGAAGATTTTAAGCTTATAATACTATAGGGTACGCCAAATAACTTTTTTTTTTTTGAAAATGACTGTGACGGCCAGCCGAGGCAGCCATTTAAATGAAATTATTTTCCATTATTAACCGGAAGAATTGTACTTTTAAATAAAAAAATAAATTTGAGAAAATATTCAGTAGTTTTTTTTTTATAGCATTTTCAAAAAAAAAAGTTATTTGGCGGACCCTATATTATGTTATTTTATATGGTGGGTTTAAGTTCTATGGCAACAACGAAATAAGACATTGGTTGGGCTTCCTTTAATCATAGATTCCTGTCTCCACAGTTGGTCAACATATTCTCGCTTTATCTAAATTTTCTAAAAAGTTCACACTTTTTAGTTAACCCATTATGCAGCAATTAAACTGTAATGAAACATTATTTCTTTTATTTTGGGTTAAATTCGGTCACATATATATTGCACTTTAGTTTTTTATACAGGAGCCCAAGTATGGAAAGGAAAGCTACAATTAACAGGTTCGACGCCCTTTTTGATTTCATTTCAAAAATCTTTGAGAGATGTCCGCATAATGATGTCATCATTGCTGTCACAGGTCTTTATACTGAACTTTTCCGGCACATAACCACCTTGTACAACTTGTGAATGAATGAACGCATATTCCGTGTGTTAAAGGAAAGCACAACCTTTTGCTAAGTAGTATGGACTCTTATGCTTCTAGGTGAAACCTATATGACACTTGCTTGTTTCTAGACTCTAGTTTTTTGCCATTAATGCACTGCCTTACCCACCTCTATCTAACAGATTGCAATTTTCTCTATACAGTAGAACTTTTCATATTTTTTATTTTTCTCATAAGTTTGTTAGACCTCTGTTGCAATTTGGATTATTAATACTAAAAGTAGCCAGTGGCATAATTCGGATCAATGAGCCATTTTCGTATCGTTTTTTGTTCTCGGAATTTTGTGAAGTTTCGCTGAGCGTAACTATAAATCAGTACCTGCCATTTGTTGTACGGTCTCAAGTGTATTTCGGGTAAATATTGGTTTAGCCAGAGTTGTAGAACGATTTAAGGCGTTAGTACTGAGTTGTTTCGCAAATTTTCAAGAGTACTTACTCGCAGAGAAAAATCATGGTTGCAATATGATCACTGCTACTATATTGTGCTTGCTGCAATCGGGTATGTTTGTCACAACCAAATTATTGGTTTTCTAACCATCAACATGGTCGCTACCATCATTATTTAGTAAATATTTTATGATTGGCCCCTCTTATTTTATATCGTGATTGGCTGTAAACATATTGTGGTAATAAAAGTTCTGACTATGAAAAAAATAAGATAATTATGCAACGATAAAATGCTAGCAACAATCAATAAATAATTATACATCAGAAAAAAACATGACTTTAACATTTACAGTCATAATATTGTCTTGTTTTCATAAAAACCAAAATTTTATCAGTTCAGTCAGTTTGTTTTTACTATCAAATGTCTTAAAAAAACAATCAAACAATGATTTTTTACTAGAACTGGACAAATATCAGATGGGTAGAAAATACCTTTCACATGTCATTTAAACATTTCATCAATTGTCCCATTAATTTATTAATTTATTTATTTTTTGTAGCTTTAGATTTTTTTTTTGTACGAACAGGTTTCTTACACAAAATAATAGATATTTATAAATTTATCTGATTAAAACTTTTTTAGATTATATGGACTTTTCCTGAAACTAAAATTCTCAGATTCTCCAAACTGTTTCTTAGATAAAAGTTTATATATTCAAAACAAACTTAGATTTTAAAGCCTTTCTTTGAAAGAAAAATTTATAGATTCTGAATACTTTTCATCATGAAAAATATTAGATTCTAAGGACGTTTTCTAGTAGAAATATAAGCATATATATATAGAATAAGACTTTTTCTTAAAGAAAAATTTCTACAAAAAATCTTAAAAGTGTCTAAGATTTTTTTATTAAAAAAGTCATTAGAATTTAAAAAAATATTTCAAGTATTTGTCTTAAGAAATGTCCACAGAGTCAAAGTTTTCTGAAAAGAAAAGTTTTAAGAATCTATGATTTTTTCCTTAACAATTTTCATTCAAAAAGTCCTTAATATCAATTTCTTAAATTTAAAGACCTTTTTCATGGTTTCTAAGAAATTTTCTTAGATTATGGACCATAAAATGATAGTCCAGGAATCATAATATAGTTATAAGGGACCATAATATGATAACATTTTGAGCATACTATGATTAGGTGCGAACATATTATGATAAATTCAATATAACATGTTTAGTTAGGACCATAATATTGTAATTTTTGAATCATAACATAACTGTAGGAACCATATTATAATAAAAATATGGTTATTTTATTATCATATGATAACCATATTATAGTACGACTATGGTTGGCACAACCATAAGCCCAAAAATATATGGTGATCTTCGAAATATATGATGGTCTTCCTCAACCATATTTTTTCTTTGCGTGTAGGGGTGAAAAGTTTCTTTATGAACAGCGTCCCCATGCTATAGTTCTTTCTGCTGCTCGGGGCAGTAAGAGCTTACGGTCATTCTTTAAAGGAGTGAGGGAAAATGCTAGCTCAGCTATCCCATTTGTTATAGAGGATGATCAAATATTAAATGAACCGGTTGATAAAACTAACATTTTGGCTGAAATTTATTCACTCAACCATAGCCTGATCGCGGGCCAGAAACGTGCACTATGCCTCAAATATTTTTAAGCTCTCGAGCAATTAAAAAAGATCTTGAGGATCTTAATGAAAATTAATTTATGATGCTGGCTGGTATATCAGCGCTTAGGCAGTGCTCTGTGACGCTAGTCCATTCATTGGCTTACCTTTACAGCTTTTCATACCGTGCGGCCTTGAAAAATACAGCACAATCGTTATATGCTCTGCGCTGTCGAAGGTCTTGAAGGGAGCTTGGTTAGCCAAGGACGGTATAAAACTCAGGATGTACAAAATGCCGTGTCCATAAAATTCTTAGCCGACACCATGAAATTCTTATGGTGTTGGCTAAGAATTTTATGGTGACGGCTAAGTGGCATCGAGGCAGCAAGGCAGTGAGGCTAAACCTAAAGCTAAAAATTTGCCATTTGGACATCCTGAGCTTTATACCGTCGTTAGGTTAACCACCATCTGGTAAATTATCTACAACCTCGAAGAAGTCTTTCTACGGGAGACCTGTTAGCATTTATTTCGTAACTTTTGAGTAGGTCGATCCACGGATTTATTGGAATGTGATTTATCTATATAATTCCAAGGCATTCGATCATGTGTGGCACGATCTACTTGTATCCAAGCTGACTGCTCTTCTTGTCATTGATGACTTCGCTCGGTTTATTTAGCGCTTTTCTAGTGAACGCTTTGTACGTTTTGTTATAGATGAAGTTCCATCAGATGAGTTTCAGCTAAATTCAGGGTACCATAATGTTCTGTGTCTTCTCCTTTACTCATCTTTCTTAATGACCTTCTTGTTTAAACTTTAAACTATATCTACTCTTTCGCAGACGATAAAATTTTTTAGTCACTTTCGATCCATTGAGTTTGGGGGTAAGAGACAATGTATGAATGACACACTTAATCGAACAAACTGAGAGTCCGAGTCATTATAATCTCCAATAAAATAGAATTTCAAACATTTTTGAGTTACGCCCTTTGGTATTTTAGCTGACGATATTCAAAATCACATAATTAATGTGGAATTTTTTTTACTATTTAAATAAAATTTTCCACAAATAAACATTTCAACACATATTTAATATTGTTAATTTTAAATTAGTAATAACAACAAAATAAAAAAAACTAATGAGAAATAAATGATTTAAAAACAAAAAACAGATTGCGAATAATAATCAATACAAATAATTTACATATTTTCAATCGGTTCTTTTTGTATACACTTATAATATTCCTTGTATGAAAACACCATATTAATGTTAATGTAACGGAAACTTTTGTAAAATAGACGAAAAATTTATTTTACGAAAATTTATGTTATTTTGACAATTGACAAAATTATTAGTATTTTCATAAAATAAAAACTGCGAAAATAGTTGAAATTTCTGCTAAGATAACAAAAAAATACTACCTACACTAAGAGAAAAAAGTGTGATCATATTGATGAAACTGTTTCATAAATCATTGGTAATCAATTCTTCATAACATTTAAGAAGATTTAATAAATATGATGAAATTTTACGTAGAAATTTATGACAGACGTTTGATAAATCCTCATAATTTCTTATAAAAATTTAATGAAAAAACTTTTACTATATTTAATTTCGATTGTAAGTTGCTGCTGTTTGTAATTCTCATTCAGTTTGAATTTTTATATACTTTAATAGCCAGTCCGAAAAATACAATCCTACCAAATAAGTTTTCACAGTAATTAATTTTAAATTCCACGAGTATCCAGTGCTTTACCAGAACTTGCTTTTTTATACCACCTCTGAGGAGGTTTCCATACATATGCGTTTATCCTGTGAACTAGTTAGTCAACTTTGACACCCTGTAGAATATCCAGAGTTTGAGGATGACTATATATACATTATTTTTTTATTAGGGTTTTTTCTGTTCGATTTTGTAAAAACTTTTTTTTTTTGTTCAGTAGTTTGATCATAGAGTATTTATTTTAGAGAGAAATTTTGCTTCTCACAGCTCTTGATACATTTCCAAGGGGGAAAAATACATAACATAACCAGGGACCGTAACTGTTATAACTTTTATCAAAAAAAAAAAAAATCAAGAAATAGGAGTTATTTTTGATTTTTATATTTTTAGATAGAAAATAAGAGTAATTTTTGATTTTTATTTTTTTAAATGAAAAATAAAAGTTATTTTTGATTTTTATATTTTTAAATGAAAAATAAAAGTTATTTTTGATTTTTATATTTTTATATCAAAAATAAAAGTTATTTTTGATCTTTATATTTTTATATCAATAATAAAAATCAATTCAAAATTCGTGACATAGGTAATATGTTTATTAATCTTTGTTACGTATTAAAGTAAAAATAAAGCACACAGTTATAATAACAACAAAATGTATGTAACAAAGTTTCTAAATTACGCTGTGCATTGCCCTTGAACTTGAAATAACGCTATTATTAGTTCTTTCATTTTTGTTGTTGTTATTATTAGCGTAATCTTTTTGTTGTTTTTAATTTATTAATTGCAATGCAAATTGTCAATGGAGATGAAAAGTCAATGGAGATGAATTATTCGTCTTCGGACGACGATGATACTCCTACGACAATAAATGACAGCGTCCGCAAAGCTTATTTGGAAACAGACAATTACAAAGAAAAGCGTTTCGATACTTCTGCTAATTTATTGGAATATTGGGAGAGCAAAAAAATTTGTGTTTCCATGGCTTCGAAAATTAGCTTTAATTGTTCATTCTGTACCTGCCACTCAAGTCAGTGTAGAAATGTCATTTTCAGCACTCAGATTAATATTGGGAGATTTGAGATATAATTTATCTGAGGAACATTTAAAATCAATTATGATGGTAAAATTGAACACCTGAAAACGACCTCTTAACACTGACTTGAATGGCAGCCAAAACTTATAAGCTATTTCTATGCATTCATGTTTTTATAGCTGATAATGGATAAGTCACATAATATATTATATTCATATAGAAATTTGAATGAAGCAGCATATTATAATACATACGACATCAACAAGTAAATAAGAGTTTTGAATTGATTTTTATTATTGATATAAAAATATAAAAATCAAAAATAACTTTTATTTTTCATTTAAAAATATAAAAATCAAAAATAACTTTTATTTTTCATTTAAAAATATAAAAATCAAAAATAACTTTTATTTTTCATTTAAAAAAATAAAAATCAAAAATAACTCTTATTTTTGATTGTTAAAATAAAAATCAAAAATTTCAAAATCATGCAATATGTTGGATGCATTTCGCCTAAAAATCATGATGGTGTAATTAAAAGTTTTCTACGATGTTCATTTATGTATGATTTATTTCTTCAAAAATTGAAAAATAACTCTTATTTCCGGTCCCTGAACATAACCTATTTCTAAAAAACGTGATTAAAAATAAAGAGATCGGGTTGAGTACTTAGCATAGAAGGAGTATGATCTATACATATTTAAAAAATTTGGAATAAGTATAAAATTGATTATGCTGAGGGGCAAAGTATTCTAAAAACTATCATTAGAACTTTATCGCAATAACTGAATTTATATTCTCATATGTTTAACGATTATCTATTTTATAACTCACAACATTAAAAACTGCCACAAATTTCATGCAACATTGGCATCTTAAATGCCATCAAAATGTTACACCGAAGTTCATGATTATTTGATTATTTTGATGGCCAATATAATAATTTTTTCTTCCTACCTAATATGTCAGAACCTTCCTTCATATACAATGAATATTCATAACATATATATAACAATTTTTGTAAAAATTATTAAAAATAACGGTCATTGATCTGCCATTTCTAGATCAGTTCACTTAATTTCTGCCAACATTTTAAAATACAGTAAACTAGAGTAAGATAATAGTGGGCGTTAGTGGCTCGTGGCGATGACGTAGCACCGAAAAAAAAAGAAATATATATATCGAAAAACAGAAACTAAACCACAAATGTGGGTGCATTTTGTAGCAACAAGTATTCTACTTTACTTTAACCACGTTCACACACACACACACAAATACTCATACAGACACTCGCTTACCCATACATTCTCAATCATAAGTATTTCATTCATAAATTATACTATTTATTTGTATGGGACACACTTGCATACATTTTGATGCTTGAGTGGCAAACGGGGAAGGAGGAACAATTTACGAGTATTTATAATACTACTTTGTTTATTTGAGGTCGTCAATTTGGTAACAATTTGCGATTTAAGAAAAAAAAAAAAAAAAACAACACAAACCACAAAAAAAGTATTGTAAACACATATGTATGGGGGTGTGTGAATATGTTAACTTTTTCAGAATATCTGTGGTCAACAGATGGGTAAAGAAATATAGCACTTTAACAAAATATTTTTAATTCTACTAAAAATGAATTTAAAAATATTGTATAATAGATCACTTCCAATTAGAAATGTTTGCCAATTTTTTTATTGTATTTTCTAAGAAGATTCATGTACATCCAGAAAAGTAATTTTTTCCCAACCGAAAAGAACATTTTGGAATTTTCGCTAGGGATGTGGAAACATGGGTAAAAATTTGTGATTTTTGAATTTTCGCCAGGAACATTCTACAAAATTACTAAAACCTGAAATTTAAAATATGTGTTCTATGGAGTACGGGATCAAACACTAATAAGGTAGCTTTTGAAATTTTCACCATAATCGTACAATCGGGGGTTGAAAAGTGAAAAAGTATCAATTTCTGACGGCTTTTCCAAACCGCTTTGATTCAAAACTTGATATTAAAAACAAACATTTTCCAAAGTAAAGGCATAAGATTTTTTGTGGAACCAGAAACGAAAGTGAAATAGAGATTCAAAAGTGCCCCCTAAAGGTCTGCCCAACACGCTTTGGCTAGAAAGACGGAAGCGAAACGGGATGCAATGGGCAATGACTGGTATTGAAGAACCAAACCAGAGGAAGAAAATGGAAAGAAAGGGAGAACGAGTGGAATTTAAATGCCATACAAGGGTATTGAAATTGAACGGGAAACAAGAGGAATTGAAGCACTAGGCAAAGGAAACGAGTGAAATTAAAACACAAAGTACAGGTAACGATATGAAAAGTATTGAGCCTGGATTTTGGCGATCTTTTAGGATTTTTAAATTTTTTTCTATTTTTTTTTTCTTAATTTTTACGTTTCACAGCCTAAAGCAATACTTATATTTATTTTCTATTATTGCAAAGAAAACATTTTTATTACAATTGATATAAATATTATGGTACTGAAATTATCAATTAATTAGGCCACTCAAGTCATTACTCCTATCTAATTATTAAATTTTTAGGGGTAGGGTAAAAAGTATCTGAATTACCACTGTTAGCCAAAAAAAATTGATATTTAAAAAACACAGAGAACCCAGTTTCATCATGACAACCGAATTTTTTGCCAACTGAATGCTTTGGCTGGAGGCACCGATATAATTGTTTGTCGCAACCGAAATTCGGTTAATGCAACAAAATTTCGGTTGAAACCAAATATTTCAGTTATATCAGGAAAATATTTGGTTGGGACAACTAAATAATTCCGTTGTAACGATGAATGTGTTTTCTCTGTGTACATGTTAAAATTTTTAAAGGACCGTGCAAAGGAGGTAAGGTGTCCTATTAATAGCTTGGCCAAACCGCTTTGGCTAGAAACGTCAAATTTAATAGATGTGTTTTCTGATTTATCGAAAAGTTAAAAATTTGAAGTGAAAAATCCTCCCTTCTTAAATCGCTACCCATAACACTTATAAAGGGGTTTCCAATAGGTACTTGACAACTTTGAATGTAATTTGTGAAAGCACTATTTCACTGATCATCTAACTGTTACATTCCTTTTTTTCAGTAAACTCAACATTTTCAACCGCAACTTTAAGAACAAAACCGCAACTTTAAGAACAAAATCATCTTCAGTGACCAAGCTCATTTTTGTCTCAATAGGTTCGTTAATAAGCAAAATATGCGTTATTAGTTTGGTGAAAATCTACATGTGCTTCATGAATCACCACTTCATTCACACAAAATAACTGTTTGGTGCAGCTTGCATGTCGGCGGCATCATTGGGCCATTTTGTTATGTCGACAATAACGATCGTTATCGCGCTATGGTTACCGATTATTTTTGGCGAATTGGAAAACATGGACTTGAACGACATGTGGTTTCAACATGACGATGCCACAAACCATACAGCAGACATTACAATCGATTAATTGAAGAGTAAGTTTGGTGAGCTTGTTACTTCAAGAAATGGACCAGTCAATTGGCCGTCTCGTTCGTGCGATTTAACGCCTATAGACTTTTTTCTTTCATTAGTCTATGTCAACAAGCCGACGACGTTGGAAAAACTCAGAGCCATCATTGAACGCGAAATAGCGGCCGTTACGGCCGAAATGTGTGACCGGGTCATCGAAAATTGTGTCCAACGAATCGACCGCTACCGACGTGCCCGTAGTGGCCATATGAACGATGTCGAGTTCCATTCATAAATGTTTTGATTGTATTTCAAATCGATTATAAAGTTTTGAAAAAATTTCTCAAATGGTTTGCATTTTATTTTAAAAAAAAATTTGTCAAGTCCTTATTGGAAAACCCTATATATGTTCGCTAGATTAGTCACCAATAAGATAATTTTATTAATTTTCGCCAAAAACGTGGTAAAAATAGTGGTGTGAGAGTGGGGTTAAATGTGTCTTCTTAACAGTCTGCCCAAAACTATTTTGGCTAGAGATCTAAAATTCAAAATATGTGGTCCTTGGGGTGTTAGCTAATTTACTGAATACATGTATTTTGAAATTTCCAAAGTGGTAAAAGTGAGATTCAAAAGGAAAAAGTATCACCTTAATAACCCAGCATAATTTACAAGAGCTAAAAACTTGAAATTTGCTAATTAGATTTATCATCCGACCAAGATGGAATTTTTTAAAAATTTTGTGGGGAGAGGCAAAAAGGGGAAACCTTCTGCCTTTAGCGTCTAGGAATCTGAAGTTAAAAATATTTTTTTACTGGAATATGGCCTATGAACTAAAGAGATACGTTTTGGAGTTTCTAATAAAAACTTGGAAAAATGGAATAAAAAAATTAAAAAGTGCGATGGCAGTCGCACATATTAACTTGTTGCAGCTAGGATTTTTAAATCTGTAAGCTTCTATGCCAGTGTAGACATGTACTAAGACAGTGACTCTGAAAATTATTATGAAGATTTGTAAAATGAGGAATAGTCTTCCTGTCAAACTTATTCCCATTCAGAAATTTGAAATTTATAACAATTTCTTCAGAGGGCATGGGCTAATTCACTTGTAAGGTACTTTTGGGAATTTCTAATACGAAAGTGATAAGAATGGTGTAAAAAGGAGAAGGACCTGAATCCAAATCTGATGAAATATATATATTTGTTTTTTTTTTTTATTTGGGTTGGGTATTGTTTCCAACAGAAAGTAAGGGTGCGAGGATTGTTTAAAATATGTTTAAGCTCAGTCTCCATACAATGGGCCTATAACCGGGTCCGAAGATAAACGCCGTGACGCCATATGGCATCACTGCCCGGAAATTCCTCACAGCCAACCACTAGAGCAAGAATTTTAAATTTGTTTTTGTTAAATATTCAAAATGTCCAAAAAAATATTCAAATACTGCGATTTCCCAATTTACACCCCACTTCCAAGAATTCGCCATGCTTCCCTATAGTTTTTTGCAAGCAGAAATAGATTTAATGTTCCCTGATGAGAACAGTATACTCTAATTAATTTTTGTTGAAATTTGGGTTAATTTACTCTGTGTGCGCAAATAAAAAAGAGTACACACATTATGCGTACATTGATGAACACAAAATAGTTAAAATTACGTTAAAAGTGCCTAAAACTTCAATTAAATTTTAAAATTGAAGAGTAAATTTACCAAATTTGTGTGTAAATACTTCGTGTTTCTATTATTGTATATGAAAGTGTGCGCAAAAAAGTTTTACGCATTTGGTGTTTATATTTACCGAATTATCGTAATATTACACGAAACTTTACCCATTTTTTAGTAGTAAATTTACAAGCATTTTTTAGAGTGTACACGAAAATACAGCTTGTCAACTAATTCTTTTCAAAATAAAAAAAGGTTCTAGTTTTCATTTTTGAATTCAAAATTTATTAACAAAAACAAGTTTTCTTTCACTTTTTCTTTTATAATTTAAAAAGGATAAATATTAATTGTTAATATTAATACCAAATATGGTAAATTTCAATATAAAACAAAAAACAACAAAAACAAAAAAACAGCATATATTCACTTGTCAAATAATTCTTTTCATAATTCATACACAGGTCGAAAAGAGACACAAAACTAATAAACGGTACATTAAATTCGCAAAAAATCAAATATCCTTCTTTGGTATGCTTTAATTTATTGCTTTTAATAAGATTTATTATTTGGACACGTGCACATTTAACTAAAATCGGCGTTTTTAACCATGCCTGGAAAACGAATTGACAAAAACTTAATTCAATATGTTTACTACAATTATTATAAGGGGAAAACGGCAAAGGAATTGGCTGAAATGTTTAACCCTTTGACTGTCCCCAAACAAAAAAAAATTTATATCGTACGTATACGTCCATAAAGGTGTTAAAGGAAATAAGACAAATTGTGCATCACATATGATGCGCAAGCGTATCAATCATGACGCATGTGCATCATATGTGATACATTGAACAGTCAAATGGTTAATATAAAATTGAGGACTATTTGTAACATTATTCGACGTGAGGAAAAAGGAAAATTCTCTGCACCTAAACAATTCTGTAGGGAGACCACCAAAGCTCACCAGACGCGATCATTCCAAAATTTAAAAAAAAATTGGAGATAATCCGCAAACAACCTTAAGGCAGTTTGCATTGGACATAAAAACGATTGCCATAACGAAGTGAGCCACGAGACTGTAAAAAAGTTCTGAAAATGCACAATTACTCATCACATATAGACAGAACAAAGCCATTGCTTTCTGCTATTAACATTAAGAGGCGGCTCAACTTTTCTATTGCTAACGTTAACAACACTGCAGAGTACTGGAAAGACATTATTTTTTGTGATGAAACAAAAATAATGTTGTACTATTATGATGGACCCATCAAAGTTTAAAGAAAATCAAACAGTGCCTTCCAGCAGAAGAATATAATACCAATTGTTAAGTTTGGCAAGCTTTCTGTAATGGTGTGGGGTTGTATCTCATCAAATGGCGTTGGTGAGCTGCGTATTTTTAATAAAATTATGACGAAGGAGTATTATTTGGATATCCTACAAAATGAATTGAAAAGCAGCGCGATTAGTTTCGGGTGTCATGACAATGACCCCAAACACAAATCGTTGGTTTGTAGCACCTGGCTGCTGTATAATTGCAGCAAAGTTATTGACACACCTGCTCAAAGTCCTGACCTAAATCCCATCGAAAATTGGTGGGCTTTATTGAAGAAGAAAGTAGCTAAACGGGGTCCCACCAATAAAAACGTTTTAATAAAAGCAATTAATGAAGAAGGGCAGAAAATTCCAGATAATTATGTCTTAATTGGCCTTTTACAGTCAATGTCGCGACGTCTAAAGGCAGTCTTGGATGCTAGTGGCCACGATACCAAGTATTATTACTAATACTACTATAGTTTTTAAGTTTACGTTTTAAATACACTATGTGTTTGAAAAGAATTATTTGACAAGTGAATATATGCTGTTTTTTGTTTTGTTTTATATTGAAATTTATCATTTACCATTGGTATTAATATTAACAGTTAATATTTACCCTTCCCATGTAAAAATCGAAATATATATGAACATACATGATAATATATGGGCTTGTATATGATCATACATGGGCATACATGGTCATATACGTCCATACATGATCTCATATATGACGATATATCTTCGGATCCGAAATTTGAGGGTATATGGTGATATATGTACATATATTATCATACATGCTCATATATTATTCATGTATGCTCGTATATGATCATATACGTCCATATACCCTCAAATTTCGGATCCGAAGATATATGATCATATATGAGATCATGTATGGTCATATATTGAACAATGTATGGACGTATATGACCATGTATGCCCATGTATGATCATATACAGGCCCATGTATGATCATGTATGCTCATATATATTTCGATTTTTAGATGGGTTATTAAATTATGAAAGAACAAGTGAAAGAAAACTTGTTTTTCTTAATAAATTTTTAATTCAAAAATGAAAATTATGACCTTTTTTTATTTTGAAAAGAATTAGTTGACAAACTGTATGTAAAAAATTTTACCACTTACGGTTTTAAAAACACTGAAATTCAAAACCTTTGATATTTCTGTTTAAAGTTAATGGGACTTATACCACTTTCAAACTTAACACATCATATATTTTCTAGAAATCATGCCTTGTTTGAAAAACACTAGAAGTTTTTCAAACAACTTATGAAAACAACTTATGAAATAAGACTGTAATTGTTTGGAACATTTTGTTGGCTACAGAAACTTCAATACAAAATATACATATTTCTTTTAAACATAATAAGCGTAAAAATTTATTTAAAGAGGCGTTAAAAATTAAAAACAACTGCATATAGAAATAAATAAAACCAGTTGATTTGTTTTTTTTTTTTTAAAGTACTTTAGTACATTACAAATGATTAAAAATTAAAAGTTGCCAACATAAAAACTGATAAAAATGAACATTTACAAGATCAGCAATAACAAAAAAAAAAAAAGTAATAAAAAATAAATAATAATTTTTTTTTAAATAATTTCAGGTTGGCGACAAAAACAGCACGCTGCAAGAAACAAAATTGAAAAAGTTGAAATTAAAATGGAAACAAATCTTTAGCTAAGTATAAAGGAACATATAAGTGTACAAGAACAGAGTTATAGGAGGGTTTTTGTTTACAGGTTCAAAATATTTGCAAACTATAAAAATATGGCGCTGCTGTTGTTGTTACTGCTGCTGCTGCTATTCATTAATAAAGTTAAGTATGAATTTATATCTCATCATTTGAAGATTGAGAGCAAGTTTTTTTTTTTATTTTGTGTAATAATGGTTTTTGTAAAGGTTGTCGTGTTTTTTTGTTTTGCTTTTTTATTGAGTACTTGTAGCTTATAAGTTGATTCCTTGGTTGGCTGCATTCGGTTCGTTGGTTGGGTTGCATTTATTGGACAATAACAAGTTGACATTTCTTGGGCAGCATTCAACGAAGATAAATGTAAATTATTATGTCGTAAATTTGTCGAGTGCCATGTTAAATTTTCTTATAATTGAAATATTTTTTTTTATATTATTTTCTGCAAATTTTTTTTTAATGCCGGTTTTACTTTTTATGATATGTTAATGTTATAAAAAAAAATTATTTATATTATTCATATAGACAATAAAGAGATATTTCTTATATACAGTGGCCCGCAAAACAAAGGAAATAGCATTACTTGTTATGTTTTGTCAATTTATATATGTTTAAGCAAAAATGTTAAAACAAACCTATATATATTTATACCCTTCACCACAGGTGGAAGGGTATATATAAGTTTGTCATTCCGTTTGTAATTTCTACAATATTGATCTAAGACCCTATAAAGTATATATATTCTGGGTCCTTATGAAGAGCGAAGTTGATTTAACGATGTCCGTCTGTGTGTTAAAATGGTTTTTCCGAAGACCCCAGACATGATGAGGACTTGATTGTTATATATTTCTGTTAAATGTGATCTATTTCTGCTTGCTATTAAAAATCAGCCAGATCGGTTGATAAATGGCTGAGGTATTAGCAAAAAACCAGGACTACCTCTAATTTTTTCCGTAAAATCCCTTTGTTTTTATATGTATGTTGAATATTACGCATAACAAACACATCAATTTCTTTTCTTTCACCTCCACCTTTTATACACAAACAACAAACACATACAAAGATTTGTCATTTAAAACCAAACAAATCCCTATTGAACGAAAACTATTCATTTAACTCTATAAACGATGAATCCATATGGCCTTCATAGCTAAATTGTATAAACGCTATGTCACAAATACTTTTTTCCTCTAAGAACGCGAGTTCGAATCCCACTCAAGACACAATTCAACTTTTTTTTTTGTACATTTTTTTTTATTTTCTTAAGACTTTTTTTATTTTTTTTTTTTTAACATTAAATAATTAATTTAAATAAAATTTTATATTAATAATTAAATAATCCATAAATAGGCTAAAAACATCAAAATTTGTCTAAAAACCCTCTGATACAAACAAAATACAAACGGTTTTATTTCTATTTTTTGCTCCGATTTAAAAGAATTTATTAAAAGATTTTTAAACCATTTTATTTCTCATATATTAAGAATATTTTATACATAATTCCCCTTTTGAAAGCAACTATTTTACGTCATATAAGTTATGAATTTATAAAAAAAAAAATTTATAAACTATTTTCCTTCAAATTTTTAAAATTAAGCTAAAGAAATAAAAAATATTTTTTAATAAAAAAGCGAAATAAAATCCCAAATGCAAATTTGCTAGCTAAATCAAACGTATTTGTAGAAATAAAACACATGTGGTTCTAGTGATTTCTTTTAACGATTTGTAAAAAAATATTTTTTTGGTCGAAAAAAGATTTTTTTTAGAACTAAAAAGATTTTTGAAAAAAAAAAATATGACAACACTGATTGGCATTATGATCGTGATTGTTGTTGTTTTTATTTTATTTGTTGAACTTTTTGTCTTTCACCTCCTCACCTTTTACCCACAAACAACAAATCTATACCTTTGTCGATAGCTCTTTATTTACTTCTATTAACAACGTTTGCTTATGTCCTACAATGGCTCAGTAGTCTAGGCGCTTTGTCACAAATACTTTTTTCTTTTAGTCGCGCGATCGAGCCCCGTCTATTCAACTTTTTTTATTTTTATATTTTTTTAACACTTTTTTTTAGACTTTTTGATATATTTTTTTTTTTTTTTTAACAAAACAAATGCGTCCAGCACAGTTGGCTTAACGATGTCGGTCAGCTTTTCTGTATAATTGGAGAACGAAAAGAGGAAAAGTTTCCAAATAAGGTGCAAACATCTTGGTTATCAATACACAACATCTGACCAAATGTGGGCGGGATCCTTGAATTGGGCGTGGCACAAAATAGATTAATTTATATCTTAAGAACGATAAGACCGTAATTAAATACTCCATAAATGGGCTAAAAACATAGAAATTTTTATAAAAACTAAAATTTTAGAGCTGTAATATGACCTATGGATACGTCTTATATATCCAAAGATCGAAAATCTTTAGTAGAACATCAAAACAGAAGATCAAAACATACATTTTTTTAAATACCTATTTTCGGGAACCATAAATCTTTCAGAGTCCAAGGTTTATCACTAAACTAAATGGTAAATTTCCATTTAAAGATGTCCGTATATAAATCTGTCCATTCCATATATGTCCATATATAAACTTCACTATTTTCCCAACCATGGTGAAGGGTATATAAGATTCGCCATACCCGAATTTAGCCGCTCTTACTTGTTTTAATATAAGGACAAATCCTTTATTTTTATTCAAAAACATAATTTACAAAAAGGAAATTCCTGAAGAGAATTTAAAAACATTTATATTACCTCTTTGTATGGCAACGCAAATCAAGGACACACTTATTTTTTATATGATATGATGGTACATTAGAAATCACAAAAAAGCAAAAGCCAGATATATTGTCTAAGCTGCTTCGTAATTGATACGAAACACATAAATAAGTTAATTACCTTAACTTAGAATTTCAATTTATCTAAAAAAAGAGCATTAAAATGCGAACTCTTAAGAAAAAAAGAGAAAATTCAAAAATTAATGAAAATACAAATTTTTAACGTGGAGTTTTTAAATTTAGTTCCAAAGTTTTAACTTATTTAATCCAAGTATATTGACCTGTTAAATTTAAGGAAATGTTTTATTTAGCAATCCTTAAAAGTTTTAGCATAGTTTAACCTATACAATTCTCATTTGGTTTATATTGTATAACTAATTTAGTTAGGTGTATCAATAAGTGGCTTTATCAAATAATATATTATTATATATTACATGATTATTATACCCTCCACCATATATGATGAGGGTATATATCAGTTTGTCATTCTGTTTGTAATATGTCGAAATATAGGTTTAAGACCCCATAAAGTATATATATTCGTGATCCTTATGCAATTTTAAGTCGATTTAGCGATGTCCGTCTGTCTGTCTGTCTGTTGAAATGGCGATCACGACGCGAAGACGCAAGCGGGGGTGCCTATTTTTACCCAGATTATTGAACATCCTCCCGAGCAGTTTGGTATTTAAAATGAGCAAAATCGGTCAAGCGGTTCAAAAGTTATGAGTGAAAATGTGAAGGTACCTCTAAATTTTCCATACAAATTTGTAAAATTTTTCTGTATCTATTTTTTTTTCTGTTAAGTAAGTAAAAATGTTATTAAGTCTTCTTATTGTTCGATTACATTTATTGTCTTACATACTATGATAACTAAGTTAACGTAAAAATGAACAATGTTAAAGTCGCTAACAGAGCAGACCTCTGTAAATAACATTGCTAAAACTAAATAACAAAAGTTCGTAACATAAATTGACAAAACATATTCATATTACAGTTCATGCAAAATTTAGTATATACGTATATCATCTTCATCCCCTTTGGTGGAGGGTATTCAAAGATTCGGCACAGCCGAATTTAGCCCTTTTTTACTTGTTTTTAAATAATCTTATTTCATGCCATACAAAATTTGATATACTGTATATGATATGGCTTACATATGGTATATACTTTGTAATATATTTATATACGCCTTAAAAATAGTCATATATATATCTTTTAAATTGAGTTTAAAATCTTTTTACAAAAATAATGATTATTTATTTTTTTTTCTTTCAATATTTCGTCTCCACATTGGGTGACTTCTTCAGGGAAATATTATTATTATTTCTCTGAAGAAGTCATGCAATGTGGAGACGAAATATTGGAAGAAAAAAATAAATAATCATTATTTTTATAAAAAGATCTTAAACTAAATTTTAAAGATTAATATAATATAATATTAATGATCGAATAAAAGAAAATTAATGTAATTCTATATATTTAATTATAAGTTGTTCAATAAATAATCACACCATGTAACATTTACTTGGTCTCTGATTGAGATGCTAAAAAATATCACCTTTATTTATAAATCCTTTTATAAGGTTATACAATATTACAAGACAAATTTTTCACTTCAAATTTGTTCCATAAACCTCTTTTTTCTAAAAGAAAAATTGTAAGACTGGTGTTTGAAAAAAAAAAAACTTAAGGACATTCTCCTTAGAATCGAAGAATTTTTATATAAGAAAAAGTCCATAGATTCTATGTTTTTTTACTAAAAATTTCTTAGAATTAAAAATTTTTTTAAGGATTTTTCAGTTTATCAAAAAAGTTTTCTTAAAATTCCTTAAAGAAAAACATTTCTTAAGAAGTACATTTCTTTAAGAAATATTCTTAAATTAAAAGATCTTTATCACAGTTTCAAATCATAATATACAGGTTGGTTCCTACGCTCACCAAGAGATGGCACTGCTAGCTCCAAACTTTTTTTCTCAAGTTGGTATAACTGTCCTGAGAACACATGCAAAGTGGCAAGTCATTCTGTCAATTCTTTCTTTGTTTACAAGCCATTTGAAGTCGACCTGTCATTGATTTTTTTTAATATGGAAAAAATTGAATATCGTGCAGTCATTAGATTCTTTCTTTTGAAGGGTTTAAAAGGAAAGGAAATTTATAAACAATTGTTAGAAGTGTATAAGGAGTCCTCACCTTTAAACCCACCGTTGAATTTTAAGCTGGTGAATTTAAACGTGGTCCCAGCCTTAAAGACGATCCACGCGAAGGACGACCAAAAACTGCAACCACAGCAGAAATTATTGAGCAGGTACATAATATGGTTAGTGAAGATCCAAGTTTGATTAAGCGTGAAATTGCTAATGCCATAGGCATCTCAGACGAATGAGTACTCCATATTTTACATGAAGAATTACGTATGAAAAAACTGTTTGGAAAGTTAGTGCCGCACACATTAACAATTTAACAAAAACTGGATCGAAAACAAATTTCTCAGCGTAATTTGGAGCGTTTTAAGCCGAATAAAACCGACTTCTTGCGTCGTTTTATAACTATGGGTGAGACTTGGATCTACCAGCATGATCCTAAATTGAAACAAGAACATTTACACTGGACTGAAGCTGGTTGTTCAGCTCCAAAGCAGGTGAAGTCACAACGATCAGCAAAGAAGGTTATGGCATCAGTTTTTTGGGATGCAAAAGAAATTTTGTTGATTGATTATCTTCAGAAAGGTAAAAAAAAATCAACTCTGAATATTATTGCAGCCTTTTGGATCAGCTGGGTGAAAAAATTCGTGAGAAAAGACCTGGTTTAAAGAAGAAAAAAATCATTAGAACAAGTGTATTGTGCTTCTAGGAAATTATATTGAATTAAAAATATATATCGTAACAAAAACAGTATTCTTTCATTTCGAGCGCAGGAATATTTCAACCAACCTGTTACTGTAGAAACAATATTATGGTAAATTATGGTTATTACTCGTAAATGGTTAATACTCGTAAAATAACCATATGATACGTTATCTTTTCTCTGCGTTCATACAAATTTTTTTTTAATTTATAATTTATCACTTCAAATTTGATAGACTAAAATAAATTAGTTATACAATATAAACTATAAACCAAATGAGAATTGCATATTTTATAATATTCTTCACCTTTTAAGAAATGCTAAAGAAAACATTTCGTGTAAATAATATAAAATTTTTGAACTAAATTTAAATAAGTTAGTAATGTTGATTTGGACAAGAGATGGCATAGCTTTTACATATGGTTTGTGTCAATAATAACAAATATGGTATTTTGGATGGTAAACATCTCTCATTATAATTCAGTATTCGATAGACGCCAAAGAGTAAACACACATTTTTTTCAATCGCTATAATAATGTCGAATTTTGTGCCTAAAAAGACTTCCAGTCTGATAACCTTCCTTCATTAGAAGAAAACGGCTGCTTAAGGTTATCGATTGTTGGTATAAACTTACGGTCAACATGCGCCAAATTAAAAAACTTGTGAACGACGAACTCGATGAAGATTGTTTTCAAACGCAAGAAGAACTTGCATTATCATTGGGAGTCACACACAGGGGACCTGTACCGAACAAAATTGATTCGTTTGAAGAGAACAATCAACGAAAAATAACCAGACACGAGACCATAATTTTCCATCATGTCAACGCTTTGGACAATACTTTGAATAATGCATTTATTCATTTTGTTATATAATAAATGCATTGTTCAACGGAAAAAATCTACATTGTTAACTTGTTATTAATGTACTATCTCCGGCGGATTGGGCTGGGTGATTAAAGGAATATTGTTTCCCTTTTTAACCATAAATTTATAACGTTCTAAGCGACAGGAGTGTAGGCGGTGCGTTTAGAGGATAAAATCCTCCTTTTTAACCCCTACTTATCATGTTCCTATGAAGTGTGATACTGTTTTTCCCTTTCCCCCGGCCAGTAAAAATCATGGTGGATGTCTACGCCAGAGAAGTAGGCTTCCAAATCCATCGGTTTGGGCTGTGCGATTAAAGTGGTAATTTTCCCATTTTACCACGTTCTTATTGGAAATCCAAAAAAGTATCTTTTGAGTAATTTATACTAGATCCTAAGGAACACATATTTAAAACTTGTGATTTCTAGTCAAAATTCTTTGCGTAATGCTTGGCGTAAAAATTTTTACTAATCTCGTCTTGGTAGATATCTACGCCAGAGAAATCTTAATGCAAATTTAAATCCCTAGCTTCATTGGTTTAGGCTAAGCGGTTAAGTGGACACTCCATTTTTATTATGTTCTTATTGAAATTTCCATAAAGTATCTCCAAAGAGGTTTAGGCAGGCAATTCTGAAACTATATTTGAAACCGTAAGTATACACCTTTCGGAAAGGGATTTCTTGAAGTAATAAAGTCTGATTAACTCCAGAATCCCAACACTCAATTTTGATATTCTTTCAGGACTAAAATTGGACTAACTCCATAATCGTAAGAGTCTGCACATGTAAGAGAAGCCTATGATCAGTTCAAATGCTGTAGCTACACTCAGTAGAAAAATATGTAAACGGTTTTCAATCCCATTTTACTAATTTTGTACTGATGTGTAGTACTGATTTTTGGTAAGTTTTTTTTGCTGTTTACAATTTACAAATTACAGAACTTTTACAGAATATTTACAAATTTTTGTTGTTAACTTCAGAAATCATTTTACAAATTTTTAAAAACGGATTTGGTAAAATTAGCAAAAAAGTTTACTAATTTTAAAAAAGTCAATAGTATTTATAAAAATGTATTTCTTAAAATGGGATCTGGAGTGACGATACTTTTCACTGCCGACTCATGTCCAAAAATAGGACATACCCTTAAAATAGCACTAAAAACTTTTTTAGTTCTAAAAATCAGTCATTAAAACAATTGAAATTTTTCCCTAAAATCCAAAAAATTTACTTAAAATATTTTTCAAAATAAAAATTAGCAAATTAAAACAAAATCATAAATTCGTTTATTTTTGAAGGTTTTTATTCTTTTTTTTAATTTTTTTAAATTAAAATATTGCTATATTTTACAATTCATTGAGTTTACAGCATTTAACTAAAATTTTGTAACTTTTACTAATATTTTTTACTAATTTTATTAAAGTAATATTAGTGATATTTAGATTTTTTTTTTGCTGATTTCAGCAACCCGATTTTAAATTCTACTTAACAAAAATTTTACTAAAATTTAGTAGCAGCTTTTCTACTAATTTCATTGTACTACACATCAGCAGAAATATGTTGCTGAGATTAGCAAAAAATATCGGTGGGCTCAAATTAGCAAAATATCCCGTAATAACAACAAAAGTTTCACTTGCCATTACATATTCATATTCGCATTATATACACTTAAAAAAGTTTGTAAGTTAAAATAACTGAAAATATCATTTAAAAGAAATGATATTTCATTTAAAAACCGGTCTACTTAATTTTCATTTAAATTAAATGCCATTTGTTATTTATTTTTAAATGTTGATTAATCAACTGACACATCCGTAAGAAACAACTGATATAATCAGTTAAAATAAATGTCAAAATTTTACCCACCAATCCTTAAAAAATAAATGTTTTTTCATTTATTTGAAATTATTTCCGTTTTTGTATTTTTTGTCTTTTTTTTATATACTCGTACAATACAATATGTATGTATGCATATGAAGCTATAAACGCTTTTTGTATGAATGTGTTTGTATATGTATGTGTGTTTATGAAGTTCTTGTAAATTGTATTGAAAAATTTTGTATATATACAACCAATTTAAATAAGAAAACAAATTTAAATTTTTAGAAAATTTTTTTTGAAACAGACAGCAAACAAAATTTTAAATTTGTAATAACTGTTACGGACACAAATAAACCACAAGTTTCCGTTTTGTGGGTAAATTTTTATTAAATTTAAAACAAATGAAAAATATAAATGAAACTGAAAAAAATGGAAAATGATAGTAAATTATTTTGAATAATTGTATAAAAAAGTTAATATAGATATATCTTCGAAAAATAAATGTATGTTCCTTTATTTTTAAATGCAACGGAAAACTTTTTTATTAAACTACAAACAGTTAACTACATAATATTCTGAGTGCATTTTCGGAAAATACTCTCGACGTTTTCTATACTTCGCTCATGACCAATACAAACTGAGAAAATTTGCCCCACTAGGAAATTCGGTTATTGCACCAATTCCGAATCCTATTCATTCTCATGACAATACGAAGTTTCAGCATAGGCTAAGAAACGTTCGATTTTAATATACGAAAAGCCACGTTGGTCCCAGCTCAACGAATTTTTCCGACATTTAAATTGAAAACTGTGCTTTCTCTATGACAATATTTCTACATTAAGAGTTTCGGTTCAAACGAACGCTAATTCTGTACAGCTTCTTAAACAGCCGAGAACTAAGTTTGAGCTTTCTCCGAGACCGCAGGGGTTCCCTGCGTCAGGAGATTTCTAATGATATTGCATAATTTTATACAATTTTTAAAGAAAACCAACAACAAATTTGTACCATTTTTTATCTAATGCAATTAATAGAATTTGTTTATAATGAATATAATGACAAAAAGTAAATCAACAACCTCGACATCATTTTAAGATATCTTAACAAATTGGCTACATTTTAATTAAACTATTTTCATTAACAAAAAATAATAAAAGCAAAAAATAAAAAATCGAAATTTATACATTAACAAATGAATACGATACTCGACAATAATGGGCGTACAGGTTGCCAAAGAATTATTCAAAAAGAAAAAAAAATTATATAAAGAATTTAGCAACAAAACAGGCACACGACCGGCCAAATGACGACAATATCAATACCCAAACGAATGTTGTATGTATCTTTTGAGAATATTTCATATCAAACATATAAAATGACACACGCGAATTTGCGGCATGTCATTGAGAAAAAGATCAATTGGCCACCATACATAGAGTAAAACATACACTGCGAAAGAACGTGCATTCTGAAATTTGTGTGTGAGTGTATAGAGGCGCCTCAGACAGATATCTACCATTTTTAGATTTTGTTAAATAAAAAATCGCCCAAAAAAATACTAAAAAACGCCAACGTTAATTCGGCGAAAATAGAAATAAATAAAATAATCATATGCTTTTAATTTAAATACATTTTATATACTTCTACTTACTTTGGCTTTATTCAAGCAAAAGTATAAATTTCAATAAATAAATTTTAATTTTATATGAGAAAAAAAAGCAAACAATTTTAGTCCAGTAACTCTACAACATTCTCTACACTTGTGTTTAAATTGAAAGCAGAAAAAAAAAACTAAACTTAATACAACCACGCAAAATTTAAGTAACTTTTTGTTATTTTGTCACTGCTTCAAAATCCAACCATTCAAGACCAATTTAAAGTATGAGCAAAATGTATTTAGAACTACTACACCATTTTAAAGACATTCTAAATAATATTTCAAAGTTGTTATTCATTGTTTACTTCAAATTGCCGCATACTATTTAACCAAAGTTTAATATACTTACCGGACGCCCAGGCAATTTTAAATTTTCTACAGATTCTGTGTGTTTTTCTGTTTGATGTGTTGACCACAACAGATAATAGGATAATAATCTTGTAAGAACTTGAAAATATAATAAACACAATTGCGAAATTCTTGCAAAAAAAAGAGTTAGCAGTAGTATTAGCAAGCAAAATGAATGCAGTAGCCACGCGTCATAATAATGTTGATGATGATGTCGAACACGCGCCAGGATAATCCCACGGAAAATGCCATATATGACAATAAAAACATGGTTTATTAATTACACCAATGTCAGTGGAAAATGCTGTTTTTTATGTTTATATCATTTTTTTTTTTTGTAAAGAAAATGATAGAATCATTTTAAAATGGCATTTTTAAACAACATTCTATTAAAATTAAACTAGTTGGAATTAAAATAAAATTTACTTATACTTTAATATTCGTCTCTGGGCTGACCAAATAAATTATGTGATTTTGAGGAGTTCTGATAGTTGCTTCAGTTGGAATAGTGTTGAATTTTAAAAAAATACATGGAGTGAGTATAATCATGACGGGAAGTTTTCAAAGGCGTTTCAAGGATCCTTAAAGATTGAAGAATTAACTTTGAAAACAACTCCTTACTTTGGTCCCAGAATACACAGGATTCTAACAGCACACCTTTTAAGGGTATCGTCTTAACTTGACAATGTGCGATAGATTGTGGAAGATATAGACATCTCACATGGCTAACGCTCGTATATTTTATTGGACCAAAAACAGTACATTTCACTGAAATTTAAAAAAAAAAAGCAGTAAATCGATTTGGAAAAACAGTACTTTTTGCAGTATATATTTTATTCAATGTATAAAAAAAAATAACAATAACTTTCATCAAAATCAGCTTTTGTGGTTGTTTTGTATTTGTTGTTTGAAGAAATTTGAATGAGCAATGCCGGCTTTGTTTTGAGGTAATTATAGAAATCAACGCATTTGTACTTCAAATTACATTTGACGGCCAGAATCGCCTTCAATGTTTGCACATCTAATCGGGTTTTGTCTGACGTCCAAGTTTTGTTCACTGCGTTCCACTGATGCTGAAGTTCCTAGCAAACATAAAATATATTTAACGGTCGTGGCCATTTCTTTAAAATCGCAATAGGCGTTATTGAGATGAAAAAATATCTCCACCCACCGATCCACAATCGAAACATTGCCTTCTCTCTATTGCATAATTTTGTCGCTCGTACAATAGTTTTTGATATATCGAAATTGGGTGTGCAAATTTACCGCATTTTCATTGGCATTGTACAAATTGTATTCACTTAACTTGTCCATAACGGCTTCGACTTCATTCCATGTTGGTGTTTCTTGCAATACTGCCCACGCAAAAAGTTTCAGTGGCTCGAACGGTGCTGTCCATAAATGTAAGTAGGAGCCATCTCAATCGAATTGTATCCATTGTTAATAAGTTTTTGCTTTTCTGCTAGTACAGCTGGCGATAAAAAATCATCCTCTTGACGCATTTTTAGTGTTTCTTCGAGCTCATTAAAACAGTGTGCAACTTCGATTGCAGTGACATCATCACCTTCAATTTTCTGCACATATTTCCCGAATAATTCAGTCTGATGAAAAAAAAAAATAAATTAGAAAGAGAAGAGGAAAATTCTATATAATTAGAGAAATTGAATTGGCACCCCCAATGAATTTTTTTACCTGCTCTTGAACGAATAGCAACCAAAATTGTGATAATTCTTCACTGAAAAAATCGTTCAACTTTTTTTATCCTCTTTCAAGTCCAAGAAAATACATTTGAAGAGCATCATAGAGATTTAAAATACGCTTGATAGCTGGTCCGAGAGCCAAAAATCGTGTTTTTGCATATCCGAACAGCCTGTTATGTTCCACTTCTGCTTCTTCACAAAAAGCTTTCACTGCTGTCATGCGTACAGTGTTAAGGTAGAAGTGAGAAAATGTTTTAACAACAACAACCTACTCTACGTCGAATGGTATTTCATCACATGCGAATTTCAATGCATTGTGTGTTATGTGAGCGGCACAGCCGATTCCGACCAAATGTGGAAGCCACTGTTTCAATTGGTGATAAACATTATTCTTTCCGCCACGAGTTTCTCCACCAAAATTAACTTTTGCATTATTGCCACAGAAGCAGACGATTTTCTTCCTCAGATCGTAGTCACTGGCAGTAGACGTTATTATATCGGATGTTAAGGTGGAATTTTCACCAGCTTCTTCGGTTAAATTCAAAACTTTAACGCGTACTCCGACAGTAGGGATAAAATATCGAACGAGCACAGGAAAAAGTTTGATATTCCTATGGTTTGATGCATCTGTGTAGATTGACACATTACTACAGTCTTTTAAATCTTCTTTAAGCAATTGTTGGGCGTGTGGCGCGAAAACATTGGTGACTTTTGCTTAACATGCTTATTTTTGAAGTAAACAATATTATTGCATGAATTCGCTGTTTGCCGTTTTTATTTCTATTATGTATCGAAAAACAGTATTTTGAGGGAGAAAAGCAGTACGCAGTTTTTGATGTCGAAAAACAGTATAATACTGCGAAAAACAGTACAGATATGAGCATTACACATGGCACATTGGTTTCAATTTTGAACGATCACTTGGGTATGAGAAAGCTTTCCACAAGTTAGCTGCCGCTTTTGCTCACAATCGACCACCAACGGAATCGTGTGACAGCTTAGTTTCCATGGAAAAAATCATGAAGTAGACTACGAATTGTCCCCTTATTCGCCTTTTTTCCCGGATTTAGCCCCCAGTGACTATTTTTTATTTCCAAACCTAAAGAAATGGCTCGGTGGAAAGAGATTTAGCTCCAACGATGAAATTATTGATCGAAAAATCCTTGCTCAAAATTTGACAGTAGTCTACTAACAGGTGGTAATTAATGGGAGCAGTGTTGTATTTCATATAACTACGAGGGAAGTTTTAAAAGTCACGGACTTATTGATCCGCCCTCGTATTCAAAGTATTGTCCATCATTAGCTTCTTCTTTTTCCAATCTTTCTGGTAGCATATGGATTCCGCGCCAAAAGGCTGAGGTAAATAATGAATCAAGCCAATTTCTATATACCGTGTTATAAAGTGAAGCTTATTACAGTGAGGGCGTTTTGCATCGATCGAAACACATGATAGTCAAAAGGGGCAAGGTCTGGGCTATAAGGCGGGTGAGCCAAAACTTCCCATCCACTGTCTTCCAAATAGTTTTTGACATGTGGCTGAGCGTTGTCATGATAGAAGATCATGGCCTCGTGTCTGGTCGAATATTTTGGTCGTTTTTCGTTGATATCTCTCTTCAAACGAATCAATTGTGTTCGGTGCAGGTCCCCTGGGATCGTTTGACCCGATTTCAACAGCTCATAATACAAAACACCCTTTTGATCCCACCAAATACAGAGTATTACCTTGGCGCCATGGATATTCGGCTTCGACGGCTGGTTGGCCGGACTTTACATATGACTTTTTGCGCTTGGAATAATGTATACATTTTTATCACAAGTAACATCACGATGAGAAAATTTTTTCTTTTTGTAGCGTTCAAGCAGCTATTCTGACACGCCTTTTAACGTCTCTTGGCTTCAATTCATATGGGACCCAATTTCCTTGATTTTGAATAAATCCTAAAGCTTTTAAACATATGAAAATGGCTTGTTGTGTAACTCCCAATGATAATGCAAGTTCTTCTTGCGTTTGACAACAATCTTCGTCGAGTAATGCTTCCAATTCCTCATCTTCAAAAACATTTTCGGCTGACCAGGCCTCTTCTTCTCTTCTGTGCGGAATCATCACTTTTGAATCGCGCAAACCATCGTGTTTTGAGTTAGTGCATGCTGACCGTAAGCTTCTACCAACAATAGATAACTTTCAGCAGCCGGTTTCTTCAAATAAAAGAAGGTTATCAGACTTCCCAGAAAAACATCTTTTTTAGGCAGAAAGTTTGACATTATTATAACGTTTGAAAAAAATGTGTGTTTACACATTGACGTCCATCGAATACTGAATTATAATGACAGATGTTTACCCTCCAAAATATCATATTTGTTATTATTGACACAAACCATATGTGATAGTTATGCCATCAGTTGTCCAAATCGTCATTATTAACTTGTATATCCAATAGATTCGGAAATTTAGTTCATGTATAATATCATACAGTACCATATGATCGAAATTCAGTTAAAACAAAATCTCGAGCGTAATGTAAACACAAGCTAAAATTACTTGAAAGCCAAAATCGAAATTGCTGTAGTTTAATAACAGTTCCTTATTTAAAATTTTTGGTCTCCACTTCCGTCATCAATAGTTATCCAGATTTAAAAGAGAAGGCCATTTTTGATAGCTGATTAAGTTCATGCAGTTCGTGACGTTTAAAAATTATCATTCATAAAATTATCATACAAACATATTGAGATCTCAATATGAAAACACCAATTTCCAAATATTGTATTACATGGAACCACTGTTCAAATAATCTTAAACTAAAATCTTACTCTTAAAAATACGATATTTTCATAGACAAAAAAAAATTCATTCATAAAATCCCCCAGAGACTTTAAAACACTAATCTCTTTTTCTTAAAAATCATACATCAATCTCTTTAAAAATGAAATCGTTAAACACCTGTGACTGTGAATTGAAATGACTATGACGGTAATTTTTATTAAATAAATAAATTAATGAATTAATGATTTGACAGAGTTTGAAGGAAACAACATAAATATGTAGAAACACGATAAAAAAATGACAATATAATGAATCGAATTACAAGAGTAAAAACAAACGAAATTTAAGCCGCCTTCTATTGAGAAGAAACAAAAAAATAACCAGGGAGGAAAACTATATCTTAGAAGTGACACCATAATTTACAGTAATAAAACATTTCTCATAGTATGCATTCAAATGAAATTTTAGATGTTTTTCCAGAAATAAAACAAACTATATTTAAAAATTAATAGTTTTACAAGCATTTCAGGTGTATTGAAATTAGTTCCGACGGAACTTACATACTATATTTCAATATTTTATCATTTTTGTAAGAGAAACCGGAAAATGATAACGTTTGTTATTAACTTGTCGTCTTTCTTTTTAGCCATTAAAATACGACCAATACCATTATTAACCAACAAAGCGACAGGCTTTTAAAATGCTAACAAATTAACTGTCAAAAATAAAACATAAATGTTTTACAAACGCTACAGAACAATAAACGAACAAATGTCGAAGAGAAAAATTAACCATTTCAAGGTTTTAAGAAAAACCACATTTGAATCATTTATTAACTACATACATTCATTGATATAAATTTCAAAAAAATAAACTAAGAAGAGCGATATAGGCTGACTATGAGGTATGCTATATTTTTTAATATATAACATACACTCAGAAAAGAGATAGCTCAGTTATAGCAATCATTTTTTTGTTTGTTTTGTGATTACCAGGTCAGTGACTGTCATACAAATGCCTGTTTATAGTCAGTATCCCAAAAAAATATCATTGTTTTGTTGCTGTTTATGTTTATATTTATTCTGTATGAAGTTTTATTTTTTAATTTCACTAATTTTTCCAACATATTTTTTTGTTATTCGCAACCTTGAGATTAGGTTTTTAAAAATATATGTGTCTCGTAATTTTCTCTATATCACATACCTGAATATCAAAAAGTTCGGACAGAACCGATTGGGATCACTTTCTTGATAGTTTTCAGAATTCTAATGGACATATTTGTATAGACGAGAAGTTTAAAAACGAAGTTTTTTCATTGGTGGACTAAAGTTATTCTTGAAAATTGGAAATTCTTGTTCACAGCTCATTTCGTTCATTAGTTCCTTTAGGTCGCTTCGTCATTCACCAATTTCTTTCAATTGTTTATAAGAATGCTCAATGTTTTGCTTGAAAGTTCTGATTAAGTTGAATGAAAAATAAATCAGAAAATTTGATTAAAACTGAAGTAGTTCTCGAACGCAATTCTCTAATTTTAATGCAGTTTTTCATAAATCAAATTTTCATATAAATTTTGTGAAAAAATTCAAAACTTTTTTTGACGAAGGTACACTACAATCGGTAGTTAAAAGCGCTGGTTGGAACCAAAAAGTAAACTTCTATATTTTTCGCTTTTTTCTTATATTTTTCTACACATCATTGGATATGTAATGAAGAGCTAATGTGTACTCGTTACAAAAATCTAAATAATAAGTAGTAGTAATCGGGTTTATTGTATATGATTCGGGGTTAAAACTCATTATTTTTGTAGGTAGTTGTACATATTCGCTGCAGAGAAAGCAGACAAAAATTGTGTACCTGCTTACTCACTGCATTACAAAAATATGAAAAATAATTAATACTGATGCCAAATTTTAAGTAGTAATTTTTTTTTGTTTCCTTATTAACCAGCCTGCAAAAAATAAGGGACCTGTTTTGTGTTAGGTGAAAACTAGACCGGTTTCGAAAATGCATATCTCGAAATATGTGAAAAGAGGACCGATTCGTACCACGTGACCGGTTTAAAAGTCATGTCATATTCTTTGGCGTTGGTTCGGTGATATACTCTTTGGGGTTAGTTGTGTGACATGTTCTTTTATACCAGTCCTGTGACATGTCACTGGGAGAAATTGACCCATCCTAGGACAAGCCCATGTTAAAGTGACCGGTCCTTTTCATATTAAAAAAGGTGGCGTGACCGGTCTATATCACAATGAACCAATCACGTGATTTGTCCTGGTATAGGTCCTTTTCCCGCAGGGCACCTATTTGGCAATGAAACCAGTTAGATGCCCCGATATATAGACTTATATCAGATCAACCAAAAAAAAAATTACCAAAAATGTTCGCGAACGCGGATCACTGGCACAGAAGATATAGTAAAGTCTCCTCTTCATCGTGACAGCTCCTGTGGTAGTGATTGTAAGAGAGTACTCCCATCTGTCCAATATCCAAGTTCTTGGCTCAAAATCGAACGAGGGTAGCCGAATGCGATAATCTGTATGTACCGTGGTGTTACGATGGAGCCTAAATATTACGGCATGTCCAAAAGATCTGTAAGTTCATGAACCGTTAGTTGGCAGACTTACAGCCATTTGCCCTACGAGTAGGTCTATTGATAACCAATGCAGAAAAGTAAATAGAGCTTTATCATGCGATGAGTCCCCTTTTCCAGCGCACTCCAACGAATAGGTTCCCTATATTTATATCAGTATGCGTGTTAAGGCCAGTTTTTATTACGGGGGTTGATGCCCCAGTTCAAATCAATGGACTTATTGCAGAAGTAGATGGCGACATCGACCATTGATACTCTGGTCTGTGTGTTTACCACAGTTTGAACTTCTTGATCTTTTTTCCATTGAAAAGGACAAGATCTGTTTTTGCTCGGATTCACCCCCAGCCCTCTACTCTTGCTCTAGTCAGAGAGAAGATTTAGTAAGGATTCCATGAGCTCCGAAAAAATATACGGACATATTCCCGACATCGCAATTGCTCTCCCGCATTAACAACTACAATACACCCCACGTTGTCCATTCGAACGAGTAGTCGAATTATGATTTAATTACATAGTAGTGGTGACAGTACAACCCCCTATGGATTGCCCTTCACTGCTACTTTAAATGCCATTGGCGCGACAAGTGTAGATCTTATTACTCTACACCTTCGCAAGTTCGCGACGAACTCGGATATATCCATCTTCAAATCATGCATGGGTACTCCTTATACCCGAGCGATCTCTTAATATATAACAGGAGTGAGTGTAGTTTCTTATCAACTGACATGTTCTTGTAGACATATTGGGAGGCTGATAACAGCTCCCGTTAAATCGATATTCTAAGGTCCATATTGATAATCCCCTCCCGGATCTTCAAAAGAAAGGCATACGGAATTATTGGTCCATAATCCTTGGGATACTCACAGTCCATACCTGCGGAATGTAGCACCATTTCCAGCAATTCTCTCACGGTCAGCTTGTTTGATAACATATGATCAGATGCCGGTGATTAATATGGGTCGAAACTGTCAACCGTTCATCATAGTGTCCTCTTCCCTATGGACAGGGTTACTGCCCTAAGTCTGTTTGCATTGGTAAAGTCTGAATCAGTGACATGTGGTCCGACTACCGCATTGTGCTTGGATATAGCTCGGTGCAGGGAGGGTTTTATAAAGGATTTTTAGAAGACCACTAGTCTTAGAAGTGCTTTCCACGTTACTATCAAAAACTTTTCCAATACTTTCGTTTCGCTTACTTGATCAAGTTTCTGAAATTATTAAACTAGGCTTTGTATGTAGACCTTATTTTTCTGTATCGTTAAACAATCTTCGACACTCAACATGTGCATTGGCAAAATTGGAGTTAACGAGCTTGCCTGCCGTTGTCGTCATCTAGACCACAGACGCTTTTACACTCACCAAAAAAAGTCTGTAATGGCAACTGAAAATTTTGCTGTTATTACGGGAAATTCTGCTAATTTTAGCCCAGCGGTATTTTTTGCTAATCTTAGCAACACATGTCTGCTGACGTGTAGTACAATGAAATTAGTAGAAAAATTAGTAGCCGCTACTAAATTTTAGTAGACTTTTTGTAAAGTGGAATTGAAAATCTATTTGCTAAAATCAGCAAAAAAAAATTAGTAATTTTTTTTAATATTAGTAAAAAGCTTTGAATTTATTTTTCTTATCGAGCATCAAAAATTTTGAATATACTTTTTAAAAACAAATTAATCATTTTGTTTTAATTTGATAATATCTGAAAAATATTTTGGTCAATTTTTTTTTACTTTTAAGGTTAAATTTTAATTGTTTTTAGGGCGGATTTTTAGAACTAAAAACCCTTTTTAGTGATATTTTAAGAGGATGTCCTCTCTTTAGACATCAGTCGGTATCTTCACTTCCGATCCCTTTTTTAATATATGTAACATTTTAAGGAAATTTAAGTTTGTAGGTGTAAGTTTTAATTAGAAATAACATTTCCTTCAATAACCACTTTTTTAAAATTAGTAATATTTTTTGCTAATTTTAGCAAATCGGTTTTCAAATATTTGTAAAATGATTTCTGAAATTAGCAACAAAAATTTGTAAATATTCTGTAAAAATTCTGTAATTTGTAAAATATAAATAGCAAAAAGATTTGCTAAATAATGATTTTTTACTAAAAATAAGTACAAAAATAGTAGAGTGAGATTGAAAACCGTTTACAAATTTTTCTACTAACTTTTTTTTCTGAGTGTAGCACTAATTATAAGAAGTAACCCGTTAACCAACCGCCTCCCCCCACTAAGTGTACCCCGGTGGAAAACGAAACTGCATTACACTATTCAGTACTTCAATCGGCGTTTGTATGGCATTCTCTAAAGTCCAGCTTACTCTCTATGTGGAAGGATTCTGAATATGGCATCATAGTGCATGTCCTAAAATAATTCTCCTTCTATTTCGGTAAATATCCTTCTCTTGACTGTTTGTGTTAAAACATTACAATTTATTACTTTCTCTTAAAATGTTTTTTGAGAGTGTTTCATATGTTTTAATGTAAAAGGTATAGAAATGCAAGAATCAAACATATATATACGTATTTAAAAGTTTTATTTTCTACAAAATATTTGAAGTTTTGCTTAAGTCAATTTAAGTGTTTTTATCAAAATTCTACATATACGAAAACCCTGATAAAGTTATTTGAAAAAGGTCGTGTTGTCGTAAAGACTTTAACATTTTTAAATATTGCTGTGTAGAGTACTAAAAGATTAATGAAATGATATCAATCTAAAAAAAAAAACTAAATTAAACTTCATTTGTATATTACAATTTAGTATTTATGAATGAAATTTATAATCACCTAATGTATTCGATATATTTAGTATTGATTTACATTTCATTGATTTGTATCGTATTGTGAACAAATGTTGTACATAATTTGTAACAACCAACACTGTATAACAGTTATCAGATCTAAGCTCAAACACAGCATGACTGTTGACTGATATTGTTTCAAAACTATCCTATTTCATTCATTCATTAATTCATTCATTCATTCATGTAAATCTACTTTAGTTTTAACTCATCTTATTAAAATTATTATGTTTAAATGTTATTATAAATATTTCAACGGTTTTAGTATTTAAAATTTATCTTAAAGTAATAAATATAGAGATCACTTTAAAGTGAATAGAAAAATATAATAAATATTAAGATTTTTATGAGTTTTTTTTTTTCATTCATAAAATTTTTTTAAAAGAATAAAATCGAAATTTTTATTATTTTCATTATTCAAAAAGTTGTAATTTTATTGTTTGAGATATTAAAATAATTTCTGTAAGTTATTTAAAGAAAAATAAATTTATATAATCATAAATTTTTTTAATATTTAAGTAAAGTATTAAATATCTTTTAATTTGTTAAGTTAACAAAACGTTTTTGTTCTTTTTTTGTAGTTTCAGTTTCCTTTGTTTTTTTTTGGAAATGAAACGAAAATTATGTAAATAATTTATGCGCATTTTTGTAAGTCAATATATAGCAAATAAATATGCATAATTTTCCTTAGCGTAAAATATACATATTAAATTACATTTTACACTGAGAGAATTTAAAAAAAAGTTTAATGCTACTAAAGTTTTAGTTCTTTAGTGTACATCCCTTTAGCTGTACCCATTTTTTTTGACACATTAACAAATTGCTTTTACACCCATCCCTTATTTCTTTCGATTCTTTTAAACAATTTGTTAACAATTTGTTTCTATGGAACACCTGCGAAACTTTTCTAATTAATTCAAATTCTCTTCAAGATAATTATATGTATCTAATTGAACATGAGTTGTTTTATTTTTGCGTGGTATTTAACAGAATGACGTTTTTGTCGCTGTCGTCATAGTTGAACTGCGCACGCGTAACAAAACAACAATGTATTTACACTAAGATCACAAATAAAACGTCATGCGTAGGTTGGTAGGCTGGTACTCTTGTATTATAATATATACTAACATATATACCAAAGACATTTAAGTTAAAACATATATTACAATATGTTAAAAAAGTATTATGAAATGCTGTACAATAAGGCGAGAATAAAATATAAATTCATTTTTTATTAAAGATTTATTTATGTAGAATATTTTACAGAATTCCTCTTATTCGATACAAGCGGCCACAGATTGGAGTTTTGTGAGAAATTTTAAACCATAACATTATAAAGGTTGGCATTTGCACTAAATACAGAAAAATAAAAAAAAAATATTAGACCGCCTGTATCGTAACAAAAAAAGTACCAAGGCCCCATGTTGAGCTTTTCTGATGTTTTCCAACCAACAATATTATTCGATTTGCCATGGAACTAAATAAAGATTGTGCAAAAAAAAAATAATCATTTGACTACGTCAGCACCATAACAAAAAAAAGTTCGGGGGCCAAATGTTGGGCTTTTCTAAATTTTTAAAATCTTCAATATTATTTAATTAGCCAATTGAATTAACTGTAGATTGCATGCAACATTTTAACATACCAAAAAGGACGGGAGCCAAATTTTGGCCTTTTCTGATATTTTCCAATCTATAATATTATTTAAGTAGCCAGTTGAAAAAAAAAATATTTATAAATTTTTCCCCTCTGAATCTGAAAAACAAAAAAGTTTGGGGCCAATGTTTGGCCCTCGCTGAAATATTTAAATCTATAATGCAATGAGCCGTTGCAGGTTTCTCCTTTGAATATTACATATAAAAATAAGGGGGGGGGGGGGGGCTAAACGTGCGCGTGTTGAAACGGCACATAGCGCCATCCTGATGACACCACATCTTGACCGGTCAATGTAATCCATATTTTCATACAAAAAATCATTTATCATGGCGCGGTAACGATCTCTATTGATCTTAAGGAATAAGATACAGTGGTGCCACCAGCGTGTAAACCGCACCAAAGGGTGCATTTTTATGGATGTAATGGAGTCTCTAGGGTTTGTTGTGGATTGGTTTTACTTCATATGCGGCATTTTTATTTATAAACAAACTCGTTAAGCCAAAAATGAGCCTCATCGCAGAACACAATTTAGCGACGTCTAACTTGTAGATGACTGATTTTCAAACAACATGATGACAAATTAAGAGAGATGACTAATTAAGGGAAAAGAATAAAAATCAGAGAATCAAGAGAAGTTGATATATGCAGAGAAGATATTATTCTCCCTTAATCTGTTTAATATACAGCCTACTTAATGATCGCAAGAGTATGCGATTTTGTCACGGATAGGTTTGCCAATCGGAAGATTTTCGAACCGCGACGGAGGACGATCACTTGACGAACCTAAATGGAGCCGTATTTAAAGCCGACTACCGACCGAATCTGTACTCGAAAGGGTTTTGCCATACACTGTTTTTGGAATTTAATACTAAACACAATTTAAAACCTTGTATAGGAAACATTGATTTTGTGCTTATCTAAGAAATTTGGGTCCTCAAGTAGACCCTGGATAATGACTGAACTACCTCAGCGGATGAAAAAAATTCAGTAGTATTGAATGTGGTGATCTACATAGTAGACCTACTGACAAAGATTGAAGGCAAACTACTAAAGTTAACAAACTTCCAAAAAAAAATTTAAGGTATTTTTTTAACCAATCAAACTTGAAATAGTATACCGAACTAGGTTAAGGAACGATTCAAACCCAAGCTGCTTAAATTCACCACTATTTTTGAGCATAGTGTCAATTTATATGCAGCAGTGGTTTTAGTTTGACTACATTAAATACATATGTCTGATTGCATATTATTATTGTTGTTGCATAAAATAAAAGATCTCTTGTATAAATAAAATTTGAAAATTTATTACTGTTTGGTGTTTTAATTTGTTGCGACTTTTGTTTGGTTTGTTGTTTTTTGTGTGTTGTGGTCTGTGTTGTTATCTTAGTTAAATTAAGTTTAAATCAAATGTTGTCGCCTTTAAATACATTCAAATTGTTGTTGCTATTGTTGTTTTCTTTCAAAACTCACAAATTTTTCATTCATAAAACATAAACTCGATCAGAGACGTGATTTAAATGCAAATTATTGTTTTCTAAGATTAGTTTTAGATTATGATGACTAACTTTAATGCCGAGAGACAATTTTTTTTTTTGTAAACGCTTAAAGGGTGCTTATGAAAAAATAAGATAATAGTTGGCAAAATGCACACTTTTTGAAATAGACATTTATATAATGCGTATTTTTAAGTTGCCATATACTGGTTGCCATGTACTGGTTTACTGTGTTCAATATTTTTAGATTTGAGGCGGTTTTACTTTAAACTGGTCAAATTCCAATGACCCATAATCACCCAACTACAAGAGTACATGACAAAGAATTGACCCCATTTGAGTAGCGAGTACTTTGCCTAAGATATTTTTCTGAACCTATAGAGTTAATAGTAATGTTACACGTCAGACCTATTGATGTAAAATCGCTTAGCTGAGAATAATTTCGGAAAAAGCAAAGCAATTGCATCAGAAATTTCAAGAGTTTTTGATAGCCCCATTAAAGAGTTTATATATAATTATATGTAGTCTTATGTCGGTATATGCATTACCATATATAATTACATATTACATTAATTTTTTTTAAGTATCTTATAGTGTACCACATTCAGTTATATATGTATTATTCTTTACAAAATTAGATTTGCTTTATAGGAAAAGATATGTATATAACAATATATATACATATGTATGTATGGCTTTTACAAGACCATATATAGTTTTATATGGGTAATACAAGATAGCTCATCAGATTTCTAGTCAGATTTTGGGATGACCTACATAATACGCTGGTCATCCCAAAATCTGACTAGAAATCAGATCAACAATTTGGAATTTTACTAGTTTTTGGTGTTTGTGTTAAGTTTTGGCCTTTCGTGTGTTTAGATATATGTAGTAAGACTTTATGACAAGCATTTTTGTAGAACATTTCATTCTTGCCCTTCCTCTTTTTAGGGGTGTTTTTTATGATTTGTTAGAATAGAGCCAAAAATTACCGTTATTTCGAGGAGTTAGAGGGTTAATATGTTCCATAAAAATATTTGTGTAAATATTTTCTACAAAGTTTCTAAACATACCCTACACATCAGATGTAATGAAAACATTGTTTTACATATCGATATGCTGCACGAATAAGCCAAAGGTAGGAATTATTTTTTGGCTGTTTCCAAATTTTAAGATATAACTCGGCGAAAAAAGCTTCGAGTCGGAAAAGAAGGTCATATGTATCTGCAATTTTGCGGAAGGCTTAAAAAAATTGGAAAATAGCTGGATGAAGTGTATTAACCCTGTGGGAATTGGGACCTGTCCCGTGATAGCTGAAAACAGGACTGGTTCCGGAAATACATATCACGAAATAGGTGAAAAGAGGATCGGTTCCTAAAGTACCTACCACGTGAATGGTGTACAAGTCTATATTACGTGATGGATCTGAAAGTACCAGTACCTGTGTTAGTTGAAAACAGGGTGGGTTTCTGAAATAATTTTTTATCACGTATTGGGTCTGAAAGTACTTTAACATGGGCTTGTCCTAGGAAGGGGTCAACGCAAAAGAACATGTCATGAATTTTAAACCGATCATGTGGTTGGACCTTTAGGAACCGGTCCTCTTTTCACCTATCTCGTGATATATTTTTTCGGAACCGGTTCAGTTTTCACCTACCACGGGGCTGATCCCAATTTCTAACTGACCCCTTTCTTTTCCGCAGGGTTGGTTTAAAAGCCTCTATTACGTGATGAGTTTGAAAGTACGAGTCCTGAGATGTGTTCTTTGGGGTTTAATGTGTGACATGTTCTTTTAGACTAGTAATGTGACATGTCCCAGTACAAGCCCATGATAAAGTGACCGGTCCTTTTCATATAAAATAACCGGTCCCATGGCCGGTCACGTGTCCTGGGATATATCATTTTCCCGGAGGAAAGCTATAAGGAGACTTGATATTTTAAAAAATAAAAATAAATTAATTAAAAAAATATGTTTTTCTATAATTTACACTCATCAACAAAAGCCTGTAATGGCAACTGGAAATTTTGCTGTTATTACGCGAAATTTTGTTTATTTGAGCCCAGCGGTATTTTTCGCTAATCTTAGCAACATATGTCTGCTGACGTGTAGTACAATTAAATAAGTAGAAAAGTTAGTAGCCGCTACTAAATTTTAGTATACTTTTTGTAAATTGAAATTTAAAATCGATTAGCTAAAATCGGCTAAAAATTGACTTAATATTTTTAATATTAGTACAACCAAATTAGTATAAAAAATTACTAAGCGCCTAAATTTAAGTAAATTGCTGTAAACTCAATCAATTGTAAAATATAGAAAAATTTTATTTTTTTAAAAGAACTAATAAAAATGCACATATAGACTGCATTATTTTTAGATACACTTGTTACACTTTAAAGCTGCTAATTTCTTTTGAAATTGCCTTACGAATTCAAATATACTAATTTATATTTTTTATCGAGCAACTTTTTTATTTTATTTTATTTATTTTTTTTTTTAAATATTTTAAACAAAATTAAAAAAAAAAAATAAAAAAAGGCCTAAAAAATAGTAATTTTTTGGATTGTAAGGTCAAATTTTTAATGTTTTAAAGGTTGATTTTTAAAATCAATGAAGTGTTTAGTGCTATTTTAAGTGGATGTCATTTTTTGAACATGAGTCGATTGTGAAAGTATTTTCCCTTCCGATGCCTTCTTTCCACCTATGTAGCCTTTTAAGAAATTAAATTTCCTTTAATATTAATCAATACTGAAGTGGGATTGAAAACCGTTAACAAATTTTTCTACTAACTTTTTTTCTGAGTGTAAGTTTTAATTATTAGAAATAATATTTCTTTCAATATCGACTTTTTTAAAATAAGTAAATTTTAGCAAAAACAAATTTGTAAATATTCTGCAAAAAGTCTGTAATTTGTAAAATATAAATAGCCAAAAGATTTGTTAAATAATATTTTTAGACTAAAAATCAGTGCAATAATAGTAAAGTGGGATTGAAAACCGTTTACAAATTTTTCTTACCAACTTTTTTTTCTAAGTGTAGTAAAGACTTGTCCCATAACTTAATTTTTTCGAAAAATCATGGAGCTCTTAATATATTTTTGTTATTTCTTACACACACCAAAAAAAGTCTGTAATGGCAACTGAAAATGTAGCTGTTATTACGGGAAATTTTGCTAATTTAAGCCCAGCGGTATTTTTTGCTAGTCTTAGCAACACATGTCTGCTGACGTGTAGTACAATGATATTAGTAGAAAAATTAGAAGCCGCTACTAAATTTTAGTAAAATTTTTGTAAAGCGGAATTTAAAACCGGTTTGCTAAAATCAGCAAAAAAGTTTACTAAATATTATGAGTAAAATTTTAAATAAATTTTTTTTACCGAGCATCAAATTTTTTATTTATTTTATTTATTTTTTTAAAAAAAAATATTTTATACAAAGTAATACAAAATTTTATTTTATACAAAATTAATTTCTGTCTTGAAAAATATTTTAATCAATATTCTTTTTTTTACTTTTTAGATCAAATTTTAATTGTTTTTAGGACTGATTTTTGGAACTAAAAAAACTTTTTAGTGCTATTTTAAGTGGATGTCCTATTTTCAGACATGAGTCGGTATATTCGCTTCCGATCCCTTTTTTAATCTATGTAACATTTTAAGGCAATTTAAGTTTGTAGGTGTAAGTTTTAATTAGAGATAATATTTCCTACAATATCCACTTTTTTAAAATTAGTAATTTTCTTTTGCTAATTTTAGCAAATCGGTTTTCAAAAATTTGTAAAATGATTTCTGAAATTAGCAACAAAAATTTGTAAATATTATGTAAAAACTCTGTAATTTGTAAAATGTAAATAGCAAAAGGATTTGCTAAATAATAATTTGTTTACTAAAAATCAGTACAAAAATAGTAAAGTGGGATTAAAAACCGTTTACAAATCTTTCTACAAACCTTTTTTTCTTAGTGTAAACAAATTTCAGATCTTTGTCCAGCGATTTACTGGACTTTAAAAATATTCACCGATAATAGTCAACCTCAAATATTTTTATTGAATATTCTAGTATTTGTTCTACAATCAGAACTACAGTACGTATGATTAACGTCATATAAATCATACGTCCTGTTGTCCCTAATATATATATAAATTTTACTTAATATTTGCGATAGACAATCCCAGCAAAAAAAAGTGGTAGTCATTCTGTGACTATAACTTCTTTCATTGCTTCCTTAACTTCAGTTGACATTCTTTTATAATTTTTTCGTGTTATTCTAAGGCACTTCCAAAAGAATTCATGTGTTCATATTTCAAATGCAGTGATCTGGATATAAACCCGATGCATATCTTAAAAAATCACTCTTCATTACTTCTAAAGCATATATTATAGTATATCGTATATATTTTTAAATCTAAAGCATTTATTCAAATTGAAAAAATAGTTCTAATGAAATTTTTTAATTTTTTTATTAAATCATTTTTTATATTTTAGTTTAAAATTTCTAACCCTCATGCAGTTTTGCAATTTTTATAAAAGTTTTGAAATATAAAAAAAACAGATTTTTTTAACCTTTACTTGAAACTAGCTGGCCTGTCATTTGCATTTTTTCAGCCTTAAATATTTATGAGGACGCAATCTGTGCATTTTTGCAATATATTTATTATTTAACACTACACCATTTCCAGTTTTAATTCAGAATTTATCAAAATAATTTTAAAATTGTGTAAAAATTAATTCAAATTGCCCAAAGATGTTTTAAAATTGTGCAAAAATTATTTTAAATTGTTTAAAAGTACTTTAAAATTGTCTAAAAAAGTTTCCAAATTATACAACCAGTTTTTAAATTATCCAAAAATATTTTAGAATTTGTCTAAGAATTCATTAAAATTTTTGAAAAATGTTTCAAAAATAATTTTTCCATAATGCAGAACTATTTATTTGTTTTAATAAAGAGCATTGGTATATCAATGCATACATTTCGCTTCTTTAAACTTATTTTTCTGCATTCTTATGAATTAAATTTTCATCAAAGCTTAAATACTACAAAGTATATGAACATTTTCCACTCATGCATTAGAATACCTAATCATTGTATTATCATTGCTTCCTTAGAGTAAAGTATGAGTAATGCTAGTAGCTACATTTGAATACTTCCATCCTATGACACACTAATGTTATGTTCATCGATGAAACCATTAGAAAAGAAGTGATGCCTTTGCCATAGTAGTGATGCTTTTATTGCTTCTTTGGCAGCTTCATTTTTGCTGGGATATTAATGGAATATTTTATCCAAAACGAATAAAAGTAACACACTGAAACAATCAGAATCTGTAAAAAAAATATCTGAACTTTTTTTTTAGAAATTTTTTATAAATAAAACTTTCGAATTTCCGATTTTGTGAGAAATTCTTTAATGTCCCCATAAATTTTAGAATTATTGTGATTACCAATTTCAATTTAAATCAATGTGACATATTTGGCAATAGTATTGATATTATACAAATTCAAATGTCGCTTAACTGCCATTTAGCCGCCAGCCTGCACCCATTCGCACACACTCACAGACACTGACACAAGTCATATTTATGATTTTATGAATGAATGAATTGCCTCAATACTCAAATAAACTATAAATATTTGCAAAATAGTACTCATGTGTAGTAAATTATCACATTTTATATTCTACACACACACACACACACACATTGATTGCGTTTTTTATGAATTAATTTTGAACAATTTTAATTGACTTTATGTTTTTGACAAATATAATACATACAGAAAAATTATGATTTTGTTAAATAAAATTAGCATTTAATGCAAATGGAAATATAAATACATTCAACTATGTAAAAATAAAAAAAAAAAAAATTGGAAAAATACAAAAAAAAAAGTTTTCAATTAGAATTCCAAAAAAATAAAATATTTGAAAATTGTGTCATACATAGTAAGCACAATTTTTGCTAGTGGCATATTGCTAAAGATATAGAAAAAAAAAAACGATTCAACTTTATTGTGAGAAAATCAAATTGAAAGAAAAATTATAATAAGAACTACAGGCTACAAACTAAAGATTTGCTTATATGGAAGAAAATATATCTTCAATGACAGACGAATTTGAGGTCAAATATGTTTTTGATTCTTTTGATCTTTTAAAATGGTAGCATGTGTTTTTATATGTAGCTTAACGAATATAACTTAATTTGTTGGTAGTTTGCCGTTTGTCGTTGAAATTGTGAATTGTATTTGTTGTATATGTGTTGGTTGTTTTTTGTTTTTTTTGTTTTTGCAAATTTGTAGCTGTTTGTAATAAGGAGACATACCAACCAAATTCAGTCTATGTAAATTAAAATTCTATAACTACAAGTAAATTTGCATTTCATGCGACAAATGTAAAACATTTGTTTTTATCGTTGACACTTAATTAACAAAATTTAGGTTAAAAATTTTCTTTATACATACAATTATACCAAATAAATTTGTCCAAAATATTTAAAAATTAAAATGTTGTTATTTTCATTTCATTTGTATTACATTTTTTTCTTAATACATAAACTGTTGCAATTATAAATTGCATTTACATTTTATTTTAGAAATTTCGCTTTAAGGAATAAAGTTTGTTAATTATACTACTATTTATATATAAATAAATCAATTATTAGTTTAATATTTTAAAATATATTAATAACAATATTGTAAACATTTGATTAAGTACATGACTTCAAGGCTTTCTACTTCCTACATTCGTTTTTTTATTATTATTCTAAGAAAACCCAGTCAGAAATTGCCAGCGACATAAAGAATCAAGTACAGGCAAATTAAGGTGAATTAAGTATTAATTAGAGGCTTATATGGGACACTTTACCAGTCTTTGTATTTATTTAACAAAAATTTCAGTAATTTAAAAAAAAAAACATTGGCAAAGAATGGGCTTAGGTCACTATGCCAGAGTTTGCAAAAAGTGTTTTTACAGAAGAACTCAGTCAGAACTTTTCAGCGGTGCCAGAATCAATGCTCTGGTTAAACATTGAATTTATAAAAAATTACGGTGCTTTGTTAAAAAAAAGGTTTGTAGTCGAAAGGTTGTGAGTTCGAATCCGCTTACAGAAATATTTTTTATGTTTTTTTTTTATCAATTTTGGATTTTTTGTTAGTGGAAAATCTTTTTAAATACCAACTATTTTTTGTTTATGCCATTGCCATCAAAGTAGCTCAACCAATAGTTAGCCAGAAATTATCAATCATTTTTGTCTTTAGCTTTCAATTACACTGTCCAACAGCATTTTTGGAACAGAATAGCGACCCTATAATATTGAAAGGGTATGTTGAGTAGATAATTTTTGTAGAACAAACTTATGGTCTAGCACGTCTGAGTATTTTTTTACAGTGGGTCAAAGTTTTCATTTTTCGGTCAAAGGGAGTATTATACTATATGAAAAAAATGCTGTAAGTTAATGTCTGAGAGAATTCTTATGGTCAGAGTTGTATTGTGGAATTGTATGAGGATTATTTTTGTGGAAGATCTTAACCCTCTAACTGGTATCTTTATGGGTCAATTTGACCCTTCTTTCGAGAAAATCAAAAAATATCCTTTAAAAAAGGACATTTAAGGATTAAAATATTCTACGAAAATGCTTGCCGGAAAATTTCAGTGGTGATCACCAAAGACACCAATGTTGTAAATAAAGCATAAGTTTGTTCTACAAAAATGATCTACTCAACATACCCTTTCAGAATTATGGGGTCGCTATTCTGTTCCATTCAAAAAGTCTTAATTTGTTGGACAGTGTTATTATAGTGGATAGAGCTCTATACTGACTATCTAACGGCCTGGGGAAAAAATAAAAATACACTTTTTAATTATAATTTAGAAAATCTATTTCTTAAAGCTTTAATTTTTGGGTTTACCATCGTTACACAAGACATTTTGTTTACCCAGATCTTCTCTGACACCTTTCTTGCATGACGTTTACATTTTGAGCTTGGGAAATGGCATTTTGCCAGCACTTATATCAGCTGTTCGTATTTTTTTTTAACTGGGCATGCATGCAAATATATATTGAAATAATAGCTTTTTTATAAAAAAAAAAAAATCATAATATTAATAATTTATTATTATTTTAATATTTAACGATTAATTTGATGTAGTAATTATAAATGACTTGTGCTAATTGCTCATAAAAGGATTTCCTAGTGTCAAGTTTGAAACGTACATATTTCAAAAAAAAAATATACAATCACTCAAAATAATATTGCGATCAAAGTCAAAATATTCGGTGAAGCCGTTTTTACAAAAGTCTATTCATAATTTCCAAATAAAATAAATTTCCTGCGATTGGTTCAAAAACATTAATTATTTTCAAAATGTAAATTTTTTCGAATTTCCAAGAGAATTAAATTTTCGGAATTATGTAAATAGCATTTTTCAAAACCATTTTTCTTTTCTAGATATACGAGAGCGGAACAATAAGTCCGTGACTTTTCGAACTTCCCTCGTAGTTATATAAAATGCAACACTGCTCCCATCAAGTACCACCTATTAAAAGACTATTGTCAAATTTTGAGCAAGTTACGTCATTAACTTTGAGTTTAACAGCTATTCAAAACATACGACCTCGTGAATTTTTTAAAAAATGGAAAATAGTGAATTTCGAGTGCTCATTAAACATTATTTTTTGCGAAAAACAACCTTCAGTCACATCAAGGAAAAGCTTGATAAATACTATGGGGACTCTGCACCGTCGATTTCAATGGCAAAAAAGTGGTTTACTGACTTTCTTTGTGGCCTTACAAGCACGGAAGATGCCGAACGTTCTGAACGCCCAGTTAAGGTCTATACACCCAAAACAATTGAAATAATTCACGATATAGTGTTGGCCGATCGGAGATTGAATGTGCGATAGATTGTGGAAGATATAGGCATCTCACATGGCTCAGTGGTTTCAATTTTGAACGATCACTTGGGTATAAGAAAGCCTTCCGAAAGATGGCTGCCGCGTTTGCTCACAATCGACCACCAACGGAATCGTGTGAAAGCGTAGTTTCCATGGCAAAAATCCATGAAATAGACTACAAATTGCCCCCTCATACGACATATTCTCCGGATTTACCCGCCAGTGACTATTTCATATTTTCAAACAAATGCCTATTTTATGGACCTCGAAAAATCCTAATTTTATGGAAGCGATACAAAAATTTGAGAAACGTTGGACTAAGTGTATTGAGCTAAAAGGAGATTTAACTGAAAAATAATATTTTTTTTTGCAAAATAAAATGGTGTTTCACTCAAATAGTCTCGGACTTATTAAGCCAACCTCGTACATAAATTTTATTTTTTTTTTGTATTTTTAAAAAAGAGCACCAATAAGGAATTTCTTCCGATAAATAACTGTATTGGTGAGGACATCTAACCCCACACTGATTAAGACCGAGTGTTTAGGATGTAGATTATCTTTAAACTCAGTTGCAGTTTGTAACTTAAATACTGCTCTTGAAATTTGTTTTAATTTACTTTTTTTCAATAAAGATCAAAATTTTATGTAACGAAAAGTTCTTCCCAAAAATTTATGTTAATAAACATGGAAATGACAGACAAAATTCGTTTTCGGGTTAACTAAACCAAGTTTAACTCACATCACAAACATTCGGCCTAAGTGAGGCAAAATTATATTTACTTACAAGCTATTTCTATTCGTTTATTAATTATATCCATAGCTGTTAATTTTGGATTACGATTAGTAATCAATTAGATTACATTTTAAAAATAATTTAATTGATTATATAATTCTCTTTTGAAAAATTTCTGATTACTAATTGATTACGATTACAAATAATCTCAAATTAATCAAGATTACTTGCGATTACGATAAAATAATCAAAAGTAATCAAAAAGTAATCTGATTACTTTCAAAGATTATTTTTGATTGCCCATCTAAAAATCGAAATATATATGAGCATACATGATCATACATGGGCCTGTATATGATCATACATGGGCATACATGGTCATATACGTCCATACATTGTTCAATATATGACCATACATGATCTCATATATGATCATATATCTTCGGATCCGAAATTTGAGGGTATATGGACGTATATGATCATATACGAGCATACATGAATAATATATGAGCATGTATGATAATATATGTACATATATCACCATATACCCTCAAATTTCGGATCCGAAGATATATGGTCATATATGAGATCATGTATGGACGTATATGACCATGTATGCCCATGTATGATCATATACAGGTCCATGTATGATCATGTATGCTCATATATATTTCGATTTTTAGATGGGTATTTTAGATTATTTTCCAAAAATTTTGCATTTACATCATTTTATTTTCAAAAATATGCATTTACAACGTGAAAAAATTCTAAACAAATAAAACAAGATTAGAGGTTTTTTGTATAAAAAAATGTACGTAAATTCATTTCAATAATAACACAAATAATAACAAATTATGAATTCCTAACTCAACAAAAAAGGGAAAAATACATGAATAAAATAAAAAAGAAAAACAAATACATTCAGTGTACATTAAATCTTTTCACAAAAAAAGGGGTTATAATTTACATATATTTACAATTGGCCTTCATTACAACTAATTTTTCAAATGAAAAATCAGACAACGATTGCCGCAATAAGCAATAAAATAAAATGTCGTTCTCGTCGGGATTTGAACCTTGGACGCCGAATTTCATTGGTGATTAAAATAGTATTTGTTACATTTAGAAAATATGAAGGTACAGAGCAGTCTGTTATGTTCTTAAAAGGGCTAGTGCAACATTTTTGAAATGGAACACTTTTTTTAGAAACAAAAACGCCATAAAATTCAATACAGGTTGAATTTCATGTAAACAAAAGTTTTCGTGACTACATTTGTTCAAGAAAAAGACAAAATAACTTTGGAAATAATCAAATATATTCAAAAGTAATCTTTAAAAGTAGTCGAATTATTTTTTAATTACTATTGATTCTTTTTGATTATTTTCTCGTAATCATTAGTAATCCTGATTATTTTTGGATTATTTGTAATCGTAATCAATTAGTAATCATGCTAAACTAAATATAATCGTAATTTAATCATTACTTCACCTTTCGAAAAAAAGTAATCTAATTACTAATTATTATGATTAGTAATCATTACTTAACAGCTATGATTATATCCTACCCTTTTCTGTAAATACTTATGTTTACTTATGTGCTCAAAATTACCTTTTGAGTTGTTTGAACAATGTTCGTCCGTACCTTTGTCCGTGTGTTCTTATAATTTAGATAGATTTTACTAGATCATAAATTTTTATTCGCTCAATGACGACCTATCTGCCATAGAAAGTTTTCTTCTGAATAAGACTCAAATCATGTCACCGAATCATGCCTCCTAATTCGAAGCAAATCAGACCATTTTTATACCTAGTCCCCATATGTATAAAACCTTCTTTGCAATATTTTGTACTTAAATAATCAGTAATCAAACCATAGGTCGCAAATATAAAGAAATTGAGTACTTGAGTTTCTATTGACCCAACGACGAAACCTATTGAAGTTGGTTGGAATTCATTCATATTCAGATCTACCTTGCATAAAAAGGTTCTGGGCTTTTATTGCATTTAGTTACACAAAACCGCATATATCTGGTTAAAATTTAAATTGTGAACGTTATATTGGTTATTTGAACCTCATCAACTTCAAAGATAATTTTGTGGGTAATATTGATTGTTAACACATTAAATAATTCTGCACTGTACCATGTGTATGCTTTTAAAGTAAAGTTTTTTTATCAGCATAAATTTCGAAATTATTCGAAAATTATCAGAGATATGAAAAAACACTTCAGGGCAAAATTATTACTTAGGAAAAATTACATTATACGATACACTCTGAAGTGTTCATGGAAATTTCAAATAAGACAAAAAAAATTTTAAATTTAATTTGTGATCAAATGATTTTGTTCTAATATCCCACACTCACAGTCCCGGTGCCAATAGACTACAAAATAGGACACTTCGAGTATTTATATATTTTCCAAGCTTAACATTTTGTGACTTATTTTAAAACATAACATATTTGCAATAGTCTGGTATATTTATTTTTCCATCTGCAAATCAAAATCGGGACCCAATTTTTTTCTTTTTCTATCAAATAAAGAAAATTTCAATACAATATTTTGTACAAGCTTAAAATGGTACCAAGACCCAACAAATTAATTATACATTTACATTTTGCTGAAAGTCTACTTAGATGTCCCAAACACCTCCGAATTCGAACATATTTCTTACTAGAAGTTGAAATTTCGCTAATGTTTTCTCTGAGGCAAGGCTGGGGCTTTTAAATAAAAAACTGAAGTAACACTCGAAAGTGTCCGAATTGGGTTGATATAAGTCCTGCCGCATCTCTGCTTTAAATGAGTTCAACATAGCAAAATTGTAAAAAATTACTTTTTTGATAATTTGTTTACTGCTTTTGACAAGCTATAAAAGAAGCAGTAAAGCTAAGGAGATCAATTAATTTCTTTTTAACTACAGGATGGTTGAAAAGTTCCTGCGCTCACCAAGAGATGGTACTGCTAGTTCCAAACTTTTTTTTCTCAAGTTGGTATAACTGTCCTGAGAACACATGCAGTTGCAAGTCATTCTGTCAATTCTTTCTTTGTTTACAAGCCATTTGAAGTTGACGTGTCATTGATTTTTTTTAATATGGAAACAATTTAATATCGTATAGTCATTAGATTCTTTGTTTTGAAGGGTTTAAAAGCAATGGAAATTTATGAACAATTGTTAGAAGTGTATAAGGAGTCCTTACCTTCAAAACGCACCGTTGAATTTTGGGCTGGTGAATTTAAACGTGGTCGTACCAGCCTTGAAGACGATCCACGCGAAGAACGCCCAAAAACTGCAACCACAGCAGAAATCATTGAGCAGGTACATAATATGGTTAGTGAAGATCAAAGTTTGACTAAGCGTGAAATTGCTTATGCCAAAGGCATCTCAGACGAACGAGTACTCCATATTTTACATGAAGAATTACGTATGAAAAAACTGTTTGGAAAGTTAGTGCCGCACACATTAACAATTCAACAAAAACTGGATCGAAAACAAATTTCTCAGCGTAATTTGGAGCGTTTAAAGCCGAATAAAACCGACTTCTTGCGTCGTTTTATAACTATGGATGAGACTTAGATCTACCACCATGATCCTAAATTGAAACAACAATGTTTACAGTGGACTGAAGCTGGTCGTTCAGCTCCAAAGCAGGTGAAGTCACAACGATCAGCAAAGAAGGTTATGGCATCAGTTTTTTGGGATGCAAAAGGAATTTTGTTGATTGATTATCTACAGAATGGTAAAAAAAATAAACTCTGAATATTATTGCAGCCTTTTGGATCAGCTGGATGAAAAAATTCGTGAGAAAAGACCTGGTTTAAAGAAGAAAAAAATAATTTTTCATCAAGACAATGCTAAATTCAAAGAATTAAAGTACGAATTGCTTGAACATCCACCGCATTCACCAGATTTAGCTCCCAGTGACTACTATGTCTTCAGAAATCTCAAACAATTCCTTCGTGGAAAGCATTTTTCGTCGAATGAAGAGGCCATAGCAGCCGTAGACGGTTATTTTGCAGAGCTTCCGGAAAACCATTATAAGGATGGAATAAAATAATTGGAAGATCATTGGAACAAGTGTATTGAGCTTCTAGGTGATTATATTGAATAAAAAAATATATCTCGTAACAAAAACAGTATTCTTTCATTTCGAGCGCAGGAACTTTTCAACCAACCTGTACTTGCTTCTATTTTAAAAATTCAATTAAAAACGTATGAAAAAGTACTTGAAAAAAGATAACATCATAACCCCATAAGTATTTGTACTGCTGCCAAACAAGCAAGTGTTTACTATGCACATGATCTGGTTACTGAATTTAAGCGTACAACATTAACATGCAATTTTAAAAGCACACCCACACCCACATGCAACATCGGCAATAAAGGGTTCAGTGTTATATATGTAAAAAAATTACATACCAGTTTATCTAATACACTTTAATAATATTCATTGATGATTGTTTTCATTCAGTTTCTAAATACTTTATAAAATCCAGTTTTTAGTTTTTATTAATTAATTTCAATATTTACTCATTCATTCATTTAAAAAAAAAAAAAGTTTACATAAAAAACTAAAATTAATTAAAATAAAGTTATACCACTTTGTTTTTATTACAAGTTTGAAATACATTATCATGTTAAAAAATAATAATAAAAATGTGCTAAAATAGTTGTAGGTGTAATTTTACCACAATACATTTTATTGTCATTGATTTGTTTAAATATTAAAATGTTTATTTTTTTTTCAACAAAAAAAAATTTATTTTAAGGAAAAAAGGTGTGATGAAATATTTTCAAATAGACTTTAAAATCAAAAAAGGCTACAGTGGTGCGAGATATAGAATCATTTCAAGATTTTAAATTGCACTGTTAATTTTTGGAATTAAAGGAAAGAAGTTAAATTGAAAGATTTATTTCCATTATGTTAATGAATTGTTTTTATAATGCAGTTCTTTGTAATGTAGTTAATATAAATTTTCATCAGTTTATTTGTTTACTCTAGACCCACAAGGGATCAAGGGATGCCCCTACGAATGCAGTGCACTGAGTTGATTTTAGGAAAATATGTTATGGGAAAGACGAAATTGGGCGTAGTGTTTGATTTGTGTTTCTCCTAACTGTAAATGGCAGAAAATACATCTTTTGGAAATTTATTCGACAAACCTTTGGTGCGACCAATGACCAAATTTTCGTTGTTAAGCGTTGTGCTATTGACTAGGCAATCTGCTACAAACAGATGAGATCTTCTGGAAAAGCGTGTGTTGTGAATACAAACACGAATACTAGGGATAAGTTCATTCATCTCAGCACAACACTTCCCAAAGTAGTAGCAATAGAACACACTTTCCTACGGTGTTCTATTGATTTAATAGAGCTGAATACTCAACTGTCATTTATGAGCTCCGACCGTCTGCTGTGTATGCGTTTCAGAAGCTCAAAAAATATTATTTGAAATCCCTTCTTATATATGGAAGCTGTATTCAGTCATCAGATATGGGTGGTATAAATAGTAAGCCGATTAGAAGGAGTGAAATATTTTCTGCTGCGATTAGAAAGTAAAGAATGCCTCTTTGAATGATATGATTCTTCCAGCAAACATCAAATTGAATTATCATGTCCAGATCATCAGATCTTTACATTCTTCAATAATGATATCACCCATGTAGTACAGGGTGCGCTATCTATTATGAAGATATTGCAATATTTTATAACTTTAAAAATTATCAACCGATTGAGAACGTCAATTCACTAAAACTTTTACGATTTATCGCTTTAACGCTTTACACCAAAACAAATTGCCGAAGTAATGACGCTGTGCATTGAACATAGTGCCTTGGCCATGAAGCACAGTAATTTAGGGTCGAATTCTACTGAGCACGGGACAGTAGAATATCGTCCACATGACGTTCACTAACGCCTAAGACGTCCCTTTAAACTCTTTGCAGCAGTAAGAGTGAGTCCTGCCGATAACCCAAATGAGGGCGTATATTGAAAGATGTTTTGTATTGGGTTCCATATAAATTGCAAATGACTCAAAGAATTTTGCTGGCAAACCAAATTCAAAATTTCCATACCGTCATAAAAGATGGCGCACCCTGTATACTGATTGACATTGGTCCTATGGGTCAACAAACTATATTACTTACGTGCAATAAAATTGACCATATTCACACGACCGCACTCAGAGTTATCAGGTTTTGATTGAGTGTGTCAATCTGCCTTTTGCTTCCTATCTGCACAAGACTTGGCATATTATCAAAGAAATATGAATGACAATCTTGCTGTCATTTGAATAAGAAGTAGAAAGAATTCAAATTTTAGTCGTTTAGAAAGAGAAAGAACGGAACCTGGCGGAATCCCTACATTTAAATGAAAGTCTTTGGATGAAAACCCATCTTTAACAACTCTTATAGTTCGAACACTGATAAAACTTGATATTAATCGGAAGAAGTCACCAACGACACCAAAACCAATGTGTGAATGGACTCTAGCGTTCCGAAATAAACGCCACCAGGTCTCCCTTAGAATGACTGCTACGAAAGCTATTGTGTCTATTGTTAATCTGTGAGTTATGCTCTTCATAATCTTTCACTCAGAATATAATGTAGTTAACTGTTTGTAGTTTAATAAAAAAGTTTTCCGTTACATTTAAAAATAAAGGAAGATACATTTATTTTTCAAAGAAACATCTATATTAACTTTTTTATACATTTATTCGAAATAATTTACTATCATTTACCGATTTTTTTCAGTTCCATTTATTTTTTTCATTTGTTTGAAATTTAATAAAAATTTACCCACAAAACGGAAACTTGTGGTTTATTTGTGTCCGTAACAGTTATTACAAATTTAAATTTTGCTTGCTGTCTGTTTCAAAAAAAAATATTCAAAAAATTTCAATTTGTTTTTTTGTTTAAATTGATTGTATATATACAAAATTTTTCAATACAAATTACAAGAACTTCATAAACACACATACATATACAAATACATTCACACAAAAAGTGTTTATAGCTTCATATGCATACATACATTTTGTATTGTACGAGTATATTAAAAAAAAAATAAAAAATACAAAAACGGAAATTATTTCAAATAAATGAAAAAAACATTTATTTTTTAAGGATTGGTGGGTAAAATTTTTACATTTATTTTAACTGATTATATCAGTTGTTTCTTACGGATGTGTCAGTTGATTAATTAACATTTAAAAATAAATAACAAATGTCATTTAATTTAAATGAAAATTAAGTAGACCGGTTTTTAAATGAAATATCATTTCTTTTAAATGATATTTTCAGTTATTTTAACTTACAAACTTTTTTAAGTGTTATGAGAACAGAGAAAATTGCTATTGGGGATTAATTCTCAGGGTTGGTTGCTACACCCTTTTTAGGGATTGGCTGGACATTGGCAACTTTCCACACAAAGTAAAACTATCCGTACAGTACGAAGTGCTGAAGAGGGTTGCCAATGGACACAATAGCACCGAAGAGCTCAATTTAAGTACCAGTGCCGGTTTACAATCAGGGCCCGCTGACTTATTTTCTTCGATACGGGCAAGAACACTTTTAACATCTCGTGGGCGAAAGAAGTTCTTAGGCATAGCATGGATTACTCCTTCGTGCTCGGGCAGTGTTTGATTGATTTCCAGTAGAAATAAATGTCCATCAAATAATTCATAAGGTAGGCCTTATCAACCGCGTCAATGAATATTTGGTAATTTTATATAAGAGTGGGAGTAGAGGAATGATTGCCCGAAGGAGCAGCAAGAAGTTTAGCACGAGACGCTGGTCACGAAACTACACGTAGAAACTTTTCACATACTTGGTATTTTGGGGGATTTGGTTCCCGCCATTTTGCCCAGCAAGTTAGTATTGACGTTTCTAAACATTTTGAAGCTTTTTATTCTCGTTCATTTTGCAAAAAAAAAATATAAATGAAAATTAAATCTTTTCTATAATAAATTTTACCTAAAAATTTGTGTAGATCCGGAAGTTTTTGTAATCGTAGAAACATTCAATTTAATTTATATGTTCCGCAAAAATTGTAATTAGTACCACTGTACCAAGTCTAAGATCTACAGCTTAAGAGTATGAGCTGTCTTATGGGTTTGTTAAAATGTTTCTATAATTTTTTTATAGTTCTATATAAATATATGAATTAAATTGAATAGAGGCATCTAAATTGTGTTGTTAACAGAATTTTTTGTTATTGTTGGTTGTTAACAAACAATAAGTACATTTATTTGAAATTTCTAAAAAAAGACACACAACAATTGACAGTAAAATTAATAATGAGTTATGAACATTTTGTTAAATGTTAATTGCAATTATTTTTCTGTTATTAATAATAAAACAACAACATTACATCTAATAATCACAATAAAGTGTATATTGTTAGTTAGGGTATTGTCTACAACAACAACAAATTTCATAATCTAACTGACATGTCATAAATGACAAACCTACACACCGGAAGTTGCTACTTTATGTATTTCTTAATAAACATATTGTTTGATAAACTTATAGACTGGCAATGATGTTATATTAAAATTTTCAATAATTTATGATAAAATACAATATAATCAAATGATAAAATTAAAATTTTATATTTTTTGATTTTGTTAAATTTCGTATATTAATTTTTTTTTATTACTTTGTAAGTCAACAGACATAAAGCAGATCATGAGTTAATCTTTTGATTATTTATTTCAATTTTTGCCTGAACATATTTTATGTTCATTAATCTTTAAAAATACTATAATATATCAATTAAATGTGTATATCCTAAAATTAAGTAACACACCTTTTATTTTTAGTTTTTTTTGAAAAAAAATAAAATATAATTTCATTTATAAATTGTTCAATTTTAAAATTCGTTTAAAGAATTTGACTTAATCAAAAGCACAAAATTATTTCTTGCATGTTAAAAAAAATTCAATCAAATTGAAATGTCTTTCATGCCCTAAATATGTCGCGGACAAGATGGCAAATCTTTGGTGCAGTAGCGGAGTAAATGAAGTAAAATTAAAATTAAAAAAAAGAAAAAAATACAGGTTTCAGATAAAATATAAATGCTTGTTTGATTGGTTCAAAAAAATAGACCGATGCTGGAACATCGATATAACGGAGAAAATCATCCAATCCTATGTCCGATATCAACGGCAGGTCGTCCAGCATATGATCGTCCAAATTTATACTCTGGATGGCCTTCAGTGCCGGAAATGAGAAAGATCTCCTCCTCATTCGTTATACCATAGCTACGACATTGTATCAAGGAGTAAGTGACAATAGGATATGCAGAGATAGAATCATCGAGCCAATCATAAAGCCACCAATCCAAGTTTTAACTCCTCGAGTTGACAAACTTCTAATACAGTAAAATTTTACGGTTAGTATACATCGCGCACCCGCTTAATTCTGTTGGTGTGTCTGCCTATTAACCACTGACCATTCAGCACTGCCATCAGTGTCGAAACATCTCTCCTGCTCCTACTGAGGAGAGATTTAATACGCCCTAAATAGTAGTCGGGCTACATAAGCTTCTCTTTGCAGAGGTAATCCTCCATGAGAGCCAGCGGAGTAGAGACTGATATCGATGTGGAGGCATTTAAGGCAGACCCTACCTTACTAATTCTACCCATTCATTACCGTAAAAGTCTCTGTTACCATTCACCCCTACCAAGGTAATCGGGCACTGGCAACTTCGCCTAAACAGCTCTTCCTTACCCTGACCTCCGAGGATAGTAGATATAATATAAAAGTTCTGGGACATAAGTGGTGCCTGGCTATCGATGAAGATACCCACGGTATCCTGAGCTCCAACCACACAATCTCCACCTGGATGAGCGATAACCAGAGAAGTACTCAGAGCCTAGACCAGAACCGTTGGCGTATACCCTTGTGCCAAATCCAGCAGTTTGATCCCTTCTGTAGCATTTCACTCTAGAAGAAAATCCGACCCGAAAAGGTCCATCAAAGTCAAGCCTAGGAGTAGAGTATTCAGATAGTATTATGAGCTGCAAAGATAGCTGGTTGATAAGTCTATCATGTCCGTAGGTTTCGCCCTTCCAAGAATCTGGAGCAATAAATTGTGCCGCGCTGCTAGTAGAAGCCTCCATCACAAATAGACCAATTGGAATAAAATTAAACATAACATTGAGAGCTTCGGAGTGGCAGGTCCTTATCGCACCAATAACTCCAATCAAAGCCAATCACTAAACCCTATACAAAGCCTTCGTTACCATCTGCCTGTTAATTGCCGTCCACCACACAAAAGAGACGTATTTAGCGAACGATGACCGACTAAACTCACAATACCATTTTTGGACTCAAACTTCATCATGATAAAAAAATCTTTCTCCAAGAGTAGAAAACAACGGTCGTCTTCCTAGCCTTGTGCTGGATCTTTTGATGCCACAATAGTTTCGTGCCTAGGACAATGCCAAAGTATTCAGAATGTTCGGAAAGGGTGGGTTTGTAGCCATAAAGCTGCTGCAGTCTGAAATTAGATTTGGCACTAGTGATCAAAATTGTATTGTACTCGGTTTTACTTCCGGACCACAACTAGTAGCCCAGTTGCTGAGAGATCGCTGGTCTTGGTGTCTCTTATCACAAATAAAAGCATCCCCGATACTATGTACTACAAGGTCCCCATGGCAACGACTTTAATACCCGGATTTTCTAGCTATTGGATAACTGAGTTATTACCCAGAGGTGTGTTCCTCTCCAAATTCGTTTTGACCATAGCTATTACCCAGACGAGCATTGACTTTTCGAGAGTTCACCATGACCACTATCCGCTGAAAAAAGTCTAAATCCAAAAGGGAGTTTGATATTTCATCAGGTCTGATATTATAGAAAGAAGATACATCTACTCTGATTCGAATTTTTTTTTTCGAGTTGTAAAGTTGTTAAAAAGTTAACTTTCTCGGCAGTTTTTTAGTTGAAAAACTAATTTAAAAAGTCTTTTTGTATTTCTTTTAAATTTTATATTAAGGCCCCTATTACAAAATAATTTCACCATCTCCGATTTATAGCATTAATTTGGTTTAAATATATAAAAATATCTAAATATTCAACCAAAAACCTATAAATAAATATCTTGGGGGCTTCACGATATGTATTACGTACATCAACCAAGCAACCATATCGTATCGACCATTATTGTCACCCATAAAATCTATAAGGTGCTACAACTTAACTTTCAGTGTCTGTAGATTTGTTAGTTCTTTTTTTTCGTTGAGAATTTCCAACTTAATATTTACGTTAAATAAATTTTAATGGGAAAAAATTGGGGGAAAATAGCAAAACAACTTAAAGATATAAGGCCACATTAAAAATGAAAGCAAATGATTTAGAATAGATAGATTTAGATACTCTAGGTTATAAATTAGTCCTATGTTCAGTTTTGAAAATAAAATACATTTAACAGAAGAAAGAAAAAAAGGTGTACAATTCTTTTAGTAATGAAAATGAAAACAATATAGAGAGGAAGTAAAATTAGGTTGGCACTTATTTTAGTAAACCATAAAGATAAATACTAAATAATTATTTTAGTTTTCTTCGATCTTCTCTATTCATATAATATTCCTTATTGAGCTAAAGATCCCTTATTTATAAAAAATTTCCCCTGAAGAAGTCACCCAATGTGGTGACGAAATATTGGGATAAATAAATGTTTATAATTAAATTTTTTATAAATAAAGGATCTTTAGCTCAATGAGAAATATTAGATAAATACTAAACTTTAATATTTCACCACACACTAGGTACAGTGCGAAATCGTTTAAAATATTATACACAGTTTTACCAACAAAGTTTTATGGAGTTGATCGAAAAGGTTTAAAAGGTAAACAAATGTAAACGTTCCAATTTGACGCCTATAATTGCATTTGTGTTTCTATGAAAGGAAAAAGCAAAAAGGAAACAGAAAGAGAAAGAGAAAATAAATACATGGCTTTCAATAGTAGCTGACAGCTAGTTGGACATAAGGTAATAATGGAGAATGTTAACAGCAAAGGGTTAGTAAATAAATTTCATCTTAACCCAATAAATCAATGTCGATTAGTTCTCATATAGCTTTTTCCATTTAAGTTGTGGGTGAAATAAGAGATATTTACAATTAAAACTTTGAGGATCGAACATTTGCAGATTGAATTCTATTTGGAATGAATTCCCTGAAAATCTCATTCGATTTTTTTCTTAAGCAAATGAATTCCTTTTTAAACATTCACGAGAATTATTTCTTTGGAATTCGTTCGATCGAATTCACATCTAAGGAATTCAATCAATTTATTTCATTCGAGCTTACCAAACATTGAATTCAATCATAAGGAATTAAATCATCAGGTCGTTGTTAATTCAATCGATTCAAAAATTTGGAATTTATTGTTTATACGATGTTTCATGTGATTGAGTTTTTTGGGAATGATATCCGACTTTCTTTATTCGATTTAAGAAAACAAATTTAACGATTTATAACACACATGTTACAAAAAGAAAAAAATACAACTAAATTATCGAATTCCCAGTTCAAAAACATAAATTTTAAAAAATCGCTGAAATTAAAAAAAAAAAAAAAAATCGCTAAAATTAAAAAAAATTTTGTAAAAATAATGAATAAAAATATAAACCATTGCATTGAATAGTTCTCGAAATAAACGGTATTTACAAAATTTGATAGTTTGGTTCGCGTTTTTCTTTAGCTCGGTAAAATTTTAAAATATACGTTTCAATTCGATTATTTTTTTTTAGGTTTGGTGATTTTTTTAATTTTAAAATATATTTTTCTAATATTAGCGATTTCTTTTAATTTCGGATTTTTTTTAATTTCTAAAATTTTTTCAGCAGACTTTTTTAAATTTTTGGCGATTTTTTCAATTTAACGTTTTTCCGAATTTTTCAATTTTTGATTTTTTCAAATTGCAGTGATTTTATATAATTTGGCAAGTTTTACAATTTTAAGCGATTTTCCAATTTTGTCGTTTTTTTAATTTTGACGACTTTTTTTATTTTCTGCGATTTTTTTCAATTTTAGCTATTTTTTTTTAGGGTGGGGGGGGGGCACAGTGGATAATATAAGATGAATGCATCTCATTATTGATTTTTGCAAATGTTTGATATTAACAATAAAAGAAGTTCTATCGTAAAGCTAAGATGTCAAGCAATAATTACTTGCAGAAATTATAGTTATTATACCAACAGAAGTATTCAGAAATGGCTACAGAACACACTACTTTCGACTTTAAAGATTTGGGGAAAAAATTATACCATATTCAAGAGCGTTTTTTTAATATTTATAATTATTTTTTTAAGGATTGTTATACCTTGTTGGAAATTTATTCATTTAAAATACATATTTTTTTTTTTTTTGGCTTCAATACGCAATTTGAATTGGACTTTAACTGTTGGCTCCCTTAGCCGCGGATCTAGTTTTAACATTGAATTGAATATTAACTTATTATTTAAAAGATATATCGAAACTAGCTGCCTTTTCGTGCCTATAAAGAAATGGCATGCAAAAATGTTGAGCAACTCAGAAATTAAAAAAAAATATATATATAAAAATTTAATTACCTTTTTTTATGTTGGCAATTTTGCGTGTCTTAATAAACAAGAAAATAATTTACGTGATTTGTCAAACAAAAACTCTTTATAATCGGTATAAACGATTTGGGTTTTCACAAAACACAACGGATTTAAAAATTAATAATTTTAAGGTTTTTTTTTATAATTTTAAATTAACTTATAGAAAGATTTTACGTAAATCTTCAAGTTTGTCGTCTGGTTTACCTATAGACCCTAATATGGAAATTTGGCGTATGCACTGACAAAATCATATGTTAAAAAATGCAATTATTATTACATGCCATTGTCAGTCCACAAAAATTTTAATACTGTCCCATCAAAAATGAAGCTACTAGCATTACTCATACTTTACTCTAAGGAAGCAATGTTAATACAATGATTAGATATTCTGATGCATGAGTGGAAAATGTTCATATACTTTGTTATATTTAAGCTTTGATGAAAATTTAATTCATAAGAATGTAGAAAAATAAGTTTTAAGAAGTGAACTTTATGCATTGATATAAAGGGTGTCCCAAGAAGAACGCAATTTTTAAATTTTAAATAAAACACAGATATTTAAAAAAAAATCGTGAAACTTTATTATATCGTAAAGTAGACAGAATGAGGTTATGTATGGAACAATATATCGTGCAGATGGCCGCCGCGGCTTTGCTGACATGCACGCGATCTTTTAATGAAATTTTCAATGATCGTTTTGCATGAATGCTGCGGTATTTCATTAATGCAGCCTCCAATTTCCTCTTTTAAGGCTTGAGTCGTCGTCGGCTTATTCGCGTAAACCATCGACTTCAAAAAACCCCAAAGAAAAAAATCTAATGGTGTTAAATCGCACGATCTAGGCGGCCAATTCTGATCTCCAAAACGCGAAATAACAAGACCGGGAAATGACTGATGCAGCAATTGAATTGTTTCTCTGGCTGTATGACATGTGGCGCCGTCTTGTTGGAACCACATGCCCTCCACATTCATTTCTTCAATTCTAGGCAAGAAAAAACTGGTTATCATTTCACGATACCGAACACTATTGACTGTTTGCGCTTGACCTGCCTCATTTTCATAAAAAAAAGGTCCAATGATTCCTCCAGCCCAAAAACCACACAGTGACACGTTGAGAATGCATTTGCTTCTCGTGAATCACTCGAGGATTTTCCTCACCCCAAATGCGACAATTCTGCCTACTGACGAAGCCATCAAGATGAAAATGGGCCTCGTCACTGAAGATGATTTTATCGGCAAAATCAGCATTTTCATGTTGTCTCTCCAATACCCAATTAACGAACTCCCTTCGCTGTCCATGGTCAGCTGGCTTCAGTTCCTGAGTCAATTGAACTTTGTATGCATGAAGATGCAAATCTTTCGTCAAAATTCGCTGCAAAGTGGATTTGGAGACACCAATTTGCTGAGCTCGGTGTCGAATTGAGGTGGATGGAGTTTGAGCGACATCATCACGTACAGCTGCGACATTTTCGGTCGATCGACCTGGTCGATGGCGCGTTGTTGTCTTTACATCACTAACATACCCAGTTTCGGCAAATTTATCCATTAATCTCTTTACAGTTGACTCTTTTGGAGCATTATTGTGACCCCAAATTGATCGCAATTTGCGAACTGTAGCCGCAAAACTTTCACCATTTTGGTAAAACAATTTCACAATGAGAATGCATTGTTCATTCGTGTAGCGCTCCATTTTTACTAACCTCGTACCTTCTACTAGCAAACAATAACAATTGTTCAAATGTCAAACAATGACACTTCGAATGTTGCCAGATTTAAAAATTACGTTCTTCTTGGGACACCTTTTACAAATACTCTTTATTAAAACAAATAAATATATCTGCATTAGTGATAATTTAAAATCTGGTTGTACAATTTGAAAACATTTTTAGACAATTTTAAAATATTTTTGAACAATTTTAAATAATTTTTGCACAATTTTAAAACATTTTTGGGTAATTTGAAATAATTTTTACACAATTTTAAAATTATTTTGATAAATTCTGAATTAAAATTGGAAATGGTGTAGTGTAAAATAGTTAACATAATGCAAAAAGGCACAGATTGCATCGTCATAAATATGTAAGACTGAAAAAATGCAAATGAGAAGCTAGCTAGTTTCAATTAAAGGTTAAAAAGTCAGTTTTTCTTGATATTTAAAAACTTTTATAAAAATTGCAAAACTGCATAAATTCTAACCCTCATGAAATTTTTAACTAAAATATAAAAAATGATTTAATAAAAAAATCAAAAAATTTCATCAGAACTATTTTTTCAATTTGAATAAATGCTTTAGATTCAAAAAAAAAATATACGATATACTATAACTTATGCTTTAGAAGTAATGAAAAGTGATATTTTAAGATATGCATCGGGTTTATATCCAGATCACTGCATTTAAAATATGAAAACATGAATTCTTTTGGAAGTGCCTTAGAATAAAACAAAAAAATCATAAAAGAATGTCAACTGAAAATTAAGAAGCAATGAAAGAAGTTATAGTCACAGAATGACTACCATTTTTTTTTGCTGAGGTAATTTGTACTGGAATTATAAATTGTTATACAAAAATATTAAAATTAAACAATTTATATGCTTTTCAATGGAATTGTTACAAAAAATTTTATTCTTATGACTTCATAAGTAGAGGTTTATATCAACATTGTGGTAGTTGTTTAAAATGACTTCTTAAAAATCGAAAAATTTGCACTATTAACTTCATTGGATGTTCTGAAAAAGAGATTCGAAAAGAATAACATCCATTTTATTTTGCTGGGAAAGATTACAAACGATACCGCTTGCAGTATTCCCAAAACTGTTCACGATCTGCACTAATGAAGATGTTTTTAATAGACTCCTCTATATCTCCGATCCATATCTGTCGAGCATCAGAAAACCTCCTGTAAAACTTATAAAAGATTAACCGTTCATAACTTTTTTTTGTTATGATTCGACTTTTATGATTGAAAATACAAATTAAAGCTTAAAGTCCAACAAAAAAAAATCATACAAAAATACTCATCCATTTAAAAGTTAGAGATTTTTGATCCGAAAATGGCCAAAATTTTCCAGTGTGGGGGGAGAGGGGAGGTATTATTTTTTTAAATTTGATCGATTTCTTAAATAGATTATAAGGGTTGTGTACCATGATAAGATACACTACCACTCGCAGACCAATAGGATCCATTGTGATAAATTCTTAGATATTGGCGATTTTTTTAATTTTTTATTTTATTTTTTAATTTTATTTTTCTTGTATTTGTAAAGATATCTTCAAATTCTGTTAAGGAAAACAAGCTAGGTAATTATTTATTTTTTAATTTTTAAAATCGAATAAAGAAAGTCCAGTGTCATTCCCAAATTACTTAATCGAGTAAGAAAATGTTGAATAAAAAATAAATCACAAATTTGCAAATCGATTGAACTCCCAAGAACTGAATTTCTACCCATTGAATTCCTAACGATTGAATTAAGTTATTGCCAAATTCATTGATAAAAAAGAATGAAGTCTTTCAAAACTAATTCGATTGAAACCAATCCATTTGAAAATTGTATGAATTCAATCTTTCTATAATCAATAAGAATTAAAAATGAATGATCGAAAGCTTTAGCAACTATGGGCACGAATAATGTTGATGAAGGTCATATCTGACCAGAAAATATATTTCATTCGGCTATTATCTAAAAACTTTTTCTGTGTATTCTCAATGATTACAAAATTAAATATTTTTTTATTTATAAAATTTGTATGATCTTAAACCGAACGAAAAAGGGATCAGTTCAATAACACCTGTCCTGTGAGCGATGAAAACAAGACATGTCTTTAAGAACATATCTTGTGACTTGTGTGATGAAAACAGAAGAGCTTTGCATGTAACTACCCTACGTGGCTGGTGTCTATCTGTGCCCCCTGTTCCATGACCGTTGAAAATAGTAACTGGTGAAAACAGCACAGATGCAGCACATATCAGTGAAGTAGGTCAAATACGCTTAAGCAAACGTTTTTGATGAATTAAAATATCAAAATTTACACACATTTTATTCTAAATTTCAATTTAATTTTTAATCTAAAAATTTTAAGATTTTCTTTTGGGAAAATATATAAATTTAATATTTCAGCAGAGTTTGCACTATTAAACACTAAGAACCCGGATAACGACAACAAACATGTATTGACATAAATTTCCGAGCCCTATTGGAAACACAAGAACTACAACTTATGCCGACACTGAAATGCCCATTCGCTGATTTTCTTAGAATTTGCAATTAAATTCCCAACAACTACATTAATGTTGGCCGTTGTAATTTTATTACTTTTGAAAGTATAAAAATAATTTCCACCCTATTGGATCTACATCTAAAATTTGTTTCTTTTTTTTGGTTGTGTATCATTTTGGGCAAATGTGTGCCAAGTTTTTTAGGTTTCCATGCAAGTAGCCAAAGCAGTTGTTGTTTAAATGTTTTTTTTTTTCTCTTTTGATGGCAATATTTAATGATCAATCATCATGATTATTTAGTTGATTATAATAATGATCTTGGGCAGAGAAAGAGGAGAAAAATAGATCGATTTGTATCGCTTAGTAATAATGAGGTGGATCGTTGCGTTTTCTTTTTTAAATTTTTTTTTTTTTGAACTGAAATGTTGATCCATTCATTTGACATGATTAAGTGTTAGCATGTTGCTAGCAAATGAGTTTAGAAATATTTTTAGATTATTCGATATTTTTAACACTTAAAGAAATTATGTTTTTAATTTTACACTCAGAAAAAAAAGTTAGTAGAAAAATTTGTAAACGGTTTTCAATCCCACTCTACTATTTTTGTACTGATTTTTAGTAAAAAATTATTATTTAGCAAATATTTTTGCTATTTAGATTTTACAAATTACAGAATTTTTACAGAATATTTACAAATTTTTGTTGCTAATTTCAGAAATCATTTTACAAGTTTTTGAAAACCGATTTGCTAAAATTAGCAAAAAATATTACTAATTTTAAAAAAATGGATATTGAAGGATATGTTACATCTAATTAAAACTTACACCTACAAACTTAAATTTCCTTAAAATGTTACATATATTAAAAAAAAGGGATCGGAAGCGAAGATACCGACTGATGTCTAAAAATAGGACATCCACTTAAAATAGCACTAAAAAGGTTTTTTAGTTCTAAAAATCCGCCCTAAAAACAATTAAAATTTGACTTTAAAAGTAAAAAAAATATTGACTAAAATATTTTTCAAAACAGAAATTACCAAATAAAAACAAAATGATTAATTCGTTTGTTTTAAAAATATATTCAAAATTTTTAATGCTCGATAAGAAAAATAAATTCAAAGCTTTTTACTAATATTAATAAAATTTAGTAAATTTTTTTTGCTGATTTTAACAAACAGATTTTAAATTCCACTTTACAAAAAGTCTACTAAAATTTAGTAGCGGCTACTAATTTTTCTACTAATTTCATTGTACTACACGTCAGCAGACATGTGTTGCTAAGATTAGCAAAAAATACCGCTGGGCTCAAATTACCAGAATTTCCCGTAATAACAGCAAAATTTTCAGTTGCCATTACAGACTTTTTTTTGGTGAGTGTGGTGGTATTTTAAATTTTATTCAGAAAATAGAAAGAGATTAAACAAAGTTTTAAACAATTTCAAATATATTTAAACAACAAATTTTTATCTAAAATTTCAAAAATCGATCACCATTAGATTTTCGGATATTTCATTTTAAACTAAATTGTTTCTTTGCTTTAGGTAACAATTACACAGGGGAAAAATCATAGTTAAGTCATATTTTAATTTTTAACTTTTTCTGTGTTTACGCCACTTTATACAAATTTTAGGAAATCAATTTAACTGTTTACAACTACTTCGAATGGTGATCTAAAAATTTATAGTCAATAAATTTTAAAATATATTCATACTGACCAATATGACCTGAGTAACTGACTGCAAAATTTCAAAACAAAAAAAAAAAAAAATAGAACAAAATAACTTAATATTTCATGAAAATATATAACGAATGTAAGTAATACAATTATTGTATGATATCGACTCTTTTTGAAGAACATAGAAAACACCCACTGTGAATTGCAGACACACTTCATTTGACGCCACTTAACCTAAATTGTATAATATGAAGATCCATATAAACTTACTAAATTGACGATATTCCCATATTCTATTGCGAAAAAAGAAACCACAAAATATCATAGAGGAGCTTAAAAAAAATTTATTTTAACATGGTACATAAAATATCATTTAATAAATACAAAATGGTTAATAGGTGGTATTTGCGTGTTAAAAAAAATAAAACTCCTGCAACTGTTCTTTGAAGTATAACTTTTTTACTACTTACATTTTTTGGTTTATGCACTATGGGACAAAAATTTAATGTATATTGCCATTGATAGTATAATCAAGGACCATATAATCCAGGATATACAAAATGCATATTTTTTGTTAGCCATGCTGCCAACACTATACGGTTTCATACAACACAGTTAACAAATATATGCCTTCGATTTTGCAAAGCAGACTTTTCTCTCATACAACGCGATTTTTCATGCAATTAAAGCACACAAAGAAAACGTACATGTTAAGGGCAATCATATTCGAGGATCATCATTATCATTTATATCAATAAGTCCGTGACTTTTCGAACTTCCCTCGTAGTTATATGAAATGCAACACTGATCCCATAGAGTACCACCTGTTAATAGAATACTGTCAAACCAAGGACCCTTGAAACCAGGATGAACAAACTACAAAATTTTTAGCCACCCATGATGCCATGAAGTCATGATGCCATGATGCCAAATGATGCGACTACGAAAATTCTTAGCCGACACCACAACATTCTTAGCAGATTTTCAGAAAAACTTAGCCTCTAGCAAGGGTTGTAGCGCAAGTTCAGTGTTTGTGATGTGAATACATACATGTTTAAATTGTTAAAACCATTGCTAGCGGCTAAGTTTTTCTGAAAATCGGCTAAGAATGTTGTGGTCTCGGCTAAGAATTTTTGTAGTCGCATCATTTGGCATCATGGCATCATGGCTTCGTGGCATCATGGCATCATGGGTGGCTAAACATTTGGTAGTTTGTTCATCCTGGTTTCAAGGGTCCTTGGTCAAACTGTTCCGTTAAACAGCTGTCATGAATTTTTTTTTAAAATGTTAAAATGTGAATTTCAAATGCTCATTAAACATTATTTTTTGCGAAAAAAAACCGTCAATCAAACCAAGAAAAAGCTTGATAAATTGTATGGGGACTCTGCACCATCGATTTCAATGGTAAAAAGTGGTTTACTGAATTTCGTTGTGGTCACACAAGTACAAATGACGCTGAACGTTCTGGACGGAAAATAGAGGTCAATACACCCGAAAATGTCGAAAAAATCCACGATATGGTGTTGGCCGATCGAAGAGTAAAAGTGTGTGAGATTGATGATGCCATAGGCATTTCATATGGCAGTTGGATTTAAGAAAGCTGTCTGCAAGATAGGTGCCGCGTTTGCTCTCAATTGACTATAAATGTGACAACTTCAAAGGTGTGTTTGGAGTTTTTTAACGGCAATTCGAATGATTTTCCAGGTGAACTGGCCCCAAAGAAGGCCAAGTTAAGTTTGTCGGCCTATAAGGTGATGGCAACAGTTTTTTGGGATGCATGCGGGATAATCGACATCGATTATCTTCAAAAGGGAAAAACAATAAACGGCGAATATTAACACTAGACTTAAATCGATAGTTAGCTCTAACTTTCAAAAGACACGTGTATGTATTTGACAGCTGTCGGATCATTAGTTTGTGAATTACATCATTTTGTTATTGTGAAAAAAAATGGACAAAAAGGAATTTCGCGTGTTGATAAAATATTGCTTTTTGAAAGGAAAAAATACAGTTGAAGCAAAAACTTTGCTTGATGACGAGTTTCTGGACACTGCCCCAGGAAAATCAACCATCAAGGATTGGTATGCTAAGTTTAGACGTGGTGAAATCAGCACCGAAGACAGTGAACGCAGTGGACGCCTAAAAGAGGTTGTTACGGACGAAAACATCAAAAAAATCCACAAAATGATTTCGAATGACCGTAAATTGAAATTGAATGAAATAGCAGGTACTCTAAAGATATCAACTGCACGTGTACATCATATCATTCACGAATATTTGTGTATGAGAAAGCTCTGTGTAAAGTGGGTGCCGCGTGAGCTCACTTTTGACCAAAAACAAGTCAGTGAAAACGAAAGCGAAAATCCATGAATTGGGCTTCGAATTGCTTCCGCATCCACCGTATTCTCCAGCTCTGGCCCCCAGCGACTATTTCCTGTTCTCAGATCTCAAAAGAATGCTCGCTGGGAAGAAATTTTCGTCAAATGAAGAGCTGATCGCTAAAACTGAGGCCTATTTTGAAACAAAGGACAAATGGTACTAAAAAAATAGTATCGAAAAGTTTGAGGGTCGCTATAATCAGTGTATCACCCTTGAAGGGAACTATCTTGAAAAAAAAAAACGAATTTTGCCAAAAAATATGTTTTAGTATGGTAGGCCGGGGACTTTTCAATTGACCTGTTATGTCAACTTATTGGACCGATTTAACAAGGCTTAAAAAAACGACCCCATATGGCCAAGAAAAAAGTTCTTTTTCATCAAGATAATGCACGGGTGCACACGTGTGAAGTCTTAATGGCAAAATTACATGAATTGGGCTACGAGTTGGTACCTCATCCGACATATTCTCCGTTTTTAGCCCCAAGTAACTATTTCCTATTTTCAAACCAAAAGAAATGGCTCAGTGGACGGGGATTTAGCTACAACGATGAAATTATTGATCAAACAAATGCCTATTTTATGAACCTCGAAAAATCCTATTTTTTTAAGGGATACAAAAATTGGAGAAATCTTGGACTAAGTGTATTGATCTAAAAGGAGATTATGTTGAAAAATATTTTTTTTTTTTGCAAAAAAAATGTGTCATTCAAAAAGTCACGGACTTATTGATCCGCTCGTAATATAAATATTATATTATGATAATGAAATTGCCAAAATTGAGTATCATGTTATGATTGAAATACGTGATTATCATATTATGATCTTCGTGATTCTAAATAAATCGAACTTAGTGATCCCAATAAGGGATCAATTATTATTAATACGTTCCTGACGAAAATTCCAAAAAGTAGCATACCCAGCAAATTTTTGGTAATGGGTGCGATATTCTCATGCGTTACCTTGTAATGATAGCTCGTTACCTTATTTATTATTTGCAAGAATAAAGTAATAATGTACTGATTATTGATTACGTAATGTATGATTTATAAATGTAAAGTTATAATTAAAATATTTTTGAAAATCTATTTTTAGATACATTACTTTGTGTTTTTTTGTAAGCAAAAGGGTAATGTATGTTTGTTTTGATAACACTAGCGAAAAAACTAAGCGCAACAATTCATTTAAAATTAAAGCAATCAAATACTATATGCGTCGATAGCTCAGTGGGTAGAGTTCTTGGCTGGCAACCAGATTTCCCTGATTCGATTCCAATCTTGACCACATTATTTTTAATTAAAAATGTTTTAAATAAAATATTTGTAAAATTATTTTTTAATAAAAATTCTTCTTTTTTAAAAATCTACTTTTAGACACATTACTTTTTCCATTATCGTAACCATATGAGTAACCCCTTACATTATCATCTCTAAAGTAATGGGTATATACATTACTTTGAGGCCCATCGCCTACAAAATTCATCAATGAAGAAGGGTGTAAAGTAATCCATCGGCCCCTATGGCTATACATTACTTTACCCATTATTTGGTAATGTGTGGTTTTGCTGGGTATCAGTGAATGAGCGCGTACTCCTGGCAACATATATTTGAAATTTTAGATTTCTTACCTCGATCTGCACTAAATTTAAATATTTTTGCAGCAGTCTACACTCACCAAAAAAAGTCTGTAATGGCAACTAAAAATTTTGCTGTTATTACGGGAAATTCTGCTAATTTGAGCCCAGCGGTATTTTTTGCTAATCTTAGCAACACATGTCTGCTGACGTGTAGTAGAATGAACTTAGTAGAAAAATTAGTAGCCGCTACTAAATTTTAGTAGACTTTTTGTAAAGTGGAATTTAAAATGTGTTTGTTAAAATCGGCAAATAAAATTACTAAATTTTATTAATATTAGTAAAAACTTTGAATTTATTTTTCTTATCGAGCATCAAAAATTTTTCATATATTTTTTAAAAAACGAATTAATCATTTTGTTTTAATTTGGTAATTTCTGTTTTGAAAAATATTTTTGTCATTTTTTTTTTTACTTTTAAGGTTAAATTTTAATTGTTTTTAGGGCGAATTTTTAGAACTAAAAAACCTTTTTAGTGCTATTTTAAGTGGATGTCCTCTTTTTAAACATCAGTCTGTATCTTCGCTTCCGATCCCTTTTTTTTAATATATGTAACATTTTAAGGAAATTTAAGTTTGTAGGTGTAAGTTTTAATTAGAAATAACATTTCCTCCAATAACCACTTTTTTAAAATTAGTAATATTTTTTGCTAATTTTAGCAAATCGGTTTTCAAAAATTTGTAAAATGATTTCTGAAATTAGCAACAAAAATTTGTAAATATTCTGTAAAAATTCTGTAATTTGTAAAATGTAAATAGCAAACAGATTTGCTAAATAATAATTTTTTACTAAAAATCAGTACAAAAATAGTAGAGTGGGATTGAAAACCGATTACAAATTTTTCTACTAACTTCTTTTCTGAGTATATAAATGACATATTCAAATTCCATGATACTTTTTTTTTTAATATCTGAAAGGATTCTTTCTAAGGTAGAGTTACCTTGTAGGTTCTTTCTTTTGTACTTCTTTTCTGTATTTCTGCCCTATAGTCACTGCTACATACTATTAAGAGCAGACAATATGTAAAATAACCGAAAAACAATCGTAAACAATAAATGACAGTTATGATCCGTTTTTTGCCAAACTAACAGCGCACAAAACAGAACAACAGAAACTAATGAAATGAAACTACAACACTGTGTTACTAAACTGACTCTACTACTATGCAGTAGTAGTAGTATGTGGCAGGGAGCCTGAAGAGAAGCTGTTCACAGCATACATACAACAAATATGACTGTTAAAATGAAAGATGACATAAATTGCATTTAAATATTGGTCACTGTAATAAAATTTTAACGGACATGTACACACACAATAACATTAATAGGAATAACTGATAAAAAGACGGTAACAGCACAGTTTGTACCTCAGTTACTTTGGCAGTAAGTGAATATGGTCGGCTGTTTAATTTGTTGGTTGGTCGAATGTTTAGTTGGTACCTAAATATGTTATTTTTGGTTAGTTATTTGGTTTTGGTAGACAAAAAAAAATAATATAAGGTATGAAATTATAGCACAACTAATGTAGCAACATATTAAAAGGTAATTTTTTAAGTCTATAGCTAACATGAAGTTTCGACAGGGTTATCATGCAAATCTTGGCTAAGAAAAATAGAAGATGTACACACTTATTTTTAGAGATAAAAAATAGGTTTAAATTTGTTTTGTTTGTCCGTTTTTAATACTATTTTTATTCCCTTGGATATGTTTTTAAAATAAATTTCTTAATATTAGAGTTTCAACCAACATTAACAAAAACTTTTTGTCAATTTTCTTCTTTTTTTATAAAAAAAAATATGTTGGAAACACAACATCAAAGAATCTTAAAAATCCATTAAAGTTTTCTTGTAAGTTTAGGTCTAATTTATTTAATTTCCGAATGTAGTTGCTGTAAGGACGTATAATGCTTGGTAAACTACATATGTTTTTTTTTCAAAAAAGTTTAACCATTTACTGTTAAACTGATCCCAAGTTATTTTTTGTGATTTCTTTCTTTAGATTTTCATATTTTTTTTTTTTTTTGGACAACAAACTGTTATGTTTAGTTAATGTTTTCAATGATCTCTATTCATAAGAAATAAATGTGTTTAGTAAAACTATTAAAAATAACTACAACTAAAAGCTTTTAAATAAAAGTCTACAGATAGATTAGCTTTTTAGTGCATATATTACGAGTTGGTATAAGAACAAGTACGATCATCACTCGCACAACACGGTACAGAAATGATGTGTGATAATAGCAGTGAAGCTGTCCAATTACAGACAAAAACAAAATTGTCAAAGGAGACTTTTAGGTATTTGAAGGTAAATCATTCGTTAACGAGTTTACCAATGTAGAGCAATTCCATATGAAAGCGATCACCTCAATCGATTGCCCAGCAAAAAATAATGTACCTACATATTTTTTTTTTTATAGTGACTGGTTTAGTGGTGGTGTACACCACTGTCATGTGACAAAATTGAAGAATTCTTCATAAGGGACCTCATTGAAAGTTGTTTAAAAAAAAACTACTAAAGCGATCGAGTGATAGCTCGTTGGAAAGGTATTGAATCAGGCTTTAATTGAAAAATAAAATTTTCCTAATTTTTCTCAGAAATTTACCTTTTTTCCCATGAAAATTAAATTTTCCGATTTTCCACAGAAGCTCCTAAATTTTCCGGCTAATTTTATTTTTTTTTTGGATTCCTCATAATTTTTGCTTTAAGAATCAGCAATAAAAAAATGGGCCCCGACTCCTTGTTTGGACAGGAGAAGAGCATTTAAGAGACCACCTTGTTCTCATTGTTTTTATATTTTTTATAATTGAATTATTTTTAATTATTTAACATTATTTTATTTTATTATTAAAAATACATTTAAAAAATTATTTTACAAGTTGAGTGTGTAGTGAATATGGTCTGCCTGCCTTCACAAGATCGGCCATAAATCCATGGATAATAGCAGCAGTGGCATGTAATGTCACACCAAACCCGACTGAGGCTACAGGTCATAAAATGTTTTGTAAATTTTTTAAATTACCAGGTAATAAATGTTTCGCCTAAAATGACACGTGCAGAAACAAGTCATAAAACACGGATTTTCCAACATTGATAATTAATTATCAACATTGATTTTAACCCATTTCCGTCCAATGAATAATAACCAAAACTTAAAAACTCTTATAAAAATTTTAGATTAACACAGGTGTTTTCATAGAAAGGCAAATAAAACAAAGTACTATTAGAAAAAACTGCCAAATTTGACTCAGAAAAAATTTCACAATAATTGTTTCAAAAAATATAGGGAGTGAACATCGAAAATTCCTATTACAGGTTGGTTGAAAAGTTTCTGCGCTCGAAATGAAAAAATACTGTTTTTGTTACGAAATATATTTTTTTATTCAATATAATCTCCTAGAAGCTCAATACACTTGTTTCAATGATTTTCCAATAATTTTATCCCATCCTTATAATGGTTTTCCGGAAGCTCTGCAAAATAACCGTCTACGGCTGCTATGACCTCTTCATTCGACGAAAAATGCTTTCCACGAAGGAATTGTTTAAGATTTCTGAAGAGATAGTAGTCACTGGGAGCCAAATCTGGTGAATACGGTGGATGTTCAAGCAATTCGTACTTTAATTCTTTGAATTTAGCCATCGTCAAAACACTTTTGTGAGCAGATGCATTGTCTTGGTGAAAAATGATTTTTTCCTCTTTAAACCAGGTCTTTTCTTACAAATTTTTTCATCCAGCTGATCCAAAAGGCTGCAATAATATTCAGAGTTGATTGTTTTACCTTTCTGAAGATAATCAATCAACAAAATTCCTTTTGCATCCCAAAAAACTGATGCCATAACCTTCTTTGCTGATCGTTGTGACTTCTTGGAGCTGAACAACCAGCTTCAGTCCACTGTAAACGTTTTTGTTTCAATTTAGGATCATGGTGGTAGATCCAAGTCTCATCCATAGTTATAAAACGACGCAAGAAGTCGGTTTTATTCGGCTTAAAACGCTCTAAATTAGGCTGAGAAATTTGTTTTCGATTCAGTTTTTGTTGAATTGTTAATGTGTGTGGCACTAACTTTCCAAACAGTTTTTTCATACGTAATTCTTCATGCAAAATATGGAGTACTCGTTCGTCTGAGATGCCTATGGCATTAGCAATTTCACGCTTAGTCAAACTTGGATCTTCACTAACCATATTATGTACATGCTCAATGATTTCTGCTGTGGTTGCAGTTTTTGGTCGTCCTTCGCGTGGATCGTCTTTAATGCTGGTACGACCACGTTTAAATTCACCAGCCCAAAATTCAACGGTGGGTTTTGAAGGTGAGGACTCCTTATACACTTCTAACAATTGTTCATAAATTTCCTTTGCTTTTAAACTCTTCAAAACAAAGAATCTAATGACTGCACGATATTAAATTTTTTTCATATTAAAAAAAATCAATGACACGTCAACTTCAAATGGCTTGTAAACAAAAAAAGAATTGACAGAATGACTTGAAACTTTGCATGTGTTCTCAGGACAGTTATACCAACTTGAGAAAAAAAAAGTTTGGAGCTAGCAGTGCCATCTCTTGGTGAGCGCAGGAACTTTTCAACCAACCTGTAGTTCCCTTTCTTAAACAAAATATTTACCTGGTTGGGAGATGCTAAAACTTTAAAATTTACACTTTTATAGATTTAGGCTTTGTTAAACTTCAGATTTTTTCCATAAGAAATCAGATTTATTCCTTTGTTTGTTAGTGTAGGAGGAAAATAAAACTTGGTTTGAGTATTGTCTGTGACCTTAATTCTCATTACGTTGCCTTAGAAAGTACAAAGTGCAGCCCAAGGTGTACCCAAGTACGCATTAACCTTCAGACTTCATTGTGTCCTCGAATTTGGCGATACAAAACGTTGGTAGTAAATCAATTGATTAAACTTACTGATCTGACCTTATATAAATTTAAGGCCAATTTATTGTGCATTAAATTGCGTCTTCTTGCCAAAAGATCTCTCTTGGATCGTCGTTACGAATTACTATGAACCGAGTTAGTCGGATATCCTCCTGCACTGCGACCAAGTTGATATATTATGGTCCTCTCTGTTTACACTCAGTTGTACACAGCTCTTAGAAATATTATTACCTCCTTCACTGTCATTTCCTTATATTGCCCTTCCCATATTTCTAATCTACAAAATGTATTTATTCTCATATTAAAAAAGGAGGCAGGGTATTTCGTAAATATGGATATGCTTCTTTGACTCATCATTTTCCAAACAATACCTGCATATTTTATTGTAAGTAATTTCTAACCTAAAAAGGTGGTTGTAGCATGTGTAATGTTCTTTAAATGCACCACACAAGAGTTTTAGAATAGGTCTATTCAATTGAAGTACATCTCCACGTCTTCTGATAAGATAAAAATCTTTTCGAGTGTCCGATTTTCAGTTTGTCTGGTATCTCGTCCAGTTGGAGATCGCTGTGTTAATATACATCCTGATAAAACCCTACTAAGCACCTGGGCCTATAAATGGCCTTTCTGAACCAAGTTTGTCTTGCTCATACGCTCTTTCGTTGCCATCATACCCACAATTCCCTGGTACTCATATAAGCGTTACTCTGTTGTATTTATATAGCTAGTAAGGAGCTCTATGGCACTATAGTACCGATTTGTGGTGATATATTCGCCTATTGTGTAATTTGAGTACTGCTTGACTGGCAAACATTACGTTGATTTTAGTTCGATTGTAATTTTTTTGTAACAGTATTTATGTAGCTGTGTTGATTGAATGTAATTGTGCTGCAAATTTCGTAGCCTTTTTACTTAGGAATATATAAAGCTTGCACTTAGGACCACGGATCACCGTTAGCTCGAGTGTAAGCTTGAAATTGACAAATCTCTAATTTTAGTGCGCTGAAAAGTATTTGGAGAATAATTGCATAACAGTTTACGTTCCATTTGAGAACTTTGCATCAACATCATAGAGTTAAAAAAATTGGATATATCTCCTGTTTTTTGTATGAGGCTGTATGTCCGTTAAGGAAAAACTAGACCAATCTCCTCTGATCACAATTTATTTTTTATATTGGAAAGAGCCTTAAGTGTAAGAAGCCTGCTAAGTACAGTCTTGAGATTTCGAAAGAATGATAACTGTGACAATTACCACCTCTTACAAATGAAATATAGCAAAAAAATATAAGCATTCTTTTAAACGCGTTTAGGAATTTTTATGGGAATAAGAATGATGTCAGAGAATATCTGTAATCCATATAATAATTAAAAAATATAAAGTAGCGTAACTTGAACCTCTTCAAAAAGGCAATGGTACCTTTATGCACAAACATCAATAATTCAGCGATATTCTGTTGTCTATACAATTTCTGTAGCGATGTCAAGGCAGTAGTTATTCTCAAACTTTGAAAGGAGGACTTTATTGTGGTGAAAAGATTTAGATCTAATAGTTCATCATCCTTTCCAATGAAATTTCTTGAGTGATGGCTGGAGAAATGTATTCGGTTGAATAAATTGTCCTTTAAATTGACAATTTTTGTGTCCAAGCGGTAGATCCAGGGATTTTTGGCATTACTACTGCTGACCCGATGAGGTCTGCGGCTGAAGCGTGTTGAGAAAGAGAGCAAACAAGAATTGAAGTATGAAATCTGCTGAGGTGCATTCGATGAAACTAGCAGTTATCACGCGGTTTGTAAAAATTATTAAATCAAAGCTGAACAGATTATAGAGTTGCTGCTGTGGGCATTACTGATGCTATGAATACCACACCTTGAGACGTTTCTTATTATCTCTCTGCAGGCTCCAGAGAAATGTAACCTGTCATACAATTTCGATATAGGTCATGGCATCATTGTTGAGAGGCTTTCAGAACTTTATTCAATGGTTTAGATAACATAACAGCCTTTATCGAATTTAGTAGAAAGTGGTGATTCTAAAAAGAGAAGACTGAGAAACCCCTTCTGAAGAATTTGTGGATTTTTGACTCCCATAATATTTTGAGAGAAATATTTTGTCACAACAATTTTTTGGTAAAAGAAAATATGTTTAAAAATGGTGTTTACCTATAAGCAGATTTGTAAAGGAGAAAATGAAATTGATCTCTTACAAACTTGCTTACATACGAGGTCTGTTCAATAGAAAAGGTGAATTTTCATTTTTCTGAAAAATATTAATTTATTTAACAATTTTAATTTTTTTCCTTTAAAGTATTCCCCCTTAGATATATTTCACATATGCCAGCGTTTTCTCCAAACCGCGAAGCAGTTCTGATATGGCCTTGAGCTCTCTCAGCGAATCGGTTTTTATCTCCTCAATCGTCGCAAAACGCCGTCATTTGAAGAGTCTGGTGAATACGGTGGCTGAGGCATGATTATAGTATTCTTTTCGGCCAAAAAACTACGTACAAGCAATGACGAGTTTTTCAATAATTCCGGACTTTTTCCGTATTGCTTCTCGCAAGCGGCGCATAACTTCAAGGCAATACTCTTTATTAACCGTACGACCATGTGTCAATAACTTATGATGACCTGCGCCACGGCAAAGAAAACAGTGCGCAAAACCTTGACACTTGATCGAACTTGGTGTGCTTATGTTTGTCTTGGCTCTCCTTGGCTCTTCCATTAGGACGATTAGATTTTGGTTTCGATGTCATAACCATATACTTATGATTTCTCACCAGTTATGACCCTTTTAAGGAAATCTGGATCGTGTTCAACGTCATTCAACATTTCCTTCAAAATTCAGCAATTTTGGAACGAACTTCGCTACCAAACGCTTTATCACCAAAATTTGCGAAAAAATAGTATGGCATGAGCCAACCGATATGCCGTCTTCTTCTGCAACTTCTCTAGTAGGGATTTGACGATTCCACATAACATTTTCATCGGTTTTGATGTGATGGAGCTTTCAGGACGAGCGTACCATCACCGTATGCCACTCTCAACATTTCAAGTGCTTTTGAGCATTTAATTCAATTTGTTACACAAAATTTTATGCAAATTCTTTGATCCATTTTTTTTCCACAGCAGAAAGTCGCCGAACAAGCAAAACACGTCTAATTGTTATGTCTCTCACAAACAAACTAAACCAAACACAAACAAACGCAACTAAGAAAATATGTTCGAGACAAGTGAGCCAACATAAAAAAATCGCTAATCGAATGCCCGAGAAATTTCAAAATTCACATTTTCCATTAAACAGACCTCGCATGCTACAATTCTTATATGGCAAATTCCTACTTGGAAGTACTAATTTTGTGGAAAATATGCACGGGTTTTAGCACATATAAAAAGCTGTAATTTCATGGCATTTTTCATGACTCGCGTGCAAATAATTAAATAACTAATAATATTTATAAGATAATCAAGAACACCAAAAGAAAATGGCGTTTACTCTGTTAAACTCGTATAGATCGCTTGAAATACCAATGGATATTATCCCAATTTCCGGTCGAAAATGTTTCACACATTACCTCCACATTGGATGTTGGTACTATGACCGAAATAGTTTCGATCGAAATTTCGAGATGAATTTTTGCATAATACCCGGAATAAGGCACATAACCCCCAGAATATTATCGAAGTTTTTATTTTGTTTAACGACTTATTTTCTACATGAAGCTTTGATGGATAGTCGGCCTTGGGGGTTGTCTTCTCTGAGGTAAGCCCAACACCGACTACGCCGATAAATGATATTATGGATAGCCGATTTTCAGCCGGGTTAAGGCTGTCTCATTACGGCTTCCTTTACTAAAGCTTTTTTATATAAAAATTCAATATTAAAAGAGTAAAAATATAAACAGGTCATAACATCCATTGGAATTATAACCATTTTGCAAAGAGTGGGATTATGGCCCCAAGTTTTTCGAACATTCAGCCAAACCCGGTCACCTTTTTTGAACAGGTAGACAGACCACAATGATTTAAGGATAAAACCTTATATTGATGTCTCTAAATCGACAACTATTTGCTATTTAGCATTCTAACATGTAATCTTATATTTTTCTTTGGTAAATTAGAAAATTCGATAATACTTGGTGTGCCTGACTTCACAATCATTTGTCTATTATATCATTTTGTCTATTAGTATTCAACTTTTCCTAGAGATAGACTGTGACATCCTATTTTTGGAGTCCGTTCAAAAAAATCTTCTCCCTAATTTAGTCAGGTTTGTTATGAGTACCGACTTTCTGAGCACCTTAACTCAACTTAAAAGTATAGTGTTGCATTGCACCATGATAATAGAGGAATAACTGTATATTAAATTTTGGCACAATTTCGTATATTAATAACCACAGATGTTTACAAGTCTCCAAAATGCTTATGTATGTGTTTCACCGTGCAACGGTTTACCTGTGTTGGTTTAATGTGCATGTGTTCATGAATCTATAAGCCTTGAGGTTTTGTTGTTGCATGTGAGTAAAATTAATGAATGGGAGCGCCCGTCTTTAGTTTTGGATTTTATTTTTTATAGTAGTACAACACACGACTTCTTATTTTTTTTGCCAAGTTAATTTTTTTTTTCTGTATTAATATTTTTTTTCTCTTAATTTTTGTGTCTTTGATTTACACTTTTATTTATATATTTTAAGAAAAAAAGAAACTTCTGCTAAAATCAAGCTTAATGCGGACAGACAGTTTGATTTTTATACCATAAACCACCACTAAAATCAGCATCACGGCTGACTGCAGCACAGTACGAAATTTAAGTCCACAAAAATAAAATATAAGAAAACACCCTCACTTCTTGCTGCACCTCTTGCACTTGGTATATCACCTTTGTTATTGCATTGATTTGATTGTTGTTGTAGTCTGTACTATGTATGTCTGCTATTCAGTATGACTTCCAGCCAGCCCGCTCTTTTACTGTGTTGTCTTTGCATCCGCTTTGACACTGAAAGCATTTTGGTTACAACGTCTGCGTGGGCAGACTCATTCATAATTTTTTTTTTTATTTTTTATTTTTGAATTTTTTGTTTTTCTTTACTAAATTAAACTCTTTTCATGTGCTGGTTGTCGTTGTTAGTTACTTAAGATACTATTTTTGTTGTTGTTGTATATTTTTAACAAATACAACATAAGCAGCATCAGTCATATACTGATCAAATGCATATGGAGGGAGTCTATATGGTTGTTTCCATTTAATTTTTTCCAACTCAAATGAAAAAGGATGTTTTGTTGAAATTTCAAGGATTTTTGTCATCTAACACCATGATAATTACTTGTTCTTTATTGGATTACCGTTTCGGATTTCAAAATTTTTATATTTCAAGAACCTTAATATCTCTAAATTTTACAAAGCGGTTTTAGTTTTAGTTAAAATCCTCAAAGAACATTTCACTCTCTCCCAGCATGATTCGCTATAAGTGACAATGAATCAGAAATATTATTTGCCATTAATAATTCAAAAATGTTATCTTCTTCTGGCCGATTTTAATTAGAGCTTGCAAGAAGAGTCTGTTTGTGGTTCCTCTAGATTTTCATGAAATTTAGATATGTGATGGAGGGGGTAAACTTAAGAAGCTTTCTTGGTCCAAGTTGATATTTATGGGCTTGGAAATGAATTTCAAAATTATTCGAAACTTTTTTATTTCAAAATTTTTTATATATTTTCCATTCTTGGATATATTTTCGAAGTACCTTTCATTTGGTAGCTAAATTTTTATATATTTCTTTGGAACAAACATACGAAAAACGGAGGCATACTTGACCGCATGTTTTTTCTCTCTAGCGTAATATTGGGCTGCTAAAAAGGTACATGCATATGCTTATTTGTTTTTGCCTTCTCTGTCACATAACCATTTTTCATCCAAATTGAATTAAACCACCCAGCAGGCCTTCCTTGTTAGCATAAAATGTCTCATTAAGAATGCACTTTTTCATTTTAAAAAAATAACACATATTTTATGAGATAGTTGTAATTTTTTTATTGGATTGTAAAGAAGACATGTTCCGATTACGTATGGAATAAAATATCCGTTAAATGGCGCCCACGGCTCTGATGACAGGCCATTATTCTCTGTGGAGGCCTTTTGTCAAATTCGCTGCGTACACGCAGAGATAAAACATGGTTGCAATATGATCACTGCTACTATATTGTGCTTGCTGCAAGCGGGTATGGTTGTCACAACCAAGTTTTTGGTTTTCTAATCATTAACATGGTCGCTACAATCATTATTTAGTAAATATCTTACTATTTTATGATTGGCTGTAACCATACTGTGGTTACAAAAATTTTGACTATGAAAAAAATATGATAATTATGCAACGATAAAACGCTGACAGCAATCAATAAATAATTATACATCAAATAAAACATTTACAGTCATAATATTGTCTTGTTTTCATAAAAACCAAAATTTGATCAGTTAAGTCAGTTTGTTTTTATTACAAAATATCTTAAAAAACAATCACATATTGTTTATAAAATCTGGAAAATATCTTTCACATGTCATTAAAATATTTTACCAATTGACCCATTAAGATCCAGTTCATTTTTTTTAGCTTTAGAAGATTTTTTCTTTTTGAAGAGGTTTTTCGAAAATTTCTTATACATATAATATTATTTGCACTAACCAATTCATTGTCAAAAATATTCTATTAAAAATTTTTTATATTTTAATTGTTTTCAATAAAAACAATTAGATTTTTTTTTAAATATGGCTATTAATTAATTTTTTGTAAAAAGTTCCCAAAATATTAATAAAATATTTTTTATAAGAAAAAGTCCGTAGAACACATGATTTTTTTTTTCTTTTGTATGAAAAGGTTTCTTACACAAAATAATAGATATTTAAAAATTTCTCTGATAAAAACATTTTAAGATTCTATGGACTTTTCTTTAAACTTAAATTCTCAGATTCTCCAAACTGTTTCTTAGATAAAAGTTTATATATTCCAAACAAACTTAGATTCTAAGGCCTTTCTTTGAAAGAAAAATTCATAGATTTTGAAGAAAATACTTAGATTCTAAGGACTTTTTCTAGTAGAAATATTCTTATATTCTAAAGACTTTTTCTTAAAGAAAATTTCTAAAAACTTTCTAAAAAAATCTTAAAAATGTCTTAAGTTTTTTTATTACAAAAAGTCATTAGAATTTAAAAAAAAGTAGTATTTTTCTTAAAAAAGGTCCACAGAATCAAAGTTTTCTTGAAAGAAAAGTTTTTAGAATCTATGATATTTTTTCTTTAACAATTTTTCTTCAAAAAGTCTTTAATATAATATTTAAAAAAAAAAGATTTCTAAAGGAAATATTCTTAAATTAAAAGAGCTTTTTCATGGTTTCTAAGAAGTTTTCCTTTAAGAAATTTTCTTAGATTACGGATCATATAATGGTAATCCAGGAATTATAAAATAGTTATGAGGGACAATAATATGATAACATTTTGAGCATACTTTGATTTCGTGCAATCATATTATGATAAATTCAATATAAGATGTTTATTCAGGACAATAATATGGTAATTTTTTAATCATAATTTCGTGAAATTTAAAGTTTTTGAGACAACACTCTCGTTTACAGTAGCGATGTTTTTAAGAGACCAACCGGTATGTTGACGCACAGGAGTCTTACTGTCCATAATCGACCCAATTTCTTTAAATTTTTTGAATCACTCTTTCAATGGTTGACACATTAGGTGCACTTTTTAACAAAAAATTCTTCAAAGTTCTTTTGTAAAGAGCTCCATTTTTAATAATCGAAATAAACATATGTGACAGCTGCCAAATTTCAGAGTTGCCTCTTGCACAAAAAATGACACTAAATTTAAAAAGTGCACTTTTACGAAGACACACTATGGTGTTGGAAAAGCCGTATATGTCTCTGCTGATCTGCTCTAAAACAAAATGCTTAAATTGAATACCTGAGGTTCAATTCTCGTTCTGTGAAACGGTGCAATGAAAAGTTTTTTCACGTTTTCATAGTACTTCTGTGAAAAAATGTAAAGAAACATCAAAACGTTTTCATATGAAAAAAAAGTGGAACGAAACAAGATTTTTTCACGATTGCACAGCACTGGCGATTCTTGTTTTGTGTAACAGTGCAAACAACTGTCAAAATATTTTCATATGAAAAAATTGTTTACACAGACTATTTATAAGTGAAATAAACATGGAGAAGATTGTAAGAGGAAAGCGTGCCAGCGAAAGCCAAAAGGAATATTTAATTAATTATTAAGAAAAGCATGTGGACATTGCAAACGATAAGTAAGTAGCTTAATAACCATAATCACACTTTTATTTATCCCATGTTTACAGATTTGTAACTGCAGATGGTGCCAAATTTAGAGACGAAAAGTGTAACGAATTAGCGGCGAGCCTTAACAGTTTTAGTGGAACCCAAAAGGACAGTGAAAAATGGCAAAAGTATGGCATATTTATTTATAGTTTATTTATATTCTTTATGAAATTTTTTTTCTTTAAGTAAAATTAGACTTCATACGCGCACCAAATATAGTTCACTTAAAGTAAGTCGATATAAATCCATAAAGTGCTTGTCGGTTGTCATGTCGAATGGATTGTGGTCAGCACGAAGTACGCGTCTCAGCACTCTCAAAAAATTCCTATAAATTATTAAATTATTTACTGCAATGAAATGCTTGTAACATCATTGTCTTACCTTTGTTCATCCGGAATTCTTTGAGTAATATCCAATAATACAATTAACCCAGATATTTTTATATAATTATTTAAAATAAATTTTACGAACTTTATTCACTTTTGTTTACGTTTAACTCTGTTTTGACATTTGCTTTAAATTTTGGATAACACAGTTACAAAATTTTCATGGGTACAGTGCGAATGAAACATTTTTTTCATAATACATACGAGAATCGCAATTTATGTATTTGTGAAAAGTTCGAGTGAAAAGTGCTTATGAAAACGAAAATGAAAAGTTTTTTTTCACTTCACATTATCACAGAACGAGAATTGACCCTCTGCTGACATTTTTATACAAATGTAAAAATGTAAGCAGAATAAAAACAGGAGATCAATGTGGTGAATAAATGATAACATACATATGTTTAGGTTGTCGCCCCTGACATTTTTAACATATACCCGAATAATGTTTATTCTTTCATTCCTTAAGTCTTTGGAAACCAAAAAGTAACTCTGATACTTAAACAAAATCTGATGTTCACTAAAATCTTCAGTAATTTATCATTAAGATTTGAACCAGAAATCTTCTGCTTTCTAGTTCATCGCCTTATCCATTCACCATAGCCATAATAATAGTTTTATAAAGTTATTTAGATTCAATTTTTCAAAATCAAATGCTTAATTTTATTTATTATTATTTATTACATGTATTTTCGTCATTTTCAAGTTTTCGATTCAAAATTTGAATGGAATTTGAAAGTTTCAAACATGAAAAAAACGAAAATAGGTATTTTGGGGATTAGCGTCTATGGGGTTTTAATTTAAATTAATTTTAATTGAACGTTCCTTTCAAATTTTTAAACAAAATTAAAATATAAGTTTTAAATCAATAGCCGAACGCCCAGACATCGTTATATTTGTATGTTTAGGCAAGGCGATTATGTGTTTCATTGTGATACTGACAAATAGGCCGTTAAAGCGAATTAATATAAAAATGCTTGGGATGTTGTTAGTCAGCGCTAATTTTAAAAATCTTATTATTATGTTGGTAAATAGGCAGTTTGTCGGCGTCAGTTTGCAACCGTCTCTGGAAAATATATACTCGTATATACTCTATTGGCATTGTCCTCAATATAGAATTTCCAGCAGGGTAAACTTATTTAATATTTTTATTAATATTATTAATAGAGGTTTTACATACCCAGAAAAGTTAAATGTTGTAATTTATAAAAAGATTTTACCTGAAAAAAATAGATTTAATATAGGTTTAACAATATTTGATTTAAAAGGTTTGCCTTATATCTATCGAAATATGATTTTGTAACAGAAATAATTTTGTTATAAAGTTCTTTTTATCCAATGATTTTCTTAAATCACTTAAATTTAAAGTCACTTTGTTACCTAATATTAATGGAGTAAGATATAGAAGCTCAACTCTCACGTACACTCAATGAAAAATATCATCACAAATCCATTTTCAATACCAATTTAGTTGAAACTTTCCAAAAATATTTTAGCTTCTATGTATACACTTTGTGTCTGTGCCTGCCTTACGTGAAATTACTCTAGGAATTGTCTTCTGATTTACCCCAAATGCCGAATTCGATCCACTCTAAGTAAGTTGACCATTCGTATTGAATAAATCAGTAAATATTCTGATTTTTAGTCGCTTGTACCCAGCAAAAATAAATGGAAGTGATTCTTAAGGAATTAATTTTTCATTGATTCTAAAGTATCGTTTAGTTCTGATTTTTCTCTTCTAAGGAAGTTCTTTTTCACAACTTATAAAAATGTGATTTTTAATGAAATTAAACACTTTTCAAATCTATAACGCTACAAAAAGTAAAAAAATGTATTGTAGTAAAAGTTGCAAGCATTTCGAATAGAGATAAATAAGGCCCGATTGCTGAATTTCCCGCTAAAATTTAACGAACAGTAAAACTCAAACTTTGTATAGGAAACAACAACAAATGTGTCAGTTAAGTTCCCAGGTAGAAGCTAACGGGAGATTGTGAAACTGAGGCTAAGGCTCGATTACTGATGTGCTGTAGAAATCTAAATTACAAATTCATAATTTATTTGGAACCATCAAAAGATCTCATTTTTCACTAAATCCTAAGAACTGCTTAAGATTCAATGAAAAAGCATCATAAAAGAAAATTCCTTTTGTATGACACCCCTATGTAAAAATCATTGGTTCCGATCCAAATTTTCACAACACCGGAATCAAAATCACTGCTTTTTTTCTCTTCTTTTGCTACTTTTTTTTTTGCTGGGTACTGATAAAACAATTTGTCTTGACGAAAAAGGGACCATTGATTTGTACTAATTTTTTTCTCAAAAGCAACATTTGAGTGATGAATATTAAGGCGTTTTAAAAAGGATTATTTTTTTAACTTTTATTAAAAATGCTGTTGTATGTCAATTAAAAATCATAACAAAGAAGTTTCACTAAAATTTGGATGAAATTTGTGGATAAAAAAGTCATGCAGCAATAGGGAGATAAACCAGCGATGCAAGTTAGTGGCTAAAAAATTAAAAAGTCAGAAATTTGTTTAGACGTTGAAAGTAGTATCAGATATATTTTATAGACAGCATTAGAAAAAATCTCGAGAGATTTCTATCGCGTGTAAATATGATTTATATCTAAGTTAGGACTTTTTAATTTTGTACTGACTTTAACCTGAAAGACATGATCATCCCAGCAAGCGATATAGCCTTGATTTTGTAAGTACGGGCTTAGGCTTTGAAAGTAATGCTTTAATTTCATAAATTATTTATTGCTTACTTTCTAATTATCTGGTCAAATATGCATTGTGCTGAAAGTAGACAATGCATATTTGTAGTCATTACTTCAAAAAATATTTTGACCAAATTCTTTTCTGAAGCAAATAACTTGCAACACAATTTGTTGTTGCATATTTTTGCATACATTATTGTAATAGCAGATTTTTGCATATTTGGATTTTAAGTGCATATTTTTTTTTGCATAGTTTGTGATTTTTTAAGGAATATTTTTGTATATTTTGCATTTTATTACATATTTTCTTTAAATTTAAATAAAAATAAACTCACAGCTGAATTTGTAGTTCTTGATATACCACGTACTACAACAGGACGCATCCTGTTGTCCTGGTTGAAATTACGTACATTGGATTTTAGTTTGAAAACATCACTCCTGAGAAAGAAATCTGATTTTCAAAAATCGGCATATTTTAAGTGTATGATTTTTTATTTTTTGTAAATATTGGTGAAGTGCATAATTTTGGGTTTATAGTGAATATTTTTGGGTTTTTAGTGCATTATTTTTTAAGTGCATTTTTTTAATTTTTACTTTTTATTTTACCTTATATTTTCAATTTTTTTTTATTGCACGGAAGTCGCTGACCTGGTAAATAGTATGAAAAGCTACTGTACACCATTACGTATGAGTGTTAAGAGATTTTTTATCACTCATACGTCCGAATTCTTTTTCTGTGAGGGTTTATATTTTGTTTAATGATCATTTGAATATATAAGAGATATCAAATAAATATACGGGCGGTATTAAAAGTGTAAAGTAAGTTTTTACAGAAAAATTAATACAATAAGCAATTATTTTTTTAACTCATCATTTTATATTCTAATTGGATCCAATTTAATAAATACTAATATAATTTTATAGTAAAACTTAAATAGTGTTTTAAGAAAATAATATACTTTTAGCCAAACTAATTTTAGAAAATAATGTATTTGTTCGCGATACATTTTTTGCGTGGATTTTTTCTTTTTTTTTTTAAAAAAAGAGTGTGTTTTGAAGCAATAAAAATAAATAAAAAATATTTTTTTTAGAATGAAACTAAATTTAAAAAATTGTTCAAAACTAATAAATCGTACTGCATCCAGATTTATGCTGACAAAAGAATTTGTAGAAAATCACCTTTAAAAATAAATTATATCTTTTTTCGAAGGACTCATGGGATATCGATACCCCTTAAATACATCGTGTTAATTCAAAAAGAATTTTCGTTTTTGAATTTAATAATATGTGGCAAAAATATTGAATGTAACCCAAATATATTGACCTTAAGATTATAAGTACATAGTTTTCATAGGGAACCAAGTCATAGTTTAGTATCTTATTTTTAACAAACATCTTTTAGTTAAATATGAAATGTATTAAAATAAATATAATTGTATTCAAAATATACTTTGACGTATTTTAATTAATATGTAAGCATTTAAAAAATAGTTTTCGCATTTTAATAATAAATAGTTATATTTATGTCAGCTATTGTTAAAATGGCGGCTCAAAATCAAAGTAACATAGGGAGTTCAGATTAAAAATTTTCCAAATCGATTGGTTTTGTCTACAAATTCTTGGTAATTTGCGTCCATGATAGGTTGGTGAAATCCAATATGGTAGATCCAACAAGTTTTAAAACATTAATATTCTCAATTGTGACTGTTTTACTAAATTTACCCGTTTTTAGAAACTTACCATTTAAATTTCAGTGGGAACTGCACTAGAGAAAAATCCAATACCCCATTTCTGTGTCTGATGCGAAATGTTTTTGCATTGAGAAATTTATAGTCACACTATTTTATACAAGGTGACTTAATAGATAATAAAGTTGATTGCGTTTTTAGTGGAAATTTTTTTACGAACTTCTAACCTTTAAAGCTGTGGCACATTTAATTTTCTTATTAGATACATTAATATATATAATTTCCTGTGAATAACTCTGTAGAAAGCAGAACAATGTTTTTTGCGAAAACTTTATCGATTCGATAAATACAGAAATAAGGTGCAGTTCTGGAGAAAACGTTTTAGTTGGAGAAAATATTTTATTTTTTATTTATTTTTTTTTTTTTAGAGCGCCCCGGTAGGCTAGTTGGTAGCGTGCTAGCTTATCAGTGCGGGGGTCGTGGGTTCAATTCCAACCAGAGGCTCTGGTCTGTTTTCTCTACAACGAACCGAAGGCTTTTGTTGCTAGTGCTCGGTTAGGGTATTAACATATAATTTGTAATTATATGATTAATAAATAAAATAAATAACTAAATATTTTTTTTTTTTTTATTAAACATATAATTACAAATTATATCTTAATTCCCTAACCGAGCACTAGCAACGAAGGCCTTCGGCTTGTTGTAGCGAAAACAGACCAGAGCCTCTGGTGGGAATTGAATCTTGGAGAAAATATATTTTAAAAGAAAATATAACTACTATATAAATTACTATATTGTTTGGTTATATAAATAAGAAGAATATAATAATTGAATAATCTTGTGTCTTTAAGCACTTAAATAATAACGGTTTAATAAAATATTATTCTATTATTAAAATAATTTCCAAAATTATCCTTTTTCGCTTTCAACAATAATAAATAATAAATTAGATTAAGCAGATAAAAATTAGTTTCGTCGTAAAATTTATTTATAAAGAATGCAATTTCATTTTCATCATTAAACTAAAAGCATTTAAATTTGATTTTAATTTAAAATTAATAAATATACAAAATTAGTTATTAGATTTTGGATGTTTAAAAATTTTATACTGAAACGCTTTTGTGTTCAGCATGTGTTCAGTGATGTCAATTTCTTAGAAATATAAGAAATTATTGAAAAACTAAAAAATTTTAATTTTTTATTCAAAATTAGTAGGAAATTTGAGAAGTAAATAAAATTTGTTGCCAACTAATGGATTTTGCTTAAGTGTAAATGTAGTCTAACCTAGAAATTTTACAATTTAAAAAAAAAAATAAAAATATACGCATTCAACTCTTTTTGACTATCAACAACTGACATTTGAAATCAAATGTCAAGTATTACATCAAGAAAAACTTAAAAAGAACTTAAAATTGGAAAAAAACATATAAATTAAAAACTTAAAAAATCGTAGGTTGAGGCGGCATATAAAACTAAAAGATTGTTTTCGTGACTAAATAAGGTAAACAGAAAAAGAGAAAATTAAAATTTGTATAAAAAAACAAAACCTTCAAAACAAAATAACATTAACTGAAACATGATTGGTTAAGAAAAAATACTAAAAAACATACATTTTTCATAACTATAAGTATTGAATAGGAAAAAAAAACGTAAGAAATTAAACATATAAATGAAACAATCTAAAAAAAAATAATATTTGAAGAGGCGTTAAATTTGTAGCCTTGTTAACATTATACCATTTTTGGAAAATAAAATAAAAAAAATTAAAAATTAAAAAAAACGCAAACAAATGTAGTCATTAAACTAAAAGCTTTAATTCTTCTGTTGAACTATTTGCTACAAAAAAAAAAAAAATCATATGTTAATAACAGAAAATGTTAGGAAATGTGGCAAAGTCAAATTAATTTTATAAAAACTTATAATAAAAATTATAACATATATTTTGTCACGTGCAGACAGATGTGACACAATCTGTGTCTGACAGAATTGAACTTTAATATATTAATATAAATAAATACAGTACTTTTCGGTTAGCTCACTTTCCATGGTTGGTAAACAATAGCTTTTGATTATAACGGTAGTTGTCTACCACGCTGTGATCAATACCGATAAGAAAATTTTGAAACTGCGATTCCAATAGTGGCATGTGTCTTCTAATATCACGGGGCTTATTTCATAATATTACCTCTTAAATTTTGTTATATCTGTAAAATTTTTTGAGCTTAAGGTTGGTTTTTTATAAATAAAAATATTATTATTTTAAAAGTTAAAATTAAAGTTTTTGTGTAAAAATTTTATATAGTCAAATTATATTAAATTCAAAAAAATATAATTTTTAATAAAAAACTCAAAAAATTTAAGAAGTTAAAAATGAAAGAAGGTTAAATAAAAGTTAAAAATAAAAACTTAAATTGTTGGCCCTTATAAAGGGTGTCCCAAGAAGAACGCAATTTTTAAATCTGGCAACATTCGAAGTGTCATTGTTTGACATTTGAACAATTGTTATTGTTTGCTAGTAGAAGGTACGAGGTTAGTAAAAATGGAGCGCTACACGAATGAACAACGCATTCTCATTGTGAAATTGTTTTACCAAAATAGTGAAAGTTTTGCGGCTACAGTTCGCAAATTGCGATCAATTTGGGGTCACAATAATGCTCCAAAAGAGATTAATGGATAAATTTGCCGAAACTGGGTCTGTTAGTGATGTAAAGACAACAACGCGCCATCGACCAGGTCGATCGACCGAAAATGTCGCAGCTGTACGTGATGATGTCGCTCAAACTCCATCCACCTCAATTCGACACCGAGCTCAGCAAATTGGTGTCTCCAAATCCACTTTGCAGCGAATTTTGACGAAAGATTTGCATCTTTATGCATACAAAGTTCAATTGACTCAGGAACTGAAGCCAGCTGACCATGGACAGCGAAGGGAGTTCGTTAATTGGGTATTGGAGAGACAACATGAAAATGCTGATTTTGCCGATAAAATCATCTTCAGTGACGAGGCCCATTTTCATCTTGATGGCTTCGTCAATAGGCAGAATTGTTGCATTTGGGGTGAGGAAAATCCTCGAGTGATTCACGAGAAGCAAATGCATCCTCAACGTGTCACTGTGTGGTGTGGTTTTTGGGCTGGAGGAATCATTGGACCTTTTTTTTATGAAAATGAGGCAGGTCAAGCGCAAACAGTCAATGGTGTTCGGTATGGTGAAATGATAACCAGTTTCTTCTTGCCTAGAATGGAAGAAATGAATGTGGAGGGCATGTGGTTCCAACAAGACGCGCCGTCATACAGCCAGAGAAACAATTCAATTGCTGCATCAGTCATTTCCCGGTCGTGTTATTTCGCGTTTTGGAGATCAGAATTGGCCGCCTAGATCGTGCGATTTAACACCATTAGATTTTTTTCTTTGGGGTTTTTTGAAGTCGATGGTTTACGCGAATAAGCCGACGACGACTCAACCCTTAAAAGAGGAAATTGGACGCTGCATTAATGAAATACCGCAGCATTCATGCAAAACGGTCATTGAAAATTTCATTAAAAGATCGCGTGCATGCCAGCAAAGCCGCGGCGGCCATCTGCACGATATATTGTTCCATACATAACCTCATTCTGTCTACTTTACGATATTATTTAAAAATTGCGTTCTTCTTGGGACACCCTTTAAATCGTAAGAATGAAAAAAGAACGAGGACCAAAGTTTGGTCTTTGATCCAAAAAATTAATATTTGAAGCTTTGAATCTTACCAATAAAAAAAGTGTGGTACCAAAGGTTGGCGTTTTCTAGTACTATATACAACAAAATACCATTAAACCAGTTTTTAGTGGAAAATTTAATGTACAAAATTTAATTTGTGTGGTAAATATGAAAATTTTAAAGACAATTTTAAAAAAAAAACTTAATTTTCGATATCCTTCCGAGGTCCTTAAACTACAGTTTTACATTTCCCCACATGATTATACTTAAATAAAATATTTTATCTAACACTCAAATCCGTAGAAAATATCGAAAGATTTAGAACTACATATACCACATATTTCGGAAATTCGATTTGATGGAACTTTTTTGCCTTCACAATCGTGTTTGGTTGGTCCACTCAGAATATTATGTAGCTTACTGTTTGTAGTTTAATAAAAAAAGTCTTCCGTTCCATTTAAAAATAAAGAAAAATACATTTATTTTTCAAAGAAATATCTATATTAACTTTTTATACATTTATTCGAAATGATTTATTATCATTTACTGATTTTTTCAGTTTCATTTATTTTTTTCATTTGTTTTAAATTTAATAAAAAATTACTAACAAGACGGAAATTTTTTGTCTATTTGTGTCCGTTACAGTTATTACAAATTTAAATTTTGTTTGCTGTCTGTTTCAATAAAAAAAAAAATATTCAAAAAATTTCAATTTGATTTTTATTTAACTTTGTTTCCTATACACCCAGAGAAAATATTGGTTGCAATTCGATCTAAACCATATTTGTGAGGATTTCATTTTATTTGGAATAACCTAAAATTATTTAATAAATTAAAAATATTCTATTGGGAATTAAAAAAAGAGAAATGAAACTAAAAATCAATCCTATTATTTAATTATTGGTATTTCCAATCATCTTTAAAAATAAAATTCGTTTAGAAATTGTGTACAGTAGAAGCAACCATTTATTTAATGAATGTACTGGAAAATGAGTACAATTTATCAAATTCATTAATAAATTATCGATATTCGAAAGTGGTAACTACAAATACGGTTATCCTGATCCTGAACCAACCGAATTGTGGATTGTATTAATTATGGAAGCCACTAAAGATTGGTATTTGTAAACGAATTTTCTGCTATATTTATTTTCCCAAAAAAAAAATAGTTAAATTCAAAATTAGTCATTAAAATTTAAAAGTGTTTGTGGGATAGTGGGTAGAGATCTAGCCTAGTACTCCTAAGTTCCGAGTTTAAAACACGGTATAGACAAACATTTAAAAAAAATGTTTTTTTTTTTTAATTATAATAAAGTATTCTAATGTATAAATAGCAAATATATCAAATAAAATTAAATTGAATTGTGGTGCAGTAAGCAAGGGATGTGAACTATAAAACTGAATGCCTAGGTTCGATACCGGAAAAATCTAAAAATATAATATGAAGATACTGGGCCACAACTGATACTGTTTTCTTGGTGTACACAAAATTATTTCTATTCAAATTACAATACTCAGAAAAAAAAGTTAGTAGAAAATTTTGTAAACGGTTTTCAATCCCACTTTACTATTTTTGTACTGATTTTTAGTAAAAAAATATTATTTAGCAAATCTTTTTGCTATTTACATTTTACAAATTACAGAGTTTTTACAGAATATTTACAAATTTTTGTTGCTAATTTCAGAAATCATTTTAAAAATTTTTTAAAACCGATTTGCTAAAATTAGCAAAAAATTTTACTAATTTTAAAAACTTAAATTGCCTTAAAATGTTACATAGATTAAAATAGAGATCAGAAGTGAATATACCGACTCATGTCTGAAAATGAAAAATATAAAATATTTTTTGAAAAAATAAATAAAATAAAAAAATTTTATGCTCGATAAAAAAAAAATAAATTTAAAATTTTGCACTAATATTTAGTAATTTTTTTTGCTGATTTTGGCAAACAGATTTTTAATTACACTTTACAAAAAGAATACTAAAATTTAGTAGCGCTACTAATTTTTCTACTAATTTCATTGTACTACACGTCAGCAGACATTAGTTGCTAAGATTAGCAAAAAAACCGCTGGGCTCAAATTAGCAAAATTTCCCGTAATAACAGCAAAATTTTCAGTTGTCATTACAGACTTTTTTTTGGTGAGTGAAGAACTTCATAAACACACACAAATACACAAAGTGTCTATAGACATAAAGGGTGGTCCAACCATAATGCACGATGTTAAATGTGAGTCACACCTTAACCTTAAGTTTTTTGCTCAACTTAATTTTTTGCATCCACAAGGAGTGACTGTTTGGTGAGGTTTATGGGCTGGCGGCGTCATCGGGCCGTACTTTATCGAAAATGAGGCCGAAATGAGGTCGCTATCGCGGGATGATGACGGACTTCTTGTTGAGACATTGAGCATATGGACATGGACAATAAGTGGATACAACAGGATGGTGCCACATGCCACACAAAAAATATAAAAATGGAAACAATTTGAAATAAATGATAAAATTATTTATTTTTTAAGGAATTAGTATGTAAAATTTTAACATTTATTTAAACTGATTAATCATTTGTTTTCTACGCATTTGAATAACAAAATGCATTTATTTTAAATGAAAAGTAAGTAGACCGGTTTTTAAATGAAATATCATTTCTAATAAATGGCATTTTTTGTTATTTTAACTTACAAACAATTTTAAGTGTCAAACTACATTAAAAAGTTTTACTAAAAGTGCATGTAAAAAACTTGCCGAATAGTGAAGTCCTGGCAAAAACAGGGTTTCAACCACTTACCAGAAAACTTACTCGCTTAATTACTTTTGTTTGCGATGTCCCAAAAGTAATGAGTAGTCTTTATGTTCTCACTTACAAAAACACATAAAGTAATGGATGGTCATTACCCTTTCGCTTACAAACAGCCAAAAAATAATGAGTACCCATTACTTTTTGGGCATTGCGAATTAACGTAATTTTGTTGGGAGTTGACTGAAATTTAGCAAACTATTTTATTAAAATTAGCAAAAAATATTGTAAAAAATTTGTAGCTAAATTTATCCAAAAATAAAAAAGCAAAAATATTTTGCTAAAATCTCATTATCAACTAAAAATTAGTTCAAAGACTATTAAGACTAAGTTACTAACGGTTTATTTAATTTTTAAGTTTTCTTGTAAGTGTAGTAGCTACATATTTTTTCTCAGTATAGATATTCCCTGCCTACCTATGAAAACTAAAAGATAGTTGTTTTTCACTATTATTGGAATAAATTTTTAAATATTTCTATTCTAAGTATTTTCGTTTAAAACACTAAACACATCCTACTTAGATGTGTTCTTTAAATTACATAAATTTCCCAATAACTAAGTCGACGTAATCATTTTAAAGGAAGTTCATTACATTGTTTATAATGAACTTTTTAAAAATATAAGGTTTTGAACTTATATTTAAATAAGAATTAGTATGAAAAGAAAAATTATCTATAAATATATGAATCAATATGAATATCAACCTACATTCAAAATACTATTTTTTTTAAATTATCTTTGTTTTATTATTACACTTTTTTTTTAAGGCACGCGTCTATATTTTGCTATCATCAATACCAGCTACCAATTCTAAAAACCAATTGATTTAAGATAATGACAGAGGCAAAGCAAAAAAAAAACTTTAAAATAAACTTTTTTTTAATACCGTCAAATCCGTAGGTGTCAAAGATCAAACTTGAAAATTTTAAATACAATTTATTTTTATTTTTTAATTAAATAGTAGCTAACCTTAAAAATCAGTTTGTATGAATTTTCTAGTTTTTAATGAATGAATTTTGTTAATTATAAAAAATAAAACTGCAGAAGCTACTAATCAATGAAATTGTTTTGTAGAAACTGTATAATATTGAAATTATTGCAATCAACTACTAATACACAATGTACTACCACATTCATAGTCTCGAAAACTATATTTATTTTTGTGGTTTAACAAATTTATGAATGAATTTTGTACAAATTCGTTACATGAATTGTTGTTACAAATGTTGTTTAAGTTTGTACGTTTTTTTTATCTCAATTTTAATATAACTACAACAACATATTCTTGGTTTTTGTATTTGTTTAAAAGCTGCTGTTGTTGATTTTTATATTAAATTCATTCATGTTTTTTTTTATTATTTTTTGTTGAAGAAATACAGTAGTTATATATTGACAAAGGGAAGGATAACTAAATTTATAAAATTTAATTTTGCTTGAAATATTTAAAATTATTTTTATTTAAAGTCTGGGTTTCGACAATGTAATCATTTTAGGAAAAATAAAATTTTGAACAGTTTGTTGAAGTAATTTCCATAGGATGTAAATTCTATACAGTGGATAAAATTAACTGACCTCACAAAGAAAGCACAAGAACATAATCTCAATATAATCTCCTTTTACTTCGATACATTTTTCCCAGACTGATAATAGTAAGTACTGTCAAGCTCCTTAAAATAGCCATCAACTGCAAACTCCACTTCTATATTGGTGGCAAATCCTTTACCACCGAGCCATTTTTTCAAGTTTGTGAATAGAAAATAATCCGAGGGAGCTAAATCTGTCGAATAAGATGTGTGATAAAGAAATTCGAACTTTAATTCATTGGCTATCGCAATAGTTGATATGTGAACTGGTGCATTTGATGAAATAATACTTTCGGCGGGCTTTTTTTTAATTTCATAACTTAAACTCTGCAATACGAGGGCGTGAAATTCAACACTGCTCCCATCAAGTACCACCTGTTAATAGACTACTGTCAAATTTTGAGCAAGTTCTGTCATTTACTTTGCGTTAAACAGCTGTTCCAAACATACAACATCGTGGCTTTTTTTAAAAATGGAAAAAATTTAATTTCGAGTGCTCAGTAAACATTATTTGTTGGGAAAAAAACAGTCAATCAAACCAATGAAAAGCTTGATAAATACTATGGGGACTCTGCACTATCGATTTCAATGGTAAAAAAGTGGTTTACTGACTTTCATTGTGGCCTTACAAGCAAGGAAGATGCCCAACGTTCTGGACGCCCAGTTGAGGTCTCTACAACCAAAACAATTCAAAAAATTCACGATATGGTGTTGGCCGATAGGAGATTGAATGTGCGATAGATTATGGAAGACATATTCATCTCACATGGCTCAGTGGTTTCAATTTTGAACGATCACTTGGGTATGAGAAAGCTTTCCGCAAGATGGCTGCCGCGTTTGCTCACAATCGCCCACCAACGGAATCGTGTGACAGCTTAGTTTCCATGGCCAGAATCCATAAAGTAGACTAAGAATTGCCCCCTCATTCGTCTTATTCTCCGAATTTCGAGTGCTCATTAAACATTATTTTTTGCAAAAAAAAAAAACGTCAATCAAACCAAGGAAAAGCTTGATAAACACTATTGGGACTCTGCACCATCGATTAGAATGGTAAAAAAGTGGTTTACTGACTTTCGTTGTGGTCGCACAAGTACAAATGACGCTGAACGTTCTGGACGGCCAATTGATGTCAATACACCCGAAAATGTCGAAAAAATCCACGATATAGTGTTGGCCAATCGAAGAGTAAAAGTGCGTGAGATTTTTGATGCCATAGGCATTTCATATGGCAGTGTGGTTTCGATTTTAAATGATGAGTTGGATTTAAGAAATCTGTCTGCAAGATAGGTGCCGCGTTTGCTCTCAATTGAAAATAAAGGTAATCGTGTGACGTATGTAGTCTGAATGGCAAAATTCCATGAATTGGGCTACGAATTTGTATCTCATCCGCCATATTCTTCGGATTTATCCCCCAGTGACTATTTTCTATTTCCAAACCTGAAGAAATGGCTCGGTGAAAAGAGATTTAGTTCCAACGATGAAATTATTGATCAAACAAATGCCTATTTTAGGGACCTCGAAAAATCCTATTTTTTGGAAGGGATGCAAAAATTGGAGAAACATTGGACTAAGTGTATTGAGCTAAAAGGAGATTATGTTGAAAAATTGTTTTTTTTTTGCAAAAAAAAAATGGCGTTTCATTCAAAAAGTCACGGACTTATTGACCCATACTCGTAGGTTAGCATAATACTCGCCGTTGATTGTTATTTCTTTTCGAAGACAATCAATCAAAATTATCCCAAGCGCATCCCAAAAAACACGCGCCATGATCTTGCCAGCTGATGGAACTGTATTCGCCTTCTTTGGATACGATACTCCCATTCCAGTCCACTGCTTTGATTGTTCCTTTATCTCTGGTATGAAGTGGTGGACCCATGTCTTATCTATGATTACAAATCGATGTAAAACTCTTCTTTATTGCAGTGACGCATCACCAAACACTCTGCAGAAACATCTTCACAGAACTGTTTTTCTTCTATTGTGAGCAAACGTGGCACCCTTCTTGCTCACAGCTTTCTCATCTTCAAATTTTCGGTCAAAATGCAATGTATAACACTTTTTGAAACCTCAAAGTAGTTTAGGGTATAATTATCTTTGATAGAACCAAAAGTAAAATAAATCCTAAATCAAAAGAATGTTAGAGCAATTGCATTTTCAATTGTCGTTACCCAATTTTTGTTGACTAAACCAAATTTGTGATGATTTTCTATTGCTATTATTTTTTTCAGAATCTTTAATCCTAGTCCACTACTATGTAAGTAATAAAATTAAATTAAGATTGGATTAGAAAGGTCCTATACTCACAATATTTTTTCCGTTACTGACTGTAGTTTATTTAAAAAGTAATACGTAGAGTTTATTTTTAAATGAAGAATCAATTGAAATTCATAGAAATATATTTTTTAACTATTTGAATTAGTCATTCAAAAAACAAACTATAAAAACTTACTGACATTCAGTAGGGGTAGATATTTTTTGTTAAATGTAAAATTTTATGTTTTTTGTTTTTAAAAATAGAAATTCATATAATTCCTTATTGTTTTTCCCCAAAATAGTTTGTTTATATACAAAATTATTTCAATAAAAATTACAAGAAATTATTGAAATATAGATGCACACATAAAAAATCAAAACTTGAACATCCATGTGTGTTGTGTTTTGTAAAATTTCATAAAAGTAAAAAAAATTAATTTGAAAAACAAATGTTTTACGTTTTGTCAGTTAAAAATTGATGGTTACTTTAAACGACTTTCGATTTATTTTACTACATTTGTCGATTATTAAACAATGATTAAAAATAAACAACAAAATGGGCTGACCATAATAAAAAATCAGTTGACCTCTTTTTGATTATATTTTCGATTAATTTCAAATATATTTTATATAGTTTTTTACGAAATAATATTGTGAGTGTATGCACCGCCACCAAAAGAAATCGATCTTTTGTGCAGATTTATATTTTGCCCTAAATATTGAGGCTTCCCATGAAGCCAATCAGCCTACAAGGCACAGATTTCCAAAAGGGGATACACTCAGAAAAAAAAGGTAGAACAATTTGTAACCAGTTTTCAATCCCACTTTACTATTTTTGTACTGAGTTTTAGTAAAAAAATTATTATAATGTATTACATTTTTTTTCTACTTACATTTTACAAATTACAGAATTTTTACAGAATATTTACAAATTATTGTTTTGCTAACTTCGCAAATTATTTTACAAATTTTAGCATATAAAATTTAGATTATATAATCATATTCTTTTTATAAATTATTTTATTGTAAAGAAACATGAAAATTTTGGTACTTTAAGAATTAAAGTTCATAACAAAAACTGTAAAATATAGAGTATAAATATAAATTGTTAAATTTCGTTGTTGTTAGTCTAATTGTGTTGTTGTTTTCAAGTTTGTTAATTTGTTTCCAAACACTCAATATAAAAAAGACAATCATCAACAAGCAATGGCCAAAAGGGAGAAGAAGAGCATGGATATTGACAAGGTTGGGTAACGTCAACCGAAAATACTAAGTATTCTATCCTGCTGGCTCTGTGGAATTTTATTATCTATAATTTACTAATAAAAATTTTCATATTTCTTTACAATAAAATAATTTATAAAAAGAATATGATTATATGATCTAGAATCCTACTATACTACTCACTCACAAAATAACAGATCAACAATTCATAAAACTCCATTACTAAAAAAAATTTACTAATTTGTAAAAAGTGGATATTAAAGAAAATTTTACTTCTAACAGTTAAAACTTATACTTACAAACTTAAATTGCTACATAGGTTGAAAAAAAGGAACGGAAGTGAAAATACTTTTCACAATAGACTCATGTCCAAAAATAGGACATCCATTTAACAAAGCACTAAAAACCTTTTTAGTTGTACAAATCAACCCTTAAAACAATTAAAATTATATATTTTACTTGGTCGTATTTGAAAATGTATTAATTGTCAAAATTGATCTTAAAATCCAAAACATGTGCTAAAAATATTTTTTAAAACAGAAATTAGCAAATTAAGACGAAATGATAAATTCATTTATTTTTTTACTTTTTTAAGCCTTTGAGTTTTTTTTAACTTTGTCTAAAATATTTTTTGAAAAAAACTAAATAAACCCAGCAAAACTTTGGTAATGGGTGCGATATTCTCATGCGTTACCTTGTAATGATAGCTCGTTTCCCTTTTACTCTTTACTGATAACGTAATATATGATTACTGATTACGTAATATATAATTCATAAATGTAAAGTAATAATTCAAATATTTTTGAAAATCTATTTTTAGATACATTACTTTGTGTTTTTTTGATAACACTAGCGAAAATACAAAGCGCAACAATTCATTTAAGTTTAAAGCAATCAAATACTATATGCGTCGATAGCTCAGTGGGTAGAGTTGTTGGCTGGCAACCAGATTTTCCTGGTTCGATTCCCATCAAGACCACATTATTTTAATAATATTTGTAATAATTTTTTTTAATAAAATTTCCTCTTTTTTAAAAATCTATTTTTAGACACATTACTTTTTCCATTCTCTTACATTATCACCTCTAAAGTAATGGGTATATACATTACTTTGAGGCTTATCGCCTGTTAAATTCATCAATGAAGTAAGGTGTAAAGTAATTCATCGGCCCCTATGGCTATACATTACTTTACCCATTATTTGGTAATGTGTGGTTTTGCTGGGAAATAAAAAAATGTTGCTTAATAAAAAAAAATATAAATTTGTATACTCGAATTCGTAAGGCAATTTCAAACGAAATTAGCAGCTTTAAAGTGTAACAAGTGTATCTAAAAATTATTAAGTTAATTTGTGCATTTTAATAATATTTTACAATTCATTGAGTTTACAGCAATTTACTAAAATTTAGTAGCGCTTATTAATTTTTTATACTAATTTGGTTGTACTAATAAGGGTGTCCCAAGAAGAACGCAATTTTTAAATTTTAAATAAAACACAGATATTTAAAAAGAAAATCGTGAAACTTTATTATATCGTAAAGTAGGCAGAATGAGGTTATGTATGGAACAATATATCGTGCAGATGGGCGCCGCGGCTTTGCTGGCATGCACGCGATCTTTTAATGAAATTTTCAATGAACGTTTTGCATGAATGCTGCGGTATTTCATTAATGCAGCGTCCAATTTCCTCTTTTAAGGCTTGAGTCGTCGTCGGCTTATTCGCGTAAACCATCGACTTCAAAAAACCCCAAAGAAAAAAATCTAATGGTGTTAAATCGCACGATCTAGGCGGCCAATTCTGATCTCCAAAACGCGAAATAACACGACCGGGAAATGACTGATGCAGCAATTTAATTGTTTCTCTGGCTTTATGACATGTGGCGCCGTCTTGTTGGAACCACATGCCCTCCACATTAATTTCTTCAATTCTAGGCAAGAAAAAACTGGTTATCATTTCACGATACCGAACACCATTGACTGTTTGCGCTTGACCTGCCTCATTTTCATAAAAAAGGTCCAATGATTCCTCCAGCCCAAAAACCACACCACACAGTGACACGTTGAGGATGCATTTGCTTCTCGTGAATCACTCGAGGATTTTCCTCACCTCAAATGCGACAATTCTGTCTATTGACGAAGCCATCAAGATGAAAATGGGCCTCGTCACTGAAGATGATTTTATCGGCAAAATCAGCATTTTCATGTTGTCTCTCCAATACCCAATTAACGAACTCCCTTCGCTGTCCATGGTCAGCTGGCTTCAGTTCCTTAGTCAATTGAACTTTGTATGCATGAAGATGCAAATCTTTCGTCAAAATTCGCTGCAAAGTGGATTTGGGGACACCAATTTGCTGAGCTCGGTGTCGAATTGAGGTGGATGGAGTTTGAGCGACATCATCACGTACAGCTGCGACATTTTCGGTTGATCGACCTGGTAGATGGCGCGTTGTTGTCTTTACATCACTAACAGACCCAGTTTCGGCAAATTTATCCATTAATCTCTTTACAGTTGACTCTTTTGGAGCAATATTGTGACCCCAAATTGATCGCAATTTGCGAACTGTAGCCGCAAAACTTTCACCATTTTGGTAAAACAATTTCACAATGAGAATGCGTTGTTCATTCGTGTAGCGCTCCATATTTACTAACCTCGTACCTTCTACTAGCAAACAATAACAATTGATCAAATGTCAAACAATGACACTTCGAATGTTGCCAGATTTAAAAATTGCGTTCTTCTTGGGACACAATATTTAGTAAAATTTTTTGCTGATTTTAGCAAACCGATTTTATATTTTACTTTACAAAAAGTTTACTAAAACTAGTAGCGGCTACTAACTTTTCTACTAATTTCATTGTACTATACGTCAGCAGACATGTGTTGCTAAGATTAACAAAAAATTCCTATGTGGTCAATTTAGCAAATTTCCCGTAATAACAGCAACATTTTTAGTTGGCAAGGAAATGTAGTCTCCTGTCGCGAAGCCTAGATCATACGCGTCTCTGTATTCTATTTATAGAACCTACAAGTATCCGAATCAGACAAAACTCTAGTCCTTAAATGCTATCTGATGTTACAGTGTCCGGTGAAAATTCCTGTTAAAGTCATTAGGTCCTTCCTATTTAGAGAAATAAGTCTCCTGGAGTTTCTACTAAAAAAACGATAAATATCTTAGCTTAGCGCTGGTCAGTTGGCCAACCCAGCTTAGGATTATTATTATTTTTTTTTTTTTGATAAATAAATAAATTGGTTTTATGAATTTGGTTCTATATCATTTTGGCAACTTCCCTCATTAGCTGCAGTTTTGTTTTGTTGCTATTTTCTTATAAATAGACAGTCAAGTCAGACTTACGCCTTACTATCATTTCAATGTTTTATGCAAATTTTATAACAATAACTGACATTTGCATACATACTACATCGTACAAACAAAAACTTTTAACATTCGACGTAGTAACTTTAAGTGTTTTTATTTCTTTAAAATTGAAAATTGAAACCACCAGTAGCTTTTACGCATACGACACGAAAACAAAACAGAAGTTCTGCATGTGTTGGTCATTTGTTTCTGTTGTTTCTATAAGAAAACTAAAAACTAGATTTGTTGAGTGTATGTATCTAAACTAAAACATGGTTTATATACAAGTATATGAAAATCTTTCAAGGAAATTCAACCAAAAAACAACCAACGGAAGTTGTAAATAGATTTTGATCAACACAAAGAGTTAAAAACATAGACAAAGTTGTTAAATGTATAATTTTCATTTTTAAGAAGCCTAATGTAATGTTTTTTTTTTTAATCCCTTTTTGCCTTTTCTCAAAAGCTCCTTAATCTTCTAATGTACATTTAAACCATAAGTCTTGATTGCAGTTGGTAGACTTGCAACATGTATGTCATGTCTAAGAGAGTTGCAACTTTTGAATAATAATAATAAAAAAAACTTTATTACTTCAAATACACAAAAGTTAAGCTACTTGATTCATATACTTAAAAACTACCCACGCAATTTTTTGTTATGAATTTGTTGTTTGTGCTTTTTTCTCCATATACCAGTGTAATTCACTAACTGGATTTGAAAATATTGTATTGAATACAAAAGTTGTTAGTGTTTAGTTTTTGTTGTAGTTTGTTGTTTTGGCAACATAACAAAAACTTATGAATGAATATATTTTTTTACGTTTAAACCTTTAAACATTTTTTTACAAAACAGTTTTATGAATGAATAAATAACATGAATTTGACTACAAGTTTTATGTTAAATAAAACACTAAATGTCGCAATTTCCTCGGAAGTCTCGTTTTAACATTAGATACAATTTGTTTATGAAAATGTTTTTAAAGTGGAATGAATATTCGTTTTAACAAACCTTAGAATTTTAAATAAGTTTTATTAAAAAATCGAATTTTGTAAAACAAATTCATTTTAAGAATGAGGTCGTAAAATTCTCTATGCACCATTATATCTGCTTCGTCGTATCAACAGAAAGTCTGCTAGTCGAATGGATTGGTAGCAGCAAATTTATTTTTCGGATACGGCAAAAATTATGTTGGCAAATCCAAAGCCGGGTAACGATATTAAGCCTGATATATTTTTTGCTGAAAACCTTGGAGTGGATGGTGAATGAGAATGTTGAGGCTAATATCCCAAGAGAGCTGCTTAGATTCAAGCAAAACGTAAACTTCAAAAGGAGGGATCATTCAATCTATATATGTAGCCCAATGTTAAATGCCCCTAGATACCGCGCTCTGATAGACTGGATCCATGGATTAACTTCCAGGCCAATAGCATCATATATTAGATACAGGGTGTACCGTGGGATTGCAGCACTTCTACAAGTAAGCACTATAAACAGACTTCTATGTATCTAAGCCAGAGAGGATTCCTAACCTAATAAGAGAGCTTCAGAAGTACTCGAATTGTCATACACTCAGAATATAATTTAGTTTACTGTTTGTGTATTAGTTTAACAAAAATGTTTAAAGTAGTAACAAACGAAAAACCTCGATGTATATAAAAACTATACAACAAAAATGTTTTCAGTTCAGTTGAAGATAAAGAAACATACACGTATTTTTTAACAAAAATATTTATTTTAACTTTTTTTATACGTTTGTTTAAAATAATTTACCGTCATTTATCGATTTTTTTCAGTTTCATTTAATTTCTTCAATTGTTTAAAATTTAATAAAATTTTACCATAAAACGGAAATTATAAATTTTAAATTTGCTGTCTGTTTCAAAAAAAATATTCAAAAAAATCCAATATGTTTTTTTATTAAATTGTTTGTTTATATACAAAATTATTTCAAATCAAATTACAAGAACTTCATAAACACACACATACACATGGGTAAATAAACCAAATGCTTTTGTATATAAAGATTACTTAAATGGAGGCAGGGAGACACTGGTTGCGGACTAGGGTTTTCGTCCATTGAATTTTTCTTCAGTCGGCAAACAGTGCCTCCCTGGCTCCATTTTGGTAATCTTTTTACAAAAAAAGACATTTGATTTTATGTTGGTCCTTCGAACCGGATCCATAGGTCGCTGGTTTAAACCCACCTCGAAGGACCACCATAAAAAAACAAATTTCACTGACACTGGTTGCAGACTGAAACCCAAGCGGTCTTGAAAAAAATCCATTGAACCAAAAAACAAAAACATTTTTTATTATTTTTTTTTACTCACAAATATGGTGAAGTCCGTGACTTTTCGAACTTCCCTCGTAGTTATATGAAATACAACACTGCTCCCATCAAGTACCACCTGTTAATAGACTACTGTCAAATTTTGAGCATGTTCCGTCATTTACTTTGCGTTTAACAGCTGTTCAAACAACCTCGAGGCATTTTTTAAAAATGGAAAAAGCGAATTTCGAGTGCTCATGAAACATTAGTTTTTGCGAAAGACAAACATCAATCAAACCAAGGAAAAGCTTGATAAATACTATGGATTTCAATGGTAAAAAAGTGGTTTACTGACTTTCGTTCTGGAAGGCCAATAGAGGTCAATAAACCCGAAATTCGCGATATGTTGTAACTGTGGATAAAACATGGATCCATTACAGCACTTCGGAGACCAAGCAGCAGTCTAAAGAATGGGATTTTCCAGGTGAACTGGCTCCGAAGAAGGCCAAGGTAAGTTTTTCGGCCAATAAGGTGATGGCAGCAGTTTTTTGGGATGCACGCGGGATAATCCACAGCGATTACTTTTAAAAGGGAAATATTATGCTAACTTATTGGACCGATTTAAAAAAAAAACGACGCCAAATGGCCAAGAAAAAGTTTTTTTTCATCAAGATGGTGCACACGTGTGTAGTCTCAATGGTAAAATTCCATGAATTCGGCGGATTTAGCCCCCAGTGACTATTTCCTATTTCCAAACCTAAAGAAGTGGCTCGGTGGAAATAAATTTACCTCCAACGATGAAATTATTGATCAAACAAATGCCTGTTTTATGGACCTCAAAAAATCCTATTTTTTGGAAGAGATACTAAAATCGGAGAAACGTTGGACTAAGTGTATTGAGTTAAAAGGAGATTATATATTGAAAAATATTTTTTTTTGCACAAAAAAGTCACGGACTTATTGATCCGCCCTTGTATGTAAAAATTTGTGAGTTTTAAACCGGTTTCACAATTTATTGGGAAATCTATGAGAGTATGTATTGGTATGACCTATACCGATATAAATACAATACCGTTACCGATACCAATCCAGAAACAAAAAAAAACTAAATCGATACTGATATCGGTTTCGGTTGCCAACATTGATATTATTTTGTAATGTGTGGTTTTAACATAAAGTTTTTCGCAGAAATTATGAGAATTTTATTTTTCAATAAGACTTTTGCAACCCCGGAAAAATAATTTTTACTAATTTCTTTACTTACTTATACACAGAGAAAACATATTCATTGTAACAAACGAACTTGTTGCCAAACGAATAGTGTGGTTGCAGATACCGATATATTTGTTTTTCGCAACCGAAATTCGGTTAATGCAAAAGAATTTCGATTGAAACTAAATATTTTAATTGTTTCAGCAAAACATTTAGTTGGGCTAACTAATTAATTTGGTGGCTGCAACCAAAAAAATTCAGTTGGCAAGAAATACCGATTTTATCTGAGTAATTCAAATCAAAACGTTTTGCATATATCGGACTTTAAAGTTCCTGGATGGAGTTAATTTTCATCTACTTTACTTGCAAAAATGGAGCCGAAAAAATATAATTTTTTGCAGAAAATTTTAAATAAAATTAAAAAAATTAATTTGACAAAATTAGTAAAAGAACCTTTTGAAATTTAACAAACAAAATTGTTAAACATATTAAGGGATGTTTCTCTTTTGTCTAGAGAACATATTTGTTTTTCAATAAAATTTGTTCAAAGCCAGCTGATATGATAACTGATTTATTGCTATTTAAATACAAACAATTACAGGCGTAAGAGGATTATAAAGCTCGTCCTTTTTGTACTTTCAATTTTTTACAAAAAGAAACCTGGTTAAGTTTATATGTATTAAATATTTTATATTACATACAAACAAATTTAAATAACAAAATACCCTACTGAATAATAACATTTGTGACAATAAACATCATATATTGGTTATGTTGGTAACTAAAATTTAACTTGTTGTTGCTGTTGTTAAAAACAAATAAAAACGTGCCATTCATATTGACATATGATGCCACACACAATTCTAAACAATTGCCTATGACAAATTTATCACAGAAAAAAAAAACAAAAAGAATTATACCAATTTTGGTAATAATTTACACCAAAAACAATGAGAAAACTTGGTTAATTTTCAGATTTAATTTTTGTGTAGGATGAACCAAATATATACAAAACCAACCACAAACAACCAGAAATTGGCTGTATAAAGTTGAGGTTGGCTAGCTGGTTGTTGTTTGATTGGTTAATGTTTGCATAATCATCATCACAATAAATAAATGAAATTAGCTCATACAATACAATCAAATATACAATACACAGAGGGCAATTTACCAAAAGCGTGCCACTAATTTAGAGACATATTCATGACAAAAACCACAGCAACATCAACTTTAAACATAAAATAAAGGGTGGTTAAATTTTAAGGGCCGATGTTGAATGTGAACCACACCTAAACGTCAAGTTTTTTTCTGCATTTCATTCAAACTCAATTTTAGACTAACTCAATTAGATCCATGGAAAGATACACAATCGAGCAACACGTTAATATTATTAAGGCTTATTATGAAAATGGGCGTTCAAATCAAAATGCATTTCGGGCACTTCGTGATTTTTTTTGGTCAGCATAATCGTCCAAATGTGTCCACAATCGGGAGAATCGTGGGCAAATTTTAGCAAACCGGGTCTGTGGGAACAAGAATTTACAGTGAATGGTACGCCGATAAGCCTGCAACAATTCAAGAGCTAAAGGATGAGATAATTCGGCACATTAATGGCATAGAACCTCAATTATGCCTCAGCGTCATAGAAAATTTGGACCATCGGACGGAGGTGTGCCGCCGAGGTCCATAATTTGTTCCATACATAATTGAACCATCCCATATTATCATAATAAAAAGAAATGACAATAATTTCCTAAATAATTTGTGTTTTATTCAAAATCAACATCGGCCCTTAAAATTTAACCACCCTTTATAAAAAACCTCCTCAGAAAGTTGCTTACCGGTAAGTAGATGTTTAAAAATGTTTGTCTTTTCGAAATTATTTATTATTACTTTAAGTTGGTCTATTAAATTAAAATAAAACTTAATCGTCTGACGGCCAGCCAGCCTGTGTCAATATAGCAACAACAAATAATAAAAATTGTCGCGGGTCATAGTGGCGCCAATAAAATTACTACATCAATAAAATACATACACTAAACATACAGTAACAAACAAACAACAACAACAACAACAGCAGTTACTGTCGATAGTTAGAAATTTGACCAATAAAATTTTACATAAAAAACGACCCACTCACTTGGTTTTTGTTTTTTTTTCTTTTTTTTGTGGTTAAAATAAATTTACACTAAAATAAAACCGTTTTGCATTTAATTCAATGTTTCTTTTAGATTTTACTATTTTTTGTATACCTTTATGATTAGAATTAATCAAATTGAAACTGTCGAATTTAACACAAAAACTGGTAACTTGAATGCACTGTGATTTGAAAGAATTAAGTTGTGTAGTGAAAATCATTTGTCTTAAAAAGAAATACAATTTTTTTGCATAAATCAAAGTGTAGTGGTTGTAATGTAAGTGATTCTTAAGAAATTAATTTTTCATTGATTCCAAAATATCGTTTAGTTTTGATTTTCCTCTTCTAAGGCAGTTTATTTTTCACAACTTCAGAAAATGTGATTTTTAATAATATTTTAAAAATAATCAAAGTTAAACATTAATCATATATTTCTGTATACGTTTGATACTTATAACAATATTTTAAGTTAATGTAAATTGTTTCAATATTTAACTTACAATTTACCAGATTTTAAATTCTTAAAATTGTAGATATTATTGCTACAAAAAGTACGAAAACTTTATTGTAGTAAAAATTTAAAAAATGTCAAATAAAGTAATTTAATATATAAGGCCCGATTACTGAATGTCCCGTTATAAGTTAACCAAAAGTTTAACTCAATCTTTATATGGGAAACAACAGCAAATGTGTAATTCAAATTTCCAGGAGATTGTAAAAATGAGGATAACGCCCGATTTCTGAAATCCTGTTGATATCTAAATTACAAATGCATAATGTATTTTTCACTAAACCATAAGAAGGGCTTTAAATGCAATGAAAAAGGATCATAAAAGAAAACTTCCACCGTATGACATCCCTATGTAAAAATCATTGGTTCCGATCCAAGTTTTAAAACAATATCGGAGTCAAAATCACTGCTTCTTTTGCTACCTTTTTTTGCTGGGTATCAGTAAAATAGATTATTTAATGATTAACCATTCTTACAATTTATTTACAGTAAAGTATTCGAATTATAAATAAACAATTTTTATTAACTTTTTCTAACAGTCACACAATAAAACAAGTAAAAAAAGTTTAAATTCGGCTGTGCCGAATCTTTGAATACCCTCCACCAATATCCTAAAAAAAAGTTCTCTACTGTTTTTGATACAAATAATGTAAAAAACTTTTGAAGTAAAATTATGGAGGTGAAAAAAATTTTTTGAGGTGAAAAAATTGTTTGTGGTGAAAAAAATTTTAGTGGTGATAAATATTTTTTGAGGTGAATACAAAATATTATTAATTTCTAAGCGACTGATGAAAAAATATGAGAAAATATATTTTATACCTGTCGCTTCTATGAAATTGTACTAAAATACACCAATTTGTATGGAAAATTTAGAGGTATCTTCACATTTTCACTCATAACTTTTTAACCGCTAGACCGATTTTGCTCATTTTCAATACCAAACTGCTCGGGAGGATGTCCAAAAAAACTGGGTAAAAATAGGCACCGCCGCTGGCGTCTTCGCGTCGTGATCGCCATTTCAACAGACAGACAGACAGACGGACATCGCTAAATCGACTTAAAATTGCATAAGGATCACGAATATATATACTTTATGGGGTCTCAGACCTATATTTCGACATGTTACAAACGGAATGACAAACTGATATATACCCTCATAAAAATATATAAAAAAATAAAATACAAAAATATGTTCTTTATGTATTTGTTCAAATATTCATAAAAATATTTTCTTTTAAACACAAACAGTTCTCATAAGGGATTTAATTTAAAAATTAAATAAAATAAATATACCTTTATTTATCTTGGTGTATTAAAGCTTTATTTAAAATAACAAATATTATTTATGGAACACGATTTCATTCATGATTTCATGGGTGTGGATCATTTTTGGATTAATCTCAGAGCATCGTTCTTTAACGGCAGCCCACAAGGGAAGCCTTAAGGGGTCAAATCATATCTCCGAGGCAGCCAATTGGCACCGCCTGACATGCCTGATAATACAATTATAAAACTTGTTGTAATGGATCCATTCTTCATCACTGGTAATCATTCAAGCAGTATTTCGGATTTGGGCTTCGGTACCAAATTTCCTTGCTTTTAGATGAATCCAGATGCTTGCAAGCAGTTTGCTGTTTGTGGGACTCCCAATGATTTTGCAAGTTCTTATTGAGTTTGACAACAATCTTCTTCAAGTAATGCCTCCTATTCATCATATTCGAACTTTTTTGGCTGACCTGGGCTTTCTTTGTCTTCCATGTCGATATCACGTTTAAATCATGGAACATATTCAGGATAAGTTTCGGTGAGCAATCGATATGCTTCGGCTGCACTTTTTTTCTTTTTTGTTGGTACAATATCCAACATTTTCGAAGCAAAAAAAAAACTTTGTTTTTTGCCTTCTCTCCTCGGTATTCCTTTTTATTGGTACAAAATTCGACATTTTCGAAGCAAAAAAAAAAATAGTTTTTTACACTATTACACTTCAATGACTAAGTAAGAATAAATGACAAATGTTTACCCTTCAAAATGCCATATAAGCTATTAAATAGACACACTCAGAATATTATGTAGTTAACTGTTTGTAGTTTAATAAAAAAGTTTTCCGTTCCATTTAAAAATAAATGAACAAACATTTATTTTTCAAAGAAATATCTATATTAACTTTTTTATACATTTATTCGAAATAATTTACTATCATTTACCATTTTTTCAGTTTCATTTATTTTTTCATTTGTTTGAAATTTAATAAAAATTTACCCTCAAAACGGAAACTTGTGGTTTATTTGTGTCCGTAACAGTTATTACAAACCTAATTGTTTGCTGTCTGCTTCAAAAAAAAAAATATTCAAAAAATTTCAATTTGTTTTTTTATTTAAATTGGTTGTATATATACAAAATTTTATTACAAGAACTTCATAAACACACAGACATACACAAAACACATTAACACAAAAAGTGTTAACAGCTTCATATGCACACATACATTTTGTATTGTACGAGTATATTAAAAAAAAAACAAAAAAATACAAAAACGGAAATAATTTCAAATAAATGAAAAAAACATTTATTTTTTAAGGATTGGTAGGTAAAATTTTGACATTTATTTTAACTGATTATATCATTTGTTTCTTACGGATGTGTCAGTTAAATAATCAACATTTAAAAATAAATAACAAATGGCATTTAATTTAAATGAAAATTATGTAGACCGGTTTTTAAATGAAATATCATTTCTTTAAAATGATATTTTCAGTTATTTTAACTTACAAACTTTTTTAAGTGCACAGACACATATCTGTAACAAATACCCCATCTATTGTAAATCCCGAGTTATAAGTTCTGTGGCGAAAAGGAGAAACTGCTTAAGTCTGATTAAGCTCTTACTTAAGCACTTTTTCCTTTTCACCACAGAGTTATACACCCAACAACATCGCCATACTTTGGAATTGTCCCGGACTTTAAAGTCACATGGAAAAGTTTTTGATTTGAGATCGAAAATGTTTAATTTAATATAGAATGTGGTAGCAGGCAGTTACTAATCGACATTAGAAGGTGCTACGCTCGGATATTATTGAAGTTTATGGTACAATAGGGACTTGACTTTCTAAAGCTCTAAATGCTTTGACATAGAAGCAATAGCGTCTATAAATTTTTGGAATGTTAGCACCTGTCGACAAGCAAATCTTCTAAAACCGGCTGGCCCTTCATCTCAGGCTACAATCAGATTGTTTTGGTATTTTCTTCTGCCTGTGCGATATACGAGGCTCTCTCAGGTTACTGGATTAACATATTTTTAGTATGAGATTATAGCAAGCAGGGATGCGTGTAAGAGCTTGCATGCGTCTGGGGGCTCAGAGCAACATTAAAAGAGGTTTGGTTGTGGACTAGACCATTTATTGTTTTTTTTTTGTATTGGTTACTGGGCCGAAGAAGTTTCCATTTAGCCTATAAGCCTCCAGTAAAAAATTTCTTTAACGATTTTGATCATTTATGGCTTGTTAGATTAGAAACAGTATTTAAAATCGATGTCAAGTCTAGTTATCCAAAAAAATATTTTTTGTTGCTTAAACATACGTATTTTGATTAAAAACCTCATATTTCACCATATCGAGTGTATTTTAATTTTTCAATGAACTTTGGACAGACCTTAGAGTTATCCGATCGGTCCTAAATTTTTTATTGGAGGCTTGTAGGCCAAATGGAAACTTTTTTCGGTCTGGTAATTAAGTATCGCAGCTATATAGTATATGCTATAAGCGGTTTATTGTGAACTCTACAGAGTTAGCTTACCGGAGTATTCTAACTTTAAGTAGAATATTCTGACTAATAGGGAATTATTGTTTGCCGCTGGGGCTTAGAGTAAGAATAAAACAGATACTTCTGTATATTAGAGTGTTTTTAACGAAATAATATTGTGAGTGTATGGGAGAAAACACGGATGGAGGCGCAACGTAAAATGACGTAGCAACGATGATACACGTAGATGAGGAAATGGTACGATAAGTTCCGTGTTATTGCATAACATATGTTTAAAAACTATCATCTGTCGTCTTAAACTCTCAGGTTTTTACATCAGCTCCTAATGACTGCTCGCTTATGACTCTGTTTAATGATCACGAGAACCAATAAATCACTCTTGCCAATATCTAAGATTACTTGTATTCGTCTCGATAATGATTTAGCTCATACTCTTCAAATTAAACGACATATTTTTATTCGACTACATAAAATCAGGGTATTTGATGCATAAGATTTTCCACCTACATTGGCCGCAAAATAAGTCCAATTCACTATAAATTAAACAACTTCAAATAAGTGTTATTATACTTGAAAATCTTGAATTAGAAATCATGATACGAGGGCAGATAAATCCGCCCGTGACTTTTCGAACATCCCTCGTAGTTATATGAAATGCAATACTGCAAAGTAAATGACGGAACTTGCTCAAAATTTGACAGAAGTCTATTAACAGGTGGTAATTGATGGGAACAGTGTTGCATTTCATATAACTACGAGGGAGGTTAGAAAAGTCACGGACTTATTGATCCGCCCTGGTATCTTCGGCCATCTGCACTTTATTTAAAGCCTATTAATCCACATCAATTCTGGCTTGAATACAACAAAAATTACCAATACTTTTGTATATCGTTTTAAACAAATCACTGTATATAAATTATAATTTTGGTTATTACATCATTGATTTAAAAATAACTCACTTGATCATTTTAGTATGTATGAAGAACAAGACCAACAACAACAACAACATGTAATATGCCAAATAAAATTTTAATTTACACATAATTTATAATAATTTTATTTTTAGCAAAATGATGTTGTCTTAACTTAAGACAAGCTGCAGTTTTTTATGACTTTGACTTATGTTTATTGTATGTTTTGTATAGCAGCATATTTAAATGTATATACCATATTGTGGTTTTTGCTATATCAAACAAATATCAGCCTACTCTAATTTTAAACTTTTGGTTGAATTGTGGTTTTTAGTTTTAGTTGAAAACTATTGTTGTTGTCACGTTGTTGGCTACAACGTTGTTTCGTTGTCCAAAATTATTTCGATTTAAAATTTTTGTTTGTACCTGTTTTTCTAGGCTAATCTTTTGGCATATTATAAGCCAATTGTTGTAGTTATTATTATATCGATAGTGGCAGGTCATTTAATATAACACTCTGTAAATAACGCAAGCTATAGACAAAATAAATAAGCGTTACAACCCACACAAAAAAAGGTTTTAAAAATTTAAATTACATAGAAAAAAAAAAACTTAATTAATCAGTACATACAATATATATTTTTTTGGCATTATTTAGCTAAAGCTCGAAGTTTCCTCTTGGGGGACATTCATACTATAAGATGCTCGCAGATACTTGGAAAAGGTTTTAGGTTCATACAATGCTCAGTATTTGAGGGAGGATGTCTTTCAGAGGAAACTACCAAACTACTCGGGTCAAAAAAAAAAACAGAGTTTTAGGGGAATCAAAGTCTAAGCTATTCTAAAAGAATTTAGAATAAGTACACACAGAATATAATGTAGTTAACTGTTTGTAGTTTAATGAAAAAGTTTTCCGTTCCATTTAAAAATAAAAGAACATTCATTTATTTTTCAAAGAAATATCTATATTAACTTTTTTATACATTTATTCGAAATAATTTACTGTCATTTACCGATTTTTTTCAGTTTCATTTATTTTTTTCATTTGTTTGAAATTTAATAAAAATTTACCCACAAAACGGAAACTTGTGGTTTATTTGTGTCCGTAACAGTTATTACAAACCTAAATTTTGTTTGCTGTCTGCTTCAAAAAAAAAAAATATTCAAAAAATTTCAATTTGTTTTTTTGTTTAAATTGGTTGTTTATATACAAAATTTTTAATACAAACTACTAGAACTTCATAAACACACATACATACACAAATACATTCACACAAAAAGTGTTTATAGCTTCATATGCATACATACATTTTGTATTGTACGAGTATATTAAAAAAAAAAAACAGAAAATACCAAAACGGAAATAATTTCAAATAAATGAAAAAAACATTTATTTTTTAAGGATTGGTAGATAAAATTTAGATATTTATTTTAACTGATTATATCATTTGTTTCTTACGGATGTGTCAGTTGATTAATCAACAATTAAAAAATATATAACAAATGGCATTTAATTTAAATGAAAATTAAGTAGACCGGTTTTTAAATGAAATATCATTTCTTTTAAATGATATTTTCAGTTATTTTAACTTACAAACTTTTTTAAGTGTATAAGTGTAGACAATTTCTTGAAGATTCTGATTCTTATTGTGTGGACGGCATGATTAGCAGTCCAATAAATAAAAATTAAAAATGCTTCCAAAATCCGGTTTTTAATACCACATGCAACTTAAATGCAAGCACTCACTTTAAAACACCATCATATTACACTGTGGGACTGTGTAAAAAAGGCCTTAACATGTGTGTGGTCTGATTCTTTTGATAGATTTACAATCAATACCGTTTTTAATTTTTTATTTGGCAAACATAAATAAACATGTCGACGACAAGCCTTTCATTGTGTTTATTTTTGCATTCTGATTTTTGTTAAAGACTCTTCGATCTGAGACTAAAGCACTTTAGCGAAAAAAAAACACTATAATACAAAATAAGTAAACAAAAGGTAACAGAGAAAAATAAAAATAATCGATTGAACGTGTTCAACATCACATGAATTATAATTACGACACCTGTTGCAGGCTGCCGCCAACCATACAACATACAACCAAAATATATTTTGCATTTATTTTGGCTTGAAAGCAAACAAACATACACACACAACCAAAAAAAAAAAAATTAAAAGTGAAATATAGAAAATGAAAACAGCTAAAAATAATATTAAGAATATGTTAGCATGGTGAATAAGACCACCGATAGCAACAACAACATGTTGGACTCACTTAAATTTTGCCACACTTTGGCATTAATTCAATCAAGCGCCATGCAGTTATAACGACATCACCAACCAACAACTATCGTCTTTGCTGTTTGCAAATGGTTGTTTATTTTATTTTCTTGCAGTTTGTCGCCTTTATTTCACTAAATCTTCCCCTCTAAACTCTAAAATTATATTATCATTATTATCATAATCCATAATTAAAACACCAACTCATTTCATTTTCGTTTATTCGATTATTTTTGGGGGAAAATTGTTTTTCAAAATTTCTGCATAATATTTAAATATGTTTTTTTTTCTTTTTTTAAACGTCATTGTGTTGCATTTATTATAATTTATCTTTTTATAGTCATATAAATACATATTTTGTATTGTTTATTGAAGTATTTATAAAAATACCCATAATTATTTTTAAATTTATAATTGTTATTTTCGTGGATAAAAAAGTTTTACTAATAATAGCTTTATTTTTCTCGAATGCGCTTCTATTATTTTTAAATGTTTTTTAAAACGAAATTCCAACATATTTGTATGCAATTGTTAACTTGCGTAATTAAATTATTTTGTGATTTTCCATAAGAAATACTGGCTGATCTTTACATTGTATCAGATATTATGTTTAAAAGAATGCATTCTTGTAATTGTTACAGTTTTGCTATGAATATGTATGTATGGGGTTATTCTGTAACAACGTGTAAATTTGTAGCGTTGAAATATGTAACTCTATTATATTTAGCACAGGTTGAGTTACAAATATTAAAATTATATTTAGGTTAAGGTATATACTTTAAGAAAATTTAGCATTATGTGACTCTCCCTATCCCAAAATAGTAGAGTTGCATATATATGCATATGCTTACCAAATAACTCCATTAATGAAAATGGTTAATTTGCCATTTTAAAAACTCAATTCGTTTGTATGTTGGGTAAGGTATAATTCCCCTGTATGTTTGAAGGTATCTTACAAATAAGGATATTTGGGACTAAACTAATTACAAAAATTTAATTAATGCCCAGAACTAGGATCATAATCCATACAGGTTGGTTGAAAAGTTCCTGCGCTCACCAAGAGATGGCACTGCTAGCTCCAAACTTTTTTTTCTCAAGCTGGTATAACTGTCCTGAGAACACATGCAAAGTTGCAAGTCATTCTGTCAATTCTTTCTTTGTTTAAAAGCCATTTGAAGTTGACGTGTCATTGATTTTTTTTAATATGGAAAAAATTTAATATCGTGCAGTCATTAGATTCTTTGTTTTGAAGGGTTTAAAAGCAAAGGAAATTTAGGAACAATTGTTAGAAGTGTATAAGGAGTCCCCACCTTCAAAACGCACCATTGAATTTTAGGCTGGTGAATTTAAACGTGGTCGTACCAGCATTGAAGACGATCTACGCGAAGGACGACCAAAAACTGCAACCACAGCATAAATCATTGAGCAGGTACATAATATGGTTAGTGAAGATCCAAGTTTGACTAAGCGTGAAATTGCTAATGCCAAAGGCATCTCAGACGAACGAGTACTCCATATTTTACATAAAGAATTACGTATGAAAAAACTGTTTGGAAAGTTAGTGCCGCACACATTAACAATTAAAAAAAAACTGGAAAACAAATTTCTCAGCGTAATTTGGAGCGTTTTAAGCAGAATAAACCGACTTCTTGCGTCGTTTTATAACTATGGGTGAGACTTGGATCTACCACCATGATTCTAAATTGAAACAAGAACGTTTACAGTGGACTGATGCTGGTTGTTCAGCTCCAAAGCAGGTGAAGTCACAACGATCAGCAAAGAAGGTTATGTCATCAGTTTTTTGGGATGCAAAAGAAATTTTGTTGATTGATTATCTACAGAATGGTAAAAAAATCAACTCTGAATATTATTGCAGCCTTTTGGATCAGCTGCATGAAAAAATTCGTGAGAAAAGACCTGGTTTAAAGCAGAAAAAAATCATTTTTCATCAAGACAATGCACCTGCTCACAAAAGTGTTTTGACGATGGCTAAATTCAAAGAATTAAAGTACGAATTGCTTGAGCACCCACCGTATTCACCAGATTTGGCTCCCAGTGACTACTATCTCTTCAGAAATCTCAAACAATTCCTTCGTGGAAAGCATTTTTCGTCGAATGAAAAGGCCATAGCAGCCGTAGACGGTTATTTTGGAGAGCTTCCGGAAAACCATTATAAGGATGGGACAAAATTATTGGAAGATCATTGGAACAAGTGTATTGAGCTTCTAGGAGATTATATTGAATAAAAAAATATATTTCGTAACAAAAACAGTATTCTTTCATTTCGAGCGCAGGAACTTTTCAACCAACCTGTATATATTCGCATTTTTTTCCAACATCGTCGAAGAATTTCTTAGATTTTCCGCCTGGATGGTTCTTGAATGAGTTTTCTTTTTGGACCCGTAATATATAAAATTCAGGATAAAATATTATTACGCAGGTATTAATATAATATTTACAGCTGCTGTCAAAATAATAGCACCACCAAAATAAATAAACTTCATTTGGCAATTCTGTTTTTTTTTGCATTTCGGGTTTTGTCTGTAGCTTCGCAGTTCCGTTACAAATAGTATGTGTTGACTCTGAGTAAATAATTTTCAGCTTAACTAAAGAGTGTATTTTCAGAAATATGGAGAACAGCATAATGAGTCGTAAAAAGACCTGTCAAAATAATAGCACCAATTTTCTAAGTTCTGTTAAAAACCCACATGAAGCAGAAGTTTTTATTTTTAACAATATATAACGGTCATTAGTAATTTGTGTTAATAATATTCACATTAAAATTTAAAAAAATTTGTAAACAATGGGTCGTGCTAAGCACTGTACTTTTGAGAAACGTGATCTTATTAAAAAACTAAATTCAGAAGGAAAAACGTACTCCCAAGTAAGAGATATTATTGGATGTTCAAATAAAATGATAAGAAACGCAATAACCTACAAATTCAAAGCCGAAAAACGTGGAAGGAAAACGGTCACTCCACCTTTAATGGTCAATCGCATAGTATGGCAAATCAAAAACGCACCATTTATGTCGGCTGTAGAAGTAAAAAACTAATTAAATCTGCCGGTAAGCACTGAAACCACATGCCGGAGACTAAGAGAACATAACCTCAAAGCTCATAGTCCAATAAAAGTTCCACTTTTGACAAAGAAGCATCTGGCAAAAAAGATTATTATTTGCTAAGAACCACCTTGACTGGTCAATTGCAAAGTGGCGCAATATTCTTTGGACTGATGAGTCCAAAATAGTCTTATTCGGTGGTAAGGGTTCTCGATCATATGTAACAAGGCCACCTAACTCTGAATATAACCCAAAATTTACCGCAAAGACAGTCAAGTACGGAGGTGCCAGTATCATGGTGTGGGGATGTTTTTCGTACTATGGAGTTGTACCTATTCACCGTATAAATACCATCATGGATGCATCCGAATACGTTAGAATACTCGAAGAAATTATGCTCCCATATGCATCCGAGGAAATGCCACTGATTTGGGTCATGCAACCCAAACACACCAGTAAACAATCTAAAAAATGGTTTCAGGACAACCAAATTACAGTCATGTAGTGGCCTGCTCAGTCGCCAGATTTTAACACTATTGAAAATTTATGGGCTGATGCAAAAAAGAAAGTATCCAAAATCAAAGCGATCAATTCCTATAGAAAGGTGTCAGCATTTGGTTAACTCCATGGGGAGACGATGCTCAGCCGTTATTTCGAACAAGGGAAACGCAACTAAATACTAATGTGTGCCAATATGTATGGATATTTAAACAGAAAACTACTCGTATTCCAAAAATAAAATTAATTTTTTTAAATATACTTTCAGCTAAATATGAGCAGTACTATTATTTTGACAGACAATTTTTCTACTTTTTAAGAAAAAGTCGATTTTTTTATAATAACATGAACTTAAGTGATCTCTTTTTCTTTTGTAAAATTTTTTACATTTATCAGCCTTTTAATTAAAAAAATATTTTAATAGTTTTTTTTAATTAATTTGTTTTTATAACTTTTATAAAATGAGCAATGTAGGTGGTGCTTTTATTTTGACAGCAGCTGTATGTGGTACGAGGACGGATCAATAAGTCCGTGACTTTTTGAATTAAACACAGTTTTTTTTAATTATTTTTTAACATAATCTCTTTTTAGCTCAATACACTTAATCCAACGTTTCTCCAACTTTTGTGTTCCTTCCAAAAAAAACAATTTTTCGAGGTCCATAAAATAGGCATTTGTTTGATCAATAATTTCATCGTTGGAGCTAAATCTCTTCCCACCGAGTCATTTCTTTAGGTTTGGAAATAGAAAATAGTTACTGAGGACTAAATCCGGACAATATAGCGGATGTATTGACCTAATTGGCCGTCCAGAACGTTTAGCGTCATTTGTACTTGTGCGACCACAACGAAAGTCGGTAAACCACTTGTTTACCATTGAAATCGATGGTGCAGAGTTTTCATAGTATTTATTAAGCTTTTCCTTGGTTTGATTGACGGTTTTTTTTCACAAAAATGACGGAACTTGCAAAGTGAATGACGGAACTTGCTCAAAATTTGACAGTAGTCTATTAACAGGTGGTACTTAATGGTAGCAGTGTTGTATTTCATATAACAACAACAGAGTGAAGTTTTGAATTTTTTGTAAGTGAAGGCGTCAGTTGCTTTCTCCTCCTGTAGGAAGATATTGCTTCAAGATGGAGATCGGAGTCCGAAAATGGGTTTGTGGGTGTGCACAGCCATCGTACGGTGGACGTACGGTAGGTGAAATGAAGCAATTTTACAAAGTTCAGTGCTTGGTTGGTATTGGAATTACTTGTGCGATAAGGACTTAAAAATTTTAAATCATCATTTACTGTTCCTTTGCAGTGTAAGTTGCTGCTACCGGACTCTCAGGGTATACAAACACGGTTCAAATATGAGGTATGAGGTAGGCTCTGGTGATTGCGTCCTACAAAGCTCCTTTAAGTCACCTAATTACGATAGTGTCCATTCGGCGGAAATTCTAGCTATCAGCAAGCTTGCAAACTCTTGTGTGCGGTTGGAGCTTGGGAACCGTGGATGTTTTTGTCGATAGATAGGCGACGCTTCTGTCCGTAAACGCATATTTTACATCTTATATTCTCGTCGGTTAATGTAACCAAGAGCTGTCTAGACTATATTGCCAGTCCCTGATTATGTTGGTATGGATCCCCGGCCACAAGGATTTTTATGGTAATGAGCAGGCCAATAGCATACTTTAATGTTTCCATATCGTCGGCAACTGATGTGTACTAAATCTCTTCTCAGTTGGAGCAGGAGAGATGTTTCGAGACTGACGGCCGTACTGACTGGTCACTGGTTGATATGCAGACTCGGTCGAGTGCGCGATTTTCAATGCCTTACCTTTGGCATACCAAGGCTGTAGGAGATGGTTGGTTATACCCTCTGCAAAGCATCAAAAATAGAACTCTGGGTGATCATCTACTGGACGACCTCTTGTGGATATCAGGCGTGTTTGTATTCTCAATGTTTCGGGTTGAGTCTAGTTCTCATAATATAAGGAGTAGTTGTCTGATCAAAAGGAGTCGTCTTTTGAGTTTACCAGATGCTTAGGAGGGCGTGTTGAATGTACTGAAGTGGCTTGCGTACTCAGAAATATATTGGCTAAAATATCAATACCACCGATTTTCCCAAAAAGAGATTCTACTTGGACCGAGAACGCTGCGGATGTATTGGATGCTCTTTTAAAAGCCCATTTTCCTTTTTTGGTATTTCTTGTGACTTTGAAAAATCCTCCAGCAACTTCCAACACTTATCTTTGGTGCGAATAAAAACATTTTTTATTTTAATGCAACCTGTTTCAATACAGTATTAGAAACAAGATTTTTTAATCGATCTCCTCAGCTGTCGAAGCATTTCAAATCCACGTTAGCCAATTTTGTCACCCTATATTGGAATTTGGTGCCTCTAAATTTATATGAAAGTCTGATTTGTTTTCCATAATCATTCTATTCGCTCATGTTATTTAGTGGCAAATCGGATTATCCTATTCTACTATAAGTCATTTCACTTTATTTGTTAAAAATAAGTATCGGCATATTAGAAAATATTCAAGTAGAAAAAAATGAATTATTTTTACTTGTTATTTAAACAACTTAGTACAAACTTAAAAACTATTTTATAAATTTGCTATAAAAAAAAATTTAAAGATATTATTTCACCTCACACGGTACGATTAGTACTAAAAAACAAGTTATAAAGACCGGTTTCGGGATCAGTTCGTATAATTTTTCCTGCAGGAAAAGTTCCCTTAAAATTTCTCACTGATTCACAAAATTATTATTTAACAAAAAATCTTGTTTAAATTAATAATTGAAAAAAAAAATCTTCTTAAATAATATAATTATATCTCTGCAACAAAATTATGAACTGTTTTGAATTATAGCGGACATGATTTTATTTTTAACATTTTCAAATTGTGTGTGTTTATTTTTTGCAATATGTATAATAGTAGAGCCTGGATCATAAAGGTGAAAGTTCATTTAAATGTCAAAAATCTCAATTTTCTTTTACATTTTATGTGTATTTATAAAAAGCATTTAAGACAATTAATGTACATGAAACTCTTAATTGTTGACTTTGTAAATATTTTTACACGCAATACAGCTTATTATTGTGCTCCATGTTAAATGGTTGGATAAAGAATTAAAAACAATTGTATAAAATGTGGGAAGTATGCCCTTAGGAGTTAAGTGTGTTTTTTTGTCTGTTTTTTATACAGTGAATTTCTTATGTAAGGAAATTTTAGAAAAATTATAATGTAAATGAAATAAAGAGAGAGAAAGAGAGTAAAAGCCGAACTATTTTAAGCAAAACTCAGTTAGGGAAATAAACGCCACCATAGAAATTCATTAAAGAAGAAATATTTAGATAAAATCAAATTTTAAAAAGTCATCTTTTTAATTTTGTTAAGTTCGTGCAGAACTAATCATAACAATTTTATTAATCAAAAAAAAGCTATTAATATAAAAAAATAGCGAATGAAAATATTAATCAAATAAAATTTAAATAAACTTAAAATTTTTCCTGCGAAGCTCAACTTATCCAAATGATATTACATAACCTTAACAATTTAGGGATTATGTCGGAAAATGTTTCGAACTATTTTATCTCCTTCATTAAATTTTAATAAAAAAGTAGTTCTGCGCCGAGGAAAACTTCCTTGTAAGAATCTATTTCTCTGCTAAGTTTATAAAAAATAAAAAAATCTAAACATCCAGATACTTCTTTACTGGTAGTTTTAATATGTTAAGTAAACGTTAACATATTAAAGGGATTGCACAGGTTATTAAATGGGCACTTCTCGACCTTCTCCCCCTATTTAATTGCAAATTTCAAATAGTTTATTTTCGGTATTAATTTCAGCTTTCTGGCCGAAGTTTATGGGCCGGAATTATGTTGATTTTTTTCCCACCTTGTCCTTAGCCCCATATAATGATGAAAAAATCCGTTTTCAATACGTAGATATCTAAGCTGTAGGAGGGCACTATGTATGAGAGCAAATCAGTAAGTTCGTGACTTTTCGAACTTCTCTCGTAGTTATATGAAATACAACACTGCTCCCATCAAGTACCACCTGTTAATAGACAGACTGCTATTAAATTTTGAGCAAGTTCCGTCGTTTACTGTTCAAAACATACAACCTCGTGGCTTTTTTTTTTAAATGGAAAAAAATTAATTTCGAGTGCTCATAAAACATTATTTTTTGCCAAAAAAAACCGTCAATCAAACCAAGAAAAAATTGATAATTACTATGGGGACTCTGCACCATCGACATAGGCATCTCACATGGCTCAGTGGTTTTAGTTTTGACCGTTCACTTGGGTATGAGAAAGCTTTCCGCAAGATGGCTGCCGCGTTTACTCACAAACGACCACCAACAGAATCGTGTGACAGCTTAGTTTCCATGACAAAAATCCATGAGGTAGACTACGATTTGTCCCCTCATTCGTCTTATTCTCCGGATTTGGCCTCTAGTGACTATTTTATATTTCCAAACCTAAAGACATTGCTCGGTGGAAAGATATTTAGCTCCAACGATGAAATTATTGTTAAAAAAATGCCTATTTTATGGACCTTGAAAAATCGGAACGCAAAGTAAATGACGGAACTTGCTCAAAATTTAATAGTAGTCTGTCTATTAAGAGGTGGTACTTGATGGTAACAGTTTTGCATTTCATATAACTACGAGGGAAGTTCGAAAAGTCACGCACTTTTTGATCCGCCCAGCAGGTGGGCTGGGTGATTAAGGTTACAATTTCCCCATTTTTTCAGCGTATTTATTGGAAATTTTAAAAATTATCTATAAAGTGACTTACACCATGCACCTGGCAACGTATATTTTAAATTACTGATTTCTAGCTGAAGGGGTTTGGGCAGGCCATTAAAGTGGATAAGAGTATCCTCTTGTACCCCCATTGATACTACGTATCTGAATAAAATCCCAAAACGTACATTATCTGTAAATTAGCTCATACAACAGGTTGGTTGAAAAGTTCCTGCGCTCGAAATGAAAGAATACTGTTTTTGTTACGAAATATATTTTTTTATTCAATATAATCTCCTAGAAGCTCAATACACTTGTTCCAATGATCTTCCAATAATTTTATCCCATCCTTATAATGTCTACGGCTGTTATGGCCTCTTCATTCGACGAAAAATGCTTTCCACGAAGGAATTGTTTGAGATTTCTGAAGAGATAGTAGTCACTGGGAGCCAAATCTGGTGAATACGGTGTATGTTCAAGCAATTCGTACTTTAATTCACTGAATTTAGACATCGTCAAAACACTTTTGTGAGCAGGTGCATTGTCTTGATGAAAAATGATTTTTTTTTCTTTAAACCAGGTCTTTTCTCACGAATTTTTTTATCCAGCTGATCCAAAAGGCTGAAATAATATTCAGAGTTGATTGTTTTACCTTTCTGGAGATAATCAATCAACAAAATTCCTTTTGCATCCCAAAAAACTGATGCCATAACCTTCTTTGCTGATCGTTGTGACTTCACCTGCTTTGGAGCTGAACAACCAGCTTCAGTCCACTGTAAACGTTCTTGTTTCAATTTAGGATCATGGTGGTAAATCCAAGTCTCATTCATAGTTATAAAACGACGCAAGAAGTCGGTTTTATTCGGCTTAAAACGCTCCAAATTACGCTGTGAAATTTGTTTTCGATCCAGTTTTTGTTGAATTGTTAATGTGTGCGGCACTTACTTTCCAAACAGTTTTTTCGTACGTAACTCTTCATGTAAAATATGGAGTACTCGTGCGTCTGAGATGCCTATGGCATAAGCAATTTCACGCTTAGTCAAACTTGGATCTTCACTAACTATATTATGTACCTGCTCAATGATTTCTGCTGTGGTTGCAGTTTTTAGTCGTCCTTCGCGTGGATCGTCTTCAAGGCTGGTACGACCACGTTTAAATTTACCAGCCCAAAATTCAACGGTGCGTTTTGAAGGCGAGGACTCCTTATACACTTCTAACAATTGTTCATAAATTTCCTTTGATTTTAAACCCTTCAAAACAAAGAATCTAATGACTGCACGATATTCAATTTTTTCCATATTCAAGCAAATCAATGACACGTCAACTTCAAATGGCTTGTAAACAAAGAGAGAATTGACAGAATGACTTGCAACTTTGCATGTGTCCTCAGGACAGTTATACCAACTTAAAATAAAAAAAGTTTGGAGCTAGCAGTGCCATCTTTTGCTGAGCGCAGGAACTTTTCAACCAACCTGTATTTTTAACCAAAAGGGGTTTAGACAGCCGCCAAATGGGAAACTTTTCCCCTTTAGTAATTAAGTCAATCACATTATTCTTTTATATATAGCGAATAAACCCTTGAGAATTTAAAAGTATTTTTAAGACAATCTTAACATCAACAACAGAAAAAAAGATTTTTTTTATTAATTAAACAATTAGCCAGGAAATGACCCCAACTGTCAAAGTAATTAGTAACAAATTCTCAAAGTGAAGATAATGACAATGATCCCAATAAAAAAAAAAAACTGAACGGAAATAATGACAAAATGTATTAAAGAGACAAAGTAATCATTAATTATGCTTAATTTAACATATTCCTAATCAACTAGATAATAACTGATGATCATTTAATATTTTGCTTCAAATTCCACTGACACTATCACTTGTATCTCTTTAACACGTTCCAAATGACCGCCCAAGTTAAAAATTAAAAGTCGATAACACAAATTAAATAATCTTGTGAATTTTTAAACAATGTTGCCAACACAATACGGCACGATTTTATTGCCTATAAATACATAAAAGGCGATGGAATAAAAGTTTCAAAAAAATAAACATAAACACTTAGAAAAATGTATCAGTAAAATTACCAAAAATCACAATTAAAATAATAGAAATTTTAGAAAAATTAAAACTTATCTTTATACTAAATGTTAAAAAAAAACATACCCTAGGAATATTCTAACTACGACTTAACCGTTAACTTTATGTGACATATCTTTGTCTTAGGAGGGGAAATTAAAAGCTTTTTACTTCTGACAGCTGCCTTTCGTATAAAATCACCGAATGTATGTCAATTTTCCAGCAGGTATAGTTACTATAAATTATTCCTAGTGTAACTCTGTTAATTCATACTCAACTCTAGTATACACTAGTAGTATTGTCATGTCACAAAACTGCCTAGTGACATATTTAAGTGTTTTTTTTTTTTCTTTTTTTTTTTGTAAAGGAGTCAAGTTGAGTCTCTTGTTAAAATCATCACTTTATTTTTGCATGTATTCCTATGTTAATACACAAATACTATAACATACATATGTATAGATAGATACGTGTTCTATTCCCTGTAAATAGACGTGTAATACCTTGTCACGTCAATTGACAACTTTGTTGTTCTTTTATTCAGTGTCTTGGACTTTTCTTGTTATTGACAGTTGTCTGCGGTTGTCTTAGCGAAGATAAAAAAGTTTAAATTATTGACAAATCTTCCAGAAACACAATTGAAATGTGTGTAAGATGACAATAAACACTTTTGAAGAAAAGGAAATTTTCATTATATGTTTTGACATTACAAGATGTTTTCAGAGTATGTATGTATGGAAAATACGGTAAGATAGAGTGCTTCCGTTTTTAGTTCTAAAGAAAGCTTACTTGCCCTAAACACACCTGTCTTTGGGATGATTACGTAACTTTGTTCGAAGTTTCAGATGCATGTAAGTCGATAATATGACACCCTGTATCGAATTCATCTTAAATTCAATAATACTTTTCCAAAATAATACTTTTCCAAAAATAATAACAAAATTTAAAACTAAATTCTGTGTAGTTCCAAAATGATAGACTGACCCCAGATAAACCTACTTATGTGTATTATTCTAATACTTTCTTTAACACTGAATGTACAAGGTGGCGCAAAAGTAATCCTCCTACCAGAAAATGCTATAAATTTTGCGATTGGCCCCTAATGTCAGTTCTGTTTTGACATTTGTGTAGTAAACACATGCGAAATACACGTTAATAAACAATGTTACGCTACACTGTTCCAGAACGCGGAATATTGGTGACTATTTATTTGAGCAATAATGAAGATGATTTTTCATCAAAAATAATCATGAGTGATGAGGCCCATTTCCATCTTAGCGGGTACGTAAATAAGCAAAATTTACGCTTCTGGGGCACTGAAAACCCGCGTGTAACCCATGAAGAGCCATTACACCCGCTCAAAGTCACTGTATGGTGTGCTGTTTTCGCTGGAGGAGTCATCGGACCTTTTTTCTTCGAAGACGTCGCGGGCCAAACGGTTACTGTGAATGGTGAGCGCTACAGAGCAATGATCAACGAGTTCTTTTTGCCGCAACTTGATGAATTGGGATTGGAAAACATTTGGTTCCAACAGGACGGTGCAACGCCACACACTGCACGTGCCAAAACCGATATGCTGAAGGATGCATTTCCCAGGCGCCTAATCTCCCGTTTTGGCGACTAATCTCCCGTTTTGGCCTGATTTGTCCGCTCCAGACTTCTTTTTGTGAGGCTTTTTGAAGTCGCGGGTTTATGTCAACAAGCCTCAGACTCTTGCAGCTCTTAAAGACAATATCCGTCAAGAATGTGAGGACCTTTCGCCGGAAGTTTTGGCCAAAGTGATGGAAAATGCCATAAAAAGGGCTCAAATGACAATCAACTGAGGCGGCGGCCATTTACATGACATCATATTCTCGACTTGATGTAAAAAAAATTAAATGACCAAATAAAAATAATCCACAAGAAGAATCAAAGATTTTCATTTTTTTTTTTAAATTACAGCCAAAAAACATCGGAAGGTTATTTTTGCGCCACCCTGTACAATAGTTACTCTAACGGAAATGGATGCGGATGAGCCGCAGCATGTCGAAAACGTTAGAAATTCTCTATAGAACTGCACTTAACTTACGTATTCGACAAATGCGTATGTTGAATATACCTAATGCTCATGTTTCAGTATAAGGTTGTCAAGTTGTTACAAAAAGTATAAGAACCTTGAATTAATATTGAGTTTTTTTTTTATACTTACAGATTTATCGTGCAAAAGTGGTTTTAAATATGTTTTTCAAAGTATTGCAAATTGCTGGCCAGATTTTTTCCCATCTTTCTGGCAATTTTTAGATACCAGCTCGGAAGAACGACTTGCCTTTTAAGGCAATCCAATCATCGACAAATTTTTTGCATTGTTCATATGAAGTGAACGTCTGCTGGTACAGGCCATGTGTCATCGCCCGGAGGTAGTTGTAGTCGGAAGGAGCGATGTCTGGAGAATACGAAGGATGGGGTAGGACTTACTTCAGCATTTCCAAGTAGGTAGTTACCGGTCTTGCAACATGTGGCTGAGTGCTCTGATTCTGCAAAATCATTTTGTGGTGCCTTTCTTCGTATTCTGGCTGGTTTTGCTTCAGTGCGCTCATCGAACGCATGAGCTGAGTCCGATAGCGTTGTCCCGTGTTCGCTGCATTCAGTTGGGGCAGCTCGTGGTATATCACGTCGCACCGGTCCCACCAAATAGAGATCATAAGCTTCATGCCAAGAATATTGGGCTTCGCCAAGGATGTTTATGGCTGTCCGAGGAAAAACCCATGACATCATCATCGACAATGACAATACACTGCAAAAAACCCCATCCTTTTTTTTGGCGTTCGAGGAGCTGTTCAAAAGCGAAAAATCGCCTTTCGACGTCACGCCGCTTCAACTCGTATGGTATAGAGTTTTCTTGGGATTTAATCAATCCCATGGTTTTTCCTGACTGCCTACTCATCCTTTGGAATTCGTCCACATAGAGCAATGATTCCAATTCTTTGTCTTCAAACTTTTTGCGTTGACCCGGCTGTTCCTTGACTTCGAGCACAAAATCACCACTTTTAAAGCAAACAAACTACCTCTTATACTAAGATTCTTCATGCTAAAGTGAAAAAGAATAACTCCCTACAAAAACACTTTATCTGATACGAAATTCGACTTGTTTGAGACAATAGTTCTTAAAGACTCAAACAGGCAAAGACATTCATTCGCAAAAGGTTTTAGCGGCAAGACACTGGAAGCAGCAATATTGAAACTCTTGTTATTAATTTAAGGTCTCAACACCAAAAAGCGTGTTAAAATCTAAAAAAAGACGAACATTAAGGAAACCTGAATGGAACTGCCAAAATGCGAAGAGAAAGGAAATTGAACATATTTAAGTGGAACTCCCAAAAACACACGATAACACTCAGAGTAAACGAATAGGAAACCTAAATGGAGCTTTCAACAATACGCGATAACATTCCAAGAGATTGAAGTGAAAACATAGAGAAGTAATGAGAAAGGCATCAAAAAGATAGCTAAAATTAAAAATTAAACTTCTCAAAATACTCGAAGAAAATGAAACTTCCTATTTGACTAAACTAAGTACAATTTAAAAAGAGGAACCAATATACGGAACTCCGCTAATTACGATGACGAAAATGGCGACCTGTTACCTACAACGGAAGGTTTGCTAGAATTTCTAACTTTCTATAATCACTGTAACGAACATCCAGTAGCTGTTCTTGACAATCGCTTCTGACGTTTGTTTTTTACATTTTCTTGTTAGCTGCAGATATTAGTTAGGTGATGTTATCTGCTAAGGTTGTGTGTTCAATTCAGAGAACTGCAAAATCTGATTGCAAAACGTTCATACGCAATCAACACAAGAATAAATATGTGCTTGCGTTCAAACGTTGAATATACCCAAACACACATATTCGTTGATGATTTTAAATCAATCAAACGACGTGCAAATTGTTGTCACTGATTTATAATCATCGGTCGTTGTTAAACCATTGATTTTATTCTGTTCATTCGAGCCAACAATAATTATTTTGATGTAGAATAAATCAGAAAAAACAACAAACAACGTGTATGAGTGTAATCATAATTAAAACAAAATAGTTTATTATCTATAAAAAGGGGGTGGTTTTGTAGAAAAACATTTCATATATGTTATATGTATATTAGGGTGGGTCTAAATTACGTTTTTTATAATTTTTATTAGGAATACCAAAAATATTGTTCTTTGTGATTTTTTTTTTTTTAATTTATGTCGATATCTCAGGCTCTCCCAATCCGGTCAAAGTTAAATATTGCCTAATTTTCCAATCAAAATAGATGGAAAAAATTTAGACAATATAAAAATTTTTCCGGATTAGGCAAGGCTGAGATATCGACCTAAATTTTTTTCCAAAAAAATATTTTTATTTCACAAAGAAGAATATTTTTAGTATTGTATTACTAATAAAAATTCTAAAAAAGCGGGTTTAAGTCCCACCCTAATGTACATTTATGAAGTGTGTTTCTATTTTGTTGTAATTATGAACACACTCATATGCGTTGTTTGTTGTTTTTTCTGATTAATTCAACGCTGACTTTTTGTTGAGTGATTACATTTGCAGTAAACATAATCGACATATGATTCACACTGATCCCAATTACGCGTTCAGTAACATGATGCTGATTTTATTCTACAGTGAATTTTGTTGAATTATTAAATGTAAACAAGAATTTTTGTGTATGATTAAATCAAGGAAAAAGTTGATTTTGCAGTTCTCTGGTTCAATTCTCAGTAAGTTAAGCTAATACACAGTTATAAAATATATATTTATTTTACTGTGTGGGTAAAAATGAGCCTTGGTGACTTATGTATGCCGTCACAGTATTTAAGCACTGGTCGCAGAGGTAATCAACATTGATTCATATTTAGGTCATGCAATCATTTGTTATGATTTTCAAGGGACTGATAAACGGAAGTAGCTGAAAGATACTGTTTTGTGAGAAGAGTTGATTGCCAAACTGACGTCTTATGTGAGTCATGACAAAAAATTATGAAGGTCACAGATTATAACCCCCACTGATATTATCAGTATTTCTAATTTTACAGTTATCACCAACAATTTTTGAAAATATTCGCCAAAAAGAAAGTGGTGTCATTTACAAAATAATCATATGGTCCTAAGACCGATATATTTTGGGAAATAAAATGAACAACGTTTTTCGTCATTATCTATATTTTCCAGACGAAAACAAAAAACTTGCCTTGACGGAATCGTCCTTGAACATTCCACAGCAGATAAAACCCCTAAGCCTGGCTGAAGACTGTAATTCAGAAAGCCTGTGCTTAGCGAAACCGGTTTCGGACATACCACAGAGTTGAAACCCTTAAACCTAGCCGCTGGTGGTAAAAGATGAATGGCTTCGAAAATGGCGACACTGTAATTGCACGAGATAATAAATCTTATAACAGTTCTTGGCCGCCATTTGATGGAGAGTAAGCAAGTTTGCTCTTCCTTGGAAATGAATTGTTTATATGTTCATATACTTATTTTAATTTTGGGGTTATGTCTGAACATTTTTCGATAATAATCCCATATGGACAAAAATGTACGTGGTGGTCTATTTATGCATTTGTTTAAATCTAATATCTCTGGGGTAAAGTTTTCGATGACAATATCTGAAGCCTACATTACTTTGAGGATGATTTAACTTAAACTAGCAACTGGTTTAGAGTATACTACCAGGATTTCAATAGCAACTCTAATTCATTAGCTTATTGCCAATCAATTTGATTATTATTTGGAATAAAGCAATTGTTTAATAAGTGATTTTGTATATACACTTTTCCAGCCATGATATATCCCATTTATTTCAGCTATTTTTTACTAAATGTCCCAATTTTCAGTTGATATTATTTTGTATTCTAGAACACAGTTTTGCTGTTTCGATTTTATGTTCTTTTGGTGTCAGCCATAATGTCAGCAATTGCTGTTGACAACGAATATGTTGTTTTTTTTTTGCCATGTCTTTCAATTGTTACTCAACACTTTTGTAACAATTACAACAAAAACTATTGTAATCAGGCTTGCCAGATACTTATCCCCAAACAAAACAGAAAAAGTCCACATTTATAAAAAAAAATTAAGATAAGTAGAGTGAAAATATTTAATTTTTTAAATTCCCATCTAAAAATCGAAATATATATGAGCATACATGATCATACATGGGCTTGTATATGATCATACATGGGCATACATGGCCATATACGTCCATACATGATCTCATATATGACCATATATCTTCGGATCCAAAATTTGAGGGTATATGGTGATATATGTGCATATATTATCATACATGCTCATATATTATTCATGTATGCTCGTATATGATCATATACGTCCATATACCCTCAAATTTCGGATCCGAGGATGTATGGTCATATATGAGATCATGTATGGTCATATATTGAACAATGTATGGACGTATATGACCATGTATAGCCATGTATGATCATATACAGGCCCATGTATGATCATGTATGCTCATATATATTTCGATTTTTAGATGGGTTGTGTAATTTTTTTGTTAGAAATGTTAAGACAATTTTGCAGTTTTTAAAAAAAAAAACACTACTATATTTGTTTTCCCTACAAAGCCGTGACCGGTGGTCCAGCTTGCAATCAGGCTTTCATTAGGTGTAGAGTATTAAAAAAACCGGCCTTTTGAAAAAACCGGTTTCGGTTTTCTTCGAAAAATCGAATTTAAAAAAACCAGTTTCGGTTTTTGCACAAAAAACGGGTTGACCGGTTTTTTCGGGTTTTTTTTTTAATGTTAATAAAAAGCTTATATAATTTGTTAATTGTAATAAAAATAAAAAAATACATTCTTTAAAAATATTTTAGAAATAATATGCAATTTAAATGTTTCGTTTTAAGACGATTTTTTTGTTTGCTTTTGATAAAGCTAGAAGTGGAAAATACTCTTTCACTAATAGTAGATGTTGGACAAATAGTTAAAAGACAATTATATAAATTGTCCAACTTTTCAGTTCTTTTGTCGTATTTATCAAGATACAGTGAACTCGCGAAAACGTGAACACTCGAAAAGGTGAACGTCTCAGAAATGTGAACAAATTTTTTTTTATACAGACCATTCTTAAACGTTTTTTTTTAATTTTAATAAAAAGCTTATATAATTTGTTAATTGTAATAAAAATAAAAAAATACATTCTTTAAAAATATTTTAGAAATAATATGCAATTTAAATGTTTCGTTTTAAGACGATTTTTTTGTTTGCTTTTGATAAAGCTAGAAGTGGAAAATACTCTTTCACTAATAGTATACAAAAGACAATTATATAAATTGTCCAACTTTTCATTTCTTTTGTCGCATTTATCAAGATACAGTGAACTCGCGAAAACGTGAACACTCGAAAAGGTGAACGTCTCAGAAACGTGAACAAATTTATTTTTACACAGACCGTTCTAAAACGTGAACAAAATGTGGAAGCTCTAAAATGTGAACACCTTTTTTATTTTTCGTTACTTTTTAAACTGTTAAGTTTAAATTTGGAAATATCCGAATTAAGAGTTCACTTGCTTGATTATGTAACAACGTTATTTTTCTTACTTGTAGCCGTGTATATATGCTTTTACCTGTTAGTTGTTCTTTGACATTGCTACGTAAATGTAGGAAGTGATTAAAAATTTTTTTAGTGAAAGTAAAAAATGTCATCAAAAAAACATAAAGTGTTATCCTTAAAAGATAAAGTTCATATTATTGGCTTATTGCAAAAAGGTTATAGTGTCAGTGGTTTGGTGATGATAAATCATTTAAAGAAACTCGGGAATTAACGAATCGTGTAAATAATATGTACTCCTTATGGTACCAGAAAGTGGAAAACATTACGTGCTTCTGAACTTCCGAAAATGGTAAAAAACTCTTTATAAATGGTTCCTCAGCTTGCGAAACAAAAAAATTGCCAGCGGAAAAAGAAAAAGCTTTTGAAATTCACCAACAAATACAAGAGAGTGATCGTGGTTTTAATTACCAGCCTCAAATTTAAATAAACCCAAATGAAGCTGTAGAAGCTCTCGACAAGGTTTTAATATGGGCTGAAAATAAGATGGTCGACAAAAAAGATGATGGATTTTTTCCTATAACATTTGTTTTACCTTATAAATAAAAAAAGGTTCTTATTAGATATTATTAATTTTTTGTGTATATTGTTTTTCGATATTTGCCATAATTGTTTTGTTTATCACATGCAATTGAAGTGAATATATTGCATATATATTTTTTGTTATTAAAAATGAATAAAATATTTGTTTTGTAATACGTGTTCAAAATTTTTTTATTAAAATAACATTTCTGATGCTGTTGTTTTTTCCATATTTTGGCATTCGATAACGTGAACAAACTCGAAAACGTGAACTGCCTTGGTAAAAATTAGTTCACGTTATCGCGAGTTCACTGTATATGAAATCATATGTGACCTTCTCCGAGAAAAGGGACCTAGTGTGACAAAAAACGGGTTTAAACTTAAAGGTGTAGAATAAGATGAAATGAGTTAGATTTCTGATAAAAATTTATTTACCCCATGAAAACGTACAAAACGAACTTGGAAAAATCGATAAAAATGAGAAAAATATTAAAATTTTACTTTTTTGGTTTTAAATTGTCACTATAAAAGCTAAAAAAAAATACGTCACTACATAGGCATGACGTCACTAAAGTCATAACTAACCATACCAAATCGCATCCCCCAACTGAAGGTGTGTTTACAGAGATACACTTTAAATGCGTTTTTCTTAAAACTTCATTTTCACATACTAGGTCCTTTTCTCGGAGAAGGTCACATATAATGATGAATGATTTTGTACAGTCTCTTTTTTAGAATTTTGAATACTGTTTATTGTGTTATTTAGATTAGAAATTAAACTATTTGAATTTGGAATATCCAAAGTTAAGTCTTCATCGGAATCTATCGGATTTACATCTAAATCTTCATAACCAAACAAACGATTATAAGTCTTCGGAAAAAATAAAAGAGATCAAGTAACCCAGTTGGTGATGTAATTAAAAAAATCGGTTAACCGAACAAAAAGGACCGGTTTTCGGTTTTCTTCGAATTTACAAAATATTCGAAACCGATCGGTTTAAAAAAAAAAAGAAACCGGTTGACCGGTTTTCGGTTTCGGTTTTTGTATACTCTAATTCGGTGCATATCAAATATTTTAAACAATTATAATCTTCATAAATGCCCAAATAGACTACAATGAATATAAAAAATAACGTTAATAACAATCTGTAATATATGTTAATTTCGAAAAAAAATTGCCCCGTTCCTAAAAAATTTACATCCCCAAATAACTATCACAAAATCCTTAAATTCAGGAAAAAAATCCCCAAGTCTGGCAAACCTAATTGCAACAAACATCAAACGACAAAGCCAGAGTAAGTTGGCAACTTTAACACACAAGAGTCAACAACACTACCAATCACCTTAATTAAACATTAGCAATAACAAACTTTGGAAAATTGCTATTGTTGCTGCTGTTGTAGTCAACAACAACTACAACAACAACAACGATAACACTCTCCCAGCAATCTTAAATGACTTCAATGACTTAGACCATAGAATGATACCACATTTAATGGTCTCAACTATTCGTGTAGAGCCAGCCAGACCACCATGTCATTGATTTCCGTTAAAAACGAAAAAAGAATACAAAAAAAAAAATAAACATCAATGTAGAAAAAGCCAAACAAACGCAACAGATTTCAAAATCCATTTGCTGATCTTGCAGGCGGTGGTGATTTTAAAAAAGAAAATAAACTATAATTGTCTTCGTAAAGTGTAGCTTAAAAGAGTCTCATCAAATTTTATAGTCGTCAATTGAAAAAAATTCTTAGTAATTATCTTAGTATTGAATATATACTTGGAAATTATTTTTAATTTTCTGAAAAATAATTGGTAAGTTTTATTTTAATATACCTGTATAATCAGAAAATGCTGCTGCTATTTGTATTTCTAATATAAATTAAAAAATTTCTTGTACATTTTTATTTAAGCAATAATTTTTATGAGGTAATTTAAATTTTAAATTATTTCATCATAATATTTGGTCGATTATGCAAAATCTTTGTAAATTTTATCAATACGATCATCGGTACATTAGTATTTTTCTCGATATTTACCAATTTTAAATTATGTTTTTTATTTTATTTTTTATTTTAACTTCAATTTGCCTCAAGATAACGTCTCAATTCAATTGATTAATTATTTTTGAAGAGGCGTTTGTAATAAACATTTTATTTGAAATTAGTTGGCACTTTAAGTAGTTTGGACCATGTAAAATATTAATATTTACCACAGTTATAAATATTTAAAATAAATTTTAGCATTTGAACAAACTTATTACTAGGGTAAGTATTTTCATACACTTAAAAATTGAATATTGGCCCCTACAAAATGAGGCTAAAGAATTAAATATAAAAAATTTTCAATAAATAAAATTATTTAACAAAATTATTACACTATATAAATAAGAATAATTATAAAGAGTGATAATAAGTATCTACAAGTAGCGTCATTTGTCAGTTTCGTTTGAAACTCATAAAGCAGACACCAGTGAAATTTATAGTGAATACCAATGAATCACACTATAAGCCGTAAATTTCTGGAATTCAATGACGAATTAGTTGATTTTCCATCAAAAATTATCAATTATCAATAAGTAAAATTCATGAAGCACCATTATATCCTCAAAACATCAAGTTAAAAAAGTGCTACTTAAAATTAAAAATATGCTCAAAATTAAAAATATGCGTTTGAAGTTAAAATATGCAAAATCGAGAATTTTTTATTAAAATATGCAACTGTTTTTAACTTTGTACTAAATTATATGATTCGACTAAATATCTAGTCTTTATCAGTTTTAGACTACCGAGAAAAAAACTTGCATATCCATGAAATTCCTTGCCCTACACATTACTGGTAGTAATAAACGGTGTCCCAAGAAGAACGCAATTTTTTAATTTTAAATAAAACACAGATATTTAAAAAAAAAAGTTTGAAGCTTTATTATATCGTAAAGTAGACAGAATGAGGTTATGTATGGAACAATATATCGTGCAGATGGCCGCCGCCGCTTTGCTGGCATGCACGCGATCTTTTAATGAAATTTTCAATGACCGTTTTGCATGAATGCTGCGGTATTTCATTAATGCAGCGTCCAATTTCCTCTTTTAAGGCTTGAGTCGTCGTCGGCTTATTCGCGTAAACCATCGACTTCAAAAAAACCCCAAAGAAAAAAATCTAATGGTGTTAAATCGCATGATCTAGGCGGCCAATTCTGATCTCCAAAACGCGAAATAACAGGACCGGGAAATGACTGATGCAGCAATTGAATTGTTTCTCTGGCTGTATGACATGTGGCGCCGTCTTGTTGGAACCACATGCCTTCCACATTCATTTCTTCAATTCTAGGCAAGAAAAAACTGGTTATCATTTCACGATACCGAACACCATTGACTGTTTGCGCTTGACCTGCCTCATTTTCATAAAAAAAGGTCCAATGATTCCTCCAGCCCAAAAACCACACCACACAGTGACACGTTGAGGATGCATTTGCTTCTCGTGAATCACTCGAGGATTTTCCTCACCCCAAATGCGACAATTCTGCCTATTGACGAAGCCATCAAGATGAAAATGGGCCTCGTCACTGAAGATGATTTTATCGGCAAAATCAGCATTTTCATGTTGTCTCTCCAATACCCAATTAACGAACTCCCTTCGCTGTCCATGGTCAGCTGGCTTCAGTTCCTGAGTCAATTGAACTTTGTATGCATGAAGATGCAAATCTTTCGTCAAAATTCGCTGCAAAGTGGATTTGGAGACACCAATTTGCTGAGCTCGGTGTCGAATTGAGGTGGATGGAGTTTGAGCGACATCATCACGTACAGCTGCGACATTTTCGGTCGATCGACCTGGTCGATGGCGCGTTGTTGTCTTTACATCACTAACAGACCCAGTTTCGGCAAATTTATCCATTAATCTCTTTACAGTTGACTCTTTTGGAGCAATATTGTGACCCCAAATTGATCGCAATTTGCCGCAAAACTTTCACCATTTTGGTAAAACAAAATATTTTAACTTCAATTTGCCTCAAGATAACGTCTCAATTCAATTGATTAATTATTTTTGAAGAGGCGTTTGTAATAAACATTTTATTTGAAATTAGTTGGCACTTTAAGTAGTTTGGACCATGTAAAATATTAATATTTACCACAGTTATAAATATTTAAAATAAATTTTAGCATTTGAACAAACTTATTACTAGGGTAAGTATTTTCATACACTTAAAAATTGAATATTGGCCCCTACAAAATGAGGCTAAAGAATTAAATATAAAAAATTTTCAATAAATAAAATTATTTAACAAAATTATTACACTATATAAATAAGAATAATTATAAAGAGTGATAATAAGTATCTACAAGTAGCGTCATTTGTCAGTTTCGTTTGAAACTCATAAAGCAGACACCAGTGAAATTTATAGTGAATACCAATGAATCACACTATAAGCCGTAAATTTCTGGAATTCAATGACGAATTAGTTGATTTTCCATCAAAAATTATCAATTATCAATAAGTAAAATTCATGAAGCACCATTATATCCTCAAAACATCAAGTTAAAAAAGTGCTACTTAAAATTAAAAATATGCTCAAAATTAAAAATATGCGTTTGAAGTTAAAATATGCAAAATCGAGAATTTTTTATTAAAATATGCAACTGTTTTTAACTTTGTACTAAATTATATGATTCGACTAAATATCTAGTCTTTATCAGTTTTAGACTACCGAGAAAAAAACTTGCATATCCATGAAATTCCTTGCCCTACACATTACTGGTAGTAATAAACGGTGTCCCAAGAAGAACGCAATTTTTTAATTTTAAATAAAACACAGATATTTAAAAAAAAAAGTTTGAAGCTTTATTATATCGTAAAGTAGACAGAATGAGGTTATGTATGGAACAATATATCGTGCAGATGGCCGCCGCCGCTTTGCTGGCATGCACGCGATCTTTTAATGAAATTTTCAATGACCGTTTTGCATGAATGCTGCGGTATTTCATTAATGCAGCGTCCAATTTCCTCTTTTAAGGCTTGAGTCGTCGTCGGCTTATTCGCGTAAACCATCGACTTCAAAAAAACCCCAAAGAAAAAAATCTAATGGTGTTAAATCGCATGATCTAGGCGGCCAATTCTGATCTCCAAAACGCGAAATAACAGGACCGGGAAATGACTGATGCAGCAATTGAATTGTTTCTCTGGCTGTATGACATGTGGCGCCGTCTTGTTGGAACCACATGCCTTCCACATTCATTTCTTCAATTCTAGGCAAGAAAAAACTGGTTATCATTTCACGATACCGAACACCATTGACTGTTTGCGCTTGACCTGCCTCATTTTCATAAAAAAAGGTCCAATGATTCCTCCAGCCCAAAAACCACACCACACAGTGACACGTTGAGGATGCATTTGCTTCTCGTGAATCACTCGAGGATTTTCCTCACCCCAAATGCGACAATTCTGCCTATTGACGAAGCCATCAAGATGAAAATGGGCCTCGTCACTGAAGATGATTTTATCGGCAAAATCAGCATTTTCATGTTGTCTCTCCAATACCCAATTAACGAACTCCCTTCGCTGTCCATGGTCAGCTGGCTTCAGTTCCTGAGTCAATTGAACTTTGTATGCATGAAGATGCAAATCTTTCGTCAAAATTCGCTGCAAAGTGGATTTGGAGACACCAATTTGCTGAGCTCGGTGTCGAATTGAGGTGGATGGAGTTTGAGCGACATCATCACGTACAGCTGCGACATTTTCGGTCGATCGACCTGGTCGATGGCGCGTTGTTGTCTTTACATCACTAACAGACCCAGTTTCGGCAAATTTATCCATTAATCTCTTTACAGTTGACTCTTTTGGAGCAATATTGTGACCCCAAATTGATCGCAATTTGCCGCAAAACTTTCACCATTTTGGTAAAACAATTTCACAATGAGAATGCGTTGTTCATTCGTGTAGCGCTCCATTTTAACTAACCTCGTACCTTCTACTAGCAAACAATAACAATTGTTCAAATGTCAAACAATGACACTTCGAATGTTGTCAGATTTTAAACTTGCGTTCTTCTTGGGACACCCTTTATTACCAATATCGCCATCTTATTATTGGTTTGACCGATATGCCGAAAAGTTGTTATCGAGAAGAACGATTAATTTTTATATGCAAAATAAGTAGCTTAATCAAATTTGACACTGTATATCGCAGATAAGACACTAGATATCGAGAAGATATCGACAAAGTCAGATATAATCTACTCCTACCGCAATTTTTTCAAAAATGGTCAGTGAGTCAAACTAATAACAAACGATATACATATGAGTCATTCCATGTCAGACCGAACACCTTTTTTACAACACCTCTTACGATTTAATTTAAATAAGTCAGACGTATTAAACATTAAAAAATATTTTACACGTCTTTCCAGAAAACTATTAAAATTTTGTTTTGAAAAAGTTTTGTGCATTTTAAAATCATCGAAATCGTGAAAATCTTCCGACATGACAACTTTTAAACTAATGTTTCGCAAAAACTTGTGAATGGATTTTAAAGACCAATGGCTCATTTTAAAGGTATTTAAACCTCCTTTTTAAAAATTATTTTTTTTTGTTAATTTGTTTTTTTTTTTATTATTTTTAAAATTTGTTTTATTTACTTAATTTCCATTTTCCACCATCTTCGAACAAGTCGATATTTTGACCCAAATCATTTTTGGGTATATTGGATTATTTAAGAAAATGTATTGAAATATATTGGTAGTTTTTATAAATTCTGATCAAACTTGGCTTAAGTGTTCTCCAAAGTATAAAATTTGAGCTAACATTACCCAAATTTATTTAAACATTAAAATACACTATTTGCTTAATAAATTAATAAACATTTTAATTATAGATTTTTATGAAAAACAAACATCGAAATTAACCCTCATATTTAGTGGCATAAAAATAAAAAAAAATTTCCGAAGCCAAACTTTGGCGTTTTGTAACATTGGCTATATTAAAATATCATTTCTAGGTTCTTGAAATACCCCTTTACAATTGCCTTCATCATAATACTAAATTGAAGGGTAATTTTATGTAGAATTAAAATTCGTAAAAACAAGACTTCGAACTGCTTCTCTTCAATATTGAGTCATAAATTATTTTTTCCTGGTTCCAGTGTCAATTCCATCCCAGCAAAAAAAAAGTAGCAAAAGAAGAGAAAAAGAAGCAGTGATTTTGATGCCGGTGTTGTGAAAATTTGGATAGGAACCAATGATTTTTACATAAGGGTGTCATAGGGTGGAAGTTTTCTTTTATGATCCTTTTTCATTGCATCTAAAGCCCTTCTTATGGTTAAGTGAAAAATGAAATCTTTTGTTCTTCCCAAAACAAATTTTGAATTTGTAATTTAGATTTCTACAGGACATCAGTAATCGGGCCTTAGCCTCATTTTCACAATCTCCCGTTAGCTACTACCTGGGAATATAACTGACACATTTGTTGTTGTTTCCTATATAAAGTTGGAGTTTTACTGTTCGTTAAATTTTAGCGGAAAATTAGAAATTTTTGCAATTTTTACTACAATAAATTTTTTTACTTTTTGCAGCGTCATAGATTTGAAAAGTGTTAAATTTCATTAAAAACCAAATTTTTATAAGTTGTGAAAAAGAACTGCCTTAGAAGAGAAAAATCAGAACTAAACGATACTTTAGAATCAATGAAAAATTGATTCCTAAAGAATCACTTCCATTTATTTTTGCTGGGATATTTCGCAATTACGATGGAACTTCTTTGACCTCAAATTCATATTAAAGAGAACAAATTACTTTATAAAAAGTTTTAGTAGAAGTCTGTGTAGAAAAGTCGGTTTTTGTGCAGTACTTAGTGTTATTAAACCAATAAGTACTTTGGCCACATTGTTAATTTACGATTATAATTTAACATTAATTTCTCATAGCGCACCCATTATTTTAAAATGTAGTCAAATCTGTCTTTTTTTTTGTTTTTGTAACCAAAATCTAATCTTATGCAAAATAAAAACGTAAACATATCATCTTCTACCTGAATGAAATCATTTATCACAAACTCCTAAACTTTTGACCATAAAATAAAAAGACGTTGAAAACTTTTTTTTTTAAATGAACCATACCAAAAAAGTTTGCTGCACCATAAACAAAATTGCATTTCCAGTAAAGATTTGATTACAATAGATTTGTGCAATTAAGTTGGTTTTTGTAAGACTATCGACGTGGAGGTCTCGTGAACTATTGTCTGGTAACCAAAAAAAAAAAAAAAACAAAGCTAAGAAATGTTGAAAAAAGTGATGACAGAGGAAATAAACGAATTAAAAGAAAACGAAACTTGACTTTAAATGTGTATTACCATATGTACACAAATATAAAAGGTGATTTTTCAAAAGAAATAAGAAATACACCAGTAACTGTTGTAATATGGTTCCGTTATAATGCGGTTTTTCTAATGTAAACCTAACAATCCACTAAAGAAATAAAGAAAAATTTAGATTTGCTAGTTTTTCACAACACTGTGATTTTATTGAAAAACTTAAATTCGTTATGAGAGGGAAGGGTGTACAATATTCGCGAGAGGACAGTCAAGCAAACAATGAATGAATGACAAACAAATGGCAAGCGATTTTCAAAAATGCCTACCAGCGAGACACTTTAAAAACGACAAAACAGGCAGACAGAAGGACGGACGGACACACAGAGAATGAGACAAACTTACAGTAACCAAAAGTAAATTGCAATGCAAATAAAATTGGTTACTTTTCGTTGATGTTGTTGTTGTTGTTGTTGCTGTTATCATCGTGGCATGTTGCAGCTAGCAGCTAGTTTGCCATCCAGCCACAGTGCAATTAATACCATTTCAACAGGGGGAAGTGATTGCAATTAATCTTCATTAGAGTAGTTTGGTAGTGATATTTTTTTTTATTTTTTTTGTACACTTGGATGTTCATATGCAAGTATTGATACTCTTACATCAGGATTTTGGGTTTTTTTTAGCAAATGATAGCTTTGTCATGATATTTAAGAAAACAAATTTTTTGATAATTTAAATTTAACTTGTAGAAAAGAATGATTGTTGGTAATTAGCTAAAAAGACGGAATAAATAATTTTTTTAGATGGCACTGCATTAACATGTACTGATTTCCTCGCGTAAAAGCCTTAAACACATTCCAGCCTATATTCCCAATACGAGGGTGGATCAATAAGTCCGTGACTTTTCGAACTTCCCTCGTAGTTATATGAAATGCAACACTGCTCCCATCAAGTACCACCTTTTTATAGACTACTGTCAAATTTTGAGCAAGTTCCGTCATTTACTTTGCCTTTAACAACTGTCCAAAGCATGCAACCTCGTGGCATTTTTTAAAAATGGAAAAAGTGAATTTCGAGTGCTTAATTATTTTTTGCGAGAAAAAAAAAACGTCAATAAAACCAAGGAAAAGCTTAATAAATACTATGGGGACTCTGCACCATCGATTTCTATGGTTAAAAAATGGTTTAGAGACTTTCGTTGTGGCCTTACAAGCACGGAAGATTCCGAGCGTTCTGAACGCCCAGTTGAAAAAATTCTCGATATGGTGTTGGCTGATCGTAGATTGAATGTGCGATAGATTGTGGAAGACATAGGCATCTCATATGGCCCAGTGGTTTCCAATTAAAACGATCACTTGGGTATGAAAAAGCTTTCCGCAAGATGGCTGCCGCGTTTGCTCACAATCGACCACCAACGGGATCGTGTGAGAGCTTAGTTTCCATGGCAAAAATCCATGAAGTAGAAATGGCTCGGTGGAAAGAGATTTAGCTCCAACGATGAAATTATTAATCAAACACATGCCGATTTTATGACGGAACTTGCTCAAAATTTAACAGTAGTCTATTAACAGGTGGTACTTGATGGAAGCAGTGTTGCATTTCATATAACTACGAGGTAAGTTCGAAAAGTCACGGACTTATTGATCCGCCCTTGTATATCCTCCATGATTTTTTTTATTTTTTTGAAAATCGTTTCTTAACTCTGTGTATTTAAATCAGGCTTATTTAAATATAACCGATTGTATTTTGGTTAACCCAACCAAAATGAGACTTGCACTACGTCACAGAGGAAACTACGAGCTCGCTAATGATCTCATTGCCTTGAACAATACTTAAAAATACTTCTCTTACACAGCCAGAGCCGAGGAGACTATAACAATAAGTAATGATTAACTACATCCAATAATTTTACAATATACATGAATATCACTGCACCATACGAGTACCCACCAAGGAAGTTTGGATGGAAAGGGAACCGAACAAAAGACTATACATCTCCGAAGAGGAGAGTTTTGACTTCGTCTAACTCATGGTCTAGCAGGTGCAGGCAATAAAAAAGGTGAGCATTCAGATTTATATTTCATATTATTGTACTGGGAAATTGTATGGCCGATGAGCTAGTATGACTAGAAACAATTCAGAAAAATGTTCTGTTCCAAAGAATCGGTTGTAAATAAAGATCTTTTCCTTTCCAAATGCAATCGCTTCTGAACCTTCAGTGTGGACGTTGTGGTATACAGACGGTTGCGACGGCAACATCAATATAACAAAAGTATATGTATGTTGAGTGAGCGATTTTGCGTTGAACTTCTCGCCGCTCACAATCATTTTGGGCAATTACTGAATGAGCCAACACACATTTTGTTTGATGAGTAGCAGTTTAAGAATACCCTTGACCTTTGGCTTACTTCACACTCTAACAGGTATAAAGTGAAGACACTGAAAACTCTGGAAAACTTGGATGCTGAACTTCGCAAAGTCCCATGCATAAACACAAAATGATCTGCTAGGTCAGAAAGACTTTCTGGCCATTCTCTTAAAGAGTAAGGGAAAATGCTAGTGCCGAAAAGCAATCAAACACTACCCAAGCTAGATAAAGTATCTTATACTATGTCCCAGATATTCTTTCGAGCTATTGCGTGCACTGACTAACATATTTGTTACACCGTATGGGTATATTTCCATCGTGTTGGAAGATTGCCAATGATCAGCCAATCCCGCAAAAGGGTGCAGCTAGTAATGCTGACAATTACCGCCCAATTGCAATGTCTTTAGCACTCTCGATGTTTATGGAGAGAATGGTTATTTGCCACCTTTTTTTTGGAAAGAGGGGCAAGGAAATTCTTCATTCTAATAAGTGTGTTGCTTTCTTTGGAAATGGGATAGAGAAAAGATGGTGAAAGGTGAAGGGCTTCATATTGTTAACACTGTACTTGCGCATAATGATAATTCTTAGAACAGTTGTTGGCAGGCATCTGAAGAAGACTTAGCGGAATTGTTGAAGCTTTGTAGTTCATAGCCCTGTCATATTATTTTACTTCGGTGGGGTTAAGTTCTATGAGAACACTGAAGGAAGACGTTGCAATTTATATGAGGGATTAAAACTCAAACATATTATTTTTCAAATTAATGTTGCCATCGCTGGGGATCGAACCCCCAACCTTTTGTGTAACAGTTTAACGTGTTAACCATTAGAATCCAACTTACTTCTTAACAATCGAAAGGATGGCTTTCAGAGAAATTGTTCTACGGAAGACCTGATGGTGTTTCTTTCATAGCGTTCGAGTCAGTCGATTCACCGATTTTGTAAAAACAAAGTGATAGCTCTAAATATTTTCAAGTCATTCGGTTTTTTGTGGCGTAAAGCAGTGGTGGCAAAGCTTAATGCTTTTGGTGTCGGTGATGAGTTTTCTCGATTCATACCGAATTTGCTCAGGGATCGCACAATAAGATTTGATATAGATGGGGTTTCATCCCATGGGCTTCAGCCGAATTCAGGAGCACCGCAAAGTTCCGTTCCAGTTCCCTTACTTTTTCTTAAACTTATAAATGAATATTTGGGTGAAATTACAAATCCTATATATTCATTCACAGATGACATCTGTCATTCATATTCCTTCGATATAGGCAAATTCCTTTGAAAGTTGGGAGCAAGTGGCAAAATATTAATGACACACTTAATTTGGACCTTTTGACAATCTCTGAGTGGTGTCGTGTAAATCGGGTCGATTTTAATGCACACAAAACCCAATGTTTCTTAACCCATACACGGGCAGTGATATCACCAATGCCTTCTATACAAATATGTGGTGTCTATATTGCAGAATCGAATGCTCTTGATGTTTTAGGCATTTGAATTTAATGTAACATCCGCTGAAATATCACATCATTGAGGTTTCAAAAGACGATTTCAAGTGTTTAGGTTTACTTAACCGATGCAAGAACTATTACACTTTATCTGATCTTCTCACTACATTTACCACTAATGTTTGCCCGAAATTAGAATACAACTCCCATATTTGGGCAGGGGTCTATTTTGCAGCTTCTGGTCTGTGTTCAAAGCAGAACGTCGGCCCTTATCAATGACAATGGGATAGGTTGTGTTAAACTGTTGTAGCGATACAACTACCCGCAGAGGTATTTCTTGTCACTTACAACTTAGTAAAATTTAAGACAAATGTCCACAAACGCTACTCCCTATTTCCTCTAGCCTTTCGCCAATTAGTAGTGTATTAGCTTTTTATCTCTTATGTAAAATAACTATGAGCTTTAACAATGGAGAGTTCCATTAGATAGCGGGCAACAAATGGCTAAGACTGAAATATATCGAGCAATTTTGTACAGTGTTGCCATATTTGAAGTCCTTCATCTTTCACAACCTTTCATCTGTCCTCTATCCCAAAGAAAGCAACACGTTAATTCTTTCCGGGGCCCTATAAGATATCAGTGAAAATTAAACAAAATTTTAATTTGCTTTCACTTATTATCGAGTTTTATTGAAAAATATGTATTAAAACATTTTTATTATTGTAGAATTCCGAGTATTACATATATACCACTGCGCATAAAATTAATAATTTATTTATGAAAATCACTAAAGCATGATTTAGTTTTGCTTGGACAAGAAGGCACATTACAAGTCGAGGTCGATTATTGTAGTAGGTCCCTGTTTCGACTAAGAAAATTATGTTATCTGACCTATAGAATTTTGCTTACTTTTGGCACTTCCCGACGTTCATCTTTGTACTTAAATAAATCCCATATATATTTCTTTTTTTTTATAAAATATAAGCTTTAAATTACATGTTAAAATGGTATTTGTAGCATACCAATGCGCACAGAATTTATAAAAAATATTTGGAATAGTCGTATGACTGTTATACTACCGGCCCGGAAAGAGTTAATTAGTAAGAAGAATTTCTTTAAAAATAAAAATTGTACAAGATAAATCAGAAGAGTTGTGTTGCATTAGTCCAACTGGAATGGCCATAATAATAAAAAACAATCTAAAATTATCTACTAGCAAATTCTACATTCTAATAATTTTCCATAACTATTTAAAAATTTTATATTGTAATAGTTTTTACAAAATTAATATTTTTAATGGTCATAATAAAAATTCATAATTCAAAAATAAATTTCCAGTCAACTAGGTAAATATTTGTAAACATTAATCACTTCATTGAGAAATAAATTTGAAAGTTTAATTTAATATTTTATTTTATGATACATTTAAAATAAGCACGCACTTAATTCAGTTGATATGAGTGCAAAAACTGCATCAGCAGCAGCAGCAATTATATGCAAGTGCGTGCTTAATTTAAATTTTTTTGTGTAATTTTTCCACTTCTGAACAAAATTGTTGTCACCATAGTTTGTTGTTATTCAAAGGCGTTAGATTTTAATTTTATTATTACTTAATATATTTTTTTTTGTGCATTTTTAAATATTGCGTCATTTTTTTTATGGTGACTGACTGACTGACTGGTCAACCATACTCACTTGGTTGGTATCCATATCAACTTGGTGTATATTTAATTTACTTAGACTTTATATCAAAACCTATAAATCGTTCAAAAAAATTTTGTTAGTTCTACTAAAAAATTATATTTGCTATTAACAATAATTTAAGGAGACATTTTTATTAAATGGATTTTATATTTGTTGAGGCGTTAAAATTAATAGAAATTTTTGTTTAAAAAAATAGATCTTAATAACCAATATTTGCATAGTTGGATAACGTATATAAATTGTTATTTTAATTACAGATTTAAAAAAAAAATATATTTAAATTCGAAAAAAAAAATTTAAAGTGTTATATTATTAAAGGTGTCGTTCAAAAACTGGGGCGACAAAGTGAGTTAAAATTAATTCAATCTTCCCATGCGAAAATCGAAGTATATATATTAACATACATAATAATAAATTGGCCTGTCTATGAATATACATGGGTATACATTATTACATAGGTCCATACATGGATTAATACATGCCAAACATTAAAGCATATATTCTCGAATCGGAAATTTGGGGTATATGGCCGTATATGGTCATATATTATTATATTTATCCACAAAATCCGGATCCTAAGATATATGGAAATATATAAGATCATGTATGATTATATATTGGTCTGTGCATGTACCTATAAGATCAAGTATTCCAATGTATGATCACATACAAACAAAATTTTAATTATGAAAAAAATATGGATCCATTGAGGCAGCCAACGTTTCGAATTTAATTTCAAATATCTCCATTAGTAGGGTATGGTAGAATATTGAAGAAATTCAGAAAAATCTTGTGTGGGCACAAGCCTTTGCCTACAGATATCCGATAAAAAAAACAAGTAAGAGCGGCTAAATTCGGCTATGCCGAATCTTATATACCCTTCGCCATGGTTGGGAAAAAACTGAAGTTTATATATGGACATATATGAAATGGACAGATTTATATACGGACGCCTTTAAGAGGAAATTAACTATTTAGTTTGGAGATAAAACTTGGACTCGGGAAGATTTATGGTTCCAGAAAATAGGTATTTTAAAAAATTTATGTTTTGGGCATAACTTTTTTGTATCTGAACCGATATTTCCGAGTTTTTCAGCAAATATGTTATACTAAAGATTTTCGATCTTTTGCTATAAGACGTATCCATAGGTCATAATACAGCTCTAGAATAGTGTTTGTTGTTTGTGTATAAAAGGTGAAGAGGTGAAAGAAAAGAATTTCAACAAATCGTTAAAAGAAACCACTACAACTGCATGTGTTTTAATTCTACAAAATAGTTTGATTTAGCTGGCAAATTTGCATTTGGGATTTTATTTCGCTTTTTTATTAGAAATATTTGTAATTTCTTTAGCTTAATTTTAAAAATTTGAAGGAAAATAGTTTATAATTTTTTTTATAAATTATTATAAGTTATGACCTAAAATAGTTGCACTCAAAGGGAAATTATGTATAAAATTTTCTTAATATGTGAGAAATAAAATGGTTTAAAAATCTTTTTATTTTTGTTTGTATCAAAGGGTTTTTATACAAATTATGATGTTTTTAGACTATTTATGGATTATTTAATTATTAATATAAAATTTTATATAAATTAATTATTAAATGTTAAAAAAAACCAAAAATAAGCAAAAAAAATCTTAAGAAAATAATAAAAAAAAATGTACAAAAAAAAAAGTGAATTTACCTGACCGAGATTCGAACCCGCGGCCTTAGAGAAAAAAAGTATTTGTGACATAGCGTCTAGACAACTGAGCTATGTCTAATGATTTGTTTAGTTTTTATTTAAATGACAAATCTTTATATGTGTGTTGTTTGTGTATAAAAGGTGGAGATGAAAGAAACGAATTTTAATTATTAATATAAAATTTTATATAAATTAATTGTTAAATGTTAAAAAAAAAAACTAAAAATAAGCAAAATAAAAAGTCTTAAGAAAATAATAAAAAAAAATGTACAAAAAAAAGTGAATTGACCTGACCGAGATTCAAACCTCGAAACCCGCGGGCTTAGAGAAAAAAAGTATTTGTGACATAGCGTCTAGACAACTGAGCTATTGAAGCTCACACAAAATCATCGTCAATAGATGTACATATATAAAAGTCTTCGTTCATTAGGGATTTGTTTAGTTTTTATTTAAATGACAAATCTTTGTATGTGTGTTGTTTGTGTATAAAAGGTGGAGATGAAAGAAAATAATTTTAATTATTAATATAAAATTTTATATAAATTAATTATTAAATGTTAAAAAAAACCAAAAATAAGCAAAAAAAAATCTTAAGAAAATAATAAAAAAAAATGTACAAAAAAAAAGTGAATTTACCTGACCGAGATTCGAACCCGCGGCCTTAGAGAAAAAAAGTATTTGTGACATAGCGTCTAGACAACTGAGCTATGTCTAATGATTTGTTTAGTTTTTATTTAAATGACAAATCTTTATATGTGTGTTGTTTGTGTATAAAAGGTGGAGATGAAAGAAACGAATTTTAATTATTAATATAAAATTTTATATAAATTAATTGTTAAATGTTAAAAAAAAAACTAAAAATAAGCAAAATAAAAAGTCTTAAGAAAATAATAAAAAAAAATGTACAAAAAAAAGTGAATTGACCTGACCGAGATTCAAACCTCGAAACCCGCGGGCTTAGAGAAAAAAAGTATTTGTGACATAGCGTCTAGACAACTGAGCTATTGAAGCTCACACAAAATCATCGTCAATAGAGCTACATATATATAAGTCTTCGTTCATTAGGGATTTGTTTAGTTTTTATTTAAATGACAAATCTTTGTATGTGTGTTGTTTGTGTATAAAAGGTGGAGATGAAAGAAAAGAATTTTAACACATGGATGTGTTGTTATGCTCAAAATTCTACATACATATTAAACAAAGGGATTTTACTGGAAAAATTAGAGGTAGTCCTGGTTTTTTGCTAATATCTCAGCCATTTATCAACCGATCTGTCTGATTTTTAATAGCAAACAGAAATGGATCACATGTAACAGAAATAAAAAACAATCAAGTCCTCATTATGTCTGGGTTCTTCGGAAAACCCATTTCAACACACAGACGGACAGACGGACATCGTTAAATCAACTTCGCTCTTCATAAGGACCCAGAATATATATACTTTATAGGGTCTAAGATTAATATTGTAGAAATTACAAACGGAATGACACACTTATGTATACCCTTCCACCTGTGGTGAAGGGTATAACAATAATTATAGCTCACAAATCGTCGACTTCATTAATTTGTAGTTCAAAGAACTGAAAATATGATTTGAAATAAACGAAATGTCACTTTTAAATCTCTCTTCTCACTTTTCAGTTTAATTAAAAGAAGTTTTCATTTATTTTTAAATGTTAAACTTAGAATACCCGTGAAAAAATAAATGATTTTTAATTTATTTTTACTGTTGTCAAGCCAATTATAAATCTGTAAAAATAAATGATATTCTTTTTATTATTATTATTCTTTAATCGTCAACTAATTAACTACAAAATCCCTACAAATGCAATGATTTTACCTGTATATACGTGGGCGGATCAATAAGTCCGTGAGTTTTTTAATGGAACACAGTTTTTTGTGCAAAAAAAAACAAATATTTTTCAACATAATCTCGTTTTAGCTCTATACACTTAGTCCAACGTTACTCCAATTTTTGTAACCCTTACAAAAATAGGATTTTTCGAGGTCCATATAATAGGCATTTGTTTGACCAATAATTTCATCGTTGTAGCTAAACCTTTTTGCACCGAGCCATTTCTTTAGGTTTGGAAATACGAAATAGTCACTGAAGGATAAATCCGTACCAATTCGTAGCCCAATTCATTAAATTTTTCCATTGAGACTACACGCGTCACACGATTACATTTATGGTCAATTGAGAGCAAACGCGGCACGCATTTTGCAGACAGCTTTCTTAACTTATCATTTAAAATCGAAACCACACTGCCATTTGAAATGCCTATGACATCAACAATCTCATACACTTTCACTCTTCGATTGGCCAACACCATATTTCGACATTTTCGGGTGTATTGGCCTTAATTGGGCATCCAGAACGTTTAGCGTCATTTGTACATGTGCGACCACAACGAAAGTCAGTTAGCGACTTTTTTACCATTGAAATGGATGTTTCAGAGGCCCCCTAGTATTTGTAAGCTTTTCCTTGCTTTGATTTTCGCAAAAACGCGCACGAAATTCACTTTTTTCCATTTTTAAAAACATCCACGAGGTTATATGTTTTGAACAGCTGTTAAACGCAAAGTAAATAACGGAACTTGCTCGAAATTAGCAGGAAGTACTTGAGCAATGTTGCATTTCATATAACTACGAAGGAAGTTCGAAAAAATTCTTATATATATATTACGGATCATTACCAACCTTATTTGATGATGCCCTTCTTGATGATTACGAGGAAGCAATGGAAACAACATATTCTATCGCTGCGGCAGCCTCTTTGGTTGACCACATATCATCAATAACGTCGACGTTGGCAGCTCAACAACATCGACTTTTATGATGGTGTATCTATTGCCATAGTTTCTTCGACTGTTACAAATATATCAACTGTAACCCCCATCGTCGCTTTAACGGAAATAATGATGAGTGTTGATCAATTCGTCCGCCAATGTCGAATTTATCCACACTTTCAAAATATTAGTCATGAGCAGAAGCTATGTACGGTGATTCCCCATTGCTACTGTTCGCGTTGTTTGGCTCACCCTCATGTTACCAAAAGCTGCAATAGCACTTTCCGCTGCCGTGACTTTTAGCGTGACCACAATATCCTTCTTTTTCTTGGTATCCACCAAAAAGACCAAAGTTGACAAAACAAGGAAAATTAATGTCCGTCTGGCCTCACGCTTAGACCAACCCATCTCGAACCATACCCAGAGCTCGTGTAGTAAGCCCCATTTCTGTCGCCCGTTTTCGTTCTCTTCCAATCAAGCATATGTTCACATGTTCTCCCACTTTGGTCGCCAAATTATATCTACCGGACACAACAATCTCCGAAGGTGCAACATTGAAATTGGTATATATACTTTGTCTCTTTGCACGGTGAACAATGACAAGTACTGTCACATAACTGTCGGTTATTCGTACGACCTGAACCAGAAAGTCATCTTTAGTTCTATAGTGTGAAAGATGAGAAGAATTAATAATCCTACGAAACCATTAGAGATAATTTTTATGAGCTTCTTCCTAATGACCCAAAATTCAACCAGACCAGAAGTTACCCCTTGAATAATGAAAGGGAAAACTTTTTTTAAGCCGGCTCTCCCAGTTGCCTAACTTACCATATTTGATCAATAACCTCTCTAGGTGTACAAATAATGCCGCATTGTTCGTCAGATCCGGCGGACCTCTTATTAAACTCCAGCGCTGCTGGATAGGTCCTTCGGACCTCCCAAAAAACTCCAGTTGATTGGTCAGGTCAACGCGACCTCTTAGGAAACATCCAGCTTTGTTGGTCAGGTCCCTTAGACCTTCTAATCCCACTACTAAATATCCTGACCAACAGGTCTCATGTTTTTTTGTTGTTTTTTTTTTTGAGAAAAAAGAAAAGAAACAAAACTTGCAATAAATGAATTCCTTAGAAGCTCACCTAAACTATACGTTTCTTTCATAGCATTTATGTTTAAGTCAATTTTTAAGATTTTGCTACAACACACTTTAGGATTGCAAGGTGGCCGGCAATGTTTAACTCAAAAGCTTTATTTTGTTAAATGTAATTTATGCAGCCGCTTTGGAATCCTTAGACCCCATATGGATTAATACTATGTAGAAAATAATTTACTCCATTTTTTACTTCTTTGAAGGGAGATTATATCGTCATTTAAGCGTTGTTTATCACTTCCTTTTTGTTTTAAGTTAGTTTTAGTTACTTGTAAAAGAGCGATTATTAGCTTCGATGTACCCAACTACTTTCAACGAAGGTGATAAAAATTTGTATAAATAAACAGAGCTATTTTCTCTAATATAAAATTTGAACTTTTGTCTTTCATTTACGGTAAACAAACTAAAATGTAATTCAGGGTACGAGTTATGTTTACTAATTTCACTCCTTAATAACTATGTTAAAATTTAAAACATACCTGATCCATTGCTGCCAAACCAAAGGGCTACCAGATCCTCACTAGGTGATGTATGATAATGATTGCCATACAAATATGGATTTGGATAATCTAAAAGCATGCGACGTGAGGAAGGAGATTCAGCTAAAATGAAAAAAAATAATTAAAACAAACAAAAAACACACGCTGCTATAAAAATATTTCAACAAACCTTGATGTTGAGCCGCATATTCGGAAGCTTTTTGTAAGTTTATTCTAGGTCTCGGTTGTGGTTTCGGTAAACTGGAAACAGTAGATGATGTAGTGGTTGTCGTTGACGTTTGTGATTCTGAACATACAGTGGTGGCGGAAGTTGCAGTCTGTGTACTACTGGTTGGTATATGAGAGTGTGGCGGTAGTGGTGGTTGATTACCATTTGCTGCCGAATGATCTAATAGCAAATGTTGTACCTGAAATATATCTACAAATTCTTCTAATTCTTCGGGAGGAGGAGGAGGTGCAGAAACTCTAAAACTGTCTGAAGAACTACCATAACTACTATTAGTATGAGCTACATGTGTAGTGTGTACACTTGTGGAGGGAGCATATGAAGGTGCTGCTGCATGTGAATAATGATGATAAAATGATGATCCGCCGCTAGCTGTTGGGGAATAAAAGCCAAATTGTGGTGCCTGCTGTACAGTTATCGGTGGTGGTGGTGGTGCGGGTGCAGTAAATTGTAAAGGACTACGTGCTAAATTTAACAATGGCGTGGAGGGCGTATTTAAAGAGTCTTGACTTCCCTCCGCATTACTGGTAGATAAAGATAAATTATGATTATTATTATGTGTAGAACTATTTGTCGCTGCTACTGTTACAGGGGATGCTGTTTCAATCACACCAGTTGTTCCAACTACGTTTGGTACAGTTGTATGATGATGATGTTCACTTTCACGACGCATAGCTAACAACATTTTTACGTTCACAAAATTACTTAAACTCACAAAATTTTAATTTTAATATTTTAATAAATTCAAAAAACAAAAACAGAATAAATATCAACTTAAAACATTTTACAAAAATAAAATTTAACTAAAGAAAAATTATATATATATATTTTTTTTTAATATTTTCTAATTAGTGCAACACTTCATTTGTTGTTTTAATTTTTTAAATTATAAACATAAAAACAGCACATATTGTATTATTGATTTAAAATAGAGTTCAACTTACATTAAGAAGAATATTGTTTATAATTATTTTTCATTACTTATTTTTCACTATTTTGTGTAAAATCTATTGAACTATTTTTTTTTATCGATGGGTAAAATTTTCTATCAGTCTTGGAAAATTAAATTTATTGTAAGATTTTAGAACACAAATCTGAAAATAAAATAGAAAAATACATTAGAGGGTTAATATATAATAAATTAAATATCTGAATAATTTAAGGAAATTGAATTCTTTTTTCTACGGATTTACTTCTTTAAATAAATTTGTTTAAAATTTTGTAGTTCAAGTTTCTGATTTTTGGTTTTAAAGCTTGAAGCAGGTCATTCAAGGTACATCCTTTTAATTGTAAACCTAATTTTTATCACGCTTTAATTGCACATTTTAAGAAGTATTTATTTAATTAATCATCTCTACATAAAATGTACATTTTAAATGTTAAATTTGTAGCCAAAGATTTTTAAGCAAGACATTTATGTGAAAAAAATTCCCTCAGATATTTCCAAAGTCCCCTTTTTATGGATATCCAGGTTGGAGTAGGAATAATTAAAAATTCTACCTTCAACAGTTGGACTGGGTAATTAAGGCAACACATTTTCCACATTTAATACCATTTTTATCACCTCCTCTTGTATATTTCAAAAATATCCTTATTTTGCCATACCCCAAGTTACACATATTTGAAATTTTTGGTTTCCAGCAACTATATTTCGCTGTCTGTGGTAACTGTTTGAATTGCACTGGTTCCCCGTTTAATTCCATTTAGCTCCCCATTTATATTGTTTCAATTCCATTAATTTCCCTTTAAGTCTCATTTTTATCCCTTGCTTTAATTTCAATCTTTCCCCGTTCCATTCCATTTCGTTCCCATATGAAGTGTTGCAATTGCACTCGTTTCCCGTTTCATGTCAATTCATTTATCGTGTATAGTGTTTTACTTCCACTCTTTCGCTGTTCTATTCTATTTCACTTCCCTGTCAAGGATTTCAATTTCATTTCGTTCCCCTTGTCTAGTGTTTAAATCCACTCGATCCCCATTTTATTATAATGCCAAATCATTATCATGGCATTATCATGTCTCTAGCCAAAACGGTTTGGATAATCCGGTAAAAAGATAACTTTTCTTCTTACTCTTTCCGAATTTACAAAAATCCAGTCTGAGCTGATGTCTCTGTCAAACCTATGTACTAAATTTTAACTTCCTTGTGACAGATTTAAGCAGGCCGTAAAGGAGAAGAATTTTCACTTGTAGTTTGGATAATTATTACTTCCACCCCTCTCCACGCAGCCGAAGTTTTTTTGTAAAATTTCTGTGTTAGCTGATGCCTACGACGGACTAGGAACATTCATACCAGATTTTATCTTCATTCTCACGCGGTTTGTGGGAAAAGGTTTCATCCTTTTGAATCCCAGTTTTACCGTAAATTCCTATATGTGTTTTATCAGTTAGCCTATATACCGGTGAAACATTTTTTTAAATTTCAGGCTTCTATCCTAAGCCATTTGCGCCGGCCATCAAGGGGGATTAGAAAGATTTTCCAGCTGATGTCTTCGCTAGAGGGGATATGAGAGTGCTCATGGGTTAGGAAGAGATAGGTGGGCCTCTGTCCGTGGTTGTTTTCGTTCAAGATAGATGTGGCCCCGACTGGATAGGAAGCGCACGTACAGGGTGCTGTCACTGTCAAGGCCCGATATATCCCTACTTGTGTCCGTCATGACGGGACACTGTCTGATTGGAAGGCACGCAGTTAGGTTGAGGGTTGAGGCTAGTGACTTTTGCAGAAGCTGTGGCAACGAAGAGGAGAAGGAGTCTGTGGAGCACCTTCTCTGCACTTGTCCGGCCCTGGCTCATGTTTCTTTGAGGATCTGGGCTCATGTTTGTTTAAGGACCTGGGTGATTTGGCTGATATCCATATCGGCCGACTAAGGGTGATATAATCTTCCGATATAGTGATATAATCTTCCGTAGTATGACAAGGGACTTTATAGTCTAAGTGAGTCTGATTGGCAGGCTACCACATCTACCTAACATAACCTAATATTTCCAACTTTATAACTTTAAAGGCTTAACCGGGCCGTTAAGGGGCAGTTTTTCCTACCTATGAACCGCCATTTTTATAACGCCCCTCATGAAAATTATCAGTGGGTTAGTAAATACATTTTTTACAGTTCAGATTTCTAGCTAAAGCCGTTTTGAGCAGGCTGTCAAGGGGGAGATTTTTGCCCGCTTTATCTCCCCACACAACCACCACCTACCTAGCAACTATTCGTAGACAGGTACAAACATATGTTCCAAATTCAACATCCTAGCTCCAGCAGTTCTAGTCAATCATACATAGATTTAAAACTTAGCTCCTCATAAAATTCACTAGTTTTGTTCATCAAGGCGTATGATTATTATTTCCCAGTGTATATAAGTATGCATATTGCTCATACGTTCAGTGTACTATTTCACTGCACGAGTAATAAAGGCAGTACATTATAACGAGAAGTCTTTCAAATACATATAAGAAAATTTCTTCAAAAAACTTTTTTTAATCCCAAAAAAATGTTCTTTAAATCAAACAGAGGATAGAAAAAATATCAGATATAGTACAGAAAAATAACTTCTCTTTTTGCTCAAAAATATGTATTTTAAAAATGTTGCGGTTTTTAAAATAGAGTGCCATTTATAATATAAATGTCTACAATTTCAAGAAATTTTTGCAGTTGTAAGTCGAAATTACGTCTTGTTAGCTCAGCACCCAATGAATCTTTAGTTCAGTTTATTTTTTATCGATTTGAGAAATTTTTATATTTTCAAATTTGCAATTTATATCGATTTACATACTTTTTTATGTTATTCTATTGCAGGCTAATTTTTATTTTATGGATTTTTTGTTATAGGTTTTTTTATAATTTTTTTCTGTTTTTCGATGTTAATAATTTTATCTCAAGTATTGTTGACCTTTTAATATACACTCTAAAAAAAAACTTTTATAAATTTACTGATATAAAATGAGTAAATTTTTGTTTAAAATAACGCATAGTGAGTAAATTTAAACACCAAAAGCTTAAAGTTATTTTGTACACACTTTCATGTGCAATAATTATATACATATAATATAATTATAAGCTTTATGTGTTTATAATTTCACATGTTGTACGTACATTTTTTTATTTTGTTAATAAGTTTTAATTTCAGGCACAGTTTTTTATAAGAATAAATCATTTTATAAAAAAAATTTTTATAAAAACGTGGAACGAAAAAGCTAATATTTGTGATATGAACAAAAATTTAGAGGGATGCAACAAAGTTGTATCAAAATTTTTTTAAATTATAGTCTTGGATCTGTTTATTTTTTTTTTAATATTTTAAACAGGAAGACTACACAAATTATGGATAAGTGTTATCGGCACTGACTCTTGAATGACTGGAGAGGTGACTTTAAATTTTTTTGATCTTTTATATATTTCCATTTTCAATATATTCGTTCTTTCTTCTACCAGGCTTGTGGAATTTTATGCCAGTAAATTATTATGATAACTACATTGCTGGTGAATCAGGAAGTTTCACCGCTATTGGATAGCAGCCAAATCAAAATCTATTAAGTGGTGCCATATTTTTTGATTGAATTTAATTAAAATTTTTCGTTTCCGCGACATGAAGTGCTTGATATCTGTCGATTTTTCTATTGGATTTTTTCTATAGCAAATGGTTTCTGGTTCTGAGCACTTTTTCTTATAAAGTTATAGAACCTGAAACTCTTTCTATTAGAATATTTTCTTAGAACATGCACCTTTCTGTATAGCAAAAATACTGAGAAATTGAGGCTTTTTATTTTGGTAAGGTTCAAAATTTAAAACTTAAAAAAATGGTTAGAATCCTATGCTTGCAATTAGCTTTAAAAAAATCATCAGAATATGGTACTGAATTTGAGTATTTTTTCTATAGAAAAATTTCAAATTCAAGGGACTTTCAGCTACAGGAGAGGCCTCGGATTTTGATGACTTTTTCCTGTAAAAACTCTAGATTACCTTAGCTCCCTTTCCTATAAAAAAACCTTATCAAGCACTATTTCTTGTTGAAAGACGTGTTTTTGTTTTTCCTATTGAAAAGTTTTCAGAAGCGAAGGATTTATCTGTGAGAAAAAGTGTTCAGAATCAATTTTATATAGGGAAATTATCTCAATTTCTGAGGCTTGTCTTAGGCTTAAATATTATTACAACTTTTTTTTTGGAAATTTTACGCACAAAATTGGTAAAATTACATATAATTTCTGAAACTTTTTTTAATGTAAATTTACACATTTTTTGTGTAATTACCTTACACATTATGTGCGCGTTTCTGCAAAGTGTAAAAAACACTGATTTAAGATTTATAGAAAAAAAAGTTACTAAAGGTAGAGAAAAACACCTCTAAATCGCTGTATTATGTGATTTAAGCTATTTGCGGAATATCTAGACAAAGTTGTTTAAAATCTTTTATATAAAAACGTTTTAAAATTAGTGTTTTCTAAACAAATTTAAAATATTTCTTTTACAAAAACATACAGTTAAATTTTACAATTTTACGATTAAGATATTAGGTCATAGGCCAGTATTATAATTAGTGGTTAAACAATTATAAAACAAAATTTGCTTTTTAAACTTTCATGATTACATTTAAACTTTTTATAGAGCAAATTTATAAAATTTTGACATATTAAATTACTTGGCAAAACAAAAAGTATACCCATAAGACGTAAGTCGATACTTCAGGGTTGCCACCCATTTGAAATATAGGTTAAATAACACTTTGACCTAGTTCACACGAAAGTCCAGCGCTTATAAATATCGGGAGAAAGTTTAGATTAAATTAATATTAATTGAATTAAACTAGGGACTGAAACCTAACCCGAACTCAAACGGGTTCAGGTTCGCTGTTTAAAAAAACTTTGAACCCGAACCCGCTGAACCCAAAAATTGAACCAGGTTCGGGTTCAAAAATATAAAAAAAAATATTCTTGATGTTCATGGCGTGAGAAATGTTTAAAAGAAAAATCATAAAATATAATCCATTTTGACACTATATATAGTCCTTTTAAGCAAATACATGATCAATGCAGAGCTATTAGCAAAAAAAATTGCGAACACCAAAAATTTCTGCTTTAGCAAAAAAACTAAACTTGAAAAAAGCCATACTAGACTGTCAAACTAGATGCAATTCTAGTTAAGACATGGTTCAAGCCTTATTGGAACACAGAAGTTTTTGTTCGGAATTACTGGATGCTATGAATGATAATATTTGGAATATTTGTGAAGAATTCGTTGAAGTTTTTGAACCTGTTAAAAATTACCGCTAAACTACAACAAGCACAGATGACTTTAGGCGATTTTTATAGAATCTGGCATAGTTTTAAATTAGAGCTAAAAAAAGATGACGACACAAAAACATTTTCACAAGAATTATATTTAAATATTTTAAAAAGAGAAAAACACTTTATTAATTATTATGCACTTTTAATTGCAGCATTATATCTAGATAGAAGATTTAAGTTAATGCTAAGTCCCGAAGACTGTGAAAATGCAAAAAAAAAAAAAAATTTTAAAATCAATTAAAATTCTCAAAAATTTTGCAAAAGGAAAAAAGAACAAGAGAATTTTATGAGAGAATAAATATCTTGTTCTTTAAAACATGATAAAGATATGCTCGTACAAGTTTTCAAAAAGAAGCAACGATTTTCTTAATCAAATTCTTCAAATGGGAGAACCTTCTCAGCCTTGAAATTCATTTTGTCGCCACAAAGAACATATTTAAAAGAAGAAAACTTAAAGAAAAATTAAATAAAAATTTCTTTGAAAAATACATAAATTTTCTACTGATAAAACATTTGCACTTTTTTAAATGTTGAACCCGAACCCTGAACCGAACCGAACCTGAATTTTCTATTTCGATTAACCCGAACCTGAATCCATTTTTTTCAGGATTTCAGTCCCTGAATTCGCTATGCAAAGATATTTCTTCTGAAATCAGCCGTCTATTATTTTTCAACAAAAAATAAAAACAAAAAAATTTTTATTTTAGCCCTATGTTTTTGTATAATCTTTGAGTCAAAAACGTAGGAATTTTATAGAAAATTTTAATATTTTTTCAAATTCAAACTTTAAAAATTTTTTTAATGAATTAATTTCGATTAAAAATTTAAAAAAAATTGTTATTTTTAACAATTGTAACAGGCTTAACTAATAACTATTAATTAATAGTTTCTTACTTTTGCTGGAAAATTTGTACAAATTTTTACTGTATATCGTTTGATTTTACATACGAGTTAAAAATCAGTAGAAAGAAAGCAAAAAATTAGAGAGAATAAAGTGTCAGTTCGATGTAGAGAGTTTTCAAATTTTTAGGGGAGAATTTTTTGCCAGCAAAAATTTTAAAGAAGAAAAATACATATTGCAACATATTAGCTGTTTACAAATACGAAGCTTTAAATATTGTAAAATTAATTATAGAATCGAAAGAAAATCTTCTTAAAAGTTTCTGTTTAATATTTTACATCATTTAATTTAATAATAATGTATTTTTGCATTTGGAGTTACAATCAGCTGTTTAAAAAACTTGTAAATTGTTGTAAATTTTCCGTGAGTGTATTCTTTTTAGAAAATTTTATTACTAACTAGATTTTCCGGAGAAAAGTAATCGAACGGAGCTTATAGCTATTACTAAATACTGACTGCAATATCAATTTTTATTTTATTTTAACAAAGCAGATATCGGTCAAAAAAATTTAAAGCAGTTAGATATGGTTACACATGATTACATACACAGAGAAAACAGATTTATTGTGACAACCAAATTCCTTGCCACTCAAATCGATTGTTTGGAGCCACTGCTATATTTGTTTGTCGCAACCAGAATTCGGTAAGTGCAACAGAACTTCGTTTGAAAGCAAATATTTCAATTGTATCAGGACAACATTTGATTGCGACAACTAAATAATTCGGTTGCAGCAACCAAAATATTTAGTTGGCAAAAAATTCGGTTGTCACCATAAATCTGTAATTAAAGTTTTTCTAGATAACTTTTATTTATATTTATTTTTTGTTGATCTTATCAGTCGAGAGATTCTACCAGCCTTTGTCGTCTATACAATTTTTTTTGTAACTTAATGACGAACTTAAATTTATCATAGAACGACTAAACCACAGGACGTGTACTTAATATTAAATTTTATCTACTTATTTTATTTTTAAACAGCTTAAACTTTTATTTGTTATTTTGAATATTTAATTTGATTACACTGAGAAAATTTTAATAATAAGAAATTTAATTTTATTCGAAACTGATCTAAATCAATTACATACTCTTTCCTGGAACACCAAATTTGTTTATGTTTATAAATTCTAGACCACAAGTCGTATACTTTATATGAAATTTTCATATTTTTTGTTGCTGTTTCATTTACCTTTTCTTTATTTGAGTAAATTGTAAATTCGTAATTGTTATATCAAATTCGGATAAATTTTAATTAATTAAATATATTTTTTATAATAATACCAACGGAAATATTTTACAAACACCGAATACAAAAAACCGACGGATTTTTTGTAAATATTTGCACTAATTTATAATAAGTTTATTTAATTATACACATTAAAATAAACACGGACAACGTAACAAATAAATTTATGCTATTTTGTATATATATATGTTATATTTAAAATTTTATTAAGTTTAAATATTATTAATTTTATATACAAAACCGTTACAATTTGTATACTTTGTGTGTTTGAAGTTCTTAAAATTTGTTTTGTTAATTCCTATCGAAATATATCGTAACGGCACAATACGTATAAGAAATATTTATATATTTTCTATTTTGTTTTTGGCAAACAATTTTTTTATTTATTTATTTTTTTTTTTTTGTATTTTATTTAAATATTTTATTTTTTGAATTTAATATTAAACATAAAAACAAATGATTTTAACAGAAACAATTTTATTGACGCGAGAGACGAGACGAGCCGTTGAGCCGCCAAGCCGCTACTATTTTTTTTCAACTTGCCGGTGAATAATAAATACTGTGAAAAAAACTCGGAAAATGTAAAAAAGAAAAACAGATTTTTGTATTTTTATTTTTTCCGTATTTTCTTTCTCTCTATGTAGTGGGATATTTTTCATTATAAGCGAAAATATATTGAACAAATAATAAAATAAAAAAAAAAATACGTATAAGAAACAAATAGAAGCAAATGGCAAATGACTAGCTGACGGACTGAATGGCTGGCAACAAATACATACATATGTACAAATTAATATTTGCTGTTGTTGTACACATCTCATAAAAATGAAAGTGAATAAAATAATAACAACAAGTTGTTAATAACGACAGCAACATCCAAAAAATTCCTTCTACTCTACTGTATTAAAATACTCATTTTATTGTATGACGTTATTAATAATGATGACGGTAATCATCATCACCATCTCGCTCTATTTAGTGGTGGCTATTGTAAAACAAATTTGATAAAAGTGATGGAAAATCCAAGCAAAAATTATTATTTATGAACAAACAAACAAAAAAAAAAAAGCGCGCCATGCTAAAATTTGTAACTGTATGTGGGAGAAATGTACCGTTACACACAACAACACAATTTTATTCATTCTCTTTCTATTTTTCTCTTTAGCTCGGGAATAAAATTATAAATATTTTAACTCATGCTTAAACAAAAATTTTATTTATTTCATTATATACTCATAATTCACTATGGGACAACCATTATAATCTAAAATTGCATATCCTTAAAAAGTTATTTGGTTTAAAATCTATTTTCTTTCAGAAAACACTAACAAGCTAAATTCACCGAAATAGGATAGAGAAAAGTAATCTTTATAATCTTTGAAGAACCTATCTTAAGTACTTTGCAGCAAGTTTAAAGTAATAAAAATCCGCACGCAGAGAAAAACATGATTGCAATATGATCACAGCTACTATATTGTGCTTGCTGCAATCAGGTATTGTTGTCACAATCAAGTTATTGGTTTTCTAACCATCAACATGGTCGCTGCAACATTATTATAGTTGTAGGCTAAACTTCCGCCCTAGCCACTTATTATTTTTAGGAAGTAAAAGTAAAAAACGCGGTTGGTTTTTTTTTCTTTCAAATTAAACTTTAACAATTTTTATTGGCTTCTTGCCATGTTAAAATTACAAATGGAAGTGACGAAAAACAAAAAGATTTGTATGTATAATAAAAAAAAGAAGAATACAAAAAGTAGCGAGTGTTCTACACTTAGAGAAAAGATACAAGTTGAATAAAATCGGAATTCAAACAAAATCAAAATTCAAAGTTTAAATTTAAGAAAATAAAATTTAAATAAAAAATAATAACAAATTAAAAAAAAAAATAAATGTTAAAGAAAATTAGCAAACTAAATGAAAAAATCAAAATAAAATTAAAATTAAGAAAATTAGAAAAAAAAATTAAAATAAAAAATAAGTAGATCACTGAAGTCGCTTCAACAATAGTAAATATTTTACTATTTTATGATTACCACCTTCTAATTTATAACATGATTGGCTCTAACCATACTGTGGTAACAAAAATTCTGATAATGAACCATAAAATGCTGTCAACAAAAATAATTATACATTAAATAAAACTTGGCTTTAACATTTACAATCATAATATTTTTTTTTTGTTTTCATAAAAACCAAAATCTTATCAGTTACTTCAGTTTGGTTTTACTACAAAATTAAAAAATTTTTTACTAAAATTGGACAAATATCAGCTGGGTAGAAAATAACATTCATATGGCATTAAAACATTTCATCGATTGACGCATTTAGATCCAGTTATTTTTTTAACTTTAAAAGATTTTTTTAAGGGTTTTTTTTTTTGAAAATTCCTTATGCAGGGTGTTCGCCGGGAGGGTATACTACTTTGTTTGTTTATAATTTTTGATTAAATGAAAGAGAATGGATCTTATATTGATAAATGTTTTATTTAATGTCGGTAATTATGTATATACAATATCAGATGAATGTCCGCCTCTGTTAGCCTCACAAATGCAAGCCTTTTTGAGCACATTTTTCATTACATTCTCACATATTTCACGCGGTATTTCATTAATTTTATCACGAATATTTTGTTTGAATTGCTCAAGCGTGTCTGGTTTGTTTGCATGAACCTTGCTTTTCAGATATCCCCACAAAAGGACCGTGGTTCATGCAGGCCAATCAACATCAACGTTTCTTGAAATAACTTGTTGTGAAAAGAGGTCTCTACAGTTGTGGCGTTAAAAAGTTTTCAATCATATCACGATATCGCTCCCCATTCACAGTTACAGTTACGCCGTTTTTATTTTCAAAGAAGTATGTAAGGTCCTCCTGTTCGAATTGCAGACTGTCACTTTTAATAGATGCAAAGGTAACTGATGAATAATTTGAGGGTTGTCCATTGCCCAGAACCAAGTATTATGTTTTTTCACATATCCATTCATATGAAAATGTGCCTCGTCACTCATTATGATTTTTTCTTGAAAATCGAGGTTGCCATGGGCGACACGTATTTATCCATAATAAATTTGCCACGTGTCTACTTCACGACTGCCAAATATGAACTGTCCAGACTAATGTTTACCAAAATGGCGGAAAAACAAAGTAGTATACCTTCCCGTCGGACAACCTTTACACATAATATTATTTACACTAATTAATTCATTGTCAAAAAGATTCTATATAAAGATTTAATTTTTTTTTTAATTCTTAGCAATTAAAATAATAAAATTTGTTTGTAATAAAATATGTTTGTTAACTCATTTCTTGTACAAAAATTAAAATTTTTTTTATAAGATAAAGTCTGTAGAACCCAAGATTTTTTTTTTACGAAAAGGTTTCTTATACAAAATACTGGATATTTAGAAATGTATGTGATAAAAACATTTTTATATTCATGGAATTTTTCTTAAACAAAAATTTTCAGATTCTGCAAACTGTTTCTTAGATGAAAATTCGTATATTACAAAAAACTTAGATTCTAAGGCTTTCTTTTCTTTGCCCAAACCATGTTTTTTTCTCTGCGTGCGTTGAAGAATGTTTGGAATCCACAAGTAAAAAATTTAAATATGTATTATCATACATAACTTCATCTTATTGCCTAAAATTTTTTATAGTTATATATTTTGATGTCATTACCCAGCAAAGAGAAGATCTTGCCAAATAATGGGTTTTAGAACGAGAACAGGTTGAAATTTACCTGCTAAGCTCATTATTTTAACATACAGATGTCATTGGAGGTAGCTATTTACCTACAACCTTACGACAACACCCAGCAAAAACATGGTAATGACAGATCGTTACAGTGTAGATTACCATGTAATGATATGTAGTTAATTTTTTCATTACTTTAAACAAGAAAATAATGACCTACTGGTAATGGGTGTAATAAGTACTTTTGTGTATAATGATTTACTGTTAGTTGTTTTTTTACAAATATATTTATTAATTTCTTTTGAAAAAACTTCAACAAAATTTAAAATGAAATTGTTTTTTTTTAATTTTAATGTTTTAAAGCAAGGGTGTCCAAGGCCTATACTCTTTATGCCCATTTGTTTTTGTAAATGCTTTTAGCTATAGGCTGTGTGTTTTAATACACATAGAGCACTCAGCAATAGCAATACGAAATACACAAACAACTTTGCCTTATTTTTTTTTTGTCATTCTTCGCTGTATACACGCAAGTGCAAAGCAACAACACTTTCGTATGATTTGCTGGTAAACATTGACGACAGCGATCATCAATGTAGATTTTGTTTTTGTTTAACGCATGGTATGAAATATTTTTTTTCTTTTTCCTTTGTATGTATTGGTTTTTACAATAAAAAATATTGAATCAAAATTAGTTAATCTTTATATGTATTGGTTTTTGCTCTTCCATAAGGAACTTTTGGGCACCCCTGTTTTAAAGCCTTTGTATAAGAAATAGCATTGAATTATGAACTTAAATTTTTGAGTTCAAAAAGTAGATATTTTAAAGATCTTTTAAAATTTATTTACAAATTATTCTTGTCGATTTTTTTAAGTAAGAAAATTTTACTTAATTAAGGTACACTATTGTTTTATTAATAATAACCACTTACTTTATTATTGTAGGTAACCACTTATTTCTTCACTATTAGGAACCATAATGGTAATTCATTATTCTCACTTTTTTTGTAAGCGAGAGGGTAACGACCACCCATGAATTTTGGACATCGCGAACAAAAGTAATTAATCGAGTAAATAGCCTGGTAATTATTGAAACTGTTTGTGTGCTACTTACTCCCTTAATTACTTGGTAATGTATGGTTTTGCTGGGAACTAGTTAATGGTAAGGTTAAAATAACTAGTAGCGAAAAAATTACTGCTTGCTCTTCATATAATAAAAACTTGAGGCTTAAAGGTGCACTCAGAAAAACAAATTAGTAGAAAAATTTGTAAACGGTTTTCAATCCCACTTTACAATTTTTGTACTGATTTTTAGTAAAACAATTATTATTTAGCAAATATTTTTGCTATTTACTTTTTAAAAATTACAGAATTTTTACAGAATATTTACAAATTTTTGTTGCTAATTTCAAAAATCATTTTACAAATTTTTGAAAACCGATTTTCTAAAATTAGAAAAAAAAAAATGTTATTTCTAATTAAAACCTACACCTACGGACTTAAATTGCCTTAAAATGTTGTATAGATTGAAAAAAGGTATCGGAAGTGAAAATACCGACTCATGTCTAAAAATAGGACATCCACTTAAAATAGCACCAAAAGATTTTTTTAGTTCTAAAAATCAGCTCTTAAAACAATTAAAATTTTACCTTAATATTAAAAAATAAATTACTTAAATACGTGGTAAAACTTAAGGTTCAAAGGACGAAAAGCCAGCTCCGAAGCAGCCTGCCAAAACAACTGGAACTAGGAAGTAGCAATTTGGTATGTTGGTTGTTACTCCTGAGTAGACATCCGCTTAGACGATATTTTTTACTACGAAAAGGGAGCAAAAGGGGAAAAGTCTCCCCTTAGCAGCCAGATCAACCTCCTTATGCTAAAAACCTTTAATTTAAAATATTTGTTTAATGAAAAGAGAGATATTAGAACTTTTGCCAGAGACGTGGTGAAAATGGGCATTTAGTGGTTGAAAAGTCTTCCCCTTAACGGCCTTGCCCAAACCGCTGGAGCTAGGCAGTTAAAATTTGGTATGAAAGTTCCTCTACCGGTGTAAACAACAGCTAAGACGGGATATTTGGAAAAGCAAACGAAGAGGGGCAAAACATTTGAAATTTTCCCCCTATTAGACAAAAAATTTACACAAAAAATAAAAACTCAGAATTTTAAAGACTGATATCTTTAAATTTATTTGTCCCAACGTCATCCGGTTTCCTATCTGGACCCATAATTTTAATCGAAACTTTAATAAATATACACTCACAATAATAACAACTTAAAATACATATTAATACAGTCAAAAAGAGGACTACCGCTTTTTTATTAAATTCAGCCCACTTTGTTATTTATTTTCAATCATTGTTTAATAATCGACATAAGTCGTTTAAAATAATCATCAATTATTTACTGACAAAAAGTTAGAAAAAATTAGTTTTGTGGTTTGTTTTTCAAATTGAAAGTTTTTAATTGCTATGTACATTATTACAAAACACAACACACACATATGTATATATTTTTATTGACTTTGTGTGTATGTATATTTGAATAATTTCTTGTAATTTTTATTGAAATAATTTTGTATTTAAACAAACTATTTTGGTAAAAAAAAAAACAAAAAGGAATTATATTAATTTTTTTTTTTTGGAAACAGAAAACATAAAATTTTCCATGCAACAAAAAATATCAACTACTACTGAATGTCTGTAAATTTTTATAGTTTGCTTTTGAATGACTGATTCAAATAGTTAAAAAAATACATTTCTATGAATTTCAATTGATTCTTCATTTAAAAACAAAATTTACTTACTAATTTTTAAATAAACTACAGTCGGTAAAGATAAAAATACATTGTGAGTGTACTTATATTTAAAGGCAAGGTTTTGCAGATAAAAAAAGTGTGTTGACGATTTTATTATTGTAATTTTGGCCCAGATAAGTAGTCTGAGAGACCATAGTGCTCTGCAGCAAAGGCAATTAATAAGAATATATATACCCATATCCCAATCTGATAAATTGTGTGAAATAAAATGAACAAAACAAAAATTGAAAGAAAATTGTTTGCTAATTATTTCTTATAATTTATAAACTCATATAAATATATTTTTACTTAAGAGAAATTTCTTAGCAACAGGTATTTGATGAATATTAAGTTCTCTAGAGTTGTATAAATGTGACTTATATGGAGTTTCCACAAGACGTACGTCGCTAGACGAATGAGTGACCGCGAGTATATTGTCATTGTATTTTCGTTTCTCTGAAGCAAAACTTTATATGGAAACACCACCTTAAATAGCCAAACAAACATCATCATACTATTAATATCTATCAATAAGGAAGGCATACACGACTAAGGTGGCATGGTAGCTTTAGTAGATTGAGATTAAAACTACCCTCTAACCTATTTGAGTACAAAAAATTTATATATAAAGAAATAAGAGTTCATTTACTTAAATACTCAATTATTAACACACAACATCAATCAAATCAAGCAGCACTAATGTACTACATATGTATGACAAGAGCATAACTCAAAAAAAAAAAAATTTTGTGTAAACAAATGTGACATTTATTGCCCAACATGTAAGCCATCCATGCTGTCATATAAATCAAACAAATAAACTAAAATTAAATATTTTCATTTTCATTAGTTTTCTTCACAGCAGCACATTTTGCGAAAAGGAGGACAAAATTCTATAACTTTTGAAGGAGTTATCCTAATTTAATGCCTTATCTGAAATTTGAGGGTATATGGGCATTTATGATGATACATACAGTTGATTTTTATTATTGATTGCATGTCTTTAGTATTAGCTAGTACATGTCTTTAGTATTAGCTAATAGCTAATTTGGACATACGGTTAACAAAGGAGAATATAAATAATACAAAAATAGTAAGTAAATTTCATCTGTACTCAATAATAAAAATCAACTGTATGTTAGCATAAAATAGCTTTTTCCGTTGATTTGTGAGTTAAATAGAGATATTTACAATTGGTATTTCGGCACAAAGAATGTTGATGAAAGTCGTAGCTGACCAGAAAATGCATTCCATTCGGCTGCTGTCTAATCACTTTTTCTGTGTATTCTCCATGTTTACTAAAATTAAAAAATAAGGAAAAAAAAATTTTTCATTTGAAAAAACTTTTCCTATGATCTCGAGTCAAACTAAAAATACATTTTCATACATACAAAACACAGATATTTAAAAAAAATCGTGAAACTTTATTATATCGTAAAGTAGACAGAATGAGGTTATGTATGGAACAATATATCGTGCAGATGGCCGCTGCGGCATGCTGGCATGCACGCGATCTTTTAATGAAATTTTCAATGACCGTTTTGCATGAATGCTGCGGTATTTCATTAATGCAGCGTCCAATTTCCTTTTTTAAGGCTTGGGTCGTCGTCGGCTTATTCGCGTAATCCATCGACTTCAAAAAACCCCAAAGAAAAAAATCTAATGGTGTTAAATCGCACGATCTAGGCGGCCAATTCTGATCTCCAAAACGCGAAATAACACGACCGGGAAATGACTGATGCAGCAATTGAATTGTTTCTCTGGCTGTATGACATGTGGCGCCGTCTTTTTGGAACCACATGCCCTCCAGATTCATTTCTTCAATTCTAGGCAAGAAAAAACTGGTTATCATTTCACGATACCGAACACCATTGACTGTTTGCGCTTGACCTGCCTCATTTTCATAAAAAAGGTCCAATGATTCCTCCAGCCCAAAAACCACACCACACAGTGACACGTTGAGGATGCATTTGCTTCTCGTGAATCACTCGAGGATTTTCCTCACCCCAAATGCGACAATTCTGCCTATTAACGAAGCCATCAAGATGAAAATGGGCCTCGTCACTGAAGATGATTTTATCGGCAAAATCAGCATTTTCATGTTGTCTGTCCAATACCCAATTAACGAACTCCCTTCGCATGGTCAGCTGGCTTCAGTTCCTGAGTCAATTGAACTTTGTATGCATGAAGATGCAAATCTTTCGTCAAAATTCGCTGCAAAGTGGATTTGGAATCACCAATTTGCTGAGCTCGGTGTCGAATTGAGGTGGATGGAGTTTGAGCGACATCATCACGTACAGCTGGCTTCAGTTCCTGAGTCAATTGAACTTTGTATGCATGAAGATGCAAATCTTTCGTCAAAATTCGCCGCAAAGTGGATTTGGAGACACCAATTTGCTGAGCTCGGAGTCGAATTGAGGTGGATGGAGTTTGAGCGACATCATCACGTACAGCTGCGACATTTTCGGTCGATCGACCTGGTCGATGGCGCATTGTTGTCTTTACATCACTAACAGACCCAGTTTCGGCAAATTTATCCATTAATCTCTTTACAGTTGACTCTTTTGGAGCATTATTGTGAACCCAAATTGATCGCAATTTGCGAACTGTAGCCGCAAAACTTTCACCATTTTGGTAAAACAATTTCACAATGAGAATGCGTTGTTCATTCGTGTAGCGCTCCATTTTTACTAACCTCGTACCTTCTACTAGCAAACAATAACAATTGTTCAAATGTCAAACAATGACACTTCGAATGCTGCCAGATTTAAAAATTGCGTTCTTCTTGGGATACATTAATGTGTAAATAAAAATACTTCTGTAAAAATATAATCTAGAGAACCTTGCTGTTCATTTTCCAGCATTTGTTTGGCTTCTACATCTAAATAAATTGAAGTCAATTTCCACTTTTTCCGGCTGTAGGAAAAATATGGATCTGATATGCAAAGAAAAATATTGAGAAGATCTCTGTTAGTATAACATCTAGGCATTTTTTTTGTGTTGTGCTTACGAAAGAGTCTGTAATCCCTTTATTTCTTTTCTGTTTTGTTTCTTCTGATAGATTTCCGATTGATAGCATATTGTGATGAATAATTTGTTCCCCATGAAACATAATTTTAGTTTGTCATAAAGAAAGCTTAGCCGTTTTTTGTTTTTGCATATATGCCAAATTTTATTGAACCGACCTTTTCAGCGTAAATTTACACATTATGTATGCATCAATTTACGCATAATGTGTGTAATTTTTTCATGTAAAAAAAGTGCTAAGTCACTTAATTGAAAGTAGGAACAGCACCATCATTATTATAGTAAATAAATTATTATTTTATAATTGCCAGTTGCTATTTTATAACATGGTTAGTTTTAACATATATTATGACTATGAAAAAAATAAAAATAAAACATGGCTTTGAAATTTACAGTCATAATATTGTCTTCCATAAAATATGGATCAGCTCAGTCACACATGTCAAATTGATAATATATGATCATTTTCACCTGGGGATTTATTTTCAAAAATGCCTTATACATACAACATTATTATTTACACTAATCAAGTCATTTCAAAAGAATCCGTTGTCAAAACGATTTTAAATTTTTTAATTCTTTTCAGTAAAACAATAATATTTTTTTTTTAAATGTGGTTATTTCTCGTAAAATAACGCCGATCTTGTGGATAAAGTACACATATTTATAACTACTTGTAAAGAAAAGTACCATCTCTACTTACCTGACTTTTCTTTTTTTTTTTAACAAATGCAATAGAGCAATATTATTGTTTGCCCTGCTTTACCTTTACTTACAAACACATAATTCTTTTATTAGCTTTTGTTGTTTCTAATATTTTATTAAATTAAAAATACAAAAATATCAAATATCTTTATGACAAATATTTTTGATTACATTAAAAGAGAAAAGCCAATAATTTCTAAGACTTGGCAGCATTTCTATACCTACTTAAATCTATATCTATTTACATTTGTATGGAATATTTATATGAATTTCGAAAAAAAAAACAAACCTCAAATAACTTTTTATAAGAAAAATCCTGTAGAGCACAGAAGTTATTTTGTAGGAAAAGGTTTTTTATACAAAATATTAGATTTTTGGAAATTTTTCTAATACAAACATTTTTAGATTCTATGGACTTTGCCTTAAAGTACAATTTTCAGATTCTGCGAACTGTAAAAATTCATATATTCTTAAAAAAAAAAATAGATTTTAAGGCCTTTCTTTAAATTAAAAATTGTTCGATTCTTAGGACTTTTCATCATGAAAAATACTTAGATTCTAAGGATTTTTTCTTTTAGAAATATTTTTAAATTGTAAGGCCTTCTTCTAAATGAAAAATTTTGAGACTCCAGGGGCTACTTAAAAAAAATCTTAAAAATGTTCTTAGATACAAAGAATTTTTCATTAAAAAAAAAGTACATAGAATATATGTTTATTTTTATTAAAAAAGTTCATAGAATTTTAACATATTTCTTAAGTATTTTTCTTTAAAAAAGTCCTTAGAATTAAAGAAGTTATATTGAAATAGTACTTAGGGTGGGTGCGAAATGGCTAAATGAAATCCAAATTTTTATGAAATTTAAAAATATTTTAAACTATTTTTAAAAAAAAAAATTAAAACCTTCTTTTGATTTGTAATTAATTTAGAATTTATTTAGTCACTTCGCACAGAGCCTTAATATCAAATTTTTTCTTAAGGAAAACCATTGCATAATTTAATATTTTAAATTTACAGAACTTTATTATATTTATGGTAAAATTATGATTATTTTATTACCATAATATGGTAACTATATTATAGCACGACTATGGTTGGCATAATCATATTCCCAAAAATATATGATGCTCTTTTAATATAAATGTCACAACCATGTTTTTTCTCTGCGTGTGGATTTTGATAATTGTAAAGTAGGCAGTAAGATTTTGGATCACTTGTCATGTTGTGCTCAGTTATGCAAAATGTAATCGAAACAGCCCTCACTTGTATAAAAGCTGTGGGCGGCCACTTGTCAGACATAATTATCCACAATTAAATGAAAAAAATTATAAGCGCGAATAAACATAATCACTGATATACCTAATGAGTTTTCACTCATTAAGTTTACTCCACCCTGTATATGCTCTACATAAGTAACCCAGAAAAAAAGGGCTTACCAAATAATGGGGCTTATAACGAGCAGTAACTGGTTAAAGCTTGCCTGATAGACTAATTTATTTTACACAGGGATGTTATTGGAGGTAGCTAGTTGCATTCAAGCTAAGGAGTAGGGAATAAAATAACTAGTTAATGTAACCTTAACATTAAGTAACTAGTTACAAAATTAAATTAACTAGTTACAAAATAAATTGGTAATAATATATTAAAAAAACTGATTTTTGTTAACAATAAAGAAATAAAATATCAAAACCAAAAATAGATTTTAACTGCCAAATAAGTAGTTCAAAAATCAATTACTAGTAACACATTTTTTTCTCTTAGGAAGTAATGCATTATGCAAGCAGCTGTATAACAAATTATTAGTAGCTCATTATTTTCACTTAAGAAGTAATGCAGCGAACAGGGGTTGGTCCATATTAGTAATGCAAACATCAATAAGCTGCTATGACTAATTTTTTCCTGGGGAGTGTAGTTATTTTTATATGAAATTCAAACTTCAATTGATGGGTTTTGTTTAACTGGTAGTAGGATATAATAAAAATATCTCTGCTTCCCGAAAAAATAAAACCTTGTTTTTTTTTTCCTATAAGTTAGTTTTCTTACGAGGAAGAAATGATTCAAAAAGACGGCACAATGTAAAATATCCATCTTGCACATTTTTGTACACAAAACAAAACCCACACACACATAGGAAATGTTCATTTTGTTGTCCGAGTTAAATATATCTCGTTTATTCCCACATAGCTTAATAATCTTAAAATGTGTCTTTTAAAAATTACTTATGATGAAATTCCAACATTTTGGTTATGCTGGGTGGAAATAATTATAAAATAATAGAAAGTGATGATAATATTAATAATTCCATCACTTTCTATTGTTTTCTTAGTATTTCCACCCATTATAATCATTAGCTTTATTGTGTAATCATAATTGTTAATGTACAATTGATTATTGTTTTACTTTACCAGCACAGAAAAGTAACTAATTAATATAAAAATTTCCACTTAACCATACCTGCCAGATTTTAATATTTATCTTCGTTCTTGGCCGGGCTTTATCGTTTTGGGCCAGCCGCTAAGAGGGGGAATTGAAATCGTTTGAACCCATACCTTAACAGATCCCTAGTAGAAATTCGAAAATATAAATACCTTATCAGTGATTTAAAATTTCCCCTGTAGAGGAATTTTCAAAACTATAGTCTGAGCAAATGTTTACGCCAAAGGAGGAACATTCACAACAAATTTTTTTAATTTCTTAATTTCAGCGATTTTCAGTCAAGGGGGAGAATTTTCCTTTGTACGATTTCACAAGTTTCCCATTTTAGATAATTATACGCCAAAGGAGATACCTTTCTCCCATTTTATCCTCTTCAGTCCCGGAAGCGGCCCCCTGAAGAAAAATTCTCAAAACCTTTTTTTCCTGAACTGGCTGCATTCAATTTAGAAAAATTAGTAAAAATTTTTCTTGCTAGGTGCAGGACAATGGAGATATGGCAGGTGCAGCCAGCTGGACATTTGGAACGTATAAAGTTTAATATAAATTTTTATAAAGTTCAATTTATTTGGGCAGTAAAACAAAAAATATGCATTAATTCATTACAAATCAATAATAAATAATAAAAAAATTAGAAAATATTAATTGAAAAAATGATTTAAGAATGAAATTCAAAAAAGCATTGTCTTTCTTTGGCAATGCAGAGAAATATATTGCAAGAAGTGCACTTGAATCGCGTTTTTTGTTGGCAGCCCTCTTTGCGGCATCTCATATATTTATTTTTATCTTCGACTCCGCATACAGGCAGATGTCTATTTTCAGAAAGTCGGACATCCCTTGGTGGCAGTGGATTTGGTAACATAGCCTTTTTCTTGAGAGGTTCATGTTCTTCGCTAGAACTGCCATCAACGTCGCGTATGGATCTAGTTACTTTCATTGTACTGGCACAAGCAGAGAAACATTCCCCAACGTAAAGCTTAAAATGTAGCAAGTCCATAAGCTCCTTTCTATTGGCACCACAAGCAAGCTTGTCCTTTTTGTACGTAATCCAGCAATTAGATAAAGCTAAATCAACCAAGTGCCAAAATACCTTTACGGGCCACTTTTTTGTGCGAATCGCAATGCGATAGTATGATATTAGCCTATCTGCAAGGTCAACACCTCCCATTGATGTATTGTACCTTTTAACTACATTTGGGCAATTAACATCTATGTATTTTTTTTGGCGCTTATCCCATCGTCGAACTGTTTGGATTGGTTCTGATCCGACCGCGGTAGTCGCTAAGTATACCGATTTGTTATCCATCCACTTTATTACAGATATTTTATCGTCTTGCCTTACGAATTCATCGAAACTACCTCTTCCTTTTTTAAAAAGGACTTTGTCCGTTGACAGCTTTGATCGCAGATTTTTAGGTAATCTATTTTGTTGTATGGTGCCTGTGGCGTAAATACTTTTCTCTAAAAGAAAGTGTAGCAAATTGCTGGAAGTGAAATAACGATCCATAAACACTTCGCTTCCCTGAGACACATTTTCGGTAAGTTTTTCCACCACCGTACCTCCAATGCCCAAAGTCGGATTTGGTTTTTCATTGGGCCAAGTTTTTGCTCCCTGGTAAATAAAAAAATCTAGCACAAGTCCGTCCGGGGAAGCCAAAACAAAGTTTTTGAGGCCAACTGGATTCGGCTTTCCCTTGACATATTGCTTTAGTTGAGTTGTTCCAGTGAAGGGGATCATTTGTTCATCCACGCTCAATTTGTTTGGCTTTGAAAGAGATCGACACGTTTTAAGAACTGCATCAATTGCAGGTTGCACTTTCCATAGCCTGTTTTTCTCTTTTTCGGCGTGTGTAACTGCCAAGTTGTCAACAAAGTGCATATGATTCCGTACTTTAAATAAGCGATCTCTTGGTAGCTTTGTCACGGCTGGAACCCTTATGGATGGTCGATAATACATCCTAATTCGAGGTAGTTTCATGCAACCGGCAACGATATGGGCACCAACTAATTGTTTGTATTCATCACGAGTTGAATTTAAGTTTTTATTGCATTGCAAAGCATAGGCATTACTTTGTTGACATACAAGTGTCCAAAAATCATCGTCAAAGTACTAGTTAAAATAATCAAAAGGTGTCCAATTTGTCCTTTCGCCTACTTCCCATGTTTCATCATTCATGTCAACATAGTTAGAAATGAATTTTTTCGAAACCCATTTTAAATTTCTTATTGTGCTCTCTAATATTTCGGGCACTTCTTCCACAGCTTCGGGGGCAACATCCTCTTCCCCTTGGTCCTCTAAAATGGTATCAAAAATTTCGTTTTCGCCTTCATCGTCTGAAAAGTCTTCCAAATCACTTTCCATCAATAACTCTGTCAGTCCTTTTTTTACCATTTTTTTAGCACTTATTACAAACGTGCAGCCAGCTGGACAGAATACATTTTCATTAATTATGGGCCACAGTTTACATCAAATTGCTTACCTTTACTATGAAGATACGGGAAAGAAGTCTATTCAGTCAATCGAAAACAATTACAGGTAAAAACTAGATTAAAACCGTTAAAAAATTTTTAGGAGCTTGTAGGCAAAAACCGAATGCTGATGCAACTGATAGAAAATTTTCCACATGTGCTTTTGTAGATGCCAGATAGTTAAAAACTTGCTTTACGATTTAAAAAACATTGTTTCCAGCTATCTGCACAAATGGTCATAATTTAGTAAAACTTTTCACAAATATCATAAAATACGTTAGAAAAATGTCCAGCGGGCTGCACGCCAGGACCGAAGAGGATACCCCATTTTTAATACATTCCTGGCAAAAAATTTCGGGCTTCCCACCAAAGGAGTTTGGCAGGCCGTCAAAGGGGAGGGCTGGGAATTTCTCAGCACTAGCGATTTTACCAGATCGTCGAGGGTAAAAATTTCCCCTTTTCACACCTCTCTGTAATATTTTGCAACAATCGTATCTTAGATGATACGTACACCAGAAGAGGAATATTCATATCAACTTTCAACTTCTAGCTCCAGAAGTTTGGATATGCTGTCAAGGGGGCAACCCTTTGTCCCTTCCTGTTGACCATGGACAGCGAAGGGAGTTCGTTAATTGGGTATTGGAGAGACAACATGAAAATGCTGATTTTGCCGATAAAATCATCTTCAGTGACGAGGGCCATTTTCATCTTGATGGCTTCGTCAATAGGCAGAATTGTCGCATTTGGGGTGAGGAAAATCCTCGAGTGATTCACGAGAAGCAAATGCATCCTCAACGTGTCACTGTGTGGTGTGGTTTTTGGGCTGGAGGAATCATTGGACCTTTTTTTTATGAAAATGAGGCAGATCAAGCGCAAACAGTCAATGGTGTTCGGTATCGTGAAATGATAACCAGTATTTTCTTGCCTAGAATTGAAGAAATGAATGTGAAGGGCATGTGGTTCCAACAAGACGGCGCCACATGTCATACAGCCAGAGAAACAATTCAATTGCTGCATCAGTCATTTCCCGGTCGTGTTATTTCGCGTTTTGGAGATCAGAATTGGCCACCTAGATCGTGCGATTTAACACCATTAGATTTTTTTCTTTGGGGTTTTTTGAAGTCGATGGTTTACGCGAATAAGCCGACGACGACTCAAGCCTTAAAAGAGGAAATTGGAGGCTGCATTAATGAAATACCGCAGCATTCATGCAAAACGATCATTGAAAATTTCATTAAAAGATCGCGTGCATGCCAGCAAAGCCGCGGCGGCCATCTGCACGATATATTGTTCCATACATAACCTCATTCTGTCTACTTTACGATGTAATAAAGTTTCACGATTTTCTTTTAAATATCTGTGTTTTATTTAAAATTTAAAAATTGCGTTCTTTTTGGGACACCCTTTATAATATTATTTTATTAATATACTCAGAATATTTTTCTACAAGAAAGTTTTTTTTTACAAAAAATTATTTAAGAGACGTATTTTTTAAAAAAATATTTATTATTTTTTTTTTAAAGAAAAAAATTACAAAATATAAAATCTTTCTATAGGAACTTTTTGACAATGATTAAATTGCTGTAAATTATAATGTTATATGTAAAAGGGCTTTTTTTAAGATTTCCCAGGTAAAAATGATCAGATATTATCATTTTCACATGGGTGACTGAACGCATACAATTTTTTTCTTTTGAAAACAAGACAAAGTCATGTTTTATTTTATTTTAATTATTCGTAGATTGTTGTCAGCACTTAATAGTTCCATAGTTATAATATTTTGTTCATAGTCAAAATTCTTGTTATGGCATTATAATTACAGCCAATAATGTTATAAAATGGAAAGTGGCAATCATAATATGATAAAATATTTACTATAATAATGATGGTACCATATCAATAGTTAGAACCTATTTATAAATCTATTACTTGATTGTGACAACCATTCCCGAATGCAACATGCATAATATAGTAGCAGTGACTATGTTGGATCCATGTTTTTTTCGCTGCATGTATAATTAATTTTTAAAGAAATGTTGGAAAAATATATAGTATATGCTTTCAATATAAATTAAGTATGTATATTGTCAATGACTTATTTTCTTACTCACAAATTGACTTCAATTATACTAAAAATTGTTTTGGACATAATTGGTTCGCAGACTGTTGCAGCTGCAGCTGCAGCGGTCCGGTTGAGGGCGCTGTCACTTTGGTCGGACAGTGGCTATAGTCACAGTGTAATCCTTAAGATGATGCCTGAACTTCCAGGGATCATTGACTATACTGTGGCCGAACCACCGTTCGATAAGAGGTACCAGACGCTTATACCGCATAGGGATTCGTGGAAACATGGAACTCCCAATGGGGGGCGTTGTGTCGACTTCTATACTGACGGCTCTAAACTTGACGATCAGGTAGGCTTCGGGGTCTACTCCAGGGACCTACAGCTGAGTATTGCGCGGAGACTGCCGAATCACTGTAGTGTTTTTCAGGCTGAAATTCTGGCCATTAGGGAGGTAGCGGAGTGGCTTAGGTATAATGTCCTCACAATGGTGAGGATTAATATATTCTCTGATATTCAGGCTGCCATTAGATCTCTGGATTCTGTCTTCCTGGATTCGACATCACCCCTGAACTGTCGCAGATCTCTTAAAGAGATGGCTCAGCAGTTCAGCATCCATGTTATTTGGGTGCCGGGCCACAGGCACATACCAGGGAACTGTAGGGCAGACGAGATTGGGGACTTGCAAGTTTCGGCTGCGGAAGAGCTCTTATGGGTTAGGAAGAGATAGGTGGGCCTCTGTCCGTGGTTGTTTTCGTTCCAGACAGATGTTGCCCCGTCTGGATAGGAAGCGCATGCACAGGTTGCTGTCACTGTCAAGGCCCGATATATCCCTACTTGCGTTCATCATGACGGGACAATGTCTGATTGGAAGGCACGCAGTTAGGTTGAGGGTTGCGGCTAGTGACTTTTGCAGAAGCTGTGGTGACGAGGAGGAGGAGGAGTCTGTGGAGCACCTTCTCTGCACTTGTCCTGCCCTGGCTCGCAGGAGGGGACTGCATTTGGGCTCATATTTCTTTGAGGACCTGGGTGATTTGGCTGATATCGATATCGGCCGACTTAGGGGCTTTTTGAGGCAATCGGGATGGTTCGACGGGGGAAGCTAGTGATATAATTTTTACTAGCTTCCGTGGTATTACAAGGGACTATATAGTCTAAGTGAGTCTGATTGGCAGGCTACCACTTCTACCTAACCTAACCTACTTAGAATTTGCTTAATTATTAAGGGTTTTTATAAATTAAAAAAAAAAAAAAATGTATCGATATTTTTACAAATTAAACGAAATGGAGTTTTTAAAAGAAAATTTATAAAAGGTTGACAAGTAAAGTTAACAATTCTGTGGGTGGGAAAGAAGACTTTTAAAATCGGTACAACTGAACTACCGATTTTTCGAATTGATTTGCAGATTTTCGCAATAACAAAAAATATCGTTAAGTTAACAATTTTTCACCAAACCTATCTGGCAGCACTATAAACAACATTACGAACAACATTAGTTTGCAGCATTACAGAACACTGATTAAGACAATTTTCCTTTTTTCTTATGTATTTGAAAATCAAATGCAAACTGGCATTACAAAAATTATCTATCAAATAGATTTTACTTTTATATTTTTTATTTTAAAGATACGATTTAACAAAATCGAATATGTCTCAGCCCGAGAAAAATCAATATAGAAACTTTCCAACATTATATATATTTTAGAAACAATGTTAGGTGATTAACTTAAATAGTTTAGGTGCAATAGTTAAAATTATATTAAGAATAATAATACAATTTTAAAAGTCTGTTAAATTTGTAAAAATATTTCAAATAAATTGTTTATAGTTTTCACGCAGAATCATTATTCTATCCAAAAATCTCACAAGTAAATTCCAAATTTATGGTCAATTATGTCAAACAAAATGTATGAATTTTTTATTACATTAAAGTAACGAGGCGTATGAGTGTTTTGTTTTTGAGTGAAATAGCAACACTCATACGTGCAGTAGTTCACATTGAGTTAGTGGAATATTACCGAATTTTGTTAAACATAATTGGATTTTCTTGACAAATACCAAGGGTGGGCAAATGTGGCCCTTTATCGATATTAGTGCGGCCCCGTTGAAAATTAAAATCCATCTTTTCTTCAATTTTGTACATATTTCGTTTAAAGGATTAAAGATTTTGTTTTAATTAGGATAACTAATTGTTGCAATAGCACTTGTGCATAGGTAAAACTATTTTGTGATGCATGTATGTATCAGCTTAGCACAAAATAAAATAACAAACTTCCGTTTTTATTTCTTTCAGTGAATGTAAACTATATTTCCATGTCCTTCAAAACAATGTTGCAGTGATGTCGTTTAACACATAATTGACAATTGTAGAAGTTCTGAATTTTCTTAAGTCTTCACAGTTTTTTAAAATCGGTTTCCAAACACAATATATTCCACCAGAATCAATTCGTTTAGCCAAACTTAATTGTTAGATATAATTAACTAGAACTTATACCAAGAGTTGTGCTTTGACTACCTTTTTGGAGTAACAGAACAGGTTGCTTCAGCTTTTAGGAAGTATTTCTCTTTCAGAAATGCTTATACACTCAGAATATTATGTAATTTATTGTTTGTAGTTTAATAAAAAATTTTTTTAGTTCAGTTAAAATTAAATGAATATTCATTTTTTTTTCAAGAAATATTTACTTTAACTTTTTTTAATTTTTTTCAAAACTATTTACTGTCATATACCGATTTATTAGTTTATCTTAACTTTTTTTTTAATTTTTTTTTCAAAATTATTTACTGTCATTTACTGATTTCTTCAGATCTATTTATTTTCTTTTTTTCAGTTGTTTTTATTTTCCAACAAATGGAAATTTGTGGTTTATTTAAAAAAAAAAGGATTAAAAAAATTTTAATTGTGCTTTTTATTTAAATTGTTAGTTTGTATTATACATTTTTCAGATTAAAAATCAATCAAAAATAAAAAAAACTGAAACAATTTCAAATAAATGAATAATCAATACAAATAAGGTTAAATTTTAACATTTATTTTTGACTGATTAATCATTTGATTTTACTGATGTGTCATTTAATTTAAATGAAAAATAAGTTGAATGGTTTAAATGGTTTTCCGTTACTGACTGTAGTTTATTTAAAAAATAATACGTAGAGTTTGTTTTTAAAGGAAGAATCAATTGAAATTTATAGAAATATAATTTTTAACTATTTAATTCAGTCATTCAAAAAACAAACTACTATATAAAAATTTACAGACATTCAGTAGGAGTTGATATTTTCTGTTTAATGTAAAATTTTCTGTTTCTAAAAATATAAATTGATTTAATTCCTTTTCGTTTTTTTACCAAAATAGTTTGTTTATATACCAGATTATTGCAATAAAAATTTACAAGAAGTTATTCAAACATAGATATACTCGTAGAAAATAAATATATATAAAAAGTACACATATATACAAAACATTTTCAATTTGAAAAACAAACCATAAAAATCCTTTTTTTTACATTTTGTCAGTTAAAAATAAATGATTATTTTTAACTACTTTTGATTGCTTTTACTTTTTTCGTCGGTACTTAAACAATGACTGAAAATAAACAGAAAAATGGGCAGAATATAATAAAAAATCAGTGGTCCTGTTTTTGATTGTATTTTTGATTATATTAATATGTATTCTAGATTACTTTTTACGAAATAATAACTGTGAGTATATCTTCTAATATTTTAACTTACGAATTATTCTAGGTGTAAGAGAGCTTTTTTAAAAGCAACAAGTTTATTGTTTCCTTCGAAAGCTTCCTTTTCTTCGAAACATTTATTGCAGAAAATTATATCTTTTAGATTTACATATATATCTATGGACTTTTGACAAAAGCACTTACTTCAAAAACCCTCATTTTACTGAAAGTAAAAATTTGTTTACTGTTTTTTACTTTTGCTAAAACGGTTTTTATAAATATGTTAACATAACCCAAAGTTTTGTGCTGAGCTTAAAAAAAAACCTATTAAAATGTATATAACACGTGGCTAGGTATTTTCTTAACAAGCACTATGTTGCTACCTATATTAAACAATTGCTTTTAATTCGAAAATTTTTATTTTCTTAATAGCAGTTTCATTAAAAATTATACAAAAAAAAAAATTGATAGAAGCTAAACGAAATATCATTTAATTTTAAAAATATGTAAATATTTTAATTAAGCGAAAAATTTTGAAAAAATTTAAAAATTCTTTTAAGAAATTTTAAATAAATTTATTATTCCTGATGTATTAGACGATTAAATAACTGTTTTATCAATTTTTGTAATTTTTTAATTAATTCCTTTACCGGTTAATCGACAGGGTCTAATAATTGAAAACACAACATGTTAGTAATACAATTTTTTTATAAAACAGCTTTATCACATTTTTTACGTGTTTAATGGGATGAAAAATAAATTAAAACTTTTTTATTACATTTTTAAAGTTTTTCTCTGACTGTAACTGTGACTCAAGATTATAAATTCCGTCCTGCTGGTAAAGCACAATATTTGAACTATGATAGTTAGACTTTAATAAGGTCAGCGTTAAAATACAGGTTGGTTGAAAAGTTCCAGCGCTCGAAATGAAAGAATACGGTTTTTGTTACAAAATATATATTTTTTTTTTTTCAATATAATCTCCTAAATGCTCAATGCACTTGTTCCAATGATCTTCCAATAATTTTATCCCATCCTTATAATGGTTTTTCGGAAGCTCTGCAAAATAACCGTCTACGGCTGCTATGGCCTCTTTATTCGACGAAAATGCTTTCCACGAAGGAATTGTTTGAGATTTCTGAAGAGATAGTAGTCACTGGGAGCCAAATCTGGTAAATACGGTGGATGTTCAAGCAATTCGTATTTTAATTCTTTGAATTTAGCCATCGTCAAAACACTTTTGTGAGCAGGTGCATTGTCTTGAGGAAAAATGATTTTTTTCTTCTTTAAACCAGGTCTTCTCTCACGAATTTTTTCATCCAGCTGATCAAAAGGCTGTCAAAATATTCAGAATTGATTGTTTTACTTTTCTAAAGATAATTAATCAACAAAATTCCTTTTGCATCCCAAAAAATTGATGCCATAACCTTCTTTGCTGATCGTTGTGACTTCAAGAAGTCGGTTTTATTCGACTTAAAACGCTCCAAATTACGCTGAGAAATTTGTTAACTTCCAAACAGTTTTTTCATACGTAATTCTTCATGTAAAATATGGAGTACTCGTTCGTCTGAGATGCCTATGGCATTAGCAATTTCACGCTTAGTCAAACTTGGATCTTCACTAACCATATTATGTACCTGCTTAATGATTTCTGCTGTGGTTGCAGTTTTTGGTTATCCTTCGCGTGGATCGTCTTCAAGGCTGGTACGACCACGTTTAAATTCACCAGCCCTAAATTCAACGGTGCGTTTTAAAGGTGAGGACTCCTTATACACATCTAACAATTGTTCATAAATTTCCTTTGCTTTTAAATCCTTCAAAACAAAGAATTTAATGACTGCACGATATTAAATTTTTTCCATATTAAAAAAAATCAATGACACGTCAACTTCAAATGGCTTGTTAGCAAAGAAAGAATTGACAGAATGACTTGCAACTTTGCATGTGTTCTCAGGATAGTGCCATCTCTTGGTGAGCGCAGGAACTTTTCAACCAACCTGTATTTTCTTTTGTCATTAATATCAAAGATGTAGAATGTTTTAATAAACACCTTGTTGATTGAAAAATATTAAGCTAATTATGTTTAACGATTGGAATTTGCTAGATTATCTTAAACTTTTTTTTTTGCAGTAAATCAAGTTTTGGTGATGATTTATTTTTTTTTCAAAAACTTTTTTCCACACCTCAAATCATGGCTTTCAAATTCAAGATTTCAAAATTTACAATTTTGTTTTTTTTTTATCATTTTTATAAGAATTTTATATAATTTTAAGTTAATTAATTTTAAAATTTTTTATTGTTTCATTTTGTTGAAAATATATGTACATAGCTGCGGGAAAATTTAAGTCTTTTAATAAAAATATATATAAAAGTGAATTTCAAAGGTGAATATAAATACAGTTTGAATATATATAATGAACAAAAGTAATTACAAAGGACTTTTGAAAAAAACAATAAATTTTGTATAAAAATAATGAGAAGAGGCAAACATTTTTAGTGAAAATTGTAGCTCTAGACATTTTGTGAAGCCTTATTAAGATTTTAGGAGCATTTGGAAGATTTTGTACAGTATTTTGAATATTTATCTACTCCAAAATTAAATGCTATAAATGCCAACAGCAAAGAGCGTTGTCTGGGGCATAATTAGTCAGTAGTGCTGGTGACAAAGTCAATAGTGAATCAGTACAGTTTCACTATCGACATTTCCTTCAGGGTGGCTTAATGTAAACAAGCCTTTACACGATTTTTTAATATCTTTAGTGGTGAAGGAAACAATTTTATAAAATTTGACAACTTCTGATACAAAATTTCTTTATGGAAATTTTTAATAAAATAAAAAAATGGATTTCAAAGAAATTTTATTCATATCCGTACTTTTTCAGATTTTTCCTTCTCCTCCAAAGAAATAAAAAAATCAAGTTCGGGCTTTTTTAAATTCAGCCTCTAATATATTCTGACATTTAACAACTTGTTGAATGTTTTTGTAAAAAAAAAAATATATAACAGAGAGATAAAATTACTCAAACGTATGTACATATACATACGTATGAGTAAAAGTAAAAAAAAAAACGCTATTAAAATTTGTACCATTTCTTGTTGTTTATTTTGTGTTTCAGTTGTACATTTGACAACAATGAAACACCACAAATATAAAAATTAATATAGAGTTTCCACAAGATGTGCGTCGTGAGACTAATGAGAGACTACATGTAGTTTGTTTTGTAAAGTTTTTTGTGAGTTTTTTTCCAAACATTCTGCGAAAACAGGTAACACTTTACCAAGTTTCTAATTTCTTCTATTTCATTTTTTATATATTTTGCTCATAATTACTTGAAAACAATTTGTTTGTGTGTATTTTATGTATTTTGTTAATAGTGCTTTCGTTCATCTGTCACAAAATGTGGCCTGGAGACTTCCTACAAATGCCTAAACTAATGCACAACACAAAATTGAGTGTAACATAAAAAATTGAGCTTAAATTAAATTTAAGTATATTGGTGCTCACAATCATTTCGAAAATTTCTTTTTAATTTTTTTATTTATAACCTGGCAGAGGAAATTGGGGTAATTTGGAAATAACTTTGATTAGGATGGTAGAGAACTTCTTGCTCTCTTGTTGGATACTCTCTTTGAGAGCCAGAGGTTGTGGCTTAAACGGACAGACGTGTGACTTCAAAAACCATTAAAGCAACAGCTATTAAATCAGACCAGGTATATGGCCAAGCTGACCTGGAACTCATTCTACAGAAGGTTTTATTTCCGCGCGCGCTGTGCCTACAGCTATGTCTTCCTGTTTCAACCGCATGTCCTCCAGTATCACGTACCACTCAAATATGTTACCCACGGCTGCCTCTACAACTAAGTCCCTATGACACCTCCGTTATAAATTGCTCATCATGTAGCGACTCTTCGAAATGGCACGTGAATTATCAGTGCTTTATGGCTTATGATAAATTTGTATAGAAAATCGTCCATTGCCAATTCTTGAGGGGTATAGCATTACATCTCTTGTTGACGTCTATCTATTGGAACTTTTGGAAGATTGTTGATAAAAAGGCAACAATTAAATGACCTAAATTTAGACCAATTACTTTTAAATACATCACATTATTCCCTCGACATAAGGTATGTCTTGATCTACTTTAAGTTAGTGGTTCAATTTTTTGAAAGCCTTGTTTCCTTTGTTTGAAGGGTCTGGACTTAGGGGTAGAGAATAGGGGGGTAAACCCGCCCTTATGTCACTATTATGGGGTGATATGGGAAAGGATAGAGTGGATTGCAGAGTGTTGAGGGCGTTATGGCGCGGATTGGACACAGGGGCAACCAGGATTCTATTAGGATTGGATAGGAGTGGTCTCAGGACCCTTATAGGGTTCTTGACGGGGCATTGTTCTGTTAGGGCTTTTACGAGTAAATGAGATAATGCCATACCGGACTTCTGCAGACTGTGCGGGGATGCCGAGGAGCTACACTGACCAAAAAAAGTCTGTAATGGCAACTGAAAATTTTGCTGTTATTACGGGAAATTCTGCTAATTTGAGCCCAGCGGTATTTTTTGCTAATCTTAGCAACACATGTCTGCTGACGTGTAGTACGATGAAATTAGTAGAAAAATTAGTAGCCGCTACTAAATTTAAGTAGACTTTTTGTTAAGTGGAATTTAAAATCTGTTTGCTAAAATTTGCAAAAAAAATTACTAAATACTATTAATATTAGTACAAAGTTTAAGATTTATTTTTTTTATCGAGCATCAAAAATTTTAATTATATTTTTTAAAAGATGTTTTACACAAAATGAAAAAAAATCAAAGGCTTAAAAATCTTAAAAATTCTTAAAACATAAACGAATTTATCATTTTGTTTTAATTTGGTAATTTCTGTTTTAAAAAATATTTTAGTCAAATTTTTTTTACTTTTAAGGTCAAATTTT